>OZ000490.1:13420000-14620000 GCA_963922655.1 Cardamine chenopodiifolia | reverse complement strand
AAAAAGAAATTAAAGGACTGGTAATTACCCGAATACCGATTAGTTATTGTTCGAATAAGGTATTTTTTTATCTGAAATACTTAAAAACTAAAATATATATATATATATATATATAAAGTAACCAAAAATATATGAAATAACCTAAAAATACACAAAATTTACTTAAAAGCTAACCGAAGTAACCTAACCCGATTCCCGAAATAACTCAACCAATAAAACCCAATCGGGTATTTCCTAAAATCCATATTTGATATTTGGGTATGGTTATTTATGTCCAAACCTAAGTGGACATATATAACTGATAGATAAATATGGATAAACAAAACAAAATGGCTTATTTGGGTCATTGGACTTGTGGGTTTGGCTAAAATGATACATATGATGCTCCGAGTCACAACAATGACGTTCTCCTCCTTCCTCCAATCACCTCCACTCCCAATTTCTCACAGACCCTTTCGCTCTCTCACACAGTTCTCTATATCCTCTCTTCCTCTAGCCACCCAGCGATTCCTCACTTTCTGTACCAAATCCAAACCAAACATGGCAGATTCAGGACCACTCTCTTATCTTACTCAACGAGAAGCCACAGAGATTGATGAAACCTTAACGGGTCCTCTTGGTTTCACCGTTGATCAGCTCATGGTCTCCATTTTTCTCTTTGTCTCCCCCTAAATTTTCATCTTTTTCGTTTTTCCCACCTGATCTTTCTCCATTTTCTCATTTTCTTTCAGGAATTGGCTGGTCTTAGCGTCGCTACATCAATTGCTGAGGTAAATAAAATAGAGTCAAACAGATTCCAAAGCTCAAAGCTTTTCACTTGAAACTGATTATCCTAGTATTAAGCTTTCTCTAGTTTTGATCAGTTTGACTTCATTGAACTCAAAACATGGGTATTGTAGTTCATCTTAGCATTAGAAGCTTTAATTTTGTTATGTTACATTGGATTTGAAGTGTTCTAATCTTTTCTAGGTTTATAAACCGAGTGAATATAGCCGGGTTTTAGCAATTTGTGGTCCTGGAAACAACGGTGGTGATGGTCTTGTGGCGGCGAGGCATCTTCATCACTTTGGATATAAACCGTTTATTTGTTATCCTAAACGTACTACTAAGTCACTTTATACTGGACTTGTCACTCAGGTTTGTAATCAGTGCTTAATTTTTATGGTATTTGTTAGTTTTTTTCTCCAGTGCCTGCTGAAATGTTTTGTTTCTGTAGTTGGAATCACTCTCAGTTCCGTTTGTTTCCGTTGATATTCTACCTGAGGACTTGTCAAAGGACTTTGATGTTATTGTAGATGCAATTTTTGGGTTTTCATTCCATGGTAACTATTCTTTTACCTACATTGTTAGAATTCTTTAAAGCATGAAACATTTAAAAGATCAAATTTATCGAAATTTTGAACAGCAGCATCTTGAATATTCAGTTATGCTCCTATTTTCATATGCATCATGTTTTGCTAATGTAGGAGCTCCAAGACCTCCTTTTAATGACCTTATCAGGAGATTGGTGGCCTTGCAGAACTATGAAGAGACGCTCCAAAAACACCCTGCCATTGTCTCTGTTGATATTCCCTCTGGTTGGCATGTTGAAAAAGGAGACCATGAAGGTGGAGGAATTAAGCCTGATATGTTGGTATGCATCAGGCGAAATGCTTGCACTTCTCTTTTTCCTTTGACTCATTTGTTAGTATCATATAGACATAAAACTACTTATTAATAGAATCGTTTTACTCTTTTTAGGTGTCTTTGACTGCGCCAAAGTTATGTGCGAAGAGATATTGTGGCCCTCATCACTTTTTAGGTGGGAGATTTGTACCACCTTCTGTTGCAGAAAAATATAAGCTCGAGCTTCCTAGTTACCCTGGGACATCGATGTGTGTTAGAATTGGTAAACCTCCCAAAGTTGACATATCTGCTATGAGAGTGAACTATGTCTCTCCAGAATTGCTTGAAGAGCAGGTTGAAACTGATCCTATTTTACAGGTATGAATTCATGTCTTTGTCTTTTCTTATCTGTATTGTTCGCCAGTCACAGTTAATGAATGAGCAGAAACTTATATTGCTCCTAGAAAATTAGAAATGAAGCGGTCTTTGTTGCGCCCAAGTCTGTTTGTTATCTGATGTTATAATACTCTTTTCATTTTTTCTCATTTTTAGTGGCTTTTCAATAACTCCTGCGAAGTTGTTGTGGTTTCTTATTAGAGATAAGGCATTCTTTTCGCTAAAACAGTTCATTCTTCTTTTGCAGTTCCGTAAATGGTTTGATGAGGCAGTTGCTACTGGATTGAGAGAAACAAATGCTATGGCTTTGTCTACAACGAACAAGGATAGAAAACCGTAAGTGTAGTTTGATAATTCAAGAGATTTTACTCGATCATGGGCGTCTCAGTTAATGCCTTGAGTACAATTTGAGCTATATAACAGATTTACATCGAGCACAAGATTTGTCGGTCTGCTATCTTTTTCATTTCTTTTCTGATGTGCATTATTCTGCTACAGCTCCTCAAGAATGGTTTTACTAAAAGGATTTGATGAGAATGGATTTGTCTGGTTAGTACATTTCTCTCCTTTTCCTTCTGAGAATTGGGGTATGAAGATCTCTGTGTACAACCTGATGTTTCTTGCTTAAATTGATGCAGGTTCACTAACTACGAAAGTAAAAAGGGTTCTGATTTATCAGAAAACCCTTGTGCAGCACTTCTTTTTTACTGGGAAATTTTGAATCGGCAGGTGTGTGTCTACATCTTCCTTTACGTCCTTCTGCATTTTAGCTTGTCCTTTGCACATCCATATATGAGGTGCACTGTAGTAATTTCCACTGTACCTAACCAGGTAAGAATTGAAGGACCAGTGGAGAGAATACCTGAGTCAGAATCCGAGTATTACTTTCGTAGTCGTCCTAGAGGAAGTCAGATCGGAGCTATTGTTAGCAAGCAGGTGCGTTTTGAATCTGTCGCAGTTACCAAAACATTTTTATATGAAGTTAGGAATTTGCTTTGGACCCTCACCTTCCAACTTTTGGTTTTCTATCAGAGTTCTGTTGTACCTGGCAGGCATGTTCTATATGACGAGTATGAAGAACTGACCAAAACATATTCGGATGGGTGAGTTCTAAACTCTTTATAACTCTTTAAAGAATTCATTCTGATTCGATGTCCTTGATTGATGATTTTTTTTTTGGCTTGTAGAAGTGTGATACCAAAGCCGAAAAACTGGGGAGGATTCAGGCTTAAACCAAACCTTTTCGAGTTCTGGCAGGGACAGCCATCTCGTTTGCATGATAGGTACGCCACCCATCTTTTTCCTAAATCAGGTTTCTGTAGCATTTATCGTAATTTCAGGGGGACAAATGCGAGGTCTAGATTTCCAGAAATAGCTTGAAATTGAAGAGCATGAAGAGGAGAATGATCTCTTAACTAGGCTTTGAATACAGAAACGTAACTATGGTCAATGTTCGCTAATGTTAATGGATGATCATCAAACACAGGCTGCAGTATTTGCTGCAAGACGTAAACGGGAAACCTGCGTGGAAGATTCATAGATTGGCCCCATGACTTGTACTCACTACTTCTACCCTGTGAAGGGATGTTTGGGTTTCAGATAAACTATTACAATGAGAATAAGATATAAGTATAGCCGTATAGGGATTTATTTCCAATAATGACACTATAAATAGAAGTGTTTTTATATATATATATATATATATTTTAGCGTCAATATGATTTATTTTATCTCTTCTGCTTGATAGCCAAAATAAATTGTGTACCTAAACCAATTGTGTCTTGTATATGCGCAGAGATGACTGGTTACGGTTTTATGCCTAAAGTTTTGTAGAACTATTGGTTCTTTTTATCAATTACAATTTACAACTAAGTGTCATATGTGATTGGTAATTATAGTATTGTATAGGACATATCTTAATGTCTAGACTGGAACTAATGGTTCAATTTTCTTTTATGAGGATAAAATATAAGGATAAATATTGGTTTGGGCTAAAAAATCATTCTTAATACTTGGACGAATCACTCAACGCCATGTTTAGTTTAACTTAGACAAATCTATTAGTATTTTGTGTAATATAATAGCTTATGAGAATTTCGTAACGCTAAATTTTAGCTTAATCTTTTGTCCCCAGAGCTGGTTCTAGAGGTTTGAATATGATTTTACAAATGTTTAGATCAATTGAATCTAGTTGGATCTATGATGCTAGGTCATATGACCACACTATATAGTAAATGAACACTCGTGGATGAGTTATCAAGAGGTCGGAAGACGCCAGAGTCCCTCCGATCAGCTGTCTGGTCCCTCCTTAAATTTTTAACCAAGATACTCCAAAAGAGGAAGGCGACACACTTTAAGAATATGTGTGTATTCACATTTGATTTGTTTGGTAGTCTCTTGGTTTATGGTCATGCCTTGCCGAACACATCTAGTTCTCAAGCACATGTGTCATCTTACCAGTCCGAATGCTTAGCATACTTGAATTTTTCTTTTTATATTCTCTTCACACCCTTATGACACCTCAGCACACATTTTCAATCGATAATATTAGGTACGGGCAATCGGCATAAACCTATTAAACCGAACTGATCAAACCGATAATTTCGGTTTTTGGTGGTAATTCGGTTTAGGTTTATTAACCGATTGGTAAGATATTAAATTGATTTTGGTATTCGGTTGACCGAGTATCAAATGCTAACCGATTGACCAAGTTCTGAATAAACCGAATAAACCAAATTTAAACCGAATAAATCGAATTTAAACCCATAATTAATTTCGCTTAACCGAAAAAATCGATTTTTAAAAAAATTCGGTTTAATTCAGAATCAATACCTAAAACCGAGTACCGAACCGAACCAAATTTTTATTCGGTTCAATTTGACAGATTTTTTGATAACCGAATAAACCGAACTGAGCAAACCGATTAAACTGATTGCCCAGCGCTAGGTAATACTTTTGGAGCCGATGGTATTGTGGAGAGTCTAAAGCATGTGGGCATTCCAAAATTGTACGATTGATCATTTTCTCATCGATTTCACATCTTGTACATTTTGCATTATAATGAATCCCATGCAACATTTACATTCTGAAACTATTTGCAAGATAACAGGTTTCAGTTTGGCCTTTAAATTTTCATACATAGGCTTTCACATGATTAGGCGATGTATCTGATTTTACTGTGTAATTTCCAAATTTAGTATAATGCCAAGTCAAATTATATTTCTCGAAAATATTAATGATATCCCGCCTAAGATATCATTTTAGAGTCGTGGATGAGCTCAAGGGCGTTCAATCCGGATTAACCGATTAGATTTTAATTGAACCAAACCGAAATACTCAATTCAAATACCGATCCATATTTTAATATAGTTTTAATCGATTCATTTTTACGAGAAAACAAATCCAAACCACACAAAACAAACAAACAAAACTATCTAAAACCAAAGTTTTTTTTTAAATTAATGATACGTTTAACTAAAACTCGAATCCGAACCAAGACCAAAACCGTACCAAAGTATTCATTAAAGATTTAGTTTTAGTTTAAATACCATTTTCATAAACAGAAAAACAAAAAAATCCGAACCAAAAGGGATGAACACCTCTACACGAGCTATTTAGATTCCCACAACTAATAATGTCACATACTTGTGTCTCTGTTTAACGTTTTTGTACACATATAAATAAAACAATTAAATTTTCTATTATATCCCTTATTAATAAATCATATAAATTTTTCATTTCTCAATATATTAAAATAATAAAGGTAAAACTATAATTTGTCAAAAAATTACATTGAAGATACTTAATCTAAAAAATAAATCTTTAAACGACACTTATTTATAAATAGAAAGAATATAAAAACTTTTATTTATTTTGCAACATATACTAGCTTTTCTATCATTTTGATTACGATAAATAAATGAGTTAAACTAAACAACCTCTACGAGTTGAACCAAAAATCTTTTTAAACACACACTATGAAAGCAAGCATGTGTTAAACATCTATGCATCATATAGACAACATACAAACCCGTACATCACATAGACCATTACGTACGTCGTATAATCTAAATAGTAAAAAGTAAAAACAAAATGAAAAAGAATCTTCTTCGTTTAGATACCACTTAATTGGTAGTGGCTAATTTCACCACATAATATGTAAGGACAAATGCATGTAACCAACTAATTAAACCAATTTCTTATTTATTTATTTATGTATGTAATAGTATTTGAAGGGAGAGGGAGTGGAGATAGGAGATTGGACGATTTGTGACCGTAAGATGATAAAGGATGAAAATGATGGGAGTCTAAAAGCACATTGGGGTTAAGTGGTTTAATGAGTAGGTAAGATGATCACATCAATCCTAATATACAGGCCTTTCCCAAATTATCTCTAATCTACCACCATCATATGTTTTTGTCACCATCCTCTGCATTATTTCAGTTTGGTTATGACCTTTAAGAAATAAATGATGGGTCTCTTGTCAGTTGAAAAAAAAATGTAGTAGACAAAGATGGCTTGTCAACAAAAGGCAAAAGGAGCGGTCTTCCTTTGGATAAGAACCTCACCACATGTCTCTTTACCACCACATTTTCTCTTAGCCTTTCTATGACATTTTAATCGAACCAAACCAAATAAAAATTACATTGATTAAATTTAAGGGCGATGACCAGTATGATTCAAAATTATAATGTAATTGTTAGAATGATTCGCGTGTATTTTGAGTTAAATGTGGGGTCTAAATTCCAAAGGTAACTTTGCCATGCTATGTAAAAAATAAAATAATTACGATAGTGTCATTATTTTTTAATTTGCGCAGCTAAAAATTACAAAAATGTCATTCCGTTAACGTTGTCGCAGACTTATTTTATTGCAGACTTATTTTATCGCAGACTTATTTCACGTTACCACAGAGTTATTGAGTTAGGTTAGTTACCGCAAACTTATTTCAGTTACCGCAGAGTTATTTAATTACCGCAGACTTATTTTAGTTACCGCATGCTTATTTCTTGACTGCATAATTATTGAACATTATCGCAGACTTATTTAGTTACGGCAGACTTATTGTAGTTACGGCAGACTTATTGTAGTTACGGCAGACTTATTGAAACGTTATGGCAGACTTATTGTAGTTACCGCTGACTTATTGTAGTTACCGCTGACTTATTGAGTTACCGCTGACTTATTGAACGTTGTCGCAGACTTATTTAGTTATGGCGGTTTATTGTAGTTAAGACAGACTTATTGTAGTTACGACATATTTATTGTAGTTGCCGCAAACTTATTTAGTTACCGCAGACTTATTTAGTTACCGTAGACTTATTTCGTTACGGCAGACTTATTGAGTAGTTACCGCAGACTTATTGAGTAGTTACCGCAGACTTATTGAGTAGTTACGATAGACTTATTAAGTTAGTTATGACAGACTTATTGAGTAGTTACCGCAAACTTATTGAGTTAGTTACGGCAGACTTATTGAGTTAGTTACGGCAAACTTATTGAGTTAGTTACGACAAACTTATTGAGTTAGTTACGGCTGACTTATTGGGCACGCTGCCTCTTATTTTTTGTCCTGTTTTTTCCTCTGATTTTTCTTCGCCGAAATTATCTTCATTCTAACAGCCAATTGAAGCTATTTTATCTTCATCCTTATCGTCGTCGTGATATTCGTTCTTTGTGTCTCGTAGATATGGAGCAATAGATTATTCTTGTATGTGGAAAATGGAATTTTTGATACACCTCATATATTTGTTGATAATTGTAGGCAATTCCAAATTTTTTTGGGGCAATCGAAAGCAAATATGATTCGTCTTTGTGTGGAAGTTTATGATAAAATTGATACGGAGAAGAAGATGTCAAAAGATACTTTTCCAAAAGCTGAAGAGAATATGCTCGCCCATTATTTTGATCTTGATGAAGATGATGATGAAGGTAGTGAATCTAGATTCGATTATTATGACGACTCTGACGGAACAGATTCTGGGGATGAGAATTTTACAGCGTATGGATTGGTGGGTGAAGTAGAGGAAGAAAAACCAAAACTACCTCTCAAGAAGAGAGATTCCTTAGTTTATGTAAGTGAAGGCAATGAAAATGTTGAATTTCCGAGCTTAGAAATAAGTTCTGTGGATTTAGCTGTCGGACAATGTTATGAGACAAAAGAGCATCTAGAGACAAGAGTGAAAATTCTATCATTTGTCCAGAAATTTGATTTCTATGTATATAAATCGACATCGGAGCTATGGGTTATCAAGTTTTGGGTGAAAAGATGTTCTTGGAAGTTACGTGCTTCGCCAATAGGAGACCATCCAAGATTTTACATTCGGAAGTATGTTCTGAAACATACATGTTCAGTTACAGAGCGTTCTGCAAGATACCGACAAACAACTCATAAGATACTTGGGGTATTATATAAGGATTTCGTTGGTGGAGTTGGACTAACCGTATTACCAATACATGTTGTCGATGCTCTCAATAGACGATTTCAAATAAAGGAACATGTTTGTAGATGTATTTGAATTACATATTTTATGGTCGCATATTTATTAAAAACTTTTTTTTGTATAGATAGGTTATTTGAAGGCATATAGAGCATTAAAACATGCTCGGAATTTGGTTAGGGAAAGTGAGGAGAGTGGATACGAATTACTACCTACTTACTTATACATGATAAAGAGAGCAAATCCCAGACGGCCAACCCCAGATTTCGTTTTGCTTCTTTTGGTCGTCGAGCCTGATCGACTCGACTCACACACACTACTTGAAGTTGATGAAAAGCAAAGATTCAAGTATTTGTTTCTAGCATTTGGTGCAAGCATCAATGGACTTCTATACATACGAAAAGTTGTGGTTGTAGATGGTACATATTTGCAAGGTAAATACAAAGGAACACTTCTTACCATTACAGCTCAAGACGGTAATTTTCAGATATTTTCGATTGCTTTTGCCATAGTTGATACCGAAAATGATGAATCATGAAAATGGTTCTTCAAGCAACTTAGCGGTGTGATTCCCGATGACAAAGGCCTTGCCATTATTTCTGATAGGCACAAGTCTATTGGGAAAGCTATTACAACGGTATACCCAAAGGCTAGTCGTGGAATATGTACATACCATTTGTACAAGAATATATTGGTCCGTTTTAAAGGTTATGATGCATTTCGTTTGGTGAAAAAAGTGGCTAGTGCTTTCACAATTGCTGAATTTGAGACCACCTTTTACTAGATTGAAGCGTTAAATCTTGCACTTTTTAACTATCTTCAAAGAGCTGATGTACGACTGTGGACTCGTACTCATTTTCCTGAAGATAGGTACAATCTTCTTACAAGCAACACTGCTGAATCAATGAATAAAGTTCTATCACCCGCTAGGAATTTGCCTATTTTACAACTATTGGAAGAAGTGAGATCGATGATGATAAAATGGTTTTCGAAACGAAGGGCTGTTGCAATTAATTTGAAAACAAAACTAACCCGTGGAGTAGAACGATTGCTAGAGGTAAATAAACTGCTTATTTTGGTTACATATTATATTATGGTAGACTTATTTTGGTTACAACTTATATTGTGGTAGACTTATTTGGTTATAGATTATATTGTGGCAGACTTATTTGGTTACAGCTTATATTATGACAAACTTATTTTGGTTACAGATTATATTGTGACAAACTTATTTTGGTTACAGATTATATTGTGGCAAACTTCTTTTGGTTACAACTTATATTGTGGCAGACTTATTTTGGTTACATCTTATATTGTGGCAGACTTATTTTGGTTACAACTTATATTGTGGCACATTTATTTTGGTTACAACTTAAATTGTTATGTTTTTTTTGCAGAGTCGTGTGGAATATTCTAAGCTTTTAAGTGTTGGAGATATTGATGGAAATCAAGTTCGAGTGACAGACGGAGGATCATCTCTACATGTTGTAAATTTAAGAGAAAAAATGTACATGTCGTAGTTTTGACTTGGAGAAGTTGACATGCGCACACGCAATAGCTGCGTCCGAGAGCACGAAGATCTCCCGTATTTCACTTTGTCATCCATATTATACGAGGTTGTACTTTTACAATTCGTATTCGACTGCTATCATGCCGAGGGATTTTGCTTTACCAATACCGGAAAATGTAGCAACATGGACTTGTTTACCACCTATTGCTCGACAACAACCAGGTCGGCCCAAAAGATCAAGGATGAAATCATTCCTCGAAACTGCGAAGACGATAAAAAAGCCTAAGAAACAACACACTTGTGGTAATTGTAATCAAGTTGGACATAATCATGTAACATGTAAAATTTACACAAAAGTGTTGTAAACTTTACAGAAAAGCTTGTAACATTGTTACTCTATTTTAAATTGTAAACTTTACTCTATTTTAAACTTTACTATATTTTAAAATGCAAACTTTACTTTACTTTATTTTACATTGTAATGTGTAAACTTTATTTTAAATCAAATTACGTCTGCGGCAAAATCAAAATAAGTCTGCGGTCACTGCAAAATAACTCTGCCGCAACTACAATATAACTTTGCGGCAAAATCAAAATCAATTTAGGATTTGGGAATTTAGGGTTCTTCAATCTGGAGATTTAGGGTTGGAGTCGGGGTTGGAGTCAGGTTTAAGAATGAGTCTACGGTAATTACTAAATAACTCTGTGGTAACTACTAAATAAGTATGCGGTAACTACTAAATAAGTATGCGGTAACTACTAAATAAGTTTGCGGTAACTACTAAATAACTCTGCGGTAACTACAAAATAAATCTACGGTAACTACTAAATAAGTCTAGGGTAACTACTAAATAAGTCTGCGGTAACTACCAAATAACTCTACGGCCACTACAAAATAAGTCTGCGGTAACTACAAAATAACTCTTCGGTAACTACAAAATAACTCTGCGACCACTACAAAATAAGTTTGCGGTAACTACAAAATAAGTCTGGGGTAACTACTAAATAAGTTTGCGGTAACTACTAAATAACTCTACGATAACTACTAAATAACTCTGCGGCCACTACAAAATAAGTCTGGGGTAACTACTAAATAAGTCTGCGGTAACTACAAAATAAATCTGCGGCCACTACAAAATAAGTCTGCGGTAACTACAAAATAACTCTTTGGTAACTACAAAATAACTCTGCGGCCACTACAAAATAAGTCTGCGGGGACTACAAAATAAGTCTGGGGTAACTACTAAATAAGTCTGCGGTAACTACTAAATAACTCTACGGTAACTACTAAATAACTCTGCGGCCACTACAAAATAAGTCTGCGGTAACTAAAAATAACTCTTCGGTAGCTACAAAATAACTTTGCGGCCACTACAAAATAAGTCTACGGGAACTACAAAATAACTCTGCGGCCACTACAAAACAAGTCTGCGGTAACTACTAAAATAAGTAACACTTGTGGTAATTGAAATCAAGTTGGAAAACTCTACATTGTAAACTCATTAACATGTAAATCAACATATTACACATGAATATCTGACAGTCAACCATTGTAAACTTTACATTATAAAATCTACACTACAATATTGTTAACTCATATTGAGTTATCATTAAGTTGAGGAATATGCATATCTTCACCACGAGGCAATGGGTTAGTCATTGTTGGTCTTGAATAACCTGGAAGTTCATCAAACAACTCAGCCGCTAATCTTATCCGTATGTCCTGAATAGTCCTATCGTTAAGCCTTTCAAATGTCCATCCTAAATCCAGACATTCGATGTATTTTAACGAATAGACACCGCAATCCCCTGGATTCTCATTGATCGGAACGCCTGTTGTGACTCTATGCATCTCAAACATGGCATAGCTAGGCTTGCGGTCTCTCTCAGGAACAATAATGCTTAGAATGGCTAGGATCATTTTCCGGAGAAAGTGACACTCTTCAAGGATCTCCTTGTTGGTGGTATGATTCGGGATAGAGTCGTAGACGTATATCTACTTCTTCGAGAAGTCAATGTTGAAAGCAACCTAATGATTATTTTTCACATTGAGCACACCGTACAAGTTATCAATATCAAGGAACCATCTCTTGTTTGACGGCCCTTAAGGAATTAAACCGTAGAAATGGTCAAGATACGTTTTGTCAAGCAAGAATTTCTTGGTATTTGCCGGGACACGTTTGAAATCTGCTGCCATGATACAGGTGAAATATGGGTCAAGGAAGCCTATTCTTTCCCGGTAGAGTGAAGGAGCACGAGTAGACCTATTGTGGAACATTGTCAATGCTTCAACCACGTGCTATCAAAAAAAAAATTGAATACAAGTAAGGCAAAAGCAAAAAAGTCTGCGGAAACTATAAAATAATTCTGCCATAACTACTATAAGTCTGCGGCAAATACTAAATAAGTTTGCGGTAACTACTAAATAAGTTTGCGGTAACTACTAAATAAGTCTGCGACAACTACAAAATAAGTATGTTGTAACTAATAAATAAGTCTGCAGCAATAGGGTAAAGGTTATAGGTAATTACCATATCTTCCAACCATCCATAATATGGATCCGACCACTCCTTCCTTGGTGTAATAAGCTTTTTGAAATATTGCACATTTGGATTATTGCTTCCAAGTGGTTGGTTCCTTAAAGAAAATAATAATAATTTCATGTTCAAATTTCCTTAAAGAAAAAATGATAATTTCATGTTCATGTATTAGATACTTATTCATCCATGTTTATGAAATCCATTAGCTTACGCAATTTGGATTCATCGACAACTTCCATAGGATCATAGTCATCGACAACATTTTTAAGTGGAAGCTTATCTGACAGTTTCTTCGTGTCCATTACCAACCATGACTGCATATAAATGTTAAACCAACCCATTAAACATATAAACAAAAATAAATAACTCTGCGGAAACTACAAAATAACTCTGCGTAAACTACAAATAACTCTGCGTAAACTACTAAATAACTCTGCGGTAACTACTAAATAACTCTGCGGTAACTACTAAATAATTCTACAGTAACTACTAAATAAGTCTACGGTAACTACAAAACAAGTCTGCGGTAACTAATAAATAACTCTACTGTAACCACTAAATAAATCTGCGGTAACCATTAAATAACTCTGCGGTAACCACTAAATAACTCTGCGGTAACCACTAAATAACTCTGCGGTAACCACTAAATAACTCTGCGGTAACTACTAACTAAGTCGGCGGTAATTACTAAATAACTCTGCGGTAATTACTAAATAACTCTACGGTAACTAATAAATAACTTTGTGGTAACTACAAAAAAAGTCTGCGGTAACTAATAAATAACTCTACGGTAACCACTAAATAACTCTGCGGTAACCACTAAATAACTCTGCGGTAACCACTAAATAACTTTGCGGTAACCACTAAATAACTTTGCGGTAACCACTAAATAACTCTGCGGTAACCACTAAATAACTCTGCGGTAACTACTAAGCAGAAACTACTAAATAACTTTGTGGCAACTACAAAACAATTTTGCGGTAACTACTACACAAGTCTGCGGTAATAGATATTACTAACCGGTGTTTTAATACTGGATTCATGATCAGGTTGCTCATGTTCGGGTTGCTCAGGTTCTTTATAACAGGTAACACCAACATTTTTTATTTTACCTTAGCTCCTTGCTTTCGCAGATCAAAATTAGTCTGCGGGAAAACAATAATTAATCTATTGCAATAGGTAAGTAAATCTGCAGCTAAATAAAAATTTTCACTTCAACAAACCGTGTTTTACTACTCCCTTCATCATCTTCGTTCTTTAATTCTTTGGGAGAATTAGACTTCCCCTTCCCTCCTCGCTCTCGCAGATCATTGATATCTGCTTTAAGTGTGGTTAGCCTTGAATCAACATTTGTTTCAAAACCTCCCAATCTTGTGCCCAAGTCGTCAACGGTGCGAACTAATGTTTCTATGACCTTAAACATTCCAGATAAGGTGTTATTTTCTTCAGCATTTGAATATTCTTCAGCATTTGAATGTTCTTTTTCTTTGATCATCAACATTTTCTTAGAACTTCCACCTCGAACCGACTTAGCACTCTTTTGTTCCTTTAGATGCCAACAATTTGTATCCAAACAATCCCCAATGATGTCCTGAATCAGGTTGTCAAGTTGGGGATCCTGGTTTTCTTCATTGTCTCACCAATAGGGATACATATCTTCTACAAAAACCGGAAGCATATGCCTAACACGAACCTACATCGCAAACAAGTACCATATGAATATCATCATTATAACATATAAGTATCTCTCATCATAAAAAACTGTAGCATAATCAATTCATATAACTACTCTATAAGTCTTCGATAACTACTCTATAAGTCTACTGCAACTACTAAATAAGTATGTGGCAACTACTAAATAAGTCTGCGATAACTGTCAAATAAGTCTGCGATAACTACTAAATAAGTCTGCGGTAACTACTTAATAAGTCTGCGGTAACTACTCTACATGAATATCTACGACAACTACTAAATAACTCTGCCGCAACTACTAAATAACTGTGCGGTAACACAAACATAATCAATTCATACCTTTCCGTTTTGAGCTTTCTCCTCTCTTATTAAATCTTCAAATCTAAATCACTTCCGACTTCCTCGCCAGTTAAGTAGTAGAGGAACATCCATATTTCTCTTAAACCCGTAGATCTCCTCTAAAGCATGAACTGACTCAAATAACTATACAGACAGAACATTAACACATCCGTGTAATGTGTAATTGTCCATTTTGTATTCCAAAGCTTTGACTGAATTTTACCAAACTCGTAAATCCCACTCTACCCCATGGATAGTTTTCAAAGCCTTGATGCATGATTGATGCCATGTATTCCAATATGTAATATACATAGTCTTCCAACCATTATCCTCTTCTCGTAACTCCAATTCTGACAGCATCTCAAAACACACAGCATCTCCCCGCCCCAAGTAGGTCCATCCCCTAAAGGAACATTCATCTCTTTCCAAAAGACTTCATAATCAACAACTGGATATATGTCATAATTAGATCGCACATCATATGGATATAGGTCACAATTAAGACCTGTGATTTCCTTATATTCGTGCAACAAAAATCTTACTGGTTGACCATCAATCAATGACCAAACTTCGTGCATATTCTTCACCGCCAACTGATGTGTGATGAAGTAATGAACATAAGAGGATGTCCATATGAACTTCTCCCCCATGTTGTCTATATCATATAGCTTAAAAAATATACCAACAGATGATTCCTTCAACGCATCCCAAATATCATCACCAATACTCTTTTTAATGGCCCCAAATTTGGAATGGGAATAATAGTGGTTTATGCTATCCACTTGAACATGACATCTCCCATCTTTGGAAAGCCTAGCAGGATAAGATGTCATATCTCTGCAATCAAATAGACAACATATCAGTGTAAATAAATAAGTCACCGGCAATACAAAATAACTACTAAATAAATTTGCGGCAACTAGTAAA
This sequence comes from Cardamine chenopodiifolia, assembly GCA_963922655.1. Lineage (NCBI taxonomy): Eukaryota > Viridiplantae > Streptophyta > Magnoliopsida > Brassicales > Brassicaceae > Cardamine > Cardamine chenopodiifolia. Next base: position 14,604,550 of record OZ000490.1, on the reverse strand, counting down.
TAAGTCTGCGGTAACTAATAAATAAGTTTGCGGCGACTACTAAATATGTCTACGGTAACTACTAAATAAGTCTACGGTAACTCCTAAATAAGTCTGCGGCAACTACTAAATAAGTCTGCGACAACTACTAAATAAGTCTGCGGTAACTACTAAATAAGTCTGCGATAACTACTAAATAAGTCTGCGATAACTACTAAATAAGTCTGCGACAAATACTAAATAAGTCTGCAGTAACTACTAAATAGGTCTGTGGTAACTACTCTATAAGTCTGCAGTAACTCCTAAATAAGTCTGCGCCAACTATTAAATAAGTCTGTAGTAACTCCTAAATAAGTATGCGGTAACTACTAAATAAGTATGCGGTAACTACTAAATAAGTCTGCGATAACTACTAAATAAGTCTGCGATGACTACTAAATTAGTCTACGGTAAATACTAAATTAGTCTACGGTAAATACTAAATAAGTCTACGGTAACTACTAAATAAGTATGCGGTAACTACTCTATAAGTTTGCGGTAACTAATAAATAAGTTTGCGGTAACTACTCTATAAGTCTGCGGTAACTAATAAATAAGTCTGTGATAACTACTCTATAAGTCTGCGGTTACTACTCTATAAGTCTGCGGTAACACAAACATAAATCTACGATAACTAGAATAACTCTGTGACAACATAAAATCTAAAAGAATCTTACAGCGAAAAAACTACAGAAAACAAATGTGAACGAAATCTTAAAATCCTAACAAAATCGGCGACAAAGAACCATGAAATCTGAAAATAAGTTAGGGTTTTTGATGAAAGCGGATCTTTCTGAAACTGAAACTAAAGATGTGAACTCGGTAACGAAGATGAAATTGAAACTGAAACTACACAAAACAAATATGAAAAAAATCAGAGAGAACCAACAAAATCGGCGAAAAGAAAGATGAAATCTGAAGTAAGTTATCGACGAAAAAAGAGAAACGAACAAAATCGATGAAAGCGGACCTTTATCCGGCGACGACGATGAACCCTAACTCTTCGACGGTGGCAACGGTGGTGGCTCGCAGAAGTTTTTTTCGACAAAAGTTTGTAAAACATTAAATGCTTTTTTGTAACTGTTTACTATCATTAATGCTTTTTTGTAATAGTTTGCAAATTTGTAACAGTTTACAAAATTTAAATATTAATGGCAGTTTCGAAATTATAAAATAAATTTTAGGTTATATTGTCTTTTAACCGTCTCAAAATTTACCCAAAAAAGGTCATTCTAACAATTACATCTAAAATTTGGGTCAATCTGTGCTATTTCCTATTAAATTTAAACTATAGTTTTACTAGAACATAGCTAAACTTGGAAAAATATATCAATTTTTAGGATTGGGGAAGAGCAAATATCATGGATTACGGTGGTATCCGTGATCAAACTCTCAATCTTTAGCTGGATATCCGATTTGTTTCCGTAACAATTTAAATATAGTTATTAAAATTCAAAATTTTATTCAAAAATGGTAATATTCCATACAAAAACATACATTCTTCTCAATTTGTTAAAATTTAATATTTAAATAGTTAATTTAATGAATAAAAAGTCATAAAACTTATACATATAATAATTATAAGATTTATGTGAATAATTATTTATATACATATACATTTATACTAGAGCGGAATGGATCTTCTCTCAAAATTTTAGTATTTGTAATTTGTAATTTGAAGGTTAATTCTCCATTAGTTTTTCTCTAGGGATTAAAGGTTATTTGTTGCGTTGTGTGCTTTTATGTTTAAAGTAATAAAATGATTTCAGTTAGAGTTAAGCTATTTTTTTTATATTAAGTGTAACCGTTTCTTGAGAGTTAAGCTAGTAAAATGAAGTAAGTTTTTTCCAAATACGAGATGTAAAGATGCAATCAAAGAAGAGATTATCGCTCGATTCCAAAGCCCCATTACATAAAACATAATGTGTGATACCTCCGTGAGTCCAAACCAGCATCATATCTCCCGTTGACAACTTGTTGTGAACTGCAAGCCAAATTAAGAAAGAGTATTTCAGAGTTGAAAAAGAAAAACACACACCTTTGTACCAGTCCTTGATTTCTTTGACAATCCTTAATTGATTCCAAGTGTTTTTTTTTTATGAAAAAACTCGTTTGAAAGTTCCAGGAGCTTGACGCCAACATGAGATATTCGGCTCCATGTTACCAATATTTTTTAGCTTCTCAATCTCCTCCTCAATATTGTTAAGCACGGTAAATCGCTGCCGTCTCACTCTATGAGTTGCGAAGACTTTAGCTAGAGTAGCTGATAACGGGATCCCCATGTCGATACATACCCTATCGCCTAAAATATCATGGAGACGGCCCAAAAAGGACCAAACATCAAACCAAAATGAAGTATTCTTATCTTTTCTCACCTCCATCTTATGGAAAGACTTGGCATGGTCCCGGTATTTAATCAACTTCTGCCAAATCCAAGAACCCGTAGTGGATATCATATTAACCAACCAAAAGGAGCTCGCCCGGATCAAAATTTTCTTCACCCAATTAACCCTCAAGAAAGACCGAGATGCTAACCGCAAAATAAGCTTGTAACAACTTACTTTATTTGAATCATTGATTGATTTAATATTGAACCCTCCCTCTTTCCTAGGAAGACAAATATATTTCCAACCATCTTTGCTTTTCGAGGATTTAAGTCCGATCCCAACCAAAGAAAAGCAGTTGATTCTCTCAATTTCCCTAATACAAGCACTAGACAAATGAAAAGCAGCTATCCAAAAAATTTTTAGACTTGAGATAACCGAAGTAAGAAGTTGAAGCCTACCTGCAAAGGAGAGAAATCGATGCTTCCATGATTGAATCCATGTCCGGATTTTGTCAATGAGAGGCTGGAAATCGGTCTTTGACATTCGCTTTGTGAGCATTGTTAGTCCTAAATACTTGACTGGAAGAGTCCCCATATCTAGAGGAAACCGAGCGGTAATAATGAATTTTTCGACTTCATAGACGCTAGCCACGAAAAAGGTTAGACTTCTCAAGATTTATTTGTAGCCCCGAGAACTGACCCAACTCCTTAAAAACATCCAGAATGCCCTCGATAGATCGCGGCTTCCCATATGAAAAATTATTATATCATTTGCAAAACAGAGGTGAGTAACATCCAACCACGACACCCTAGGTGATATCCAAACTTCTGCACCCTCTGTCCTATTCAACATCATTGAAAGTACATTAATACAAATAACAAAGAAATAGGGATATAAGGAGCAGCCCTGTCTCAAACCTCTTGTACTCTGAAAGAACCTTGCAAGTTCACCATTTACTTGTACCAAAAAAGATGGGGTCGTAATACAAAGCTTAATCCAGTGGATGAAAATAGCCAGGAGCTAGAGAATAGTGAGCACATTTAGCAAGAAATAACATTGGACAGAATCAAAAGCTTTGAATATGTTAATCTTCAAGGCACAGCGGGGCGCTATGTTGACTTTGTGATAGTCATTAACCAATTCCGATGCTAGGAGGAGATTCTCCATAAGATAGCAATCTTTGATAAACGCATAATGATTTGGAGCAATAAACCCATCCAAAATTTACTTGAGACGATTTTCTAGAATCTTGGAGATTATCTTGTAAACCCATAGATCTTTTCTTTCATCCCCTGAATTAGACGCATAGAGAAAAAAACAAAAAAAGTGAGAAGCTTGATCGAGCTTAAACATATAGGATATCATCTCAGCACTCTTGGACACCACCCGCAGAGACACCTTATTGCTCCAAATAATCCAACTACGACTTAATGGATTATGCTCGTAGTTGGAGACCATTGACCAGTTAGGTAAGATAGACGACACTATTGCAGCCGCTCTATGCTCTTTTACCCTTGTTTCCATCACACCACCAAACAATATGTTCTTCGAATTAATCCAATTTTTAATCACTGAATTTTTTTCATCTTATTGAATCCATGAATGTTCCAAAAGAAAGCTGACATTAATGTTTTCTTTGGGTGTTCCTATTGTCGAACCCAGTTTGAGAAGCTTTTTCGTCCTTTTAGAGGGATCCACATTCTCTTTATGGAAGCTCTTCGAAGATCGCGACAAGTAAGCTCGAACTGCAATGCCTTCCATAGCGGGATCAGAGATATGCATTTAAAGCAGTGTGTGGCGCCTGTTCTATGAACTTGGACTTCAACTCCCTCCCAGTCGCCGTTCCAATTAGAGCATCTCGAAATGAGATACCCTCCACATCGAAAACAGAGGAAAGTTGTTTACCAGGATCCAAACTGCATCAGAGACCGAGTATTGCACAATTTTCGTGGACTTGGAACCCAACTCAGTGGACTTCATATCCCTTCCAGACCCACACCCAGACCCAGTACATATTAGATCCACTCGAGCTATAACACCCTCCGCAGCGAAAACAGAGGAGCAATGGTTGGCGATATCCATAGATGCGTCAGAAACAGAGTGTTGCACTGTTTCCGTGGCCGTGGAGCCCCATTTAGTTAACTTCAACACCCTTCCAGACTCAGATCCTATCAAAGCAGCAGTAAGATCAGGAATAGAGGATACCACGGCCGCATAATTGTCAGCCGAACCTGTGTCTACAACATTTTCAACGTCAACTTTTAGAAGTCTAAGCACTCTAAACCGCGATGGCGATACAATCTTGACTTCCCCGTAGACCACTCTTCTTACGAAACTCCCCTGTGACCGCAATGACGAAACTGATTTCCACTCATTCATAGCCTGTGGGATTATATTTCCCCTTCCTCTCGGTCTGAATTGATGACATGCAAAGTAATCTCTGTATTTCGCAAACCCACAGTAGTCGAAGCCTGCAAGACCATAGCCTCATCCCCTGCATCCCCCGCATTATTAGAGATTGTTTCTACTGGCAAGGCGACATGAAACCTAGTCAGACAGCCTTCTTCAAGATGCCCCCATTTCCAACAAAAACGACATCTCATAAGGAGTCATGGATACTCAAAAGAAACTACAACTTTTTCCTTTTTAACTTTGAAACAAAAACTCGAAGGTAAGTTCTTGGTAAGATCCACATCGATGAACATCTTGGCCTCATCAAAACTCTTTACAAGTTTCATATCTTGATGCAGCTGGATCGGAGAACCCACATGGCTTGCGATGAAGTTGAGTCTCTTCCAAGAAAACAGAGCAGGAGGTACGTTCATCATCTTAACCCACATGGGCCTCGAAGTAATCTCAGACTGGGTGTCTTCTAAGATCAGAGTCCATCGCAAATATTACACATCCCGCGACGTAAGACTCTGCTGTGAGCATATGAGTTCTGAATTCGAAACTTTATAGTGGTCTCACTGATAACGAAAGCATCGATTTTGATATTTTTATCCCCCAGATTTCAGATTTTGTTGACAATAACGTGAACTTTAGCTATATGTGGTGCTCTTGAAGTAAATCTTCCAACGAGAAAATCCTCCCATAGCAGTGGAGCATCAAGGAGAACAACCTTCGATACAGACACGACGTTGCGGCTATCAATGGCCTTAACCTCAACCTTGAATTTGGACAACTTTTGACGGCTTGCTACCTGTGCCCATGATTTCTTCATAGACAAACCTGCAGGGATTCGATCTTCTGATGGCTGAGAAGCAGCAATAGCAACAACAGATGGAAGAGAGACACTCTTCCCCGGAGAACCCATGTCGCAGCGCCGGTGGAACTCAACCGAACACTCCTCACGTGCAGCGGAAGGCAGAAACCCTAGCTCAATATAAATCGCCTCCAGCCTAAAAACATTGTTTTTCTAACCCCTAAAAAAGGACAATGACATCAAATTATGGAATTTATGTACTTCGTTTTTTTAAGGTTGTAACTGTAATGGAGTATATAAAACAAAATACTTAACCATCTAAGCTATTTCACTAAAAACCAAAGCGAGAAACATCTCAAATTTAATTAAAAAATGGAAAGACAGAGAGATGTCTCATTAGTTCTCAACAACTAAGAGAGCCAAAAGTGCAGCTTATTAGAAGAAACATAGAACCAACTCAGCTGTCTCTAACTAACACCGTTGCTCCCTAAAACTTACATCCATGGTTCCACCTAACCAACCAAGATGAACTTTTAAACCCAAAAATAAAAATAAGAACAAGAAATAATGATACAACAATCATCCATTGTGCCTTGAATTCTCCTCCCAACCATCATCATCATCATCATCATCATCCATCATCCATCATCCATCATCACCACCATCATCTGAGCATCAAAATGCTCCTACTTCCTATAAAATTGTGACAAACTTTGGTACATCATTCCTTGGACCATCAAGTGACCGATACATGTATAAAGTCTCAACATAATCTCTATTGTCATCATCATCATCTGATCCAATTACTTCAACAACTAGATTCGGCATTGCGCGTGCAACATCCTTGCAGCATCCCTTAGACAAGCTACATGCCGACATCCAAACAAACCTCATGTTGTAATATCGATGCATACCAGAGCGTAACGCGACATCCCCAAATGGACTGTCCCTTATCTCAAGTTTTTGCAGTCTAGGACAACCTTCAAGGACATGTCTTAGAGCCATGTCACTATCCCCTGCAAAAGCTACTGATAGAGTACGGATCAGTTTCCCATACTCACCCATATATCGAAAAGCTTGATCTGTAAGCAAACCCGAAACCGCAAGACGAGTTAGCTTCTTGCAGTTTTTAACAATGGCTCCAAATCCCTCGTCCATTGGCTTTCCTGTCACGTGGTCAGGCCTATGTCGACCCATTATGCAGAGTCTAAACACAGTAAGCTCAGGACAGTTCTCTGACATGGCTATCACAGCAGCATTAGTCATGCGCTGGCAAAAGTAGAGAACAGATTCTAGGTTCCTACAACCCTCAGAGATTGCTTGAAGGCCTAATTCAGAGACAGGACCATCACTGTCTTCCCGAGGATCAAAAGGGAAGATCCGCAGCTCACGGAGTTCCTTGCAAGTTGCAGCAACTGCTTGTAGTCCTTCATCACATATCGAATCAAGAGCCTGCATTGTAAAGCATCCAAGTTATGCATCAACTCAAGTTTTTTCATTCATTCCATCAAACGCAAACAATATGGTGACAAGAAATAAGTAACAGATAACTTAGAGCCATAGAGACATAGATCAAGAAGGATAAATACCCAAAAAACTTGAAGTTTGTGGCAATTGTGTATGATGGGCTTAAACATGTCAGGAGAAATGTTAGCATAACTGAAGTTCAAGGAGGTGAGATTAGAACACACTGGTAAGATAGATGGAAGGTACTCTGGCATTAACTCCCTGAAACCTGACAAACAAACTACAGATTTACAAGCACGGAATGCAGCTGCGTAATCAGGTTCTTGCTCACTCTGAGGTGGATTATCATGACTAAATGAACCTGTCCCAAGACTCGTAAGCTGTGGAGCTCCGAGTAGAAGGCGATGTAGCTCCTCAAGAGACACAAACCTGTTCAACCTAAGTTTCTTCAAGAACGGTGACCTACCAACAAGACCCTCCAATGCCTTAAAATTGATAGGAGCTTCCACACAGTCAAAAGCTAAAGATTCCAGACTAGTTACATTCTCAGGGAAACAAGAAATCCAATCCACTTCATCGTCTGTGACTTCAGACTCGATCAAATCGAGCACTTTTAGCTTTCTGAAACAAAATTGGTATTCAATAAGTTCATAGCCAAAGCTCACTAAAATCCTCCAAAACTATCAAAACACCCACAGTCAAAACAGAACCTAAAGATGAGTAAAGATTGCATTTTTATATTGGTTCTAACACAAATAACAAAAGGAAACAAATTGGTATTCGATAAGCTCATAACCAAAGCTCACTAACTCATATTTAAACCCTCCAAAACCATCAAAACACAGCTCAAAACATCTAGAATCAAAACAGAGTTTAAAGATGATTAAACAGAATCTAAACAGAATCTAAACAGAATCAAAAGGTTCTAAACAAAAACACAATAGGAAACAAATTGATGTTCAATAAGTTCATAACAAAAGCTCACTAAAGCTCACAAAACATAACTCAAAACATCCAGAACCAAAACAAAACTTAGAAATGAATAAAGATTACATTTTTACAGAGATTAAAAGTTACCTGCACTTGTTGGCAACAATAGCAATACCACTAGTACCAAACCCTTCACAACAAACCAAGATAAGCTCTTTAAATCCAGGAAAAGACTCAGCAAGAAGTGCCAAATCATCATCAGTAACAAACATCCTCTTCAAATCAACTTTCTCAAGCCAAGGATAAGCTTTAGCCATAGTTGAAACCCATGGAGCAAAATTAGCTCCCCAATCAGGAGGCATAAGATTGAAATCAGCAAACCTAGGTTTCCCTTTGAGCAACAAAGATTTAACTCTCTTGAAACGTTGAGTTAGTCTTGTAGGTGAAAGAGCATAACAGTTACCAATGAAAACTTCAGATCGAGTCAAAGCTTCAACTCTCCACCAAGATTTGCAAACTAAAGAAGCTGCGTTACGGTCACATCTTGAATCTAGGAACTGAAGAACGTTTTCAAGAACGTTTTCGAGAACATGGTCAGGGAAAGTTTGAGAATTTAAGGTCATACAGCTGCGAGATTTGTTTGGTGTAGCGGAAGAAGAAGAAGAAAAACAAAGATCAGCTATGGCTGCAGAACGTAAATCCAACGGTGGAGATTGAGAGTTGTCATCATCATCTTCAGACATTTCTGTGCGATTTTGAGTGAGAGAGAGAGAAGAGAGGTTTGGTTTTGGATTTGGTTTTGGATTTGGTTTCTTTGGATTCAGATTAGAGAGAGAGTGGAACTTTCTCTCTCCACTCCGTCTCCATTATTTGAGCCTAATTATTTTATTTTTTGTCTCCTTATATTATTATAAAAATATAAAAAAATAATATATGACTTCTTTATTTTCCTGCTTTATTGTCTACATCAATGTAACGTTTATATTTTCGTCCTTTTATTTTCTTTAGATCTCTATTTTAGCAATGTTGGGGAAATAAATAAAAGTAAGAAATTAACATTATCTATTTCTATAGTGTAGCACTCTTGCTTCTCTTTTTTTGTTTGACTTGACAATTTTGAGATTTTAAACCATTTTGGTTAATGCTTGAGTGATTTTTAGGTTTTTAACTAAATCACGATTAATAGCCAACATATTGGTCGGAATCTTTTTAGAGGAGATCGGAGATAATTCGATTTTCCGGACAATCCATATATGCGGTGACATATTTTTTGTAAATTTTGAAAGATTCAATAAAAAAAGATTTTTGAGGGTTTCAAGATTAGTAAGATTGGACATGTTCGTTTGGTCGCGGCCAAACGTTACAGTTCTTGTTTGTTAATTTAACAGTTGCGCGTCTGCTCGCAGCATCTGACGTATGTGCATCTGACGCATGTTTGTTCGTTTAACAGTTGTGCATTTGGTCGCAGCGTCTATCCGCAAATTTGTTCGTTTAACAGCTGTGCATCTTGTTTTCATTTAATTCAAAATTTAATTTTTATAAATTTGTTATAAATTACTATATATTTTAAATATAATAATACATTCATTATAATTTTTTTGTTTAGTTCACAATCACAGTGGTAATTTTTTAAACTAAATATAATTATAATATAATAAATTTTGTGATAAATTATAAACGAATTAAAATATAAACATTAACAAAATTATCTAAGTAAAAAAATAATACATCAAATCATAAAACATAATAAACAAAAATCATAAAGTAAAATAAACTAAAATAATAAATCAAGTTAAATATCTAATAATAAATCAAATTTTTGGGTATTGTTTCCAGAACCTTGGAGCAAAGTACCAACCTCGCGAAGAGTTTATTCGGTGGATAGAAAGAGGATCACCGCCCATATATATTGGTTTTGGAAGCATGGTAAGTCGAAGACCCTTAATTGTCAATGTGTTTTTTTCTCTTTGCTAATATTTAGTGATAGTGCATAGTATTGACAATGGAACTTGAAAAAATTGGTTAAGCATCAAAATAAAATCTTAGGTTTGCAGCACAAAACACTTGTATCAAAGGGCGTAATGAATTAAATTGTTACAAAGGTACCTCTCATATCTACCTTTATTTCTAAATAATTGGTTTAATTAAACTTTGATTAGATCCTGGTTTTATCGATTTAGCTTTCTAGTCACATGTTAGACTTTTGAGAAGAATCACGTTATATGTATTCTGAGAATTCTCTTGAAAATCAATAACAATCAGATATTATTCTCATTCTCTCTACACTCTTTCTCTCTATTTAGTTTCGTCACTGTCATCATCAGCATCAATTGATCTTAGAGGTAACCATTCTTTCTATAAGAGTTAACTCCTAGACCTTTGATCACCATTCTCCGATCTTCTATAGAAGTTCTTAGTCTGGATTTTATTTTCCTAACGACACATGTATTATAGCTATCAGAGCTTTCACTCCTCGGACCCAAAATCGAAAATGATGGAGACAAGAGCCCAATCTGTGATCGAGGTTAACAAGCAGCTGGAAAAGCTGAGATTGAGCCATGAGGAGCAAAAAGCAGCTCCAAGCGCTCTCAAAATCGCGTCTGAGGCTATCAGAACTGAGATCAATAACCGTTTCAACGATTTGAAGAACATGATTGCTGAAATGCAACCCAGAAGCTTTGATCCACAGAAACAACCAATGAACCAGAGCCCATCAGCATCGATCACCTTCACGACAAATCCACACTCATCACGACCGCCAGATCCGCCGGATTTCCACCATTTTGGCCAGAACTCGTCAGGTTACTCACCTGTCGAACAAGAGAGAATAAAAAAATCAAAAGAATGGATTACTTATTAGGCTCTCCAAGGTTATTTTTCCCCCTTTTGATGGCTCAGATTTGCGTGATTGAATATTTAAGTGTGAACAATTTTTTGGTTTGGATGGTACTCCTGATGATATGAAGGTTCGATTGGCTATTGTTTACATGTCTGGGAAAGCTTTGCAATGGCACCATAACTATATCGCTGAACGATTTGGGGTTTATCCGGGTTAGACATATTATGTTGTTGTTATATCTCTCATGTTTGGTGGGTTATACAATGATCCGTTGTCAGAATTGGTAAGTTTAAAGCAAGCAGGAGAAAGTGTGGAGGTGTTCCATGACAAATTTGAATGTGCACTAACGAGATTATCCTTGCCAGTGTCTCACTCTCTTAGCATCTTCTTGACCAATCTAGACCCCTATCTCTCTTTACACACCCGTCAATTTGTTGTATCCACTGTAGCTAAGGCAGCTAAGGTTGCAAGGATGCATGAAACCTACCTATTACACATACCCCAAAAACAAAATCGAGCTCCCTTCAATCCATTACCAAATCAAAACAACTACTCCTATTACAGAACCCAAAACACACAATCTCCATTACTTCCCCTACCTGAATACACTAAACCAAACTACCACCTCAAGACAAATTCTATATCCAAAACAGCCACTGAAAGACCTACCCAGAAGTTTACTTTTCAAGAGATGCAAGAGAGGAAGGCAAAAGGATTGTGTATGTATTGTGATGAGGTTTTCACTCCTGGGCATAACGCAAAACACAGGAGATCAGAAATACTATTTATGGAAGGTATGTATGAAGATGATTTTTCTGAGTGTGAGGAGTTAATGGAAACACCAAATGTTAATGATGAGATGCATGAGAGAAAAGAGAAAGCACCAGTCATATCACTCAATGCATTGAATGGTAGCACAACTTTCAACTGTATGCGCGTGGTGGGACAATACGGAAATAAGAAGTTATACATCTTGATTGACCCAAGTAGCACTCAAAATTTCCTAGACTTGAACATAGCACGAGAATTAGGATGTCCCCTAGTACCTATCAAGCTAATGTCTGTGGCTGCTGCAACTAGAAGCGCAATAGTAACAAAGTTCAAATGCAGTGCTTTCACTTGGAATATGCAGGGTACACACTCACAACAGAGGTCAGGACCATCCCTCTTGATTGTTGTAATTTTGTGTTAGGAGTATAATGGTTGACAACACTTGGAACAATTCTTTGGGACTTTTCTCACTTGAGAATGGAATTTAATCTTGATGGAGTAGAGCATGTATTGCGTGGGGCTATTAAATCTAGCTGCAAGATTATCACATGTAGCAGTTTAAATAAGTTGATGCTACGGGAACCACATATCATGTTGTTCAACATTAGAGAAGCTCCTAAATTCGCCAATAGAGAGACAGATTGGGAGCCACAAGCTTTGTTCTCTCACATATCTGCGAGTGGCACAGCGCAGTCAGATGATCCTCAGTTGCAGTTTCAGGAGCCTATAGATCTTCCCCCTTTCCGGGAAGGTTTTAATCACAAAATCCCTTTGGAATCTGGCTCCAACCCGGTTAACCTCAGACCCTACCGCTATTCATCTCTGCAGAAAGATGTTATTGATCAAACCATTCGAGATATGGTAACACAAGGACTAATACAACATAGTTCCAGTCCATATGCGTCCCCAGTGGTCTTGGTGAAGAAAAATATAGTTCTTGGAGATTATGTGTGGACTATAGAGTGCTGAACAAACAGACTATCAAGGACAAATACCCAATCCCACTATTAGAGGATTTGCTAGATGAATTGGGAAGAGCAAAATATTACTCTAAACTGGATTTACGGGCTGGTTTTCATCAACTATAGATGTCACCTGAAGATGTCTATAAAACCGCTTTTAAGACACACTCAGAACATTATGAGTACTTAGTTATGCCTTTCGGTCTAATAAATGCTCCATGCACCTTTCAAAGTCTAATGAACCATGTATTTCAAGGGGTTCTGTACAGGTTTGTCTTGGTCTTCTTTGATGATATATTGGTTTACAGTATTGACTGGGAAGATCACTTGTAGCATCTAGTAGCAGTATTCCAAATTCTACATCAACAACAATTGTTCCTCAAACCATCCAAATGTACATTTGATGCTACTATTATTGAATATTTGGGGTATTTTATCTTTGTTAATGGTGTTAGCACTGATCCGAGTAAGGTACAAGTTATTACGCAATGCCAAGTCCCTATTTCACAGAAACAGCTACGCAGTTTCCTTGGATTGGCAAACTATTACATATGCTTTATTCGAGGTTACAACATTGTAGCTCGGCCCCTCACCAACTTACTTAAGAAAGATGAGTTTCTTTGGGATCCAATAGCTACAGAAGCATTTGCAAAACTCAAGATTATCTTATCCTCTACACCAGTTTTAGCTTTGCCTAACTTTGATAAACAATTTGTGGCTGAAACTGACGCTTCGAATGGAGGAATTGGTGCAGTGCTGATGCAAGATAATCATCAAATCTGTTTTATTAGCAGAGCTTTGGGACCCAGGCATCAAGCATTATCGGTTTATGAGAAGGAGTTGCTTGTAGTGGTTCATGCAGTACAAACATGGAACTTTTATCTTGCACACATGCCATTTGTGATAAAAACATATCAAAAGAGCATCAAGTTTTTGATAGAACAAAACTCACTACACCATTTCAACACATGTGGCTTTCTAATTTGATGGGTTATATATATGAGATACAGTATAAACAGAGGAAAGAAAACGTCGCTGTTGATTCTCTCTCATTAGTTACAGGTTCACAACTCCTACACAAAACTTTATCTCAGATTACTCATGGGTTTTATGATTCTTTGAAACTGTTATGGGAAACCGACCCGCAACTACAGAAAATCATATTGGAATTGCATCATGATAAGACTTCTCATCCTTCATTCTCAAATGGCAATGAGGAGTTGCGTCGCAAGGGTAAATTGGTTGTGGGAAATGATGAAGCAGTCAAGCTACACATTCTTAAGTGGCTTCATGACTCAGCCGTTGGTGACCACTCTGGCCAAGATGCGATAACCCACATGATTAAATCTCTGTTCTATTGGCCAAAGATGGGTACTAAGATCAACTATATGTGAGGAATTGTGCAATTTGTTAGCAGAACAAGTATTATACTATTGCGAAGCCATGATTACTTCAGCCCTTACCTATACCGAATGGAGTTTGGGAATCCATTAGCATGGACTTTATTGAGGGATTACCACCGTCTGGAGGAAAACACTGCATCTTAGTAGTTATTAATTGACTCAGCAAAAACGCTCACTTTGCTGGTTTGTCTCACCTGTATACTGCTATTGATGTGGCGCAAACATATCTGAATAACATTTTCAAGTTACATGGTTTACCTAAGGAAATCATAAGTGACAGGGATCCGACCTTCTTAAGTGATGTTTGGAAAGAATTATTTCGAGTGCAGGGTGTTGACTTAAAACATTCCACGATTTCTCATCCTCAAATAGACGGACAAACAGAGGTTACAAACAGAACATTGAGGCTTACCTCAGATGTGTGACTGCTGAAGCTCCACATACTTGTAACAAATGGCTACCACTAGCTAAATGGTGGTATAACACCACTTATCATTCTGCCATCCACACTACCCTTTTTGAAGTGATTTATGGGCAACCTCCACCCACGCATCTCCCTTACCTTCCAGGGAAAAGTTCATCTGCTGTATTGATAGGAGTTTGCGATAAAGGGAAAAAATTTATCAACATGCTGAAATTCCATCTCACCAGAGCTCAACATCGCATGAAACAGCTCGCTGATTCTAAGCGATTTCTTCAGGAATTCAGAACTGGTGATTATGTGTATTTGAAGCTGCAACCATACCGTCAACATTCTATTAAGAACCGTAAGACTCATTACAAGTTATCCCCACAGTTTTATGACCCTTTCTGCATCATTGACAAAGTGGGACAGGTAGCTTACAAGCTCGAACTACCTTTTACAGCTGTTATTCACAACATTTTCCATGTAAGCCAGCTGAAACTAATCCCCTATCCACACAATCAGCTTTACCTCAATACCTGCTTGATTTGGGGACTGCTAAGGAACCTGAACCTATACTTGATAAGAAAGTGGTTAAATGTCGCAATACATCTGCAATTAAAGTGCTAATTAAATGGAAAGGCTACCCACCAGATCAAGTTACTTGGTAGTTCTATCAAGACTTCACGGCACATTTTCCTCAGTTTGATCATTGAGGACAAGGATGTTTCTCAAACATGGGGTAGTGTTACAGAGGTACCTCTCATATCTACCTTTATTTCTAAATAAATTGGTTTTATCGGTTTATCTCTCTGGTCACATGTAAGAATCACGTTATATGTATTCTGAGAATTCTCTTGAAAAGTCAATAACAATCAGATATTATTCTCATTTTCTCTACACTCTCTCTCTATTTTGTTTTTTCACTGTCATCATCAACATCTATTGATCTTAGAGGTAACCATTCTTTCTACAAGAGTTATCTCTTAGGCCTTTGATCACCATTCTTCGATCTCCTATAGAAGTTCTTAGTCTGGATTTTATCTTCCTAACGACAACTGTATTATAAATCAAAATATTTATCTCCACAAATAATGGTTTAGTTCCCCTTTGTTTGTTTAACTGATGATGCGCTAGCTTCAGCTCACAGTATTGTTGCTTTGTTGTTTCTTCTCCTTTACACAACCAGCCTCTTGATGATAACAATGGAAATTATACTGGAAACACTGAAAATACAGAACAAAGAGGAATAGTTGATCGAGGTTGGGGTGGTTTTCTTATCGCTTTTACAGATTCAGAATACATTTTTTATCATCTTGCAGTTGCTAAAGTTCCTGATAATGTATTCCTCTTAAAAGACTGTCCTCATGATATTCTTCTACTAGAAGTTGTTCTTCATCCAACAAATTGTTCATAGATATTTGTTGAGAACATTGTTTAAGAAAAAAACACAAGTCAAAACTACTAAATCACACCAAATCACATAAACTAAACGAGATAAACTAAACGAACTTTAACAATCACAAGTAAGAAAGTCACAAAACCCACATCTCAGATCAAATAGTCAAACTAACCAGAAACACCATTTTCCCCATTTACTTAAGAATCATCGAACATAATCATGATACAAACAAGAAACAGAGTTATCTAATAACCTAGACATTCTACTTCTGCCAGAGTGAAGTTTTCGATAGAAAATTCAACATAAAACACTAAAAACACAACCTAGAGTCAATCATTCTGTCATCAATCCGTGGTAAGGACTAATGAGAACTGACATAGGGAGCAAAAGCTTTACATTTTGAGTTAAGTTTATCACAAAAACCAACAGATCAAATACAGCTTGATGAATATCCAATTGAACAAAAAGCTGTGGCCTCAAGTTTAATACGAATTCCATACACTGAATTCGAATTGCTACAGTTTAACTTGTATGAAACATTACCAGATCGAACATGAACACATTCATCTTTAAATCAGAAACACGAATCAAAGCATCAAAATTTTAACTTTCAATCAAAGTCGAACTAAACCCAGATCAATTAGCACCAAAGGAACAAAAAAATTCAAAACTTGAATGCATAGAACCTTACAAGCAGAAGAACCCGAAGCTTCAGTTCACCTTGCACCTGAGGAAACATAGATATAAACATAAAATCAATCAGATGCTACTAACCCTAATCGTGCTTGCTTAGCAAAATTCCAAGTTACAATCGATGTTGCCGCGTGAGAGAAATGAGAGTTGATCGGAGGTGTGAGAGAAGAGAGTTGGATTGCGTGAGAAAGATAGATTTTAGGGTTTAATTGGCAATTTTTGTAAATTCACATATAATTTTTGGACAGTTTTGATTTTTATCAGATATAATAATAAAACGAAGTGTGCCGCCAAATTCTTCTGCATCTAAAAATTTCCGACGCAACGATTTGTGTTTGTCTGCAGGAGATTACGGCTGACAAACAAACATCGTTTAACCATAAGAGACAACCACAATTTTTAGTAACTGTCAAATGAATAAACCTATTATAAAAATTTAGTGCATTTCATCACCTAACGATGGTTGATGAAAGACTTCGTGACAGTAGATCACCTATATTTTTGCTTAAACAAAATTATTGATATTATTTTATTTTGACATGTTTTTAACCCATATAATCCAAAATGTTTAGATATATAATTTTAAAATAAAATGTGTATCAATTAATAAGATTGTCATATGGCGGTTTCACGGAAAATATATAAATTTTGACACTTTACTAGAATATCATGTATTAAAAAAAACTTCATCCTTTTATGAGCATTTTTATATTCGTAGTTTAGCATTTGTAATGCTGTTTGATATGAAGTTGCCTGAAAATAAATGATTGTGTCAATGAAAGTCGTGTGACACAGATTGAAACGAAAATGATTTTCTGCAAAAAAAAGCATGTAAGCTTTTCATTTTTCACAATGGAAAATTATCACCCAATTATAACCTAAAATTTGTGTAGATTAATCATATCACTTCCAAAATTATCTATAATATAGACATTTCACGTATCGTCGACGTAGTCATTTAACTTTCGTTAGAAAAGTAACAGAATCTATAAAACAATGTCGTTTTGTATCACTAAAACAATATGCCGTTTGACCTGGAGATCATGTCGTTTTGCTGAAGCAAAACGACACATCTTTCTTTTCTCGCAAAATATGATTAAATTTAGGAGAAAAAGATAAAAATTAAGATTTGTGTTCTTCATATCTCACAATCGCAAAATGAAGCTTAAATCAATATATATTGCAAATCTACCAAAATGATGAATTTACAAAACCTAGAGAAAAAAAATACCAAACACCAATTATTCAAACACATTTGCCTGGTTATCACAGGAAACAAAAAACAAAGAGTATTTCAAATCCCAGTTTGATTCTTAAATTCAGATAGATAAAGATAAAACATGAGGATATGATGAACAACACGCAAACGCAATTTGACAAGTTTAAAAAATTAAAAATTGAGACAAGATCCCTAAACCAAATACCAAGTCATGCACAAATGGAAAACCCAAAAAATAAAAGAAATTTGAGATAGAAGAGAAATATGAAAAGGTGTGTGAGAGAGAGGTCTTAAGGAAGAAAAGAAGCAATCAATCAAAGCTTGTTGGGTTATTTTATTCTTCTTCTACTGTTTTTGTTTTCTAGATATATTAACTAAAATTAAATAATAAAGAGAAAGTTTTGTTGTTTTCGACACAAAAACAACGAAATTTTTGCAAAATAACTTGCAGTTTGTTTTGTTTAAAACAACGTTGTTTTGAGGTTACTGTTAGTCTTCTAACAGCAGTTAACATAGTCACATCAACGATATATAGAATGCCTATTGCGAATTACTTTAGAAGTGGTATAATTAATCTGTACAAGTTTTAGTTGAAAATTTTTCTTGCAAAAAATAATAAGGTTAATAATTTATTTGCATAAAACCAAAAAAAATTTTTAACCAGATGCTGATATAACAACAGTTTCACTTCATTTAGAAAGAAAAAAACATTTTCACTTCATTTAGAAAGACCAATGGTGTCCACGCATTTTCGTTTGAACTAAAACAATTAAATTAAATGTAAAATTCAAATACAAAACTTTCCAAGTTCCGAGTTGGTTTGTCTTAGACTTTGCCAAAAGTTCGTTTTTATCAAGCATTTGTAGAACATTAGAACATCGTCAACATATTTAAAAGAACATTAAATTGTTGAGACTTGTGTTAAATACATTATCCTGACCCGCTTTTAAAACGCTTTCAATCTCAGTTAAGGATCAATTATCATCCTAAATACAATAACTATTTATATTTTGGAAGGAACAATTTCAAAAATACGTCGAACTTTTTGAAAAATTGAATTTTCGCGAAACTAAACCCTAACAAGAAAGAAAAGGTTCAAGATTTTTTTTCTTTTATATGTGAATAATGAATTTTGGAGACGATATATGGTTTTATCCATGACCTATTTATATAGGGGTTTAAAGAAACTTGGTAATCGGTTCAAGAACAGTTAGAATTTTTTTCTCTAATAATTGACACTTTTATTTATTTATTGCAGCTGACTTTTATTAAGATCCATCAAAGTTTACAACCCATTAAATCTTAATCGATTACATACACTTGTTATAAGAGAAGCGAGAAAACTTTCCGTCATTCTTTGTTATCAACAACTTTGATGCCGATGAACCCAATCGACGCTAGAAATGAGCGAACATCGATTTTTCATTGTTTTTTACCTAATACTGCATAGACAGATAGAAGAGATACAATAATATAGATTTCAACCTCATATGTTTACCAAATCACCAAATAAAGCAATTTGGCAAAAATCAGAGAAAGGAAGAAGATCTAATTGATCCACATAATTTTGTTGAATCGAAACTCCATTACATGTAGAAACGGTTATAGGCAATCCAAATTTGCTGGAAACAAAACTTCTTTTTCATTACCTTAAACGTAATCAACAATGATTCTTTGATGTAAACTTCGGATCAAAAGATAAAAGCCGGATTGAAACCGGACAGCAGTTGAAACAAAAGTCGAGAACAAACTGTGACAAATGCCAGAGAATACTGGACGGCTAAAATAAAAACAATATCGGCCAAAGAAAACTGAGAGCAAAACGCCAAAAAAACACTGATAACAAAAATTAGCCATCACCGCTAGAAAATTCAGATGATGCTAGAGAGAAACCGACCATTCACCACTGTAAAAACAGATGATGTAAAATTAGGGTTTAAAGTTTAGGGATTATACACCGACCGTCAAAAATTAAAAGACTTTCTATCTCTCAAAAATGTTAAAAGAGAGAAGTTTCTAATAATTGACATTTAATGATACTGTTTATGTATAGAATATTCCTAAAAATAATCCCGAACTAAATCTGACTTATTCTTCAAAAAAACTGTGTAGACAATTATTTATTAAAATATGGAGATAACTTGATAGGCCGGAAACAAAAATCTACTTGATAGACCGATCTCTCGCATATCTGATTTCCATCGATATTATTGTGTTATATTTGGCCAAATGTGGTTTGAAAATATCTACACATGACGCCAAACACAAGTAATAAAATCAAAATTCCCATTTTAGTTATCTTTAACTTATAAACTACTATGTAACCAAAATCCAAGAAAGTCTAAAGTCAAAGTTATCAACCAAAAGTGTAGCAAAAGATTTCAATGTTTTTTTTTCACTTTAAGGTTTGAATCTAGCATTACATTTTTGTAAAAGAAATGATTTAAAGAGTTAAAAAAGGAAATTTAAAGCATCCAAACTCACAATGTTTCTTTGTTTTTAATGACAATCATTTGCATTAAAACTCATCAAGCAAAGCACACTCAAATTCTAAAATTTAGCAAAACGAGCCTTATCTTGAATGCAAAACATCCAAACATAGAAACAAACATATTAGTAATGTTTCTAAAATATTACTATCACTTTTGGTTATAATATCAAGTTATGTTTTCTAGTCTCCTCACCAAAATATGCACATTAGTCCAACTTTCAAGTGTGTGTACCTAATGAACACAAAACTAGCAAATAGCATTACATAAAACTTTGAAACGCTTTTTTCAAACAGAAGGAAAGTATTTGTGGAGTCTGAAAGGAAGAGCATAGAACTCTTCGGTTCTTGGGTCGTTCTTGAAAGTCCAGAATTTATCCCACCAGTGTTTACCTCGGTCTTTCCTTATCGAACCATCTTTCTTGTGAAGCGTTGTATCTAAGAAGTAAGCTACACATCCTCCAACAAAGGCCTCTGACGAGAAGGGTACATTGATCATATCGTTGAACCATCTTGCTCCGGTATGAACCGGGCCATATCCTTTGATGGCTGTGTGCTCGTTGAAATATTGTGGAATTGATAGGCCTAGGAAGATTGAGAAGCCTAATATGAACAATGTCCTGAAGCTATTCAGGTTGCAGAATTGCAGTAGACTTAGTCCTCCAGCACCTAATCAACAAATTTTTGTTGTTAAATATACACATATAGCTAAAACCAATCTCTACTCTCTATGTATATCGTAACCGAATTTCTTCAATCAAAACCAAACCGTAAACCAGATCTGCCCAACCTACTATGTTGTTCACTTCTGCTTAGAAACAATTACTTACCTACATATGCGAAGAAGAGACAATACAAGGCGGCGATGATAGGAGCAGGTATTGATGCGAATACTGCCCCGAACTTCCCTGCATTAGATTTATATAAGACAATCAATGAATGTGTTCTAATTTGATTCCTAATAGATATTTATGAACAAGCATACCAAGAATTGAGAAGAATATCATAAAGCCTGCAGATATTTGAACAACTCTCCTGCTACCAACTTTTGTAAGTGCTAGTAGACCCGCATTCTCCCTGCAACACATGTAAAAACAAACAAACTCACCACAGCATTCAAAATCAACTCATGTCACAGGTTTGGAAAAAGTAAATGAGGTCTTACACTAAAACAGAAGACCCTACGCCAGTTCCAAACAACCCTGAGATTAGAATTCCAACTCCCTAAACCAGAAGTCAACTTAGTTGAGACACATTGTTAGATAAATGACCACTTCGTTGCCCCGAGAAAACGTCATTGAAGATATTTGTAAATGAAGCTTATGAAGTGTGTATTTTACCTGCCAACCAACACCGCGACTGATAACAGAAGGTGGTGGCATTGTGGCACTAGCATATCTTGATACAACAATAAAAGTGCCTGTCGACTGATTTTTATTGATAAACAAATTAAAGCAATGAGCCAACCAAAGAGCATCAAAATTCGAAGGAACAGACTTGGTATATACGTGGATATGAAATATTAGTCCATATCATCAATTATTGTGTGATGTAATTACATAAGGTGAAGATGAGTGAAACAAACCTCAACAAGAGTAACAAAAGAAGCCATCATCATCGCAAAGGCTTCACCAGCATCAAACAACGGTGTTCCCCATTGGAACGGCCATGGAACTCTTATCCTGCAAAATGAGTAAGCCAAAAATGGTAAGCCACACTTGTTCATCACAGTGAGTTTCTAAAACCTAAAAACTCATTACAGAAGAAGACTTTCTCGCAAGATATAAATCAGTGAGACAACCAATGTCCAATCCATATGTTGTCTTCTTACCATGGAGCAGTACCTATCAGCCCAGAACGATCAGTCCGACAGCTTCTTTGAGTATTTATCCCATCACCATTATAGGCACCACCAATTGTAAGAAAGAAAGCATAAAGCCACACTATGGCCACAGAAAATATGACAGCAAAGCGAGCGAACACATGTTTTCCTCCTTTAATAACATGGGGAAGGTACTGCAGAAAGTATGAACCAGAAGATTAGAAAGAACAAATCCTGACCAATAACATGCAATGAGGACAGATGGCCTTGTAGCTACAGCTACCTGTGATACAATTATAAGAATGATGAGCGCCGGTATTCCAATCTCGACACACTGAGCAACCTGGCCAAAATAACAAAGAATCAAGATTAAACTAGTTTAACATAATTTTGTTTCTGTGTTCCCATTTACAGAAAAAAATGACTTACACCGGGGAAACCTAACTCGTACAAGCCATAACCAACTAATCCAACCAGAGGAACAGTAGATAGAGGACTTAAGAACCTGGAATAACATAAGTTCAACAACACATTCTTAACCTGACACAGTGGAGAAATTTTTGAGTCTAATGAAGCTCAAAGAGTGACCTTACAACATGACGCCAAAGGCCACTGAAGCCAAGGATCATTTGAAGAACAGAAGCAATAATTAGAGCACCTTGAGTTGCCCGAATTATCCTCTTAAATCGCTGAAAAGGCATCAAAAATGGTATTTTAGAATACACTACTAATCAAACTCAACCAAAAACTTATCGATAGTAACAGTAATGTGAGCTACTAACTTCAACTGGATCTGCAACATTGTTGAATCGTCCAGAAAGCATGATTGAGATTGTAACTGGGACAAATGTAAAAGATGCTCCAATTACAGCTGGTAATCTAGTTCCAAACACTGTTTGGAGTAACGTGTTTATTCCAGATACAAAGAGTATTGTCTGAATCAGCTTCGCCTTCTCTTCCTGAAAGAGTCATAAAACTTACTTAAGTGGAATAAAAGAATGAACAGTATAGTTTGAACAGCTAGTTTTCTAGTAAAGAGCCTTACATTTCTACCTCCCATTTGTGGAACAAGAGCTGATGGAATCAGAACTGTTGTTCCAAGCATCACAAGGTAGTGTTGAAACCCAAGCAGAACAGCCTCAGCTAAAAGTTAACAATAAACTCTCAGTCTTACATTTACTAAATAAGAAACTTAAACCTCATATTCAAACAAGAAAATATAACATAATAAACAAATTAATCAATGGGATGATTAAGTTTTGTTCTCCATTGTTAACAGAGAATGATTTATCCCACAAAACAGCTAGAAGAAGATTCTCAAAGGTAATAAGAATAATTCTTAAAGAGAAAAAGTAAAGAATCTAATCCTCGAAAACAAAAAGTAAATGATACCAAAATCAGAAAAAGTGAAAAATGGAAGAATCTAATCAGTCGCAAGGCTCCAAAACTAAGGAGAAGTCAGCAAACGTTTTAGGGAAAGGCAAAAAAGAGAAACTCACGCCATGGAGGAGGACTTGTAATACAGTAAGAGATATCTGGAAGCTGTTCTTTTGGTGGATGTGGTAGTGGATCACCACCTGATTTTGGCGCTGGAGCTGCCATCTTCAAGCTCTGCAACAAATAAACAAAAAACAAAACTTTTTAAGCAAAAACTTCACTAAATCGAAAAGTGACTGAAACCCAAATGGCAGAAGAAGCAAAAGACACGAAATTTGAGGTCAAGAAGCCCATGAAAAGACCACGTTTTGAGCTAACAGCTAACAAGCTCTGCTACAAATAAAGAACAAAACTTGACGAAAAACTTCACTAAATCGGAGAGTGATTGAAACCCAAATCGTGGAAGAAGCAAAAGTCACGAAATTTGAGCTCAAGAGGCTTTGTAAATGTGGGAAAATACAAAAAATGGAATCAAGAACCCATGCAAAGACCTAGTTTTGAGCTAACAAGCTCTGCAATAAATAAAAACCAAAACTTTTTAACCAAAACTTCACTAAACCGAGAAAGTGATTGAAACCCAAATCGTTGAAGACGCAGAAGTTACGAAATTTGAGCTCAAGAAGCTTTTAAATGGGGAAAATGAGAAAACGGAAACAAGACCCATGAAAAAACCTCGTTTTTGAGCTACCAATACTTTTAACCCATAACTTAACAAACTGAGAAGGTGACTGAAACCCAAATCACAGAAGAAGCAAAAGTCACGAAATTTGAGCTCAAGAATGTAAAACAGATGACAAAAAACCCGAAAAAGATCTCGTTTTGAGCTGAAACCACAGTAGCAAAAGTCACAAAAAGAAGAAAAATCAAAATACGAGGATTCTAAAGTTAATATATTTTTAGAAAGAACAAAGAGAGAAATTATACAGAATAGTGGAGAATTAGAAACCTGTGAAGCAGAAGAAGCTGAGAGAGGAGACTAGAAGAAGCAGTGAAGAGGCATGAGGACTTGAGGAGGAAGCAAGGAAAAGAAGGGACAGTTGTCTGTGTTTCGTTATATCAGCGTTACTTGTGCACCGACTGACGTCACTACGAAGACAACTTCTTACCTGTCTTACTCTAAATTAATTCCATTATTAATAAATATTTTTTGAGGACAATGGTAGATGTATCATTAAAAGTTTAACTAAACAAACTAAAAAATGATAGATATGTCAATGTGGCAGCTCCAACCTCTATTAAAATAGAGTGATCTTAAATACGTGAGCTAAGCGATAGATCGTATAACATCTAAACGTATGTAAAACGTTTACGTTGAATATATTTGGTAGATTAAAAATAGAAAAAAATGTACAAGATAACGGGATCCCCTATTTTTTTTAGGAATACTTACAATAATCTCTTCAAAATTTATTACTTAAATGACATATTTTGAATCTAGGTTTTTTTCATTACATAAATATTGTCTTTTCTAACTACTAAATGTTTTTTTTTTAATTATTAACAAATTAATATTTTATTTAGTTAATTATCTTTTATTCATAATTAATTAATACTATTTTCTTAATAACTTTTTCTCGCTAAAATATTTGATTAGATTAAAAGAAATATATTTAAAAGACCTAAAAATGATAGGTTCTCGTATGCAAATATTTGAAAAAAAAGAGAAACATTTGTTCGGCAATTCATATTGCTTATTTTTGGATTTTTTTTTTCATTTTTTAAAATAAATTCAACTCCTACAAACAAAGAAATGAGAAAATATGAGAACTAGTTACTTAACACAAGGAAAACCAATTTCTCTCGTTATTAATTGAAACATGAAAATAACAAAATAATAAATAACAGAACCATCATAATTAATTGTATTTACGGTTTGAGATTCTCAGCCGGTTTAATGTCCTCCTAACCAGTTCTGTAATACTCGTAACTCCATCATTACTCCCCTTGTTAACTTGAAGCTTGTCCTCAAGATTCAAGGCAGGAAAATTCTGTCGAAATTGATCCCAGTCTTCCCAAGTGGCATCGACCCGAGACAAGCCTCTAATATTTTTTCTAGTTAAAAACTCAATAAACCATTCGTTTGGAGGGCAAGGAGAGTACCGGAGGTTGGTGGGTCTGAACCGACTATTTGCTTCAATAATGAGACATGAAAAACAAAATGGATCTTAGTACCTTCAGGCAAAATGAGGCGATACACAACATGTCCAACTCTCTCCTCTATCTGAAATGGCCTAAAATACTTTGTCGATAATTCTGTTTTGCAACCCTGAGAGAGGGGCTCATGAATGTGAGTGGTCGTCCATTATGTGTGAGGACTGCTCCAATTCCTCCCCTGGAGGCGTCCATTTGAATAATAAATGGGATGAGAATTCTGATAATGCCAAGGTTGTTGTTGTCGACATAGTCGTCTTGAGTTTTGCAAACGCCATGTCTTCATCGCTGCCCCATTCAAATTTCCCTTTCTTTAACATATTAGTAAAAGGCCTTGCGATGATCCCATAATTTTGCATGAACCTTCGGTAATAGCCCGTGAGACCTAAGAATCCTTGCAGCTCCGTAACCATTTTTGGTGTTGGCCAATCGGTCATAGCATGAATCTTAGACTGGTCCATTTTAGCTCATTCGCCAGAAATAATATGTTCATGATATTCTAATTCTCCTTTACCGAACTCACACTTCTTCATCTTGACCAATAACCCGTTCTTTTGCAAAATCTCCAACACGATTTGAACGTTCTCTGAATGTTCTGCTTCACTTTGACTATATACTAAGATATCCTCCAAAAATAGAAGAACGAATTTACGCAAGAAACGAAAAAAAATTAAGTTCATCAAAGCTTGGAAAGTAGAGGGAGAGCGATGCATAACCCGAACGGCATAACCAAATACTCATAATGCATGTTGTTGATATCCTGCAGTTAAGTCGAATTTGCACTTTTTATCTATCTCCTCCTTCTAGAAATGGGCATAACGATATGGATGAACGTTGACTGGATCTGAGCCTTCGTTAAGAATGATGTGGTGCTTGATGTCTCGGCAAGGGGAAAGTTTTGTTTGCAACTAAAAAATGGTGTCGTACTGCCATAACAAGTGGCAAAATCCGGTGAAAGGCCGTAGAAGCTTCATTGACGACGTCAATGGCGTGAATCGTGAGAGCAAAGATCACTTGTCCTTTTTTTGCCTCCTGCTCAATTTCTTTAGAGTGAGCTACTCCAATTTGAACACTTTTAAGCCCATATACATTTATCTTTCTCTCAGCCCAAGTCAATTTCATGGACTAGGCCTTCCAATCACAAGTTATAAGGCCAATTTATTCCAACTAGCTCACACCGAACACTGCATTGTGACCTGACAACGGCAGGCTAAAAAATTCAACCTCAAACACTTCACCGGTGATCGTTATCTTCACCTTTCGATAGGCTCTCTGACAACGGAGAGGATGGCTGTCAGCCATAGAAACATTAAATGGCTATGTCGGCGTCACTTTTACTTCGAGGTGGTTATCTTCTTTCTCTCCAATGAAGCTATGTGTCACACCACTATCAATCAAAGCCACCATCTTCGGCGATCCCCATCCCATGAGCGATCTCAACAAAATATTTGGTTCTATCTTTTCTTCGCTATCCACGAACTCATCTTCGGCTTTTTCTCCTTCCTTCAAGAGAAATTACAATTTCTTACATTTGTATATGGGACTATAACGTTCATCGCAACTCCAAAATCCTCTTTTGCTTCATCTCATCCCAATTCAATTGTTTGGGTGTTGGCACAGCTTGGAGATGTGATATGTTCTGTCCTGTTGGCGTCATATTTGTGAATTATTCACCTTAGTTTACAATCTCTCAAAATCATATTGATAGTCCTGAGACGTCCTGGTTTAGCGTATTTTTGAGAGAGCCATATGGAAGTTTTCTCCTTCAGTTGGGCTAAATCGAATCCACAATTCCTCTTTGAAAGTTTCCCAGGTCCTGTAAAGCGGCTGACTCCTGACTTTGTTTATTGTCACCTGCCACGACACATTGGCCTCCTCCGTTAGATTGTAAGACGCAAAACTAACATGCTTATCTGTCGGAATCTCCTGATAGATGAAATACTGCTTCGCCTTACTTATCCACTATGTGGGGTATCCTCCATTTAATTGTGACAGCTCCAGTTTAACACGGTTGTGACCTGTGTGGGTAGGAGTATTTATGAGTTGCTCGTTGCATTCTCCTCGTGGGGTTAGCAGTGGTAGCCCACTCGTCTGGTTATTGTTGGGGTGACCATTGGAGCCATTTCCCTGATGCTGAGCCATTAACTTCACATCCTATCTGTTGCCTCCTCCAGAGTACAATTGAATAAAGTTTCCATCTCATGAAATCTTCCTCAAACGACCCTTCGATGCGGTTGAGTTTGTCCGCCATTCCGATGGTTGCCTATTGCAGATCGTTTTGTATCATTTCAAGACTAGCCTCCAGTGGCTTGAGTCTTTTCTAATTACTGGCTGTGGAGCCTATCATCGCGTTCGGCGCCATAGTTTATGGCTTGTTTGAGTTTCTTATTTTGTAGGGTGGAATGATGTTGTTGTGGTTTGACAGATGACCGGAGACTTTTTGACGTTGATTTTAAGAATGCCACGACAAGAAGCAAGAACTGCTATGATACCAAAATGATAGGTTCTCAGATGCAGAGATTTGAAAATATAGAGAACAATTTGTTTGGCAATTCAGATTGCCTATTTTTGGCTTTTTCATTTTCTTAAATAAAACTTAAAGAAACAGAACCATGAAGTCTCAACTCCTACAAACAAGAAAATGGGAAAATGTGAAAGTTGGTTCCTTAACAGAAGGAAGACCAATTCCTCTCATTATTAACTAAAACATGAAAACAACAAAATGACAAATAACAGAACCAACATAATCAATTGTATTTATGGTTTGGGATTCTCAACCAGTTTGATGTCCTTCTAACCGGTTCTGTAATACCCGCAACTCCATCGAAAAATTATCACAAAAATCTGTCAAATATCATTAGGTTATGCCAAACATCCATAAAATTTGTGAGATATCCATAGTGTTTTTCAAATATCCGCAAAGTTTACCATATGTTCATAGATTCTGCTAGTGTTTGCCGTATATTCGCTGATTTTGACATATGTTTTTAGAGTTTGCCATATGCTCGCATACTTGTAAAAACTGTTAAATGCTCCTAGAATCTACCAATATTTTGCATATTCTACCAAACATATGCAAAATCTACCAGCCATTCCGCATTATCTGTCAAATATGTGTAAAATGAGCTGCAAAGTCTGCTAGCTATTATGTAAGTCTGCTAGATTCTCGCAAAGACTGTTAGTTATTCTATAGAGTCTATCAAATGTATGCAAAGTCTGTCAGATGCTCGCATTGTTTGTCAGATACTTGCATAGTTTGTCAGATGCTCGCATACTCTACCAAATATTTGTATTCTCTCTTCCTAGGATATTTTTTAAAAAAACTATATTTCAGATTTTTAAAATTTTAAATATTTTTATTTGTATATTCATATATTTAAATGAAGAAACTTTTTTTACAAATTTTAGTTGTTACACCCTCGTAGCATCCCACACAAGTCCAAATAGAAATTACATCAGAAGTCTTGGTCGATACCTGAGAGATGATGGATGATGTAGAAGCTTTGGTTAACGCACAAAGATGAAGAACTAAATCAACCTAATAGGCAAGAAAGAAAAGATGAAGTTAATAGTCCATCAAAGCAAAGGTTAAAGATGATCGTGGGAGTTGATCTGACTCAAGAGAGAGAGAACCACAAAGAGAATCACAAGGGACATGAGGGTTGGAATCACAAAGAGAATCTTAGAACAAATGAGCGTATATCTTGGCTTGATTTGCCCTGTTGATAATTGAGGAAGGAGAATCAGCTTCAGAGGACAGAGTGATGGTGGTAAGTTGAATAAGGACTTGCTCGAAATGGAGAGAATTGGCTAGAGAGACAACCCAGGTAAAGGCATTACCTATGAAAGAGATTAAGGGACCCATCGATGCCTAGGAGGATAACCAGAACTAGCAAATGCAACCATGCAAGGGATATGCAGATCCAATGAGAAGCTTCCTAAGTTTTGGATTTGTTTAAAAATCCAGGTATGAGTTTGTTGTGCTTTAATATCCTATAAGCTATGATCTTTGATAACATTTTTCTGAATCCAAGCCACCCATACAAATTAAGTTTTGAAAAAAACATCTAGAGGAGTCTAAGAGCACAAGTGATATTCCAGATGCCAAGATTTTGATTCCCAAACCCACTTTTCGTTTTTGGTGAATATATTGTATCCCAAGAAAGTATATCTTCTTTCCAGAGAAAATTTTCTGAGGCAAGCTCCACACATTGATTCTATTAGTTTGGTGTTTTTTTACTTCGAGGAGGATGAGTTTCTTTGTGCTTAGAAAGGTAGCCCTAGTTGAGTAACTAATAGATTATTTTGGATATTTCAAAATAAAGTGTATAATTATGGCAAATCGCCCTTAATATATATATATATATAAAACTAGATGATCACGTGTTAATGCACGAGATTACTGTTATTTTAAGTATTATATATATTAGGTATTATTTAGGGTGAAAACTGTTTGACTCGTTCGAGGAACTACAAAAACATAACATCAAGGATCTCATTTATTAATTAGTTAATTATCGTAATAAGAAAGGATCAAAGAACAATAAATATCTAGGTTAAGATGGGTGCTAAACATTCAGTCGTTATTGTTTCTTGCTCTTTTGGTTTCCTGTAGTTTTTTCTCTCTAACCCTTTTTGCACTGATCTCTCACTTATTTATAAGGATCCATTTCTCATAATACTAATCTCTTTAAAGCTATGAAGTCAGTTTCCCTTAGAAATAGAAGGTCGGTTTCTCATTCAACCTTATCTAAGTAAATACAATTCTATCGTATATGCGAAGATGTATTCTACATTATCTAGGTAGATACTTCATTCCTCATATCAAAGGTAGATACTTCATTCCGTATCAAGAGGTAGATACAACATTCCTCATATCAGGAGATAGAATTCCTTCTCTAATTGCAAAGAAGGCTCAACATTTTAAAGTCTCATCATGGCAGCTCACCCCACCAGTTTGGAGAAATCTCATTTCTATCCAAGTTCTTAAGGAGTTACACTCCATTGACTTTAGAGTATATGAGGTTTTGTGCCCTTATTACTTTAAGCCACTACCAATGGATGCATGTAGATATTGTATACATCCGTTATATCAGTCTAGCTTAGTAATTGAATTAAAAAACCCCAGAGAAGAAGTTTTTTTCAGAGAAGAGACGGTTGAAGAATTATTTCTTCATGAAATTTGGTAATGATCCAGATTTCCCTACCACATGGTTTCCGTCTGGTAAGCTAAGGTTCAAATCTTTTGTGTTTATATTTGTATTTAATTCAGAGGTCTCTCACTCGCAAACCAAAGAAAGATTTGAACGAATCTCTATAGCTATCAACCTCCCACCCAAGCAATGTTTTGTCATGTTCATAACTAGCAAACCTTCTTTAGAGAATAGTAGTATCTTGAGTTAGAAATTATTCTTCCTATCTTTCTATAAGGTTATCTTGAAGATTTTTCTGTTGCGTTAAACTTCATAGTATTTTTTGTAGGGTTCAACATGTCGCGTGATCAACGTCTCTTTTGACCTGGCGCTTATGCCTTGTTCAACGATGCAACTTGATGCAACTTTTGGCAACATCCAAAGGTGGCGATTGATGCAACATGGCGATGACGATGGATGAAATGCAGTGCATTGAGGCTATTCCCTCGAGAAAACAAAGAGTCATGAAGGATGTCAACGTCCTCCAAGTAAAAACATCCAAAGGTTACAAACAACGGTTGTGGCACAATTACGCCTTCTGAGGATATGACAACAACACACTAACAATCAATCATTTTTAGAGGCATTGAAGTCCAAGGTATTTTCTTGAGACTCGGTGTCTTAGATGTTGCAAGATCTGTTGCAGTCCTTGGAAGTTTCCAAGCCGATCTACTCAAGTTAATTTTTCATCTACTCATGCATAAGAATCATTTTGTGTTTTGGCTGCTTAACTTGAGTATCTCCCTTTTAATTTTTTTACAGGTTATGTATGTGTTTCATCAAATCAAAGGGAAGCTTTCATCAAGTGCTGATGAGGTCAAGCGTGAGGATAACTTGGATGAGTCTGAAATGCGAGATCAACATCGAGAAGGCATGTGCTTCTTCATCATATTTGACGATTACAGCCTATGACAAGGAGATTTCTCGCCTTCGAAAAAAATAAGTCAGCCTGAACATGTTGCTTGTGAACTACATGTTGAGGTTGTAAAGATGGAGAAAGAGAACAAATCTCTTAAGGTTCAAAATAACATATTGGAGAATAAGATTACCTTTGTTACAAGAAGATTAGTCATCATAACACACTAGGAGGTCTACCAAGAGTAGAAAATGATCAGATCCCCACTTGCGACACTTAGAGGACATAGAAAAAGGCATATGTACATGTGAAAAGCTTACAAGAAGAGCTTATGAAGACGAATCCACCTGTTCCCAAAAGGGTCCAGTCCGCCTGATGAAGACTCCATTGGTATTGATCTTGTACTTGAGCATGTTGTTGTTGAACGTGGTAATCTCGCGACAACATCTGCTTCACCATGATCAGCCATTATGTTCTCGTTTATGTAACCATGATTAGTATTATTCTTCCTTATTGGAAATTTCTCTTAATGCTTTTGAAACTCTTTGTGATGAGCCATGACATCCTCCTTTTGTAGTATTTATGGTGTGTTGCTACTTTTATGTTGCAGTGAACAACTCAATTTTGTGGTATATGTCTTCTTGACAAATATACAAGTTTGATTGTATCTACCTCTCGGTGGTTAGGCACGTACCAAAACTTTTGAATCCACAATTTTCATAGAGTTAAGACCTTCAATGGTAACTAGATTTTACAATAGCTATTGGATTTGTTTTTTTAACTCACATTTAAACCATTCAAATTTTTTTTGAAAGTCGATTCCCTAAATATAGGAAAACTAGTTTTAAGGTCATTTCACTAGTTTCACTAAAAATCTAAAAACCATTTATCGTGGCATTTCACTTTCAAAACTAGATTTTTCCATTTATATATATTTTTCTTTTACTTTATTTTTTAAATCCAAAATATAAATTTTAAAATCCAAAAACCATAATCCAAAAACAACTTTAAAATCTAAATACAATGTTTGAAAATGACATATAAACCCCAAGTTTATTTGCTTCCTTGAAATGTAATTAAATACAAAGTTTGTGGTATATGCTTACTTGATATGTGAGCAGATCAGAGGGTTTTGGTATTTGCTTACTTGGTAGGTAAGCATATATGAGGTTTTGGTATCTACTTCCTTGGTAGGTAAGCATATACAAGGTTTTTGGTATATGCTTCTTTGATAAGTAAGTAAATAAAAGCTTTCACAAGCTGACAAAGTTTTGGAGGAGAATGATGTGATTCTCGAAGTTGATGGGAACCCCATAGAAGATGATGGGAAAGTTTTCTACGAGAACATATTTTAGATACCTTTGAATGGATTAATAGCTTTGAAGAAAACCAATGAACAAGTATCTCTCAAAGTTTTGAGAATGAGAGAAGTCAAGAACATCGACATGGAAGTGATATCGATTGATACTTGGTATACAACCGATTATCTTTCTCCAAGCTACTATATTTTTACTAGATTTCTTTTCACATAATCCTTCAATGGGGGTGTGAAGATCTCTGACTTGGAGGGTAATAGTAATAAGGGATATACTTCATTCAGAAATTTGGAGGTACATTGCGTTAACGAACAGAATGTGGACACTCTCGAGCAATTGTGTGAGGTTGTAATAGTGTATACCAAATATGTGAGGAGAAAGTTGGAAGGTAATCTAGTTGTTTTGGTCAGCCTAAAAACTCACAAAAAGTCTCATGGTCAGCTCTTGGAATGTCAGAAGATGATGTTTGGTATATCCGAAGACATTGAAAAAGCCTTTACGATAATTTAGATTTTTAAGGTCTAGGTCTATCAATTTGACCTAAGTACGTTGTGTATTTTAGGATCGAATTCACAAGAGAAAATAGAAATAACACACTATGATTGAGAGGATTCAAACTTAGTCTTAGGCAACAAAGTGTTTTTGGAAAACAAATAAAAATCTAAAAGAAAGCGGAAAAAAAAAAATCGGTTTGAAATCAAATAAAAGAAATCGACAAATCAAGTAAATGGCAATGATTTAGATGAGATGATGAATCTTTCTGATGCTAAGAACATATTATGAACACTATCCTTGGTTATAGATCACTAATCAAAAATAATTCACTTCCATGACACTAATCTCTTTCTTAATTACCTAGTCATTAATAACTTCCGTTAGTGATCAAGTAATCAAAGAGCATTAAACCAGATTTCACCCAATTTAGGAGATAGAAAATGAAATTTGGAAGCATCTTAACGGTGTCGTTTGGCTGCTAGAACCGGATGGTAGAGTCTCACAATTGTACAAAACCGGCCACTTTGGCCGATGAAGCTTCACGGTGTCATCCGGCCGCAATGAATGCTCGATAGATCTCCAGGTGGGTTTTGTCACTTCTACAGGAATTACACCATCCCTCTAGGACTGGCCGCTCACTTCCAGTGGTGTGCCAAGGCCGCTCAACTTCTGGTCTTCAAGGGAAATTTCTGGATGAGCTTCTTTTACGAGTCAGATAGATATATGTTTACTAAATCCATCATAAATCTAAAACAACAGCTCTGATTTGCTTGAAATTATCTTCATTGGAAAGATAACTCAATTTTATATAACTTTTATGAAGGGTTGTGGAGCTAAATCTCAAAGGAAGGTCTTCATCCGAGTCGATATTTCCCAGAATGTATCCTAATTTTTGGCCTAATTCTTCTTCTGATGATCGATTCAACCTCTGATCAAAAAAATGATATTTCTTGTTGAATAGCTAAGTCCAATACCTATAAAACAAGAAAAATATGCAAATACGCACCTAAAGACCTAAATATGTAATGCAGAAACAAGAAATTCATGAGAAATGCAAACCAAATGATGGTAAAAACTTAATATATCAACTCACCCAAACTTATCTCTTCCTTGTCCGCAACCAAAAAATAAGAAACAAGTCGAGAAAGAAGTATGAAAATGAGGATTCAAGCCACAAAGTTTCAAATGAAAGATTAAACGCATTGTCCTTAAAGATAGTTAGATGGTGCAAGAACAAATATCTTACTCTTTTGTACTTCTCCATGCTCATTTCAATGTAAATTTTTAATGCAACCCCTAAAATTAACCAAAAACTCACAATCAAATCGAAGACATCTCTTTAACATTTATTACGGTGTTTTAGTGCGGTCTCAATAAGGGAAATCAAATCATTCTCAATTGGCTTTGGGTGAAAGCTTTTTGAGGTGGTTTCAAAAGATTTTTCTTTGGGTGGTTGTTTTCAAAACATAAAAATGCTATTCAAATGAAGAATCAATCTAAGGAGGGGAAAAATTGATGCATACCCCATTTCATAAAATACATCTTAGTTTCTACCCTTTTTCAATTTTTCTTTTCAACCCCACATCAATAGACTCCTTGGTCCTTTTAATACTCAGCCTCATGATCAATCTTCCATCTTGGTCTCCTAGGATTTTTTTTTCATTTACACTTAGCTATTTTCTATCTCTTTCTTTTGCTTTTTTTGTTCCCAACACTTATTTCTATGTACAATCTTAGGGAATCTACATTTTTCTTTTCTTATTTATACTTGAGCCTTAGAGATTTTTCCCTTATCACTTAGTTTTCCTAGGGACTCTTTTCATAACATTGATCAAACTTTTCATCTTCAAACTTTTCTTTTCCAACACCCAAACCAACTACCCAATTTAACCATACAAGCCTTTCATTCTAATCCTAATGGCTAGTCTTACCATTGTTAGCTAAAACGAGAGTTACTCCTTTGTCATTCCCGATACTCTTAAGTTTTTGAAAAATCATATAATTATCAACAAAAGGCCTCACTCATCAAATCAATCAAAGAGTTTGAAAAATGGTTAGGGTTAAAGGTAGGAGAACCATTCTAAATGTGAGAATGACCATTCGTGTTAGCACAAGAGTGGTAAAGTGGATAAGAAAACACGAATGTGACTTATGGTCGACCATGAAAAGTATAAAAATCACCCTAAGCAAGAAATTTTTTTGATGTAAATTAAGTCCAATTTCATGGAGATGCTTCAAAGATCATGCAAACCTCACAAAAGTAGAAGTTGTATTTCGAAAGATACAAAGGTTCAAACATGGACTTTTCATTTTTTCAAAGTTGTTCAAGCAACAAATAACCATAACTAAGGGAAGAGATCTTAACACTAAGCATGAACTTCTACAAGAAAAATATCTTATATGTATATGCAAACCTATATGCTTCTAGATTCAATCTTAATATGAAAAAAAAAAAGAAATTACATGCTTCTTTTTGAGTGTTTTCATAATTTTCAATTTTCTGGCTTTTTCAATGAATAGGTTAATGCGCAATGCAAGACTCAAGAAAATAGAAAACAAAAATAAACACAAGATAAGTAGACGGGTATCACACTGTCTTGGTGTGAAACAAAATTCAAGAAAGAGACCAAAAACATAAAATGCAAAAGAGAAAATAAAATAACTAAAGAGAATTGTATACAAGGGAGTGAAAGATCCATACCGTGGCCCTAGTCGGGAACCTAGGGAGTGGATATACTAGATGATTTGTTGAACTCTGTGGATTGTCCTTTAATGCAAGTGTGAGGACCATCTTCATCAACTCTTCAACACCTTTAGAGCCTTTTTTTTAAACTCCGGTGAGAGGATCGTTTTAACCGATGCAAAAGGGTTGGACCGACCTTGAACTTGAATTTATACTCTATCATTCCATCAATATACCTCCAAGGTGTTAAGTGTTAGAATTTGTGGAACAAGAAGGAATAAAAGAGAATAAAATGTAGAATAGAGAATAGTATGGAGAATAAGAGAATGGAATAGAAGAAATCTTCTTATTCAAATGGTTCAATTGTACAACACATTTATATAGAAGAATAAGAGATGATACCTATTAATTATAAATGATCTGCATGAAAAGCATGAAAAACGTCTATCACTTACATGTAAAGCATAGAAAATCATCACAACCTTGCATGGAGGAGAGAGAATAGAAGAAACTGAATTATGGTGAATCCAAGATATTCATGGATCAATACTCCCCCTCAAGGTTAGCCAAAAAGACATCCAAAAATAAGGTTAGAACCTCGTGAAGCATCGCAGTAAAAACCTTAACAAGGAAAAGCTAATGGGAAAAAACCTTGATATGAGGAAAAGAGGATGATGTCTACAGAGAGAGGATATATGATCACGGACGTATAAGCTCGAGATTGCCTTTTGCATCTTTAATTGACGATTGTACTTTTTTGAATCAGCTTCATTGACAACTACTTCAGTCTGCCACCTTGAGTTCACCACGCTTGAGTCCACCATCTCGGGTTCTTCCTCTTGAGACAGCCACATCAGTTCATAACTCCAACATCTTTCCTCAAGATCGGCCGGAGAAGAAGGACAGTCGATCTTGTCATGAATAACATTTTGCACATTATCTCTTGTAAGATATAAAGAAAAACAATGTATCAATTTATTCTAACAATTTAAATTACTTCATATAATAAATAGATCAAACAAATATAATAGCAAAATTAGAACATGAAAGATGATAATGTAAAAAAAGATATAACCTGATGGTTTTGATTCATGTCAACCAAGAAAGAGGGCGTACACCAAAAATACCAAGAGAAAGAGACCAAAGACCTTTTTTAATATGGCTCCAAATTCCGACTCCATAAAGTGCGGTTCTTATGGTCCTAGACCACAACAAATAGTTTTCTCCTTTGAGGGTAACTCAAATTACCATGGATTTTGAATTTTCCATGATTTAAAACAAATAGAATAAGAGATTTATGAAGCAGTATAAAAAGAATGGAAGAATTGGAAAAGAGGAATTTGGATTCATCAGATTCTTAAGTGCTTCTACACCTATGAGCAAAGCGGACCAAGATTATCTTTCTTTTCAAAATGAGGATCAATGCTCTGATACCATGTTAGAATTTGCTGAAAAACGAGAGAATAAAGTGTAGAATAGAGAATAGTATGGAGAATAAGAGAATGGAATTGAAGAAAACTTCTTATTCAAATAATTCACTTGTACAACATATTTATATAGAAAAATGTGAGATGATAGCTATTAAATATAAATGATCTGCATGAAAAGCATGAAAAAACGTCCATAGCTTGCATGTAAAGCATAGAAAAATCATCACAAGCTTGCATGGAAGAGAGAGAATATATGAGAATTGAGGTCATTGAAACGGTATCCAATGGTGAATGGACAAGGGTGGGTTTCTTTCATCTCCGTTTTGTTTTTTTTCAAGAACCTTCTTAGCTTTCCCCATCCTAAAGTTTTGCACATTTCCTTTATACTCATCGAATAAAGAGTGTAGAAATTCACCACCCAAGATTTCTTCATCAACCTTTAGAGTCTCTTGGTTCTTCACATTCAAAACTTTGAGCTCTTTCTCCTTTTCCAATTCTTCATTGGTGATTGTTCTACAAAACTTTGAAGAGGAAGACTTTATTGGATAAAAGACCTTGGGATTCAAATGGAGGAGAGCCACTCTCTGGTTTGGAAAGTCGATGTTCACTCCGGCGATGTTGAGGAATGGAGTTCCAAGAATGAGAGAAAGCTTATCGGGTTACCCTCTCTTCACAACCATGAAGTCCGTTGGGACTAAACTTTGAAGAGGAAATTTTAGAGTCTCTTGGTTCTTCACATTCAAAAATTTGAGCTCTTTCTTCCTTTCCAACTCTTCATTGGTGATTGTTCCACAAAAATTTGAAGAGGAAGGCTTTATTGGATAAAAGACCTTGGGATCGACATGGAGGAGAGTCACTCCCTTGTTTAGAAAGTCGATGTTCACTCCCGTGATGTTGAGGAATGGAGTTCCAAGAATGATAGGAACCTTATCGGATTACCCTCTCTTCACAACCATGAAGTCCATTCGGACTAATCAATCTCCAACCTTAAGAGGATAACTCTTAATCAACCCAAGTAGAAGTTTCGAAGAAGCATCCATATACGTGATTGAAAAGGAGTATTTCTTCATCTCTTTGATCCCAATATTCTTCATCATTTTAAGTGATATCACATTCACACTAGCTCTGGAGTCGCACAAGGAATCATCAAGCTCCAAATCTCCTAGAGAACAAGTTATGATGAATGTACAAGGATCTGTAAGCTTTAGAATTGCCTTGGGTTCAAGCGGTATTGCACTTAGTGGTTTAAAAACTTCCATAACCTCTCCCACTTTCTCTCAGGTCACTAAAATGGCTTTAGTGAACTCAATATGGAGAAGAAATTGGTGCAAACTATTCATAGGAGGCAAAGGTACTCCAATCTTGCTCATACTAGCTTTGAAGCTTGAGAAGACTTTCTTTTTAGCCTTGGTGAAAAATCTTCCGTGAAATGGAATTGGTAGCTCATAAGGTGGAATATTAACTATTTGTGCTTTTTTATTTTCAACCATCGGTGATACCACATCGTTCTCTCTAGTCTCTCTCTTGAGCTTCTCATCACTTCTGTTCACCATATCCTCATCATTCCTATCACAGAGAAGTCTAGAGAGTTCCTTTACATCTCTTTTGTGCTCACTAATCATACCATCCCCTATTGATAACAGGTAGTTCTAACTCTCAACCAAATCCAAATTACTTGTGAGGATAGCTTTGCAAAATTCCTTGGGATTAGCTTTGGATTTACTCGGTAATGTTACACTTAGATTCTTTGAACTTAACAAGACTTGAGCGACCTTAATAACAATGATTTTCATATGAGAAGTGAAACTATTGATCTTACCATCAAGATCATTATATATCCCATCCATCTTGT
The DNA here is from genome assembly GCA_963922655.1 of Cardamine chenopodiifolia. Classification (NCBI taxonomy): domain Eukaryota; kingdom Viridiplantae; phylum Streptophyta; class Magnoliopsida; order Brassicales; family Brassicaceae; genus Cardamine; species Cardamine chenopodiifolia. The sequence goes on along the minus strand of OZ000490.1, from coordinate 14,565,189 downwards.
TGTGCATCTCAACGAACCTCTTACCAAAATCCTCATAACCCTTAGTTTGTACCTCTAGGATTCTCTTCAACATTACATCCGTCTCATTGTCTTGAGGAGGAGGTTGAATATAATAGTTTCCTTGGTTTGAGAATTGAGGGTGTGGTTAAAAATCTTGTTGGAAGTTAGGCGCAAATGAAGGCTTTACTTGGAATCCTCCTTGGTTACCTTGAAGTTGCACTTGTTGAAAATTGACAAATGGTCTAGGTTGGTATCATTGACATTGAGTTTGTTGTAATGGATAGAATTGGTCTTGAGGATTCTACACATTAGTGTTTCGGTACGAGAGATTTGGGTGGTTCCTATAGTTTTGGTTAAAATGATTTCCTCGGAATATTTCTTGGTTACCCAAATAGTGGACCTCTTCTTGAACCGCTTCAATACCATAAATACCAACACCTATCCTTGATACCCTTGTTGATATCCTTGTTGGCATCCTCAAATTCTCCAACATAGTTGAACGACTTTTAACTTATGAGAAACGCTTTGCTCATTTTGTCTAGCTTCTCATTAAGCTCCTTAAACCTTTGGTCTTGAGTGCTAGTGTCTCTCAAGTCCCTATCATAGTCACCACCATAGCAAGAATCACTTTGAGTTAAGTTCTCAATCAATTTTCCCCTTGGTTTACATTTAAATTAGCAATACTTCCAAAACTTCTCGTGTCTAAAGCTCTCTGCTACTTCTCAAGCACTTTCCTTTGAAAAATACCCAAAAGGTTCTCTTTGGAGACTCCATGATGAGGACAACTCCTTGTGTAACCCTTAAGTCTTTCCAATGCATCATAGAGACTTTCTTGACTTCCTTTCTTGAAACTAGTGATGTTGTTTCTAAACTTAGCGGTATTCTTTTAGAAAAAAACTTAGTGAGAAAATCCTTCTTGCATTGATCCCAAGTAGATACAAGCTCTGAAGTAATCTTCTTCTCCCATTGAGAAGCCTTGTTCCCTAGAGAGAGAGGAAACAAGATCATCTTGATAGATTCTTTGGGCCCACCATTCATCTTCACGGTTCTATAAAGCCACTCGAGTTAATCAAGATGATCTAGAAGGTCTTCCATTGTAATCCCATCGTACCTTTGGTTTTGTACCATGTTGATCAACCTTGACTTAATCTCAAAGTTTTTCGCGACAATGGAAGGTGTGGGGATTCCTGTTGCTATCTCTCTAGTACTTGGCACATCAAAAGCACTGGTGCTTGTGGTTGAACACCAATACCCGGTGGATGCACTCCTTAATCATCGATTTCCAAGCGTCTAAAATGTTCTTCACACTCTCTAGCTCTCAAATTTATCGCTTCCCTTCTATTCACTATTTTTAGTTGACCCAAATCCGAAATACAATCAAGAAACCCTCCTTGTTGACTTCTTTGTTGCATACACCTTGAAAAACACAAGAGAAACAAAAAAATAACTGAAAGGTTAGTGTGAAAACAAAGAAAAATAAAGTTTTATGCTCAAATTGAATCCAAATGTTAATGGATAATTGCTATTTTTCCTTGCAACAACGCCAAATTGATAGTTTAGATTTTTAAGGTCTAGGTCTATCAATTGACCTAAGTACATTGTGTACTTTAGGGTCGAATCCACTAGAGAAAATAGAACTAGCGCACTATGATTGATAGGATTCAAACTTAATCTAAGGCAATTAAGTGTTTTTGGAAAATAAATAAAAATCTAAAAAAGTGAGAAAAGAGTAAACGGTTTGAAATCAAATAAAATAAATTGATAAGTCAAAGAAATGACAATGATTTAGATGAGATGATGAATCTTTGATGATTCTAAGAACATAGTATAAACATTATCCTTGGTTATATAGATCACTAATTAAAACTAATCCACTTGTATGACACTAATCCCTTCCTTAATCACCTAATAATCAATAACTTCTATTAGTGATAAAGTAATCAAAGAATATTAATAATAAAGTCTAGTCCAACCACTACTTACCCTAATCAGCTATTTTATAGGCTAAGGAAGAAAAGTTCATTTAGGTTCTTCCAAACATTTCATCGAACACATTTCGGACATAAAATCCTATTGATCTAGATTATCAATTAAAATCTTTAATCTAGCATTACTATCGATCTAAATGAAGGATAATCTAAGATATAGTCCTAAAAATCAATATAAATCCATCAAATCATCATAATCAACCAACCATTAACTCATCTAACAAACTACTAACAATCTACCATGATAACACAAAGCAGTTGGTTAAATCTTTGCATAATCAAGATTTAAAAATAAGTAGATGAAAGATATAAAGATAAAAGAGATTTGATAACTTGAAATAGACAGATTAATACAAAGTATTTCTTAAACCCCAAAAGTGACTAAGAAATTTTTTAAAAACAAGCATAAGACAATAAATTAGTTTTTTTGGTATTTATAGGAGGAAGCAAACAACCTTGGTCAACTCAAAGTAAACCAGATTTGATTCAGTTTAGGAGATGGAAAATAAATTCGGAAGCGTGACAGTGGTTTTTTTTGGCCGCTAGAACCAGCCGGTAGAGTCTCGCAGTTGTACAAAACCGCCCATTTTGGCCTCTGAAGTTCTGCAGTGTCGTCTGGCCGTTACAAATGCTATATGTGGATTTTGTCACTTCTCCGGCAGGCACACCATCCTGTTAGGACTGGCCTCTCACTTCCAGTGGTGCTCCAAGGCCACTCAACTTCTGGCCTTCAAGGAAAATTTCCGGATGAGCTTATTTTACGCGTAAGATAGATACATGTTCACTAAATCGATCCTAACTTTGGAACCGTAACTTTGATTTGCTTGAAATCACCTCCATTGAAAAATTGACTCAATTTTATATAACTTTAATCAAGGGTTCTGAAGTTAAATATCAAAGGAAGTTCTTCATACGAGTCAATATTTCAAACACTTTGGACTGGTTTGAGATCATTATTTCTTTTCTTTGCATTCAAATGATCCCTTTTGTTTCATAACTCAGTTCAATACTTATAAAATAAAAAATTTATGAAAAATGCACGTAAAGACCTAAATATACAATAAAAACACAATAAATTCATAAAAATGCAAATTAAATGATGGTAAAAACTAAATATATCACTTTCCTTACCGAGAGGAGAATTATCAGACTAATCCTCTCGTAACTTCTCCTTCTCTTACTTTATTGTTTTTCTTTCTTTCTCATTACTCATTCTCACACTTTATTGTTTCTAATTTTTGTAATGTTGCTGTCATATGTGAAGTTCTTTCTTGAGATGCATAATAATATTTCCTTTTTTTACATGAAGTGAATGATCTTTGTGGAAAAAAAAAGAATGGGCAATAAATTAATTTTTGTAAAATCAAAAGACAAAAACCACTAAAAATCTGCAAACAATCAAGGCCTTCGTGTCTATGAGATATATATTTTAAGAATTACAATAAGTAAGTTTCAACATCAGTAAGTTTCTTTTACTAATGATTTTCACCTATTTTGGTTGGATATGACCCAACTCATGGCAGATCGATCTCATTCATACCATGTTACTATTTAAAGATCATAAACCTAATTTTATGGCAAGTTTGAGTTTTTTATAAACCTCTTTAGGGGTTATAACTTTGAAAAGACATTTTGTATGAAGATTCATGCTGTTTTATACCATTTCAAGTTGGTTTTTCTTAGATTTCTTTTTTCTTTTGGATCTTCTAACATGATCATGCATTAGATTGTTATTTAATATCATGGCTATTAGTGAGTAGTTTATCTTATGGGTTTGGTAGACTATAAAATATAAGTGTCAATCAAATAAAGTTGTGGTTAAGAGACAATAAGATAAAATTATGTTTGTAAGATAGTGGTATAAAGTTGTGGTGGTGAAATAAGTTTGTAAAATATCTTAAGGAATATTCAATGTTAATCGCTAAATCATGTTTTTGTTTCTATTTTTGCTTTTGAGGTGTTGCTTGTGCTAGATTAGTCATGATCAAGCTAATCTAGATCTTATGTTTTATCGCCCAAAAAGTATTTGATGAAATGTCAGAACACTTATAATAGTTTACATTCTTAAACAGTGAAAAATTGATGATTAGAATATTTAATATTTAATAGACTTGAGTTTAACGTATGTTCATAATCTAACTCTAAGCAGAAGTTTAGCCTACTTAATGTCTTTATTGTTTGCAAATTTTGAAGTCGTTTTTGGCTTTTGATTTTGCAAAAACCGATTTATTGCCCATTCAAGATTATGAGAAAAGTAGTTTCCCTAAAAATTAGGAAACCTTGATATTAAGAGAATTTTTCAATTAGTTCACAAAAACAAAAATCAATATAATGGGTTTTTTTCCAACAAATTGTCTTGAGTATTTTTTATATATTTTTCTGTTCTTTTGCAAATAATGTTATTTAGTCAAGTCATATTTTTAATCAAAAGCTGAAACCAACATGAATTTTTGTAAAAAAAAATTCTTTATTTGGTTGTAACTTGAGAAAACATCCACAAAAGAGAGTAGTCGTTTCATGTGATTGCTTCGACTAGCCGATCTATACAAGGAACTGGAAAACAGTCTTTTGGACAAGCCTTGTTGATGTCGGTGAAGTCGAAACAAACCCTCCATTTTCCATTTTTCTTTATCACGATTACCGAGTTGGCTAACCATTCAGGATACTCTCTTCTTCTATAGATCATGCATTGAAGAGTTTCTCCACTTTGTCGTTTACATCTTTTGTGCGTTTAGATCCGAGCTTACGTTGCTTTTGCTTGATAAGTTTATATGTTGAATCTACGGTAAGCTAGTGTATGGTCATATATTAGTATTTTATGTAATAATGTGATTATTTTTCTAGAAATAAAATTATGAATAAACCTATGTTTTTATCAATAATAGTTTGGTACTACTTATGAAATTTTGCAAGTCATTGTTTATTCAAATAATTAAAATATTTAATTTAGTAATTCTTTAAAATGAAATTTTTTAAAAAACATAAAAGATTGAAAAAAATTAAAGATATAAAGTTCATTTTTTTAAGAACCTTAAATCTACGCTAAAAATAAAAAACCATAAAATTCAAAAACCAAATTCTAAAAGCCAAAAACCATTTTTTAAAATACAAAAATTCATGGCCTAAATTATTAGCATATATAAGGTTCAAGTATAGAAAATATTTAACATAAACTGTGTGAGCTATGCCTTAAGAAATAGTCTATTAAGTACTTATTAAATGGTACTAGTTTCTTATCTTAATTATAAGAAGAAAAGAAAAAATATCTCTTCTCTTAGAGCATCTACTTAATATAATATTATTATTTTTACTATAATTTAATTGTTTAATTAATATTTTAATAAAAAAAGAATTAAACTAATAATAAAAAGATAAGTGTTTCAATGAGAAATCTAATATGAGTTTTTCAACAAGAGATTACTATCTCTATTTTTTCTTTAACATTTTAATAAAGAGAAATCCACATATGACTCTTGTTGGAGATATCTTTATCTTTTTTTTCCTAGTAAATATCTCTCATTATATAATAATAATAACCCAACCAGAAATGTGCGGTTAGCATAGTTAGATATGGTTTACAAAAACCGGGCTAAACCGGACCAAAGCTAGCTAAACCAAAATCCAGAAACCCTACGCTAAAACAATTTTCCTGTTGTCGCCACCGGTAACTAAACAGAAAGCGGCTTTGAACTGGTCGGCGGCGGCGATGAAACCTTTAATACGATCGTGAAGGCGTACTTCAGCATATGAGGGCAAGTAACAAGACGGCCAAACTCACCTCTCGCTTTCCTCAACCACCGATGTCGTTTCAGCCATAGAGCTTCCACCACCGCTCGCGACTTGCCACGAAACCCTCCAAATCCTCCGGTCTAATTCTGCCACAGAGTTAGAAAAAGAGCCTCCTGAGGTATCTCTACGGTCAAGCCTACCCAGCAGCCACCGTGTCCTCTCCGGAAGCCACCTGTACCGAGCGATGAAGCCCACTCGTCTCGACGGAAACCACCTATACCAAGCAATGAAGAAACTATCGCTGCTTCCAACTTCGGTCTTTGTTCGCCTCGACACAAAGGGTCTCCTTTATCTTATCTTATCTTAATTCACGTTGCTTGCAAGTTTGCTTTCTAAACGTGTTTATCTTTTGCATGCTTGTTTGAATCGCTTAGTTTTTGATTAGTTTAAACTTTTCGAATTTACTTATTAGAAGAAAACCTAAAAGAATTAGTGTTTTACTAAGTTCATCAAGTTTCTACACTTCTTAATGTCGTTATTATTATAGTTCCTTGTACACTTGGGTTTTTTTCATCGGATTAAAACTTGATTCATATCATAATACTATCAACTATATATGTAAAATATGGAAAACGATATACTTTTACACAAATTATGGCATATACGAAAGATGCACACAAAATTTAGGGTTCATTCTATATCTACATAAAACAAAAGTTAAATCGCTTAATACACACAAAATGAAAGTTAAAAATCTAAATTTACACAGATTCAAAATTCGAATCTTAATTATCTATAATCCATGGTTAATATTGCTTAAATGATAATCAGAAAATAATTAACTGATAAATTTATACATAAACCGATTTTAAGTAAACCAAATTAAAATCAAATATATCAAATCAAAAATTCTCAAATCAAACTAAAAAATAAATAAAATTTCAAATAAAAATTTCAACTCCAAATCAATGTTCCTCGAATCCATGTTCTTCAGATAAAAAATTCTCAAATCCAAACCCAAAAATCACATTGGAAGGAAGCTACACAATTCTCTTCATCGAAGCAAATCATATATTTTTAATTTTGATTCCATCTCCCACTTTCTTTCCTCCAACTGGGATAATCGAATCTTGGAACAAGAACGAAAGACGAATCATTTAGAGAGAAATGATTCGAAATAAATTACAGATCTCGGCCGGTGACGATAAGCCAAACCCAACCGTAACCGACGAGGTTCTGAACGGGGCCGACGAGAAGAGCGGCCCAAAGAGGCAAAATTTCAGAGAGTCCCGGCGAGGAAGCCAACATTGTCGCCGAGATCCTTGTCGAGATACTGGAGTTCTTTTGAGAGATGGTCAATGTCGGCGGGAAGTGTGACATGAAGTAGTTCTCTGAGAGATCGAGATATTGAGGCTTCGTGCAGCTTTAAAGAACCGTCTGAAATTCGCCGGATAAAAAATTATTCGACAAATTGAGAGAAAGGAGATTCGTAAAATCACAAATCGTCGCCGGAACTGCTGCGGTGAAGTTCTGATTCCAGAAATTTATCTCGGTGACGTTTCTGGTGATGCAGTTGAACATCGGCCAATCGCACGGAGAATATGTGTGGTTCCATAGCCGGAGACACGGTGGATCTCCGAGCTGGCGTTTCAAGCTAAGAAGCGTTGACGGGTAGTTGTTCTCTTCGTTGTCTTCTTCTTCATCCACCGAAGCCTCCACGTTACTCAAAAGGCATTAACCAGAATCAGTTTTTTATTTTTAAATTCGGATGAACATATATGGTGATTTTGTAGAATCAATTAGAGAATCAAGTAGAGATCTATCAGAATGATACACAAATTTGATTTTGGAATTTGGGCATTCATTGATTTGAAATATTTTTATTTGTTTCAATTGAAATAAGGTTGACATCGGTTTATTGTATAAATTTATCGATTAATTATTATCTGGTTATCATTTAACCAATATTATCATTTAACCAATATTAACCATGCATTATGGGAAACTAAGATTCGAATTTGAAATCTGGGAATTAAATTACAAACTTTTATTTTGTGTGTATTAAATAATTTAATTTTGTTTTAGGTGAATATAGCATGCGGTATAAAATTTGTATATGTGATAGTTTGTGGAAATAGTTACTCCGTAAAATATATGATTAGATGATACACGTGACCATTACTATTTCAACAAGAAACTCTTACAAATAGAGCAAAAACAATAAAAAAGTTGAAGAATATGGAAACCATATCATACTTAACGGTAAATTTTAGCAACCACTAAATGCCCTAACAAGCCATTCCATTTTTTTACTTCTGGATTTAGAAATAGAAAACAGAAGAAAGAAAAACAGGACACGAATCTTGAGTTTAGAATGATCTTAGATGGGTCTAAGGGCCACGTTTCCTTCGGAAGCAGAGACAACCTTGCTGCTGGTCCCCAGGGATCATCCCTCCTCCCTTGGACGTGTCAATACTCTCCAACATTGGTACAACTTCGTCCATCTCTGGTCTCTTGTCTGGATTTGCATCCCAGCATCGCTTCATCACAGCTGCAAGCGCACTCGGGCAACACCTCGGTATATCGGGTCTCAGGTTCTGCATTGATCATAAAAGCATATTGTATATAGATATGTTCTTAGTGTCAAAAAGTTGTTGACAATCCACGGAAGGGCGGATTGATGAAACAGTTCCGCGATTCCACATTAATCACATTTTTTTAGTTCAATGATTCCGCAAGATTTATAACGAAAATATAACCGTAAAAACTGCCATTGTGCGATTTTCATACTAGTCACCATTTTTAGTGGAAAATCATATTTTCAATTCAGCGATTCCGCAACATTAATAACAAAATATAATTGTGAAACCGCCATTATGCGGATGTTAAATTAAATTAAGTTTTTTTCAGTTATTAAATTCTAGCATTTCTTCGGCATAATGTTTATATTTTCTGCTATTCAGTTGTATAGAGATCATAACTATACCTGGCGGACGACGGCTGAAGTGACCTCAGAGAAAGTAAGGTCAGGGTATGGCATGTCACAGCAATATATCTCCCATAAGCAGATTCCGAAACTGTATACATCGCATTTTCGATTATACGGGTTTCCATTGAGAACCTGCAGCCAAAGTTGACTTCTTTAAAAACTAGGTTTGTTCTCAAACTTAATAATGCATTATCTCAATACTACCTCAGGAGCCATGTAACCAAGTGTACCAGTCTCTCCTGTCATATCATTAGGGTTAGACGCCTCAACTCTCGCAACACCAAAATCAGCGATTTTGACAGTCCGGGTCTTGTCTAACAACATGTTCTCAGTCTTTACATCTCGGTGAACAATCTTCTGCGAATGAAGGTAACTCAACCTAAAAGCAACACAACAGCGATCAGTAAAAAAACCACGAGAAGGCGAGGGAAAGGGAGAATTATAAATACCCTCTAGCGAGATCAAGCGCGAGCTGAATGACAACTTTAAACGGTAATTTTTTTCTTCTGTTCTTAATCAAGTAAGATTTTAAAGCACCACCTTGAAGATATTCAACAACAACACAACATATATTGTTTGGCATTGCTAACGGACCACTCTCAGTTTGTAACTGTAAGCCTGATGCTCCCATTGTAGCTCCAATAAACTGCAAATTTCATTAATAACCTCAAATCATATTTATTTCCTCAATATCTAACAGTAATAAAAAATAATTACAGAAGTAAATATAAACCTTGGTAACATTAGGATGATCCAATTTATGCCAAACAGCAACTTCCTGAGCAAAATCTGCTCTCAATGAGACAATCTCAGCTTCTGATCTATGACCTTCTTCACCCCAATCAAGAAGCTTCACTGTTCAATTCACCACAATAATTAAAATTACAGTAAAAAAGCTCATTTTTTAAACTGCATTCAAGGGTTTCTATGAAGCTTTTACTAATCTCTGATCTATCTTTTTTTACAAAGACATTAAGTTTTGTAAAAAGAGATTGAGACAACAACAGCTGGAATCACATGAAAGATCCACAAAGCAAGAATCATAAATTATCCAAGTAGGCCTGTCAAAAACTTATGATGGCAAAACCCGTGTCGGCTTCACGGAGATCACAACAATTGCTTATACCCACTAAAGAAAAAACTAAACTTTCAATAATTAAACGAACTTAATCCTAATCTTAAATCCAAAGTTTTGTTTTTTTTTCAATCTGACAAGTTATCACAGAACTATCTATTCAAGTACAAAGCTGTACTTTTGTTTAGATCCGACATTTCAAGTACAGATGTAGTAATTTAAATATTCTGATTAAACTGTTATAATTTCGGAAAACGAAGAATCTGAAAACCCTTTAGGCTAAAATTTTTAAATTCCGAAGTAACATTTTTTTCACAGTTACTACTAATAATATAAAAATTAAAAGGTAAGCTAAAACGACGGGTGGGTAACTCACCGGCAACATCTTGACCGTCATAGATACCACGATGTACGGTACCAAATGTGCCACGTGCAAGAACAGTCTTGATGATAAGTTTAGAAGGATCGATCTCCCACTCAAGTCTTTGTTTCTTCTTCCCAATAAATCCAGCGCCGTTAAGAGCAACGGGAGAAGAAGAGGCGGAGGAGGATCCGATGACGGCGGCGGCTTCATCTTCATCTCTCTTTCTGGTCTTCTCGAACGTTAAAGCTCTGCTTAAATGTCTCTCTAGTTGCTCATCTAAGCTCTTTAGATCAATCTGATCTGCTCGAACAAATCCATCGTTTCCTTCTTTCATTTTCTTCTTCTTCGTAAGGAAGATCGTATGAGAAGAAAGTTGTAGAAATTATTCAACCGTACGAATCTTTGTTTTTTCTTCGTCTTCTTCTTCTTGTTTGATTTTGTTTGCTTATTGGATTTGAAGTTCTTAGAAGAGAAAATGAGAAAATAAAAAATAGAAAAAGGGGAAGAAGAGAAGACCGCATGTGAGTGAGCACATGGTCTTGCCTCGACGCTAGTATATCTGTATTCACGTTTTTTTTTTGTCAAAGTATTTATATTTCTTCCTGTTTTCTTTGGTCAAAATTTTGTTTTTTCTAATCATAAATATTTGTTTGTATTTCCAAAAACAATCTATTTATGGATATTCATTTGGTTTTTTTAATACTTTATTTATGTCTAAAATTTTAAAAAGTATCATATATATTAATTAAAAAAACAAATACCTTTTCTCTTTATTTAAGTCAATATCTATAATAATTAATGTTAAAAGTTGCAAACAAATTATTAACATTAATTTATTACTTGACAAAAAATAAGAATGCTTATTATTGTTTCAAAATTACAATAACAAACTACAGTTAAAAACCTAAGATATTGGATTAGCAAAATGAAATTGCTCAATATATTGGATTAGCAAAATGAAATTGCTCAACGATGTTATGAAAAAATAACATAAGTGGATTTTTCAAAAACGTTTAGTGAAATCATATTTATTCTTTACGAGACTACTATTGGTTTGGTCCTAAATCCTAACTATAACACATTGATTCGATTTAATGAAAATAATGGTTATGTACAATCCACAAAATTTTATGATTTTTAAATCATATGGTTTGGTTTTAGGCATATTCTATTTTTGATTGGTTTAATGATAAAAATATGCTTGTTTGAAATTATTAGAATCTATTTGAATATTCAATTATATAAAAATCATAAAATAATTTTGACACTAAATTTTTGTATTAAAAATATTTATTTTATCATTATATTTTTTAAATTATTTTTTTAAAAATATATATTTTCATGGTAAGTTATTATAAATTTTTAGTGAAACTATTTTAGAAAATAATACTTCAAAAAGAATATTTTAATATTTTTTAAGGAATTCAAATTTGTAAACATAAATAGAATATGTTCCCAAATTTCCTCTATTATGCAACTACAACGATAATATTAAGCATGTATTTTATTTCTTCCCATTTTAAAATCAATGTATAGATGGTTTGAACGTAATTTAAGTTTTTCATGTAACGTAATAACCTGAATAATGTTCAAACCATATATTAGATGGTTTGAACGATAATATTAAGTTTTTCTACCCCTAGTATCTATGGCCCAATACATTAACTCCATGCTCCCTTCTTAATTCTTAGTGGGTCGAGATTTCCCAGCTTTCTAGTCCATTTATTTACCCAAGCATAGCATTATTTCTTGATATTTCATTCATAAAGTCGTTCCAACATCTAGAAAAGAATTCTTAGTAAGGGCGGAAAATTTGTTATTCGTTTTGGTCAAATATGTTTCACCATTTTGAGAATTCTTTCGTGAATTAGTATTTTTTTTTTGGTTCGGCCAACTTTTTGTTCGACGAGATCATAATTGAAAACTATTTAATATAGTTTTATATTGGTTTTATATACTTGTTTGGAAAGTTGGTTCTGAAATTTTTGAGGTCGTAAATAAAATTAAGTGATACTTTAAAAAAGGTAAAATAAATTTAAAATATCATATTTTAGTGACTAATATTGTAAAAAATATTTTAAATCTTAACTTTTAAAGAAAATTTATTATTTAACAAGAATAAATTCAAATGATAATTTTTTAAAATTGTAAAATTTATTTAAAATATATATTTTAGTGATAAATATTCTAAAATCATAAAAAATCTTCACTTGTTTTTCAAAAAGTAACAGTTATAAAATATTTTTTCTAGAAATTATTTCATAGCTGATTTTTTAAATATATCTTTAGGTATTTTTGTTTTCTTTATTACAGTTGAGATTTTAATAAAAATAATTTTATACCCCGAATTTTTTTGTCATCAATTTTATATCCCAATTTTATTTTCTATATTTTAAGTGGAGCTCTTCAAAATTAGGGGTCCAACAAATGTTTTATGTGAATGGGTTGAGATCCGGCGCTGCTTGTTGGACTTAATTAAATTGATTTGCATCTCGGAATCTTTAAAGCGTCTAATTTTGTATCCACAAATTTGTTTTTTTCCATTTTCTTCTATATACAAGATAGACGTTGGAGAACTACGATGAACTGAGCAAAAACCTGACGATAGACCATATTGACTAAATCGATCACACGTTAACCGTATTTTCGATGCTGAATATTTTGTTTAGCAATTGCTAAATAAAAATATTTTGAATAAAATATATTAAAAGCTCCTACTGTATGTGAAATATCTTAAATGTACGAGATAATACTTAGTCACTAGAAAAACATTTATGCAAGTTTATAGTTAACCATCTCAAACAGCAATGAATCTCTCACGTCTAGAGGTTTTGCTAAAATGAAAAATCCGTTAAAACTTTCACCAAATTTCTTGTATATGTTGGATACGAAATTTTTTTCTCGTATTTTTCTTTATAATTTTCATGAATCATGATCAGTTATTATGATGTACATTTTTATCACTAAAATGTGAACTTCTTACACATCATTGTGAATTTTTGAGTGTTATTTATTAAGGAAAGGAAGGATTCATTTAGCACTTAAGATACTTAGCATACGACATATGAAAAAGGTTTCGAAAAAGGTTTCTATTTCTTCCAAATATTCTTATACCTATGCTTCTAATTATATGATTAATTTGATTGAATAGTTACATATGTTTTATACAAGTTTTACTTGTATAAGCAGATGCAACCATGCATGACTTTTAGTTTTTTTTTTTCCGGCAAAGTAAACAATTCCATTAAACATTTAGGATGCGGTTTTCCTCCGGAGAAAATCAATCTGGTGAGTTAGAGATTACATGTGCGAAGAGCAGACCTCGTACTCGAGTTTTCTTTAACAGAAAATCAACACAAACATTCAAATTGCGAGAAATAAATGAAATAGAAAAAACAAGAAATACAATTTTTAGACAGCAAAAATCATTCATTTTTGATGCAAACGACAGCCAATCTTCTGGCGCTTCTAGCAAATTATCATATCTTTGCAATCGGTCTGGAAAATTGTCTCAAATGTGTATACATCTCCCAAACATCTCATAACCCAAAGTAGTAAATCAATTTCTGCGTGAAGGGGTGGTAGATCTGTGGTGACTCTTCAAACCCATGTGTGACATCTTACCATCCGAGAGCATAACCCATTCATGTCCACTTTGGCTGTCCAACGCCGACCATGATCCATCTGTTTGACAAGTGAGTCTATGATGAGTTGGTGTCGGATCCTTAGGTAACTGAGGTGATGTAGCTAAAATAATCGCGTCATTTCGAGCGTTAGCTGTCTGAAAAGCATCCGCCTCCTGAATCGCAATAGCTAAAGTGATGTCTCGTGCTATATCTTTGTTCTAAAAAATCTTTAAGTTTTGAGCCTTCCAAATGAATCATAATATCCAAGGAAATGACTTGATCGATGAAATGTCTCCCTCTACATCCTTGGCTTGCAACATAAGATAGTCAATATTTGTGAATACTGATGACGAAGGAAACTCATATGGCGCCTATGGGATGTGTGATAGAGCCCATACTTACTTTGCTGACAGACATTTAAAAAATACATGGTTGATAGTTTCAAACTCTGCTCCACATCACGAAAAACTCCAATTAACTTTAATATGTCTATCAGTGAGTCGTTGACACAAAGGTATACCACCCGACTGATCTACCAGACAAAATGGATTAATTTTATTGAGGTCGAAAGCTTCCATGATTGTGTCTGCAGTGCGGTAACACTCAATCCCTAAAAAGGTCACAATCTCCTCTCTGGCGAGCATGTGCAGCCTAGTATCCAGACTATACTATATAAGCTCCTAATTTTGTGTGTTTCCAGCTGTAGCTATCGTTAGAGAATGAGGCACTCGCCATAATACTTAAAATTAGAGGTAGGTCTTCTAGCACAACTAGTTCTTTAAGCACTTCATTCCACCCTTTCGTCGTAAAGTCTATCAATTCACTCACATATAGGTGAGGATTGTTCTCAGCTGTGAGGCCCTGCAACGGTCTCGCTGAAGTGTTAAGGACCCATGAGTCTTCCTAGAACTTGGTTCCCATGCTGGATCCAATAATTATCCTTAGACCCAAGCTCAACAACGGTCTAGCAGCCATGTTACTCCTCCATTCTAGGACAGATTATAGGCTGTCTTGATGTGGAGTGGATGGAGTATCTAAAATATCTTCCTCGCAGCACCCGTGCAATGAGAGATTTTGAGAATCTGAAAAATTCCCCTAACTTGCTTAGCCAGTAGGTCTTGGTTGAAGTCCTTGAAAGTACGAAAACCCAGCCCCCCTGCCGAAAGCGGCTCACATAACTTATCCCATGCAATCCAATGAACACCATTGTTGTCTTGTTTCTTACTCCACCAGAATTTGGATATGATATCACTTAAATTTGTGCAAATACACTTCAGTAAAAGAAAGCATGACATTACATATGTCTTGAGAGCTTGCGTTACAGATTTTATAAGAATTTCTTTCTCTCCACGAGAAAGTAATTTTGCAGACCATGTACTAATTATGCTACTGAGTTTATCTTGGACAAAAGCAAACACATGCGCTTTGGAGCCATAGATCTTCTCAGGTATTCCTAGCATCCCCCATTTAAGATATATATGCTTTGTTGTGTATCGGCTTTGCAAAATAATAGACTATCATCAGCGAACAAGAGGTGCAACACTGGAGGGCTCACTTTTGATAATTGAAGACCATGAATCTTATCTAACCATTTTGCATTGTTGATTTTTGCAATCAGGAATTCTGTACACAAGATAAAGATAAACGGTGAAAGCAAATCTCCTTTTCTAATTTCTCTATTCGGTATAATGATCCCTCTTACTTCCCCATGAATCAAGACCTTGTATGAAACTGATCTGACGCAATGCATAATCATAAATGTCAATCGTGCTGAGAAGCCCAACTTAAATATTAGGTCTTGAAGAAAATCCCATTCGACTAGGTTGTTGACTTTACTCATGTCCGTCTTTATGGCCATATATTTTTTTTTCTGCATGCTGAGTTTGTTCACTGAGCATGGTAATTTTCCTAAGCAATTAGGATATTATTCGTTATGAGGTGCCCCGCTACAAAATCTGATTGGGTCTCCGAGATAGTTCTCAGGAATATATGTTTCAATCTGTTGGCGAGTACGTTCGAGATTACCTTATAGGCGATATTGCATATGCTGATGAGGTGGAAACTAGCCATCTCTCTTGGTTTATCCGTCTTAGGGATCAAACATATGTTAGTCTTGTTTGATCTTGGATCAAAATCGCTCGAAGCAAATATTTTTTGTACCATTTTTAGAAAGTCCTTCCCCGTTAAGTTACATAATATTTGGTAGAAGAGAGAAGTCAAACCATTTGGTCCTGATGCATTTTCAAGATTCATTTGGAAGACTGCTCGCTTCACCTCTCTTCTGTTACTTCTCGAGTAAGGAGCTGATTCATGTTGCCAGATATACTCTCGGGTATGTTCTTAAGAATGATCTCAACTGAAGTCGGGTTAAAAAAGGTGAAAAGTTAGAGAATAACTTCAATTTCGTCTTCTATATCTCCTCATCAGTTTTCACCCGTGCCCTATTTTTATTTAGAAGGCCTAGGATTTGAAGCATGGAAGAATTTTTTGTTTTTATCCCTCTTCTTCAGCGAGAAGGCTCGACTTTTTTTGTTTCCAAAAAAACTATTCGTCTCGAAAAGCGTCACATAGTTTCCACTTTAACTGGGTGATTTCCCCGGTGTTCATGTTCTCGTCTTCTTGAACTTCATCGATTTTTGAGTTAAGTTCGTTAATAAGCTTCTCTGCGTTAAAAGAGTTATCCTTGCGCCCATTAGAAATCGATCTCCGACACCATTGAACCTTCTTGATGATATCCCATAGTTCATCTGGATCTTGTATTGTCCACCCTGCTATAACTGTATCCTTAAAACCTTTATTTCCTAGCCAGCACTTATCGAACATAAAGCTCTGCCTTACTTTCTTAGAATTGGCATGTATGTGCACTAAGATGGGTTTGTGATCTGAACTATCGCTTAAGGTACTCCATATTAATGTGGGAAGACAGAGAGTGCCAATCTTCATTCCCTATAGCTCGATCAAGGTAACATTTGACCAGCCCATTCCTTATGCTACCCATGAAAAAGAGTTACCTTTTTATGGAAATAGATTAATCCACATTTATGGATCATCGTATTAAATGGTAAGAATGAACTGTACGATCGCTTCTTGCCACCCTTTTTCTCGTGATTTTCCTTGATTACATTAAAATTCTCAATTAAAAACTAAGGGCCATCACGGACAATGCATGTATGAGTAAGCCATTCCCAAAACATTTCTCGGTATTTCGATACCAGATCACCATAAACAAACGTCATGAAAAATTTATTGCCATCAATCCAAGTCTCAACATTAATCATACATTCATTGAAAAATAAAACATCAACATGATATTTATCCAAATAAAATAGGGTCAGACCTTTGCTCAAGCCATCTGGCTCAACCGTGAAGAGTTTATCATATCCTACCTCCTCTCGTAAATCCTATAATAACCACCTTTTATTCTTCGTCTCTGAAAGGAACATAAAATCTGGGAGGAATTTTATCGTCATTTTCCTTAATCTCTGAATTGCCAAGTATGTCCTTACTCCTTGACAATTACATGTTATCGCTCTCATATATCTTTACTGGGTGGGTTTTGAGACCCCACCAAATCTGATTGAATAGAAATTTTTTTAATTCTTATCGCAGAAGGTAACACCTCGTGACAAGAGAATAAAGACCAAGACGCGTTAGAGGGTTTCTCTTTGGGATTCATAGCTAGAGCCCCCCCCCCCCACATCTCTTCAGAGACACGTTGACCTTTGGAGATCCCTTAACCTGTAAAGAATTTCTCTTCTTGAAGGCCATACATGGAAAGTCTTGGGATGTCTTGATCGACTTATTCTTGTGCTTGGATCTTGTATGATATGCACTCCTTTACAAATCTGAAATTTTAGATATTATATCCTTTCTTTGGATGGTCGTGTCTAGGAGAAGGATGGGCTTTTAGTGCCATTTGAAGAACATAATCCAAGAACCACTTCATAAAAAAATCATCATTTTTAATATCCTCCTTTGACATGATCTGTTGAATGGAGGCATGAGAATTCACATGGTTTCTGAGACGTGGAAAAAACACCTCCATACCAGGGAGCGAGTCTGAGTTGAACCATGTGTTTTCTCCAAGAGGGTTGACTCTACATCCCCATGTTCCTTCTCACTATGAACATCATCACACGGGGATTTTTGAAAAGGTTTACTAGCAATTCTTTCCCTTGGAACCTTGGATCCCGATACAAGTTTTTTGCAGTATACAATGGGTTCGCCCAATCTATTTTTAGTCACAAAGAGCTGCTGATTTACATGGTTGGAGATTTCATTTCTGGGAGGTTCCTTTACCTGTTTATAACTTCATCCCTTATGTTTGAAACTACGATCTCGCTCGCTCTCCTACCCAAAGTGTTGTTCCTCTGTTCTGTTACGAGAATTCCAGTTCTAGTATTGTTGATCAGTATATTTCCACCCTTGATGCATAGGGGATAAGTCTCGAGACGGACTGGTTCATCGCTCTCGGAAAAGATAATTTGATTGACTTTGTGATGGTGATGTTTAGCAAGACTTCCAAAATCTCTATGAAGTGTTGTTTCAGACTCCTCGTACCTCCTTTTTCTGTGGTCCACTTTGGATCACTTGATTACATTCCTGTTCCGAGGATAGGAGCCCTCGTTTGAATTTTCCAGTCTGTACCACACATGCCTCCTTTCTCTACTATCCCCTCCACCTTGGAATTCTTTAGAAGCTCTGTTTGCTGCTTGACAAGTAGGAGAGTTTTCCAATTTCATGTGGTGAATCTCTTACTTCCCAAGATCTTGTTTTGATTCCAACATCCCCCCAGCCTTTGCATTTTTGTGTTTCAAACCTGTACTTGTTGGATTCTTCGTAAAAAATTCTCATAAGTGAAGCCTTCTTGACCATCTTTTGTTTTCCTTCCTCCTTCGTCAACTCAAGACATGTCTCCTCTTCATGAGACACCATGCAGCAGGTTAGACAATGTTTCTTAAGGTTCTCATAGAACAAATTAACAACCACTTCTTCACCACATGCATTTTGCCTTCTTTGAGAACTTTAAAGGCTTTGTAATGTTGATTGTCACCTGGAATTTAGCCTCTTGTTTGTTGATCTTTCCGATGGTCCCTAGAGGTTTTCCAATTTCCTTGAAGGTATTTTCGTTCAAATACTCTGGTGGTAGATTTTTCACCTTGACCAAAAAATTTAAGGAACTCAAGAAATCAATCTTTGAATCTGGTACCCATCTTTCCAGAGCTATATACCATTTATTGAAGTGGCATGGGCATTTTTTATAAAGTGGAAGCAAGTATTCATGATCGAAACCGAACTAAAACCATCCATTCCCCAAATCAAAACTACATACTCTACCCTCGACATCCCAAATCTGGGGTTGTGGTAAGAAACCCAAAATTGCACCATACTTCATCCTTAATCAAATATCCCCCTTATCAGTGTTTTCTAGAATCTAAAGAGAAGGTCTGATGTTTTAATCGGCGGGATAATTATCGGTTCATCATCCTCATCCATCGTTGAGTTCTTTGCAGCAATGATCAAGCGAGATCCAGAAGACATAGTGACGTGAAAACTCGGTTGAAGTTTTGGCTTGACAACTTAAGGCAAAGATGAAAGCAGAACCAAAAATTTCAGAAACAAAGCAAATAGCTAAAATCAAAACTAATTGTGGAAAGGTATAACTGATAACTGAAGGTAAAGGCTCTCGCTTAACGAGGAAAACTTCAATTGGGATCGCTTAATTGAGTAAAACGATGATGTCGGTGTCATCTTCGAAATCACCCCTAGAGTCGCCCTCCGTAGCGGCTAGGGGTTTTTAACTAGCTTATAACTAAAGAAAAGTTAAAAAAAAAACAAAAATAACTAAAAGATATATTTAAAAAAAAATCAGCTAGGAAATTATTGCTAGAAAATTTATTTTATAACTGTTACTTTTTTTTAAAAAAAGTGAAGATTTGATATGATTTTTACCATATTTATCACTAAAATATTCTATTTTTTAATAAATTTTACAATTATAAAATTATCATTTGAATTTATTTTTGTTAACTAATAAATTTTCTTTAAAAGTGAAGGTTTATCATATTTTTACAATATCAGTCAAATAAGATATTATCAGTTGTTTTTAGCTAATTTCATGGGTTAGTTATAAATAATTTCATAGCAAATTTATATTTAACATTGAATGTATTATTTTTGATAAAATCTAGTGTAAAAATTAAGGTAATGACTTTATGGTTGAGTGTTTGACCCCTACATTTAAATTAATATGAAATTTTCTTTAATAGATTTGTTTATTAATTAATGGGCATAATTTTTTGTTTTGCTTTAGGTAACAAAACACTATGGGTATAACTAAAGGTATTTCAACAACTTCATCATGCTTTTGTATGTTTGTGATGCACATAATGCAGATGTATAATGTTGTCACGATTTCTTTCCAGTGCTTACATGGAAGCATCGACCACCGTCATGTTCTATGTACCTATTAATAATGAGCATTTTTTCACTCTTATGGATGCATGAAAAGGTGGATAGTGAAAAAGACACTGTTTATATCACGTAGGAACAACTTTTTTGGAAAGGCGATTTGAAGGAGATTTCAGATCGTCTCTCCAAAACAGAGGTTATCTCCGGTGTGATATCGGTGCATGCTTCAGACAGAACATAGAAAGTTGTTTCGGATAGAACATAGGTTAGTTTAGGGGTTTTCGAAGGAACATATGTGGGTTCAGTTGTAGTATTGCAAAAGGAACTTCTTTCAGAGATCATGTCTGGGGATTCTACGATAGTATCTGTTTGCTTAAAGGATGCTGATCAAAACAAAAGTTCTACGGAAACGATCAAAGTTGTAGCTGCTTCAGTGGAAACTCGATCGTATTTATCAGTGGTTCAACACAGGCCTTCACTAACAAAGCATGACATGGTGGTGTTATTGGAGGAGGGTGATCTAATTACTCAAGTGCTGGATGACATTATTCATGATTAAATTCCCCTATGGGAAGATTTTATCATTGGAAAATTTTCAGAATCAGCTCCACATATTGCGAAGATCCATGTGATCATCAACAAAATTTGGAGTTGTGGGAACAAGTCTGTAAAAATCGATGCATATGTTATGAATGTAGCAACAATAAAATTCAGAATACATGATCAAGTCATTAGATAAAGGGTGCTTAGACGGGGAATGTGGAACATTGCGGATAAGCCTATGATGGTCTCTAACTACGGACCAGTAAGTGAGGAAGAAAATCAAGCTCTGCATAAGATGCCAATCTGGGTGGAGATTAAACAAATACACCTTCATTCTTTTTGTGGAAAGGGTTAAGTTTTTTTTCAAATGCGGTTGGAGAACCAAAGCGACTTCACCCAAAAATAGAGCTTTGTAATCATTTAGATGAAGCAAAGCTTTTCGTAGAAGTTGATCTCACTAAGCCTCTTTCTAATTCATTTCGGTTTAAGACAAGACAAGGAGTGTTTTCAGAAGTAGTTTACTCTTGCCCATGGCTCCTGCCTAAATGCACTACTTGTTTTAAATGGGATAATTTAAAAGAGGTTTGTAGAGTGCAAAAGCAGTCAGAAATAAATATTCCAAGAATTCTAAAAAGAGGCGAGCAGCTCAATCTACCGTACTAAAGTATGTGCTAGAATCTTCCTCTATTTCAGTGGTTAAAGTATGTGCCACGATAATGAACTCAACTGCCGGCAAGTCTCCGAATAAGGCACAACAAGATCTGTCAAGTGTTAAGTCGGTGCATTTGATTCCTACGCTAACACATTCTGAAGAAGGCGCTAGTAACAAAGGTAAAGCAAAGGCTTGGGCGAGTATTACAGAAGGCTTATGTGAAACTGCAGCTGGGAAAGGCACGAGCATACAATATTGATCAGTTCAGAGGATGGGATAACAAATAGAAGAGAAGGGTTCCAAGCTACAACACATCATGAGTATAAAGACACAAATTCTAGTGCTATAGGTGAGCATTTTGGGAGTATTAAAAAATTGAATGAAGCATGGGAAAAAGTTTCTCCGAAAAATCAACTAGAGGCAGATTCAAGGGAAAAAAGGGTTTATCTATTGAGGTATCACCATTTCGATATGATGTATTAGCGAGTCTTTCTACTGGTGATATTTTGGAGGAGTTATAGGTTCAAGAAATGGTTGTCAAAGGGATTTAGATCTGTCAAGTAAACGAGGAGGAATGAGCTTCATCAAAGGAAGATAAGAAACCTTCATGTATTGTCTTACCTAGAACAAATAGATCTGTTTACAAGTCAGCTCAAAAAAGCTCTCTAGTGTGACGAGTAAGAAGGCCGCCAAACATAAATATTTTTATGATGATTTTCTTTTGGAATGTTCGAGGTTTTAACAAATCAACAAAGCATTTAGTGGTTTGAAAATGGATTAATTATGGTATGATGCACATTGGAGCTTTATTGGAAACTCGAGTTAAAGAGAACCAAGTAGAAAGGATTATAGGTAAAGTTTTCAAAAATTGGTCAATCTTGTCGAATTATAATTCAAATCGTTTAGAGAGGATTTGGATAATTTGGAGCCCCCGCGTGAAACTAACACCTTGTTTCACTAGCGGTCAGTTGATCATGTGTTCTGTTCTTATGGATGGTGATGAGGAGGAAATTTTCTATTCGATTGTTTACGCATCAAACTTTGTAGAAGAAAGAAAGCAGATGTGGGAGGAATTAAGAAATCACCAACAGTCTTCAATGTTTAGAAATAAACCATAGATGATAGTTGGAGATTTCAACGAGATAGTGGATATTGAAGATCACTCATGTTTTGTGACTTCACTGTCATTTACTTTCAGCATGCGAGATTTCCAAGAGGTAATTAGATTTTGTTCGCTCTCAGAATTGACAATGCATGGTTCTCATTATACATGGTGTAACAAAAGATAAGAAGGTTTGATATGCAAAAAATTGGATCGGGTGCTGGTAAATGATTCATGGTTTCATACTTTCCCACAATCTTATTGCTGTTTTGAAGTGGGTAGATGCTCGGATCACATGCGTTGTCGTATTCAGGTTAAAGCACCAAATTTAAGGCTAAGAAAACCATTTAACTTTGGCTCTAAATCAGTGTGAGATCAGAGCGAAGCTGAGCAATATTTTCATTCGTTTTTGACTAGATCAGATCTGGAGTGTGAAGGAATGGACGTAGAGAAGCTGGGGATTTGTTGGGTTTTACGTGTGAGGAGGAAGACAGTGAGTTGCTGATTAAAGATATTACAGAGGAAGGATTAAAAAGGTAGTATTTGCTATGCCAGAAAACAAATCTCGAGGTCTTGATGGTTTTACTTCAAAATTTTTAAGGAGACTTGGGGAATTGTGGGAAATGATGTCATAGCAGCAATTCAATCTTTCTTTGTAAAGGGTTTTCTTTCAAAGGTTTTGAACGCTACAATCTTGGCTCTTATTCCGAAGAAGAAAGAAGCTCATGAGATGAACAACTATTGGCATATTTCTTGTTTTAACGTCTTATACAAGGTAATCTCTAAAATTTTGGCGAATAGATTGAAGCAGCTATTACCTAAATTCATATCTCCCAATCAATCGACATTTATCAAGGATCATCTTTTGATGGAAAACATCTTATTGGCGTTGGAGCTGGTTAAAATTTACCATAAGGATATGGTCTCGTCTAGATGCAGTTAAAATAGACATATTAAAAGCTTTTGAATCAGTTCATTGGCCATTTCTTTTGTCTACATTAAGAGCTTTGGAGTTGCTTGAAAAGTTTATTCATTGGTTGAATCTATGCATTTCAACAGCTTCGATCTCAGTTCAAGTGAATGGTGAGCTGGCTGGATATTTTCAAAACACAATAGGTCTCCGACAAGGCTGTTCTTTATCCCCTTATCTTTTTGTGATCTGTATGCATGTGCTATCAAGACTGTTGGATAAAGAGGCAAGGGATAGAAAATTTGGATACCATCCTTATGGCCAAAACCTTGTGCTTACTCACTTATGTTTTGCAGATGATCTATTGGTTTTTCAGATGGAAATAAATAATTGATAACGGGAATTCTTCATGTATTCCAAGAATTCGCAGCAGCTTCCAGTCTAATAATTAGTCCTGAAACATCAACGCTATTCATGGCTGGGGTTTCAGTAAAAAATAAAGACAAAATTCTTGAGCTCTTTTTTTTATAGCGAATTGCATCCTGTTAGGTATTTGGGTCTTCCAATTTTGATAAAACATATGACTCTCAATGATTACACGCCATTGTTAGAAAATTTTTGATCTAGAATAAGCTGTTGGACTGCGACGTATCTCTCTTTTGTGGGCTGGTTACAACTTATTGCATCAGTAATTCACAGTCTTACTACTTTCTGGATTTTAGTTTTCCAGTTACCTAAAGCATGCATAGAGGAGATTGAAAAAATTTGTGCTGCTTTTCTATGGTCTGGTCCGGATTTGAGTTAAAAAAGGCTAAAGTTTCTTGGAAAGATGTTTGTAAGCCGAATATCGAGGGAGGGTTGGGATTAAATTCGATCTCTGAAGCAAATAAGGTAAGATGTTTAAAATTTCTTTGGAGAATACAATCATCTCATTCCTCTATTTGGATTAATTGGATGAGAATACATTTAATTCGAAAGGGTTCATTATGGTCGGTAAAGGAATCAACTTCTCTTGGTTCATGGACTTGGAAAAAATTGTTGAAGTATAGACAGTTTTCAGCTTCTTCGAGTAACACTGAGGTACACAATGGTGCTTTGACTACTTTTTGGTTTGACAAATGGTCTCCGTTGCATAGACTAATTGATGTCACGAGTCTTCGAGATAATAGAGATTTGGGGATTCCTCTAGATTCGACAGTGGAATAACTTATACAAGATGGCATCACCGTATTGATATCTTAAAGGGAATTGAAGATGCAATAAGATTACAGAGGCAAAAAGGGAAAACAGAGGAGGCGGATGTTGATCAATGAAACAGAGTTTATAGCGACATTTAATTCAAAAGCAACTTGGAAGTTGATCCGAGATGAGCAGCCGAAAAAGAGTAGCTCAAGGGTATATGGTTTACTCATAATACTCCAAAATATTCTTTCATGCCTTGATTTGCGGTAAATAATCGTCTATCAATGGATGATCGAATGTGTAGCTAAAATAATGGTGCCTCAACGACATGTTCACTATGTATAAAGCTAGATAGAGAAATTACATATTCTTCTCTTGCCCATATTCAGCGAAGATTTGACATAGTCTAACTAGCAAAGTTCTTCAAAATCAGTACACAATTCATTGGGACGTTATTCTTGTTCTTCTCGGTGACAAACGTCTAAGTAAGATAAATTTGTTCTTACTATGATATGTTTTTCAGATACCTTTACATACAATTTGGAAGGAACGAAACAATAACGGCATAACGAACCGACTACTCAGCATGCTTCACTTTGCAAATTTATCGATAAACAAGTTCAAAACAGAGTATCGACCATTCGGCCCATGGGAGACTCGAGATACCAGTTAAGAATGGAGACTTGGTTTGCAGCAAGATAGCAGGTTATTCAAGGTGCACTAGGGGTTCTCATTTCGCCAAATCCATCAGCTATTTTTTCAAATTTTCCGTTTTTCCATATATTTCAAAAATGATTTGTACTATTTTTTTCAAAACTGGTTTTGTTCTAATCGGATTTTCAAGTCTTGATGTTTAATGAAGCAAACACTTTTCGATTTTCCAAAATAGTTATTTTTTATTTTCAATTAAATTTCAAAAGAAGTTGCACATGTTATAAAAAGTTCACTTTAAATATAATTTAATATAATATTCTAAAAAGGTGGATAGTGAAATTGCTTTAAGATAATGTGAAAGCTTGAAATAATAAATATATTAATAATAAAAGATAATAAAAGATAACAACCACATTTAGTATATATCTATATCTGTCTATATACCATGTAAGACAATATGTAGTGTTATGCTTTTGTAACATTTATGGTAAAATGAAAGGTAGGTCTAACCATGTCTGTACCTTCATATATGTGTATATATATATATATATACACACACGTGTATGGTAATATGAAACATAGACCGGTGGTTAAGTGTCTTTGGTTGCTTTAAATTGCACGAAGCATGGGATGATTTTGTTGGAGAATCCACATACTAAATGGCTCCATTGTCTGTTGTCCCTACCAAAACCTTCAGTATTCTTGTGGAGATCAATATTAAATATGAATCTCTCAAATAAAGTATCACACAACGCATGGTGCTCTTCTTCTTCTTTCCTTCATTTTTGTGTATATTAATCTCGCGTATTCATTGGTACATACATCAAACATAACATTATAAAAGGTCGAAAAACAAATGGTACAAATTTTAAGCGGAAAATATGGGAAACGATACCTTTTGATCCTTAATAGTGGCCAAAAGAAGTTCTCTGTTCTCCATTTCTTTTTGCTTTTGAGTTATACAAGTGTCTTTTTCGTTTTCAATACAACTCCATCTTCAAATATAATTTAACAGTTCTCCTCAACTACAACTTTCTACTTTTGTCTGCTTTACTAAAGAATCCCATTTGCTTTTTTAGTATAACTAATTTTTATTTATGATCCCAAATCAAGTTAGTTATGGCCTACATAGTTAGACTCGCTTAGCAAAAAAAGAATGAAACTGGATCGATTCAGACCAAACCAAAAACAGAAATCCTACAAGGGAGGAGACCAAACTGAATTCGGCTTGCCGACGAGATTCAGACCAACAGAGTCGAAAATTTTATCAATCCGGTAAAGAAAGGATGCTCTCACTTAGTTACATTATCTACGAATTAGGGAAATGCAACCCTAGAATTAAAATATGACCTAGAATTCAGTCAGTTGTGTCATTTTTAGTAACATTTGTTTGTTTTTTAAATAATTCCCTTTTATTTCATTTTCTTTTTCACCCTGTTTCAAAAGAGACATCATGTGTGAGGTTACATGCAATGAAAAGGAATATAAAATAAAGGCATAAGGAAATACATCAAAGAATAAAACTGAGAGTGGAACTAACAGAGAAAAAAACTTGCATTAAGGAGAAATGAAGACCCAACGATCAGGTAGTCAATGGAGAAGTGGTATTGAACTGGAAATAGGCAAACCAAGTTGATAGGTACGTGTAGCCCAAAGGAGTTGTTGCCTGAGTGACTTGTGAGCTTAGATCAAAATATAAGATACATATCCTTGATATTCAAACTCAGTGATCTCTGATTTGAGCAATGAATTCAATTGTTCCGTTCCTTCCAAAGCTCATAAATTAAACTAAGGCTTGGAGAACAATACTACTTTGAGCAGGTTAGACACCGATCTAACCCAAGACACCATAGCAGTCAGACCTGATGGAGGAGATAAAGATCCATTGGAGATAAGGCGGGTTACAACCTGATTGGAGAATGGACACTCGAAAAAGAATGAGTAGCTGTCTTGGCGTTGGTGCTACATAGGAGGCAATATGCTGGAACAGGAATACCCTAACTAATTAACTTGTCCCTAGTAGTTATGCGCCCTCTCATTACGACCCAAAATATGAATGCATGTTTAGGGATCCTTTCCGAGAACCAAGTAGAACGATGCCAAAGTACTACAGATCCTGAAGGGTGAAGAAACAACCAAGTCGCGCTGGAAATTTTTTTATCTGGTACAGAAGATGAGGAAACCTCCAAAGGAAGGCGTCTTCTTAATCTGCATGGAGAGCTGGAGGTGCCAATCCCAAACAATCTTGTAGCAGAAGAAGGATTGGGTGACGCCCAAGAAGGAGCCTCCAAGACGAACGTGAAATCGCTGAGGCAACATTCGCAAGTCGAGAAATCCCAGTAACTCTAGGTACATTTGATCCTATAATGTCAATAAGAGGCCCGAGACCGGACCAATCATCATTCCAAAAGAAGCAAGCAGAAACAGAGCCCAAATGACAAGATAGAAAAGGGTGAACAGTAGATCGGAGCTTAATGAGTCTTTTCCATATCCAGTTATCCAAGAGAGCTAGAGAATAGTACCAAAACAGCCTGCCTCTGATTAGATGTGATTTGTCCCAAGAAACCTATAGAGATTCAATCTTGGTGAACAAAATCCAAATAAGCTTCAGCCCAAAAATATGGTTCCAATCTTCCAACCTCCTAAGCCCGAGCCCTCCAGAAACTTTAGGCGTCCAAACTGACTCCCATTTAACCTTAGCACCTCCACCTAAATTTGGTGCACCAATCCACAAGAAGGCATTCAAAAATTTCTCTAGAGCCAACAAGCAAATCTCCGGAAGAGGAAAAACAGAGGCCCAAAAATTGATGATACCATACACACGGATTGAACCAACTGCAGTCTTCCCGCGAAAGATAAGTGACGTACAATTCAAGATGAGATTTGATTCCTTACCTTATCAAGAGGAGGCTGATAATCCTGAACTCTCATCTTATGAGGAAGAAGAGGAAATCCTAAGTATCTGATAGGTAGAGTACCTTGAACAATCCCACCACTCGATGCCAAGTCCCTAGATAGTTGAATATCATTACCGTCAATACACATCCTGCTCTTTTGGAGATTCACTTACAATCCAAAATCCACGTAAAACTGCCTTAGAACCCCGAGAATACCATGAAGAGAGTGTTGAGAACCATCAAAGAAAACTAACACATCATCTGCAAAAGAGAGGTGGGTAATAAAAGGCACTTAGCACAAATGATGGGTTGGAAACACACCTTGAGATACAACATTGTCCAATTGCTTAGATAAAATATCCATAGCAAAGGCTAATAATGAGGATGAGATGAGATCCCCTTGCCTCAAGCTTCTCTCCCTTGGAAAAAATCCAACAAGTTCACCATTAAAGATAATAGAGAATGAAGTAGAAGACTCCCTTATCCATCCAATGAAATGATGCGGAATATCTAAAGCTTTAAGGATATTTAGAATGAAGCTCCACTCCAGCTTGTCATAAGCCTTGGTGATATCAATTTGGAGACAACCCCTAGTGATTGGTCCCTCTCTATGAAAATCTTTCACTAACTCTGAAGCCAAAGTACATTTTCGCACAAAAGCCTTCCTCGGATAAACCCAACCTGATTATAAAAAGCTTGAGACGTGAAACAATGATCCTGGCAATTATCTTATAGACAGTAGTACAACAAGATATATGTCTAAAGTCAGAGAGAGAATCTGCTTCAGTGGTCTTCAGGATGAGAGTAATGGATGTGACATTAACTTGTCTAAGGGGCCTTGAGTTGGTAAAAAAGTCTTTAACTGCAGCAATGAGGCCAGACCCTAAAAATGCCCAAGAAGATGTGAAAAACTCAATGGAAAAACCATATGGCCTTGGAGCCTTTTTCCTAGGCATAACAAATACTACAACTGTAATTTCCTCAGGTGATCGAAGTGCAATAAGAGAATCAGACAAGATAGAGATGCAACAAAACGGATGGAGAGTCTTAATTGATGCCAAAGATAATGGAGTGACCCCACTGTTTTTAGTACCCAATAGATGTAAATAGAACTGCTCCAACATGGATTTTAATTGATCGTATCAGCTACCTTAGTCCCATCTGACCTTTGAATCATATCTCCTCTAACTTATCCCGAGCTTCCTTAGAGCAAAATTGAATATTCTCGAGTCTACGACGGTTCAGAGATTTAAAATAGAATTTTGCTGATTTCAGCATTTTACAGAGAAGAACCAAGCATACAGTTACTCAATTCACATCGTTCCACGCCTCCTGCATCAAAGCAGAGTAATATGGGTGCTAAAAAATGAAGGTAAAGAATTTGAAAGGACATTTCCTCTAAATATGGTGCTGGTAAATAACAACTAAGCATGGAGAATGGTAGGAGGGTCTTGGAGCATCAAAAGTAACCACTGAGAGAAGATATAAGTTCAGCCAAGTTTCATTACAAATAGCTCTATCAAGCTTCCTTGCTATCAGATTCTCTGGTTGTCGGTTAGTCCAGGTGAGAAAGCAACCCTGAGAGATGAAATCCAAAAGGTGAGAGGATTCCAAATAGGCCTGAAAATCCAACATTCCCTAGAATGAAAAGAGATAAGGAAGAAGATAATACCTTTCATCCGAGAAAAGAATCTGGTACAATTGCCCTAACACTAGCCAAGCATACTGAAATAACTGTCTCATAGACGCTAGCGCCACTAACGAGTCCCAAAAAGGGCACCTAAAAGCTTCAGTGTTACGAGCATATACAATAGCAACCAAGAAAGACCGACCTATAGCAGGATAGAAAACCCCATACAACACCATATTATCAGACTTGTAAAAATTAACCACCGATAGAGATGAGTTCCAAACTGCAACTACTTTTCCACTGTAGCATCTTCTGAGTAATTAACATCATATTTCCACCCAAGTAGAGTAGAACTGATCACTGACAAGAGATTTTTCTTCCTAACGCGAGTTTCCAAAAGATCGCCAATGGACAGTTAGCAAAAATCTAACGAGCAACTTATCTCTTTTTATTATGGACATTAAGGTCTTTTACTTTCTAACTAAATATCATTAGGGGTACCAATAAGGTAGCCATGAGATAATTTAGGCTTGCGGAAGCGGTTTGAATCACGCATGCGACCGGCCGGTGTTTAAGAACACTGGCTGAAGTGAGTGCTGCGAGAATGATCCTAACTACGATCGCAGAACCTATTTACGCATCCTCTGTTTAACACGCTTCCTAGCAGACGCTTTCTATTGTTTGGAATCACCTGGCGGACGAGAACAAGAGGGATTATAGAGAACTCTCTGAGCAATCTGAACAACTTCAGCTTCATCTTGCAACTGATCTACGGCAAGAGGTTTTATGGGCCTTGGAAGGGTATTCTCAACCTCATAAGGCTTGCTTTTTTGCCTTCATGCAATAAGGGTGCAACCTTCCTACGAGTCACTTAAGTGAGAAGGTAGACTTGATGTTCTTGATTTGGAATTTGACCTAATTGGACTAGCACGATGATGAGATAAAGGCTTTACTTGCCTCAGCTTTTCGATGAGAAGCCTCTTCAACCGGAGCTGAAGCAGAAGAAAATGACTTGATGGATTACTTGAGGAACAATGATAGTAAGAGGGCAACAAAGATTAAGATGACCAAATTCCTCAAAATTACTACACTTGGGTGATAGTAGTGGATACAGTGCTGTGACTATGCCAAATTTATCAAATTTATCTTTAACTCTAACTAAGGAGGGTTGCTTACGGTCTAGAATCACTTTAACCTTGATCTTTGATATAGTCCGTGGAATAGGATCCAAAGTGAGCCTATCACTGGAGTTGCCTTTTACAGGTGTTAAAATGGGCTATCCACGTCCATTTTGATCCATCCAGTGTTGTCTATTTTCATTGTGGACAAAATATTAACCGTGTCCATTAATGACCAAACCCATTAACGTCCACTCCAAATAGGTTGTTCATGGGTCGACCATGGTCTTTAATTACATTTTGATTTTTTCAAAGATTAAACTGCCAGAACCATCAAAAATCATTGGAAATTGTCAAAAACTGTTAGAAATTACCGGAAATCGCTGAGCATCACTTGAAACCACCAAAAAACATCGGAAATAACCAGAAATCGCCAGAAATAAATGGATATCACGGTTTTCATTTTGGAAAATTCGATTTTGATCTATATTTTTAGGGACCATAGCCGCCTATTGTCCAACAGTGTTTGACCTATTTTATCCATGGACGAAGTTGGGCTTATACTATCTTAACCCGCTCCGTAAATGTACTTGTCCATAGACTGCCTATTATATATTGGACATGGGCAGATCATAGATTGTCCATCCATTTTGACACTTCTACCTCTAACTTAATTAGAGCAAGATTGGCATTATGGGACCACATCGACACAAAGAATGCATAGTTGCCTGCTTGCCAGAAGCCAACATCCAAGATCCATTTCCTAGTGAGATCGGAGGGCAAAAAAATGAGGATAGAGCAGTTGGACTGGTATTTACCCGAAATTCTCCATTACCCTCCCCAAATCGGATTGAGATCATTGAAGATTTCAACAAGTGAGGGAGGTGACCCATGAAAGCAATCCAAAAGGTAATTTTTCCAAATTGTCTTAAGGTTGGAGCCAAATTGATTCAGGAGCCTCAACAGTTGCGACTCTATCATCAAACAACGTTAGTGTTGACATCTGCTTGAGGTTTCTCCAAGATGAGTTATACTAAGAAGCCCAAAGAAGAGTGAGTTGATGTGGTGGAGCACAGAGATTGATGACTGATTGAGGTGTAAGCATCCTTGGAGGTGAACTGGTCGCAAGTGGACCCTGAGAAGACACCCCTGACGAAGGTAAAAATCCAGATCTAACCCAATTTCTGCGACAATGTCGGAGCTACATACCCAATTTCTACCTAAGCTTCAACTGAGAATCCGATCGGAGATGGGAGATTGACGACTAGAACAAGGCTAGACTCAAACCAAGGATAGAAAGCAAGCTGATATGGCGGCATGATCACCTACAAAGAGAATTCTATCAACTAGAGATGAAAAGGTATGTTCTAGATAATTAAATTGATTAAGGTTTGATAGAATTCTTATCCCCCTGAACGAAAAGCTTTATGTTGAAGATCGCTAAGAAGAAAAGACCTAACAAATGTGGAAGGTGCGGGAAATGAGGGCATAATCGTGCTACTTGCAAGGAGGTGCTGGGTTAAGTAACATGTTGATTAAAATCGGGAAATGCTAGGTAATAGTTTTTTTTCTTTTTCTTTTCATATTGTTTTTATTTGTATCGAGTATGGTGTATAGCTGTTTGTTATGTACACCCCAACATTGTTTTTGGTATAATTAAAAACTACTACAAACACATATTAGTTTCCCGTTATATCTTAGAAGTATGGGAGATGTTTGTCATCCATTCTAACCTTCGCAAAACATTCTCTCTCCACATTGTTGTGTACACCAAATGTATTGTTATAATGGTGGTGTACATGAACGTTATTTAGTTCCAGTATTGTCCAAATGTATAACGACAACGTTAACAACGATATTTTTACAAAAAATTAATTAATATACTACATTACTCCAAACTAAAGTAGCTCACTTATACGCAAACCAAGATCGTATAAGTAGCATTCTTCACAATATTGGTTGGATCCATGCCATGCTAGACATGTTTGATGTTCTTTTGTAGAAAAATGCCACATGGGGCCAAATGTATTATTACAAGGCGGTGAGAAACTCATAATGTGTTAACCAGTGCTTCCCTATGTCGAATATTAAAACATGACAATAAACATGAAGAATTTAAGAAAGAATACATGCAAAGCTTTTGTAGCAGATTTTCTGCACAGATTTGAAAAATAGCATAAGGAAGCGTTGCATGCCCATACGCTAGATACAGCTTGACAAGTTGTGAAAGTGAACCATCAAGATCTTGAGATTTTGTAACTAAGCGCATAACTTCATAGTAAATTGCGATCGGGTTCTCATACTCTAAACACTCCCGAAAAAAAAATCTACCAGCCTCACCGAGATAAATTAGTGAGGGTTGATGCATAAAGACTTTATGTTTGGGAGTGTAAGATTTGTTGAGATAAAACCAAATTTTTACCTACTTTCCCGGGCCGTATCATTGGACTAAATGTTTGAAATCCTCATCTTCTAACTTCTTAAAAATGATCCGGAGAAGTTTATCTGGTAACTTCAGACATCCCATTTAACTTTGTAGGTGGTTGGTTTATGAGGGAAGTTATCGGACTTATTTCTTCCATCTTATACGGTGGGACGCATTTATAAAGATGGTTTGACAAGCGTAATAATGATGTAATGTTTAATTATCACCTTCTCTTTTTATAAAATGTAGTTAACTTTTCACTGAATTTTCTTAACCTATCACTTATAATGATTCATATAACATTAAAGAAATTTGACTCCCAAAATTTATAGGTATAACAATAAATGAAAGATCCGGTGTACATAGTAAGAGTGTACAATACGGTAATGAGTTTTTTTAATTTTCTACTTATTTGTCACATATTTTATTATTAATCTTTTTTGTGCAAATCTATTAGTGATTTTGTTGTTCATGGTGTAACTGTTGTCACATCACTTTATTCCAATTATTACCTTCCCTAAACTTAACAAAATATTAATTTTATTATCTGATTGATAGAGATTGATTGAAATTTACATACTTCCTCTCCTCTCCTACTGTTTTAAATGTATCCAACTACTTCCTTCACCTCCTTTCAACTTCTCATGCATTTCAGGTCTCAATTTGATTCATTGAGGTGTACACATCTCTTCTTCCTCACCCGTTTTCTTTTTTCAAATTATGCCTCTCCTACCGGAAGATATTATACTCAAAATTGCTTCAAAAATGCCAAACAACGGATATTGGTTACTAGGACCACTTCTAAGGGCGGAGAAAATAGGTCGGGATGTGGTCTAAAGGAGCATGCATTTATCCCCTATGTGTAGATGGTACTGACATTAATATCGAAGGAAGACACCGTAATTTTTTTGTTCGTTGTATGGATGCCGGAAACCCTATCATTTTATACCATGAATGAATCCGCGTTGAAACGCAAGAGAGGGCCATTGAAATGACCTTTAACCTGCTTGACAAAATTCTCCATCTCCAAGCAGATGCAACACTCGCGGCTACAATCTTCTCAATGTGTACAGGAAACAAAGAGAATGCAGGAGTTTACCTTCAAATGTTAACAAAACCCATCATGTGGGTTTAATATCCGAGGAAGTCAAAGAAATAGGGAGGAAACTACTCATTGAAATTCGTGGTTACTACCCACAACACACCAGAAGGTATTTAATGACATTAAAATAACCAACGTGCGACATTTATCCAATACCAACGTGCTTAGAAAAAGAAATCACATCACATTGCAAGGCTGGCGTTGTAATTGTTGCAACATATGCTATTTATGGTGGTTGGCAAACAAGGTTACTTTGATCCTATAATGTGGTCGATTCTATAATGTGGTCGTTAAGGTTAATGTCTAAGATCATCTACGAAAAAAGATTTGTTAAGCTTAATGTATTATTTATATATTTAATCTATAAGAACATGGTGTTATGTTTTTATTGTTTTTCTGTAATGTTGATGACATGTATAATTATATGTACTATTGTTGTCCTGTAATTTTAATGTGTAATGTTTATTAATGTATAATTGATAAAATTTTATGGGTAGGTGTACACCAACAAGCTTGCACTCATTTAAGTGTACACCAACAATTTTGCACTCATCATTCAGGTAAAAACTACCCATTCTGCAAAGCAAAACATAAAAACTATAAGTAATTGTTGTTCAGTAATTTTGTGGATTGTATAATTGTATAATTTTTATGTTTTTTATTTATAATGTGTTAATAAAGGTATAATTAATTAAATTTTTAGGGTTGGTGTACACGTACATACGTACATCATGTACACAGATGAATGTGTACACCAACATTTGTGTACACAACCGATTGCAATCTTTTATTTCTTTTTTCTTGTAAAAAAGCAAGCGCGAAAATTTTAATGATGTGATTTTAATTCATGCAGTAAAAGATTCATAGTAATGTGATTTTCACATACTGATGTTACTCTGATTCATACAGTAAATAATTTATAGTGATGTAATTTTCACCCACCCTATTCAATCGAGATTAGGATTTGTAAAACCCTACTTCTCTTATTTCTAACCACAAGGTTGAAATTTAACCATAAGCGATCCAAAAATGGTAGACTAGTACTTATATGAATTTACGAACCAAAATAGGTAAGTAATTCAATCAATGTTTTAGGAAAAAGACTTTTAGAATATATATCGATATAAATTTTCTCTTCATTGATTGTAAAAGGATTTACAAATATATCTTATATATAGCTTCTATGTGAGATAACCAAGATAAATAAGCAACACAAGCTAAAAAAAAGAAACGTAACCAGTAATGACACTGCTTATTCTCCGAGAAGGCCCAATAGAATTTTATCAGGTCTATAAGAAACCAGCTCCATGCCACCTTGATCCTCGGTAACATCAACCTTCTCTTCTAACCCGTGGCATTTTTCCTCCTCGTCGATGTTCCCACCAAGCATCCAGAGTTTAAAACCTGCAAAATAAAACATACTTCTCTCTTTTCTAACCACATGATATCCAAAATAGTAATCAGCAAACAACAATATACGGAAACAGACGGTCTTGTTTGTTGTTGCTTGAAAATTCCATGATTTGCTTATTTATGCAAGTTAGCGAAAACAAGAAACAACCAAATTTAGAATAATGTACGAGGGAAGAGAAAACAACAAACTACAAGAGAGTGATAGGTTACCTTTCAGTTGATGATTGAAGAGAGATTTTCTTTTCTTTTGTGGGGAAGAAGCAATGATGATTAAGAGTCTCTTTCTTCTTCTATTTATAGAGAAGTAGGCGGTTTAGGTTTTGGGCAGTTTTAAGAGAAGAAATGTACGTCCATGATCTTTTGTATATCCTCTTTATATGGAAACGCTAAACTAATAATTATTCTTTTAAGTCTTTATATGTGCTCATTTATTGGACTTAAAATAAATCTCCCAAATTCTACACTCCTTAAATTTATGTAAAAGGATTTTAATCATTACAGTTTATGTGTAAGGCGGTTCATAAAATTAAGTTCACGCCTTTATAGTCGTGGTAACTCGTACAAAGTAGTTCCACGTCCTTTCGTCCTAATAATGTAACATTTGTTTTTAATTTAACATTTTTGCAATTTTGTTAGAAAAACATTCACCCAGTGGAACCATGTGTAATGTTTGATGTTTTATATTTTTAATATTTACTGTTGATCAATGTATAATTAATTAAATTTTACTGTAGGTGTACACTTTCTTGTAGGTGTACAACTTCTTGTAGGTGTATACCAACATATGCGTACACCACTTAAACGAACTCTAATGTTTTCTTCTAATGTTGATGGGTATACATATACTTAAAGTTATTGTTTTGTAATTTTAGTTTGTTGGTGAATTTTGAATCAATTACTTTTTCAGCAGGTGTACAGATTATTCTATACACCACCAACATTAGAAAAAGACATCACCAAAAATGGATTGTTAAGGTTACTGTCACATTTTGATGTTTAATCTATAAGTTTATTTTATTGTAAGTGTTGTAAAAGTTCTTCTGTAATGTTGATGAATGTAGAATTAATTAAATTCTCATGTTAGATGTACACCAATATCTGTGTGCACCATTTAAACTATTGCAACCAAATATTATACATCAAAATTTTATTGTAAATATAATAAGTTTTACCCAACCAAATTTTATTGTAATAAGATTGAACAAAAAAATAATTTTATTGTGAATAATTAACTGATTAAAAAGAAATTTGTTTTTCAGATAAATGTTGGTGATCATTTCTCTTTAATGTTCTTAATAATTACATATCATTATAGACAAAATAAAATGCAAAATCAGGTTTCAACTTTTACTCTGATCCATGCAGTAAAGTTAAGAATTTAAAGTGATGTGATTTTCAATCCCATGTGTAATGATTGATGTTTTGCATCTTTAATATGTAATATTGATCAACGTATAATTAATAAAATTTTACTGCAGGTGTACATTTTCATCTAGTTGTACACCAACACTTGCGTACACTACTTTAAAATATGAACTCAATAATTTTTTTGTATTCTATTGTTCTTCTCTAATGTTGCTGAATATATAATTATATTTAGTTTTAATGTTTAGTATGTTTAATGTGTTGGTGAATGTTTTGTATTTTTAATGTTGAATTTTTCAAGCAAGTGTACAGATTTTTCTGTGTAGACCACCAACATTAGTGAAAGGACATCACAAAAAAACAATTTTTAAGGTTATTATCTCATTTTGATTTTTAATCTTTACGTATATGTTTTTTAAGTGGTGTAAAAGTTTTTCTGAATATTGATGAATTTAGAATTAATCAAATGCTCACGGTAGGTAGGTTTACACAAATATATATGTACACCACTTAAAATATTGCAACCAAATTTTATACATATTTGGCGCTGGAAATAAGATTAAACAAAAATTTTTTATTGTAAATAATCAAAAGAATAAAACTAATTTTGTTTTTCACATAAACGATGTTCATGTCAGTTTAATGTCTTTTTTATAACTATAGAAAATAAAACGTGAAATCATGTTTCAACTTTTACTATGATCCATATAGTAAAGTTAACATCTAATTTTTACCCACCATATTAAACCAAGATAAGATTTGCAAAATTTCCAACTACTACATCTTCCTAAATTTACGTTAAAGAATTTTAATCATGATTACGTTTCTTTGAAATTTGCTCCACGTTTTTTCGTCGTGGTACCTGTTACAATTTAGTTCCACGTCCTTTCATCGTGGTACATGTTACAATTTAGTTCCATGTCCTTTCGTCCAATTAATATAATATTTTCCCTTAATTTTTTTATTTAACCAATTTGTTAGACATTTTCATAAATAGGGTAT
Organism: Cardamine chenopodiifolia; assembly: GCA_963922655.1. Taxonomy (NCBI): domain Eukaryota; kingdom Viridiplantae; phylum Streptophyta; class Magnoliopsida; order Brassicales; family Brassicaceae; genus Cardamine; species Cardamine chenopodiifolia. The sequence goes on along the minus strand of OZ000490.1, from coordinate 14,527,012 downwards.
CAGAATCATAGTAAATTGCGATCTTTCGTAGAATTGTGTGTAAACCCATTATGGTGGGTGTACATTAGGGATTAATATTGTAAATTTTAAATTTACTTATTTGTTATATACCCATGTACTATATATTACACTTTAATAAAATTTAAACTTTTACTAGTTTCATGAAACATTATCACACTGTAACGATTTAAAATGTAATTTTTTCCGTTAAACTTTTCAAATCTCTCAAACTATAACTTGTTCAACCCTCTCAAACCTCCAAACTATTACATCAGTGAGGTTGCAAAACAGAGGCTATGGAGCAAGTTCGGCACCTGTCTTTGTAACCTCTTCATAACAATCCATGTCATACATCTCTCGGAAATAGTCTACAGCTTTATCATCAATCTCTACCATCTCGTCAACCCTCATAACGGTTGCATGCATTTCAAGAAACTTTAATGCAATAGGCCCGCAATCGCCAGTTCTTTAGTTCTGATATATACCTTCAGTTCGAGACCAGGTGTATGCGGTCACGGGAAAATCAACATCCTTTAGGGCCGGGAGAAAAACCTTCAAAACCATGGAAAATTTTTGACTAGTGGAGCCATGACCTCTTTAACCTATTCGACAATAGTGCACTCTATATAAGGGTCTAGGATCTCAAACATGTCGGAGTGACATATTGATCACTACCCCAAACCAATGGTTATTCGACCAGTTCATAGGAACGTATAAAACATCAACGTTTCACTAATTCAATCTTCTTTTCTTTACCAGTTGTATTACTAAGCACATAGCTTCCCAGATTTTGACTCCACACGAACCTCGCCTTATCATTTGCAGCCTTGAAGTCGGGTAGTTTCGAGATAAGAGACTCAGATACCATGTGTTCAAAAATGTTGCCTGCTCTTTTATTATTTTTGTTCCATGTCTCCTCCGTATGGTTGTCGTGAGGACCTGCATATGTTGTATAATGGAAAAAAATAAATCTTCTCAAGTATATTTTTCCTAATTTGTACACTTTCCATGTTGTACATTATATGCACTTACTTGTACACTATATACATTTTCACTGTTGTATGTACATTATATGTTGTACACTTGCTATGTACACTTTAGGTTGTACATTTACTTTCACTCCTTTACACTATATGTTGTTAAATTTCGATGTTGTACCTGATTAATACCCTCACTTCAAAGCCTGTAAATTTTCAATGCTTTACCCTATATTCTGAACACTTTCTATGTTGTACACTTTTTACGCTATACACTTTCTACCTTGCAAATGAGATGGGTGTTAATAAGGGTTATAAATACCTCAGTCCCAAACCATTGCTATTTCATGGCAATCTCAAGGAAGAAGTTATTCGTTGTTGTGTGGCTAGTGTAAATTTTGAACTCCCTATGGATTAACTAAACAAAATTAGAAATTTAGGCACAAGTTACAATATTATAAACTTATTTCATAATCAACAAACTTGTGTGTCTTTTGCTGCTACCAATGCATAACAAAAAATTTTGAACTCAACTTTATTGACTTCCATAATAGGCGCATATGGATAGACTTTCGTACGGCTTGCGAATAAACCCCTAATATTTGGATCTATGGTATACATACCACCACCAAGTTTTTATGATCTATGCCTCCTCCACTTTGGCACTGTCTCCTCATCCTCAGATATCGGATTTCCTAATATAGCAGAAACAATTGTTGTGGTTGGATCAAAGTCTTGTTCCACATCTGAAAAGTTGACGGAGGGTATTGGAGCATGCGTAGGAGTAGCCTCTCCATCATTTATTTCACTGGCTATTTCCTAACATGGAATGGTCACACAACGTGTACACATGAGCTTTTGTACGCTTAACTTAAGATTCTGAACATCCACACCACCATAATAATGTACTTTTCCATTTGTACATTATTAGAAGCATTTGGAGTAACTTCTTCTTCATCTAACTTTGTATCATAATACTTCATCTGCTCTTCTTTGCCTACTACTTTCTTTTCCATCTGCAAATATTAAAATTTTACTATGTATTGTATGCAATCAATGTTACCTCTACTACGGCTGCTTTGCGCGTAGATGAATCATACCTTTTGAGCACCTTTGGAAATAAATTCGCCTAAGCATGATGACTCCCCTAAGTCCATCTGCATAAACCATGAAGAAATATTTTCACAATGTTTGATGTACAGCTGACAGTGATTGTCATCAGTTTATAGATTACATTATTGTACATATTAATACAAGACAGTTTCCGGAGCTGTAGAATACATACCTTTGTGGCATATTCCTCCTCCTCTTCTACGACAGTTTCATCCTTATTGTACCCACCTCCAACTTCAACTTCTTCAATCAAATTCTTCTTTTTATCTTTCCCTGAACCCGTCTTGCGTTGTTTCCTCAGCTGTACACTCGGCCTTACACTTTTCTGCTTACTCGATTTCAGAACTTCTTCTTCACGCCCCCTTTCCGACGCCTAGAGGGTTGTGTCATGGAGGTCCCACCTTACTTCTCTTGCTTGACTCCATATCTTTTGTCTATTTCAGCGAAGATCTCTTCCTTTATAATGTTATTCTTCTGAAAATCCTCTCTTTCAGGTCTTTAAACATGGAAAATATATTTCCTTCTGTTTCTTTTCCTTCGGGTTCTTCAACTTGCAACCGTCAACGACCTTGTGTATGACCTTGCGGAGTCGCATGACCTGGAGGTTGACTTTTTTCTGCAAGGCTTTCTTTTTTTCTTTGCAACCTTGTAGTACGCGAAGCCGATTCCAGAGCAGCAACAACCTTCTTAAGGGCAACCTCAGATTCAATCTTAACAGAACCAGACTTCTTAACCTTCTTAGCCCCATGTTCAATCTTCCTATCCTTCAAAATCAGATTCTATAAAGTCATGTCCAGCCTCTATAAGACTTTGCAACAGCTGGACTTCCCTATCCTCAACTTCAGACTTCAAACTGAAATCAAGACCTTCCATTTCCGCAGGTGGGTTTAGGATTGATTGCATAGTGAACTACAAGAAAATCACAAAACTAACTGTATAAGAATTTCTCTTCATTTCTGGTGTACATAAACTTATATGTACACCAACACCACCTTAAGTGTAATTATCTGTACACCCAAGCTTCTGTGTACATATCCTTTTATGAACAACAACTTGCCGAACTAAAGAAATTACTTGTAACTAACTGGAGTAAAGTACTGTAACTAACCTCTAGGAGACCTTTTAACTTCATAAATTTTTTCCTCAAGAATAATAGTTATTGCTGAGCTACAAGCGGTCGGCTTCTCAATAAAATTACTCAAATCATCTGGTGCAGAAAGTTTCGATAGAAGTAGCGGTATTGTTTCAAAGGCTAAAAGCTGTAAAGGCAACGAGAAACCATAGCAACAGCTTGTCGCTTGCTTAATCATGTGGACCAGCGCTTTTATATGATCATTTTTTTCTCGGTTGGTTCAGGAGAACCAAAGCGTCCCATAGAAGCCTTGAAAGAAACCCTTCCCCACGAGTAAGCGAGGAAGAAATCGATGTCTTGCAGCATCTCCACGTGGTCTGGGTTAACAAAAAGCTCTTTGTTCTTACAAAGGGAGCCCATCAACTAGAATAATTAAGGCAAGCGGCAATCTCTTCCTATCCTTAATATATGGGTCTTCCAGTAGAGTAACCACCTCTGTCACTCTCACTGTCGTCGCCTCGGTCCCAAATAATTGTTCCCACATCAAACGCACAGTGTAGACCTTGTGGTCTTTGATCTCACAGTGTAGACCTTGTGATCCGATGGTATTTGGCCACACGAAAGCCTTGATACTATGTGAAATTCTAGTGGTGAGAATTTTAGTGGTTTCCCACCAAAGACAGACCACAACTCCTTTTTCTTCTTCGTGATTAGTTTCCTAGAAAAGAGACAGTGAATTACTTTCGCGGAATTTGGGCACCTAGCGACAGTAAGTTTGAATAGCTTCCCAAATTGTGATTTCATAAGTGTTTCTAGGGCGTCTGTGCCTTCCAAGATAGCCACAACTACCCCTATCATATTTTCTTTTAAATAAATGTTTAATCGAACTGCCCGTGGGTAGCAATTCGCAGCGAAGAGACGTCAGAGAAGACTTGGAGGAGGACAAGTGTTGTTGGAATCGTTTGATTCTGCCATCGTCTCTCGCACTGGATATTTGCGAAAAACATTACTGCTACAATTTAAGGATATTTTATAAAAATTACTTTTCAGATTACGTGACGTTCGTATGTCAATTTCTACTCACGCATCTTTCGGAACTGTACATCTCCAAATTAACCAAATTCGAACTAATAATCTCTTAAATACAAAACCTTTAATCTACAGAGCCACAAAATCGAACTAACCTTTTGCCATTTTCCCTGGTTTTCCCTTCGTATAGCCGCCGACAGCCCCATCCGGCTTCACCGACATCCCTATAGGACGCCGGAAAAAGGTCTCGTATCACCTTTAGCTTTCGTCACTTTGGCCTTTGACATTATCCTTATCTTCTACTTCCATTGGACTGTTTTTGATGTTTTTTGGATATTCGAATTATCTTTTCTCCCGGGGTTTGATATGTTGGCACAGTACAAACAGTTCGAATTTAAATTAGAAATTTCGAAAACTCTAGTATTTTATTGTTCCGCAAAATTTAATTTTTTTTAAAACAAAATTTTGGCTATTTACTATTCCAATTCGGAATATTTAGATTTTCATTCACAGTGACATATTGATGAATACGTGAATTTGGTAAAGTTATAAATGTTATTGAAACAATAAAAACTATCTAAAACATCTTTTAGACAAAAACTACTCATTCTACAAATTAAAACATAAAATCTATCTTCCTTGTCAATTTTCTCTACTTTTTTTTTCTATCAGCTAAGTTTCTATCCTTTAACATTTGTTGATTTGGAAGAAATTAAAAAGATAAACAAATAGACATGATCTCAGATATGTGTATTAGTTTAAGCACACAAAATGAAAATAAAATTATTTGTTTGTATATGGCAAATAAAAATGGTGGACCTGGGATATGATTGCTTAAGACACATAGAAAGAAAGAGAGAAACGGTGGAGTGTTGTTTTGGGCCTGTGACACCATTACAGCTAAGTACATCCACTTTTAACTAATCTAACTTATACTAGACGGATTACTTATATTATCCTAATGGTTTTTGTATAATTTAGATAGAGCGTGGTTAAGTTATAAAAATCCTAAAGATATGCGAAATTATCTTTTTTTTGGGACTTATCTTATAACCTGGGTAATATTCAATTCACATCTACCTTATTTATTCATAATAGATTGGTAATATGTTAATAAACATCGATTTGATTCAAATCTAAATACAATACATGCATGTGAGTACATTGATGATCTCAATACACAAATTCAACTATTTTAGAAGTTCGATATATTTTTGTATTTATTAATTCAATCAGAATCAGTTGTGCTGTTCGTATATTACAAGTATTATTTAATATTGAGAATGAAGTTGTTTTTAATTTGTCAAATATATAGAAAACATACATGTTTTGGAAGAGATAATAAGGAGAAAAGAAAAAAGAATAAGATGAAGATCGTGTTCTCTTTATTAATATAAGCAATCAAATGATCAATCGCTTTAGGAGGAAAGGAAAAGAGAAGTTTTTTTTTTCTTTGCAGCATTAGGATTTAATTCCAAATTCAATCCTCGGAAAAATTAAAACGATATCTGAGCCAGAAGCTTATGAAGTTTCCTGCATGCCAACTGATTGATTGCATTTATAGCATCGAATTCGAAAGCTTTAAATGAGCGAAGGATAATACCTGAAGAGAAGAAACATATTGGAAGGCGGATAGGTGGATAAGACCTCTGCGAATGTCGCAACTTCATTTTCATTTGGAGCAACCTCATTAGTGGCTGCGAGTTGTGTGAATTGGAGTGATATTAGTTGTGTTCTCTGTGAATGAGGCTAAAACCTCATTAGTGGTTGTGATTGAATAAATTTATAGTTTCAACACTTAACTCTAAACAGAAACAATATACCAAAAACTTAAGCAATTCAGACATTCTACTACATTGTCTTTACTTATGTATAAAATTTTCTTGTTTTCCGCCAATTAGCTCATTTTCAATATCTAGAAAAAACACAATCAATCCATTTACCAAATTCTATTATTTAAATATTTAATATGTCACATCATCACATTTTAATCATTTTTAGAATATTCTACAACTAAACCATCAATTGTTTCACTTTTTTCAAGAAAAACTATCACCCAAAAGTTGTCAATGTCAATTCTATCAACTCCAATATAACTCTTTCGCATATCGTCGAGATGGTTCCATTAACTGCTATTAGAAAACTAACGGACTGATAAAACAACGTCGTTTTGACATTCTAAAACTACACGATGTTTTGATTATTTATTGTCATTTTTCGGAGGCCAAAATGACATGATTTTCAAATTTTACTAAAAATAAAATAAAATTGAATTTGTTCTCAACCTTCATCGCCTCATCCTCTCTCACACGAACCCTCGAAATGACAATCCCAGTCGAAGCTTATGGTCCTTCCTTCTTCTGCCTTCCTCTTGTTTAATCGATTTTGATTTCCCCACAATGCCAAAGGGTTTTGATTTTTTCTCCTTCAATATCTCAATTTAACCAAAAAAAATCTCTAATTTCAATCTCTATCTCTTTGATCTCTCCATGGATTCCTCGTCCGATATCGTCCCTGAACGATCCTCTCTTGACCACCACTCTCCCGCCGACGATGTCACTCTGATTACGGATACCAAAATTCCAAACGAGGAACCTTCTACGCTTAGGAGAACGAGGCCTTCATGTGCTTGCACTATTAGGGCACAGTGGCGACTTCAAGAGATCCAAGGGGCAGAGAGAAAGCTTAGGTCACCTAAGAAGGAATTTAAACGTGAGCAGCATCGACGGAAAAAAAATGGAGGAAGATGATGAGGATGTGGATGATCAAGAGGAAGAATAAGACGACAGAGATGAGAGTAATCAGGAGCAATGTGTTGCTAGAGGAAGTTCTGGCAAAATTGTTACTTTTCTTGTTCCTCTACCTGAACCTTCACAGATGCCAAGATGGAATCTTCGATCCATGTGGGAACATGCTTCTGATAGGTTGCATATTTTACTCATTTTATTACGTGTTTTAGTGGCGTTTTCTATGTCTTTTGAGTCTTTATCAGGTATGAAGTCTATTGGAAGAAGTCTTAATTATTTGGAATGAAGTTTGGAGCAAATAAGCAAAAGGAGTCAATTTTAGCTCAGATCAATCGATCGATCCGTCATTCTAAGATGTTTGCCGAGGTTAATCAGATCGATCGATTTGACCAATGGATCGATCCATCCATCATCTTGTGTAGTAGCCATAAGTTTCCAAATCGATCGATCCTACTTAGATCAATCCATCCATCCTACTAAGACATTTCCGTGAAGTTTTAGATCAACCAACCGAAGCCATAACGATCGTTCCAATTCAGATCAATCGATCCACCATCGGATCGATCGATCCTACACATGAAGATGCAGAATTATGCAGAGACGTCTGAAGTTTGTCATTCGCTAAGCCACTTTCTACCAATGGATTGTGCTACATATTTGACACAAAATTATCATTGAGTTAGCTTTCATTTAGAAGTTTTTTTAAGTCGATCCAACGGTGCGATCAAAAGTTATGGCAATTTTTTTGAAAGAGATCCAGTCTATCGAGCATATGAAGCAGATGCAGAGCCAAATGGTCATGTGAAACCAGATCGATCGATCCAAACCTTAAAATCCTGCCAGAAAAAAAAATATTTCTTTCTTTTCTTAACCGAGTTAGGATTCGACCAAGACGACTTATATCCTATAAATACTTGTTCTTGTGCCATTATTTAGGCTATGCTTATTTTATACTTATTTTAAAGAGCTTTTGAAGACTTTTTCTGAAGAGATATATTTTGTTTTATCTATTGAATTTATTTTATGTGTTCTTCATCTATCATGTTTTGTTTAACCACAACAATCAGTGAATAGTTCTCTAGTTAGGTTTAGGGTCTTTCAAAAGAATCATGAATCATTGAATTAGACACAAATATGGTTTATCTTCTGTAATCTTCATCTATTGTTGTACTGAATGTTTAGACTAGATTAACTACCTAGTTTATTCTCTTAGGTTGAAGATATTTTCCTTTTCATGATTAAAATATTTTAGCTACAAATTTGGCTTTAATTTGTTCAAAATTTTCGTTAGAATCGCAATTTACTTTTAAAGACCCATTTACTCTAGACTGACTTATAACATATACATAACTGAATTACATTCCAAATTTCATTTCAACCAAGACTTTGGTTCAAATGTTATGATATCAATCTAAGATCTCTAATCCCCAAACCACCCAAATTTTTAGGATTAGTTACCTTTTCCCAAGAGATCGATAATAATTTTTCTTTTTATTTGGAAGACCACGAGTAGTTTATAAATGTGTTTGAAAGTTGATCTGTGTGAGCTTTGAGAGAGAAAAGAACTATGCTGATAGGCTCAAAGTTTAACATATACATTACTGAATTATAAGTCATATACATAACCCAAAGAGAATCCTACAAATGCACAGAAGTCACTTGTAGTGTCTATAGGGCATCGATCCACGAGAAAGATACAATCACACACTAAAAATGTATCTATTCAACTAAGATAATCAAATAAAGTTGATTTTGGTAATTACTATTCCTAATATGAACTAAAAATGCAATTCAAACTTTAACAATGATGAAACTTATGTGAATGTAAAAAAGGTATGATATGATGATAAAGTAATGAGTCAAAGGTAAGAAAATGATTTAGATGAGATGATGAATCTCTAATTATGGTTAGGAACTACTATCCACACAATCATAGGTCATAAATCACTAATAAAGACTAATCCACTTCTATGACACTAATCTTTTTACTAATTACCATCATTAACAATAAATTTTTGTTTGTCAAAAGTGATTAATGAGCATTAACATTCAAGTCCAATCAAACCGTTAATATCCTATCATCAATTTTCACTGGCTAAGGAAGAAAAACTCATTTAAATATTTCAACAAACACCTTTCAGGCGTGAAATCCTAACGATCCACGAGGGTGCATGGCATGGCGCTCAAGACTGACGGTCATTGCCGCTAGAAGCTGCTTCGTTGCTCATTCTGGTGGTTGGCTCTTGCAGTTTTGGCCACTATGATTTTCTTCATGCAGGTTCTGGCGATTGTTTCTAGCGGTTGTTTCTAGCGGTCAAACAACTGATACTTTCGTCACAAAAACAGCTGAATCTTCAAGTTGGTCCATGTTGATCCTTGCGGCCCATCTTGGCGGTGGTGACTGCCACCAGCTATACTTCTCCATAGAATCAGCCTTTTGCTCGCCTCGAATCTCCTCATCGATGCTCTAAGTCTCACAAACACCTGAAGTAGACTCAAAAACCATGCAATATGCAAGAATAACACTGATCTTAAAATGCGAAACTGTGTGAATGCAAGATTAAAACGCATATTAACAACTCTATGACTAAAGAAAAGAAAGAAAAGTGATAAAAATGAATGTATATACAATTCAAAATCCAGAGATATCACGTGCATATAGTAAATGGGAAATATTATAGCCACCATCTTTATGAGAGTCTTTTTCCTTTCATAAGATCGAAGGTTGTAGCACCAATTATCAATTTATTTACCAATTTTCCGGGTAATGAAAAAAAAAAATTTATGCTTGTTTACACCAACAAATTCAGTCATATTTAAATAAATATCAAATCTACTAAACTTTATGATTCTTGTAACATTCAAATTTTGGCTTGAAGATTAGGGGATATACCTTTTCCAAATGTGATTACCGATTTTTTTGATATTTTTTTAACTGTATTCTCTAAAAATTTTTAGGAGGGCTTTGCATTTATGCTCTTGTGCTCTATTTAAAATCAATGAGTCATCTACAAAGACTATGTGAAACATAGCAAGACTAATTATTATGTGGAGTTTGTACTACTGTCTAGACTATCAAACATTAATGTTATATTCTCCTTCATCAGGAGTTTATCTTTATTACACATATCATGTTGCTTTGAAACATTTGAGAAGTTAAGACAATATTTGAGCTCGACAAGATTTTTGCACGACATTACTTGATCGTGGCCTTCTCCCCGACATTATCCACATTTGTTTGGATTGCTATTCGTCCCTACTTTATGTAAAACATGAATTGCAAAACTTAGTTATTTGCAGAAGCGATAGTTTATATACTCTGAAACTGATGTTGTGCAATGAAAGCTGAAAGCGATGGTGTACATACCATATACTCCACGATCACTAGCTTTTTTCCTTTTTACCGGTCGACCTTGTGTTTTAGGAGGACATTTTTTATGATTTTAATATCATCCATCACACATATGTCATTGGAATATGAAACTGGGAGTATCACCCAGCCTATGTTGAAGCCCCCCTAGCGGTGGGCGGCTTTCTATGCACATTGTCCACCAACCCTCTGCACTTAACCCCTTGGTACGTTGTCGTCATTGCATATTGACAAAGTACCTTTAATATCTGAAATTCTAAAAAAATACTAGTCCTCTTGGTATCAACATCTTGATCACATGTGTTTCCACTCCATTACTCGCGCTCAACGTGAAAAAATATACTTGATTTATGTTGTTCCTTCTCATTCTATCACCATTACCAAATGTGTATTTTCCCCTGGTTTTGCTTGATTAATCACATACAAATTCAAGGGTGATAATCTAAATGATGACTCCTCCGTTCCTTGAGCCAACGTGGTGACCAAATCCTTAGCTTTCCAACATTTTCAGTATGACACATGTACATTGTGCTTATTACAAATCATTTATACGTGTTTTCCTCACCTCATATGCATATGAATCTCCTAACTTATGTGCATACACCCGTCAATCATAACTTTTGCTATACATGACACCATATTGTAGTTAATACTCTTTTTATAGCATAGATCTCCATGAAGATCTTGAACTCTTATTTTTTTTCTTGAACATCATTCCAACAAATATATCATCCTCACGATTTAAATCAATGTCATGGATATTGTATTTGTTCATTTTCAAATCCCAGAACATTGGCTCTTAATCTCCACATCGAAATATCTTAATGGATGACATTGATTCCTTTCATCAAAGATGTCTTGCTGTTATCACGCCTGCCTTCTACCATGGCAAATCTCTCCTTCGAGATCAACAAAATCTTCATCTTCATCATAAGTAACAAATCTTCTGAATTTGTTTCTTATATGTCTCATCATTATTTTATTTTTAATATATATATATATATATATATATATATTTACCTCTGCTTTCTTAATTGATTTGTCTCAGCTCGTTTTCAATATCACTTCCACTTTTATGTACTTCATCTTCACAACCCTAATAAACATTCCCTCATTTAATTCATCATTACTTGGAATTTTGGCCCCACCTATCACCATATCCCCAATTTTTCTATTTCAACAAATATTCTACATCCCAATTATTGTCCATCTGCACAAACTCAGTCCAACAATCATAATCATTCTTGTTTTCGTCATATTCTCCATCATCAACTTCTCCACCTTCTTCAACATAGTTTCTTCCTTTTTATTCCTCATCACTTTCTCCCTCTTCTTCCCATCCTCGGTATCATTATTTTTTTCTACCATCTTCCACAATTCTCTGATTTATGTGAACCTCATCATCGTCCATATCGACATCGCCCTTACCCTTTTATACACTAGGACTGCACTTAATTGCACATTTAAGTGACGTTTCCATTGATTTCAAGTGTGCAATCAATACATTGACATCTACCAGCCTTTTATACCATTTTCATAAATTTCAGCATAGGTATTTAATCCCACCCTCATATTTTGATCATTTCTCATTTATACCACTCTTAGTTATTGACCATGCCTCAATTTCCCTAATTTCTCTTTCTACATTGTCAACTCCATTTGAATTTCTATTTAAAACATGGTTGTTTGCACGACTTTTAAAATCCCAACATGTTTTTTTCAGTTGTTATTTCCACTTTTCCCAGCTTCTAGTTCCCTTTATCTCCATCCGCTCAACCATCAACTCCCTGAAAGTTACAAAATCTTCACTGAGTTTTCTTTTGCAAGTATTGATCTAAATATTCGATAATAACCGTCAATCACTATCTCTATCAGCGTTTTGCCATCTTCATTAAGTAAGACACTACCCTTATAACAACTCAAAACTTCCTTGCTCACTTGCTCAAAAATTCATCCCAAACTTTCCCCAATTATGCAACAAGTACGATCTAACTATTTATTTAACACAAATATATAAAAATAGTGTTTACAATTCACTTTGTTAATCTTTAATTCTCAAATGTACCTGAGCATAAAACATATTAGGTTGGTTTATTAGTTCTTTTTTCTAAGTGCCAAACTCGTTATATTGTCCAAATTTGAATAAACCGATTCACCCCTATGCCACATGCCACATACCACATGCCACATGCCACCAAACACACAAACATGCCAGATAAGCAACTGAATTTATTTGTGTAGAAGTATAAAATAGTTTATTTTACTTTTTATAATTTATGGTATAAAATAGTAACCTATACCTATTTTATTTGTAAAAAGAGTCATATTTCTATTTTTTAGTTTTTCTTAATTCTATTAGAACAAGAAAGCATTTTATATAAATAAAAAATTATAATTATCTTTCTAACCCATACCACAAACACCTCCTTTTTGAGGAACCTTTGTTGTTTTTTTACCTACTGAAACTATGGTTAAAACTAAAAATATGATTTCAAAAAATGAATTTGAGAATTTCACGTTATACGTAGGAGATCTTTGTTCGAGCATTGAAGAGAGTGAATTATACAAAACATTTAATGGGATAATTCATGATTTTTCCTCAGTTAAATTTTTTCGAGATTGAAAAAATAGTTCATCTATTTGTTATGCATATATCAATGTCATCCATATTTCCAAGGTAAGTTACAATATTCTAAATGTTTAAATAATCATATTTTGCGTTTCTAGGTTGTAGTCATTTGAGAAAAGAGTTATAATTTAAATTATGTTTGGATTTAAATTTTAAAAAGTTCTTCAACAACTTTTTTGTCAGGAAAAAAATGAATACTGGGATGAAGGTGCTGAATTTTAATAAGTTAAAGGAAAAAATGATGAGAAATATGTTCTTAGAAGGAGCAGCTAAGGTAACTTATTTTGTCTAAGGGCCGAACTTGTTATCTTGTCCAAAATTAAATAGACCGAGTTACCCCTAAACTACACGCCACCAAACACAACCACATACCACAAACTTCATGTTTCTCTTTTATTTTTCTATCTCTCTCATACTCAAAAGGTCAAAACAATATTTTTATTCTGTACTTTATTAACGCTATCCAAAAACTAATCATTTCTCAAATTACAAACTACTCATTCTACATATTAAACTTAAAAGTAACGATGTTTGGCAAGATGCCCTATGTTAAAACAATGTTGACCTTTGAAGATTCATTTTATTTTTTGTGTTGAAAATTAAGTAAGAAAGAAAAAGAATTCGTTTACAGCATAAAACATTTTATTAACCTTTTATATTTGATGTAGAAAATATTAATTTATTCTTATTTCTATTTGTGAAAATATAAATCTCAGATTATTTTTTCACCTTTTATTATTTCTATTAGAACATTGAACCAAATTTTATATAAAAAATCGTAATTATCTTCGTAACCCTTATCATTGAACACCTCCTTTTTGAGGATTTGTAAATTTTTACTATGAAAACTACGGTTCAAATTAACAATATGATTTCAGAAAAACAAATTTGAGAAGTTCATTATACACATAGGAGATCTTGATTCAAGTGATGAAGAGAGTGAATAATACAAAATATTTAATGAGATCACTCATTATGTTTCCTTAGTTCAAATTTGTCAAGACTGAAACAACAATTTGTCTCTTTATTATGCATATGTTAATTTCATTAATAGTTCCAAAGGTAAATCACAATATTCTATATGCTCATATAATCATGTTGGGTGTTTCTATGGTTTAGTGGTTAGAGAAAATATTTTTAATTTGAATTATGTTTGAATTTAAATTATGTAAATTTCTTTAACAATTTTTTTATGAGGCAAAAACAAAGAAGACCGTGGTGAAGGTGCTGAATATGATATTTTTCTTCGAATGTGATCTAAGCAAGAAAAAGAACGGCCGAGGTAACATGTTTGCCAAAAATCTACACGAGTTGATAGACAAAAACACATTTTTGACATATTCCCATATTTGTAGAAATTCTCTCTCACAAAGTCGTTTATGATGTTTCGAAAGGATACTAATTCATTTAATTCTTCTTTGAGCTTTCAACCAATATCACATGTAATGATTGCAGTCAACATATTCACGTTTTTCCATTCGTTAGCCGTCGTCAATGAAATGAATCTCTTGGTGTCACTAATATTTATGTTAAAAACATGGTGGAGACTACGACTAGTGCTCATTTGATGATATTTTTGGGGAATTTGGGAGGGAGATTACTAGCGATGTGGTGATGAAAGACAATGATTTATATGTTAGAAGGGCTCAGAGAGAAAAAATAGAGTTGGGGATCTGATAGAAATATTCAAACTAGAAAAAGGGGATGTGAGAACATTTAAAGATTTAAATCTTTATTTGAAGAATTTTGAGAATTATTTAAATACCAAAAAAACTCTCAGAATATTTCTATGAGTTTGGAAAATCACTTTGTTCAAGGTATGTACGAAATCAGTTGATAAAAAAATTGATTTGATTTGTAACTACGCTGAATTAATCAAATGAATTGTAATTTCATGGTCCATTTCAATCGTATGAGCTAAAGTGTTGGGTTTGTTGAGCAATCATATGAACTGTAATCTTAACGAGCGAAGAAGGTTATTAAACTGTAAGTTTGTTCACCAAGTAATATATTTTTTTTAACTTTCTTGATCAAGGAACTCATGACTAATAAGGTTATTTTAAAACACAAATGCACAACTATTCGGATTTGATTAGTCTAGGTAAAAAGATTTTATTTGCTATAACTCATTGGTTTTTAATATAGTAAATTTTTATTTCATCTCTAATTTTCTAACTATGATTTATATTCTAGAACCTTTTTAAAAGAAAATGAACAAACTAAGGCAAATAGGTTTAAACAAGCTACAAAGATGGTATCTTCTTAAAGATAAAACCAAGTCCAAGAAAATCTAAACTTGAATGTTTCCTCCTCAAAATTATTAACTTTCAAAAACCAATTTTAATATGAAAGCTTTTCAAAAAAGTCACCACCTGTTTACGGGAAGTTTGACTGTGTAAATACAAACGATCCAATTGAATGTTGTGTAGGCTTCTTCTAAGTATTATATTATGATGAATTTGTTCCATATCTCCACTCATCTTACTCGATCATACCTTTCAATACTTAATTTTTTTATCATATCAAAAAAATAAGTTCTCTTCAAAATACAAGACATAAGTAGGTGTTTGACATAACCATGTGGCTTGTTGTATTATGTGGTTACCCCACCAAACCTGTAATAGCTTAACTTGTACCTATACAAAAATATATTTATGATGAATTGCATCATTTTCAAATTTACCTTATTTTCAGGATATATATATATGCTTAAAATTGAGTCTTGACGATGAAATTTACATGATAACACAGTTTAGCATTTTTGGCGATGCATCATTGTCTACACAAAACACACCATTAGCAAGGTAATCAAGTTCCTTTCTTAAGGGAATACTCCACCTCCATTTCTCACCAACCACAAAAACCTAACCCACACTTCAACTGATCAATAAATCCACACTTCAAATAAATCAAGAAAGTATTAGTGTGAAAATAATTAGAGGTCTACCATCACTGCTATAATGGAGATGTATGTAATAACAATTAAATCTCAGTGTACGACACAAACTAATTGCCACAAGTCAAAATAAAGAATCTACTCAAAGCAACTAGTTTCTAAGTTACTAACTACTTATAAATTTGGTTAATAATGATCCATTAAATATTAGCCCAAGCCATTCATTTTCCAATACTAGTTTTAAACCAATTACCACAAACCCACAATTGTATAAATGAGATGGTAGCTAAATAAATCAATTTAAAAAACACATTATATGTTTTACAAGCCACCAATTACTCAGTTAGTGTCATATTTGTTTGACAGACAACAATAGCTAGATTTTCAATAATAAATGAGGACATGAAAATATATGAGAAAAATAAAGAGACTTGTTGATATCATCTGAAAAATAAATCAACAATACCACCAATGACGACCAATAAAATAGTAGGGTATAATATGGACATATCATTTAATATAACTATACTCCACCATATTAACAAATCTCTATATGCACCAACTTATATACTTTTCCAAAATTGAAGAAAAATAATACCTTTCCTCATGGAATCCAAACCGAGCTATAGCTCTGCCCTGGCGTTGGCTCAAAACTAACATTTATGCGACTGCGACAATATGAATGTGCTAACCTCATAGAACGACACAAATCCTGGGAGAGCTTTTTACAAATGTGGAGTTATCAACAGTCGATTTAACAAGGTTATGACTTCTTCAAGTAGGTCGATTCTAAAGCATCACATCGAGGGAAAAAATGACATTGATTAATGCTTGAGACCAGATCAGTAAGCTAAAGGAAAAATTTGAGTTCTAAAAAGTAAATGAAAGCCGCATCTAATGCGTCCCGAGAGAAAAAAGTGGTCGTCCCTCCACAACACCCATAAGCATAACATTATTCTTTTCGCTATTGCCATTACCATATCAATTACTACTCTCATCATCGTCTTTCATATGTAGTTTAACATTAACACCCCGGTTTCAGAAATATATGGTGTGCATGAAAAGAGTTTAAGAGATTTGATTTGGCTACCTATGTCACAAAAATGCACTTATCTTTTCCGTCACTATTTTAGAGAGAACTCTAGAGTTAAGCATGCTTGAGTTGGAAAAATTTAAGGATAGGTGACCTATGGGGAAGTCATTTCTGGTACCGTGCGAGTGAAGACAAAGAACGAGAAAATATCATGTGATAATTTATAGGGATAGTAACAAGTCTTTTGAGCCTCCAGAATAACGCACTGGCCGTCGGACGAGGGTGAGGCCCACGAACAGATAGAGGGCGTGGGGGCTTACTGACAGTGGCGGTTGTGATGTTACATTAAATCGAAGGTTCTAAATAGTTGTACTCGGATGATCGACTCTCTAGGATTTATCTATTTTTACCTCTATTTTAAATCCTATGTATTTTCAATTATATTATTGTTTCTAATAATTAAAATCTTTAATCAGATTATGACCAAAATGTAGTTGATTGATATGGTTTTTTATCTGTTTTTTTATTAAGCATATATATATATATATTTAAATATACTTTTAAATATTTAAATAATTCATTTTATCCGACTTTGTTTTAGATTAAATAGTATTTAATAAGAAGTTTACAAATTACAAAATATATTTATTGAATAAACTTAATCATATTCATAATACTAATCTTAATTGATTATTTAGAAAAACTTAAACCATTATAGATTTTAAAATAAGTTGATAAATTACAAATTCAAGATTTCTCTATTTTACATCACATTGTTTTAGAATCCGACGAATATTTCAAAGATGATGATTTACTACAAGTATCAAATTCACCTAGCTATTCTTCTGAAACTTCCAACAAAGTGACTGGTGGTTAGTCTTTTGAATGAACTAAAAATGTGTTTTTGAGGGACTGATTAATTAAGCCTAGGAAGCCAATGGAGGCTATTTGTAATCGATAATTTTCTTGCATACTATATACTCGCCCTCTCGGATTTATCTAAGTAATTGTGATCCAATTGTCTTGCTTGTTCTTCACTCGAGGATAGCGTATATAACACTTTGTCAGCTTGTAATCTAATGATGAAATAATCATATTTTTAAGTCTTCATGACCAACTAACTACTGTTACTCCAAATTTGTCAAGATAACAACCTTCCAAGACTTATTTAAGAACAATATAGTATTCTATACCACCCGCTCATAAAGCAATCTCGTTACTAACAATATTTCTACCTTCACTGTAAATTTAAAAAGTATATCCATTGGTAAAATTTATCATTGAACACCACCGCAAGCGAAACTAGACCTCGAGCCAACTCTTTTAACCATATTGGAAACGTTACACCCTTCATATACTATGTCTAAAACTATACAAAATTTAGAAATGAAATTTCACTTTTTTTATATCTTAAGTATGATTTTGTTTGAATTTGATTAATTGTGAAACTCACATAATATAACATTCTTGATGATTTCTTTTGATTCATGCTATCAACATTGTCATCAGTCAAATGCGGATTTGCCTCCCTAACTTGCACAAATTTACGCTGGAAATTTAATAAATAATAACCAATCAGTAATATATAAATAGATATAAATATTTATTTAATAATATGTAAATATATTGTATCTTTCTTATGTTATCACCCAACTAAGAAAAATATAGTTATGTATATGATTTTGTTCCTCTTTTGTTAGCCACATCTTTATGTTTTCCCACTAAGTCTTCCAATTGGTGAAAAAATATCAAGTACACGAGTGGGGTAAGAAATTCTTCACCTCCGTCTTCGTTGCGGTTGGATTTTCTAACTTTTTTGTTTTGTACTTGTGGTGCAAAGTAGTATAATGAGAAGTTTGATGTCTATTCATTTATACTTTGAGCCACAATCAAACCGTCGACTTTGCTTAATTATTTTACTAGTTTTTAAGATGGAACATATATTATTTGAACGGATTCATCCATCAATAGTTGACTGACCCACCAAGTGTTGATTCCCTAGAAAAAATGAATATGACAATGTTCTATTACACTAAAAAGATGGTGAAAATATCTTCTCCAAATTGCAAAGGAGCATAAGTACATTCTGCTCCAAATGTCGAATTCTATCACTTGTAAGTGAACTCGTACATAGGTCACGGAAGAAAACATCGATCCCTGGTTTTGTGATTGCAAAATTTGTGTAAGAAATGATGTTCTTAGATATAATGTATTGAAATACATATGAAATAAATTAATTAAATTTTACCTGCAACTGCTTCATGCATCTTTGTTGGTATAAGCTCTTTAAGGAAAAATTGAAGCAAGCGTTGCATGAATACATGATAATCATATGAATTTTTGTTCTAGATTAAGTTGCCATTTTAAGTGTCAACGAAATTATGTAGATTTGATGCATAACTATCAGGAATTTAATTAATCCACCAGAAAAACTTATACATCACATCCTCATCTAATCGGAAAATGGGTATCAGACCTTTCTTATTTCTTATCACATGTAGCGCCTCGCGCTTGCAAAGGTTCGACAAGTGTAATCTAGACTTTAAATTATCTTCATCTTGCCTTGGACATTTAAAATAGTATTAATGATGTGATCAAAGACATTTTTCTCTATGTGCATGACATCGAGATGATCTCTTTTGTAATTGTTTAATTTTTGGTTGTTTATTTTTTCATTTTCTGCAATTTTTATAGTACGGTGTATTTTGGCTATACGAAATTATGGCTTCTCAAAAAAAATTAATGATGTTGGTAGTGGATCTATTTATTCATCAAATCAAAGTGGAGAACCTCCGTTGTGGAATTATGTGACTAGTAGAGAAACAAGGATCAACATAAGGAACTTGGAGCTTTCAGTATTACACAATTTCAAGGAACTAGAGTGAGATCGCATTTAGTTGGACTAAAAAAACTCTTGCTATTTGTAAGAAAACAACTATGATCCAAAAAGTTGAGATGAGAAATTTGGAAGCCGAGTTTGAGAAGAAGAAAATTGAGTATTGCCCTAGACAAGTTCATTGCCTAGTGAATCAGACTCTTCTAAGAGAAGAAAATCTTCCTTCTTACCCATCACTAGAGCATTTGGTATTGCAGTGAGGGACCAATTAGATAAAGAAGTTGCAAGGGTGTTATACACTGGAGGTTTGCTATTTAATCTTGCTAGAAATCCACATTATCATAGGTCATATCATTTTGCTACTAGTAATTAACAAGATTGGGAAATGAATCCCGACGCTCTCTCTAAGATGCCGCTTAAGGAAAGTAAGGGAGATTGCTTATGCGATTAGGTTTCTGGGCCATCCGCCGTGGCGCCACCTCCCAAGGCTCTCCGTGAGATGGCTGGCCGGAGGGTTGGCGAGACTGACTCTCCTCCCACCACTCAGGTGGTTAGTTCGGCTCCAATCAGCGCAACAGGTTCACAAACAGAGCATCGGGGTGGTGAAGGGCTCCGAGTGTCTGGGGCCTGCAGCGTACAACAAACTTCAGTATCTCCGACCCCACTTTCGGGTGATGTTCTGGTGAGAGCTTCTGACTCGTCACCCTATCGGAGTGTTGGTTCTGGTCTGGGTAACCTCACGCTCTGTTCCTCAATCAACACAGCTCCCACCTCGCAAAATGCAAGGAATGCTGTAGTTTCTCCTAAAGTTAAATCTTGGGCTCAAGTCGCTGGCAGGTTATCTCTTTTTGATGTAGCCTCTCAAGAGATTGATGGGAAACAGGTTGTTGTTGTTCCATCTGAGAGTTTCATTGAAGCTCCTCCACTTTGGGAGGACTTCCTTGTAGGTAGATTTGCATTTACAGCACGCCACATAGCCAAAGTTCATATAATTGTCAACAAAATTGATGCTTATGTTGTCAATAAGACAACTATAAAGTTAGAATTCGAAATTTGAATGCTAGGAACAGAGTGCTTCGAAGGGGTATGTAGAACATATGTGAGGTCCCGATGATTGTCTCTAAATGGACTCCAATTCTCGAAGACGCACTGCCAGCATTATCCTTGATGCCTATGTGGGTTAAATTGATCAATATTCCGCCATCTCTGTTTTCATGGAAAGGAATAAGTTTTATCGCTAGTCAGATCAGAATCCCTACATAAAGACACTAAATTGGTTACAACTTTTGATGAAGCAAAGGTCTTCATTGATGTCTCTCTCCGAAGGGATCTACCAAAACACTACTGCTTCAGAATTAATGATGAGGAGGTCACAGTCTCCTTTGAGTATCCTTGGCTTCCAATGCGTTGCACATGCTGTCGCACTTGGGGTCATTCTGAGAAAGGTTGCCTATCAAAGCTTAGAAGCTCTCCAAACAAGAAAGCTGAAGAAGCGGGTTCGAAAGTTGCGGATAAAACAGGAGCTCCATCGATACCTCAAGTGCCGTTGGTAGTTCCGACAGTGCAGACAGAAGACTCTCATTTACTTGCGGAGGTTAGTCAGGGCAAAGCTATTGATCCTCCGGTTCAGGAACTAGCGAAAGAACATGAAGTAGGTGAATTCGTCCCTTTACCAGTGCAAAATGATTGGATGTCGGTCTCGTATGCGCCTGGAAAAGCTTCTCAGAAGAAAAAAACTCATTTACGGGCGGTGACAATTGCAAGCCTTTCTCGTTTTGAGGCTCTGAGTACACCAGACATGGAACTGGATCTCTCTGAAGTTGTGGTCTCTGCTGCTGTGTTATCTCCATCTGATGCTACTCTCTCTCCTCCGGCTCCGGTCTGTTCTGAGTTACCATCGAGGAAAATCTCTGTCCCAGAAAAACCATATACTCAGGAAAAGCCTGTTTTGAATGCTGTTATTCCTAGTCTGCTTCAGGTCTCTGCAGCTGCTGTGGGTAAAGGACAACAGAGCTATCGGTCTGTGTTAGTTACAAATCCTACTTCTCGTTTGACTGCTACTATTGATGAAAGCCTAGCTGTGATACAGCACTGCTCTGTAACTTCAGACCCCTCCCCCAGTTACGTTAATCTGCCTGACGGTTTAGGAGCTCTGGCTGGGGAAAAATTATCGACGCTAGAAACGCTCCCTGTTTTGGTGCCTTCAGGTGCAGGACACAGCGATACTGCTCCAGGTACAAGCGCACTCCAAACTGTTGAAACCTGTCCTATTCCTGTGAAGATGAATTCTGATCGTGAAGACCTGAGGCAAGACCATACCTTACTCGAACATCAAAACCAAAACAGTCGGGAGCTTCAACGAAACCAGATCGTTTGCTGGATGCGGCTCCTGGTGGAATTGGAAGAAGGAAGCACAACAAAAAACATTAATGTCTATATTCTTCTGGAATATAAGAGGTCTGAACAAGAAAAGAAAGCAAACTAAAATCAGCAATTGGCTTCAAACCAGCTTTTAGTTGGGGGGGGGGTCGTTAGAGACCCGAGTCACGGAGGCTCGAGCTCCTTCCCTGGCTGGTCTTTTGTTTCGAACTATGAGCACCACCGTCTCGGTCGGATTTGGGTGGTGTGGGACAAGAGAGTGGACCTGCAAGTCTTAACAAAAACCGATCAAATGATTTCCTGTTTTGTCCAAGTCGATGGTTCTCCGACGTTCCTATGCACCTTTGTCTATGCATCCAATTTGGCTGAAGAGAGGCAGCTCCTGTGGACTCAGCTCAAAACGCTTCATCGGAATCCTTCCCTTTGTGGAATGCCATGGCTCTGTCTTGTGGAATGATATCCTATCATCGACTGAACATTCGGGTAATATTTTAACTCCTACCATTACTAATATGTTAGCTTTTCAGGAGACCGTTTGGGACTGTTCCTTAACGGATATGGCATTTACGGGGCCTATGTTCACATGATGTAACAAGCGGGACTCGGACTTAATTTGCAAAAAGCTTGATCGTGTTCTAGTTAATGATTCATGGATGCTATCATATCCACACTCACACACTAAATTCGAGGCTGGTGGATGCTCAGACCACCTACGCGGTCTAGTCTTCTTGGATGGTATGACCTTTCGTCCTAAAAATTTTTTAAATTTTCTAACGCAATAATCAAGGTGCAGGAGTTTATGCCTATGGTCGCGGAGTATTGGGCTTTTACGGCGCCCGTTTTCTCTCTACCTTCTCACTTTATAGGTTCTTGAAGAAATTGAAGCAGCTAAAACCTCTCATTCGAGATCTTAGTCATCTAAAGCTCCACCACCTTTCACGGCGAGCGGATGAAGCCTATGCGGAACTTTGTGCTCGCCAAAACGCTACACTATCTCAGCCCTCCGCTGAAGCTAGTTCCGCTGAATCGCTAGCCTTTGCTAGATGGGACCACGTGTTGCTTCTTGAGGAGTGTTTCCTTAGACAGAAAGAAAAGCTCCATTGGTTAGACGTGGGAGACAAGAACAACCGCGTTTTTCATAATGCGGTAAAGGAGAGACAGGCGCGGAATATGATTCGTGAAATAATGAACAACGAGGGACAAAATTTAGCTACAAAGGAAGACATCAAAGCTGAGGCGGTGAGGTATTTTAGTACATTATTTACTCACCACCCTACAGATTTTACAGGAGCTCCCACCCCGGAGCTGGAGAGGCTTCTCACTTTTTGCTGCTCAAGTGAGGATAAGGAGATGCTCATCTCAGACGTTACTGACGCAAAGATAACTGGGGTTCTTTTCTCTATGCCATCGAATAAATATCTAGGTCTAGATGGTTATCCGATGGAGTTTTATAAGGCTACTTTGCCCGTTATTCGCACAGATTTCATTGTCGTGGTGAAGTCCTTCTTTGCCTATGGTTTTCTTCCGAAAGGTATCAACTCCACCATTTTAGCTCTCATCCCGAAGAAGACAGACTCTACAACTATGCGGGATTATCGCCCAATCTCGTGCTGCACCGTCCTCTACAAGGTTATCTCCAAGCTATTGGCTGATTGTCTCAAGAGAATCCTCGATGGTTTTATTTCCCCTAACCAGTCTGCTTTCGTCAAGGACCGACACCTAATGGAGAATATCCTTCTAGCCTCAGAATTAGTGCAGGATTACCATAAGGATAATATTGCCCCTTGATGTGCATTAAAGATTGACATTTCCAAGGGTTTCGACTCTGTACAATGGCTTTTTTTGATGGATATCCTCTCTGTTCTCGGTATCCCACCCGCTTTTATCCATTGGCTCAAGCTCTGCATCACTACTTCTTCCTTCTCGGTCCAAGTAAATGGGGAGCTTGCTGGATTGTTCCCTAGTACCAGAGGCTTAAGACAGGGATGTTCTCTCTCACCTTATCTTTTTGTCATTACTATGAATGTACTCTCTCTAATGTTAAATAATGCAGCGAGTACAGGGCAGTTCGGCTACCATCCAGTGTGTCGTTCCTTGAGAGTTACTCACCTTTGTTTTGTATATGACGTTTTGGTTTTGGTAGACGGAAAGCCGAATTTGGTGGCTGCTATCCTAAACGTCTTTCAATCCTTTGGTTGATTCTCAGGACTCTGGATCAGTCTTGAGAAGTCAAATCTATTCCTAGCTGGCGTCTCCACCCAACAGTGTTCTGACATTGCGGCTCAGTTTTCTCTAAGCGCAGGAGTGCTCCCGGTTAAATACATAGGGCTTCCGCTTCTCACTAAGAGAATGACCAAGCTTGACTACCAGCCCCTCATCGACAAGATTCTCTCCCGTATTCAATCAAGGAAGCATCGGTTTCTCTCCTTTGCGGGTAGACTTCAGCTTCTAACCTCTGTTATTGCTAGTCTAACGAATTTTTGGATTGTTGTTTTTCGTTTGCCTAGTTCTTGCATCAGGGAAATTGAGAAGATCTGTTCCGCTTTCCTCTGGTCGGGACCTGACCTGAATCACCGGATATCGAAAATGGCATGGACGGATATTTGTAGGCCAAAGGAAGAGAGAGGGCTTGGTCTAAAGTTTATTTCCAAAGCAAACAAAGTCAGTTGTTTTAAACTCATATGGAGAATTTTTTCAGCGAAGAATTCCCTTTGGGTGAATTGGATAAAGAGGAATCTGATCCGGGCAAGCTCATTCTGGGCCGTCAACATGAACACAACGCTGGTTCTTGGATTTGGAGGAAGTTAATAAAATATAGAGATCAAGCCAAGAGCTTCCACAAAGTTTTGGTAAGAAAGGGTGATGATTGTTCTTTTTGGTTTGATGATTGGTCGAGCTTTGGCTGGCTTCATGCCCGGCTCGGAGATAGGGGCTGTATTGATATGGGGATTAAGCTAACAACTACTTTAGAGGAGGTCTTTGCAACTAACTGGAGGCGCCAACGAAGAGGCATGGTCTTAAATGGAATTGAAGAGGAATTAGACATGCTTAGAGTAGCTAGAAGTACTGATCGAGACATCCATCTTTGGCGCCATAAGTCAGATGTGTTCAAGCCGGATTTCTCTTCAAAACTCACCTGGTCCCAGCTCCGGATGCAAGCTCCCCTTAAGGGCTGTCACCGCAGAGTGTGGTTTCCTTCAGCTACTCCAAAGTTCTCTTTTGTCGTATGGCTGGCGGTCAATAACTAGCTGTCCACGGGAGATCGTATGGCCCTTTCAAATTAAGATTTAGACTCGGGATACCGGTTTTGTACTCAGGTATTGGAAACTCGCGACCATCTTTTCTTTTCTTGCAGGTTTATATCCCAAATCTGGGACAAGCTCTCTAGGGGACTTCTATGTCAGCGGTATACACCACTTCAGCTCTGTTATTGCTCCTCTAACCCGTTCAGGCCTCGGAGGAACTCACCTCTTCCTCCTAAGGTATCTCTTTCAAGTTACAGTTTACTCTATATGGCAGGAGCGAAACAAAAGACGTCACCGCGACCAACCAAAGGCAGCGAGTACTCTCATTAAAGAAATAGACAGACTTATGCGCAACAGGATCTCTTCTCTTAAAGTGCACGGGAAGGTTTTGGACGGCCTCCAGATTTGGTTTAGCGTTATGCCTGTTTGAAGGATTTCTAGGGGTTTCGGGTCTTTTCTAGTTGTATCTTTTTGGCTTGTTGTTTTCAGCTTGTTGTTTTCAGCTCTTTGGGATATGATGGTACTCTTTTTTCCAATTCTGGTTTTGTCCCATTTGGGTTTTCCGAGATTGGGTTTTAACGAGGCCATCATTCCCAATCTTTTTGAGCTTTTTAAAAACAAAGGACTGCACTAGTTATACAAAAGTTTTTTTTTGAATATATTTTAACATATTATTCCAAAAAAAAATTAACAAGATTGATGGTTATGTTCCTCCTGGTTGTAATAAGCTTAGAATCACTTAACTACAAAAAGAAAAAAATCATGTTGAGAAGTTATTGCAACCTCTTAAATTAACATGGAATGAAAAAGGAGCGATGAATGTGAAAAATTGTTGGGGTGATCTTAAAAGAAAACCTCTTATTAATATCATTACTACTTCTGGAAATGGTCCCATGTTTCGTAATGATGTAAGTTGTTTTGGTGAAGTGAAAGATAAGTTCTTTATTTTGATTTGATTAAAGAAGTTATCAATGAGATGGGGTATCAAAAGGCTGTGCAGATAATCACTAATTGATGTGTCATACACATCGACCTACATAGGTGGTGGCGGAGGCGAGGGTGGATGTTGGGCTGCCATATTTGGTTCATCACGCTGTGGTGCAATCATCACCTGTGCTCCTCTTACAATTGGTTTCCCTTTGCATGTATTCTGGAACTGAAGAATTCTTTGAACCTAGCCTTCTTAACTGCAAGGGCATTCACTAGTGCTACTCCTGCCTGAGCCACATTAGTCGCCGCTGCATCTGGGTGCTCAGCATGCACACTCTCAATAGAGGCCACTGGGCTCTCAGCCTTTTACTCTTGGTTGTGACATAGCTCTCACTCGTCCTCTACGTGCTCTCTTTGGCGGCATCAATACAACAAAACAAGCGAGTCAATTTTCTTCCTCAGAACTGCCTTCTAGGTTAGAACCGGTTTGACATAACCTGGCTCTGATTCAAAAATTGTAACATCCGGTTCTTACTTACACAACATAACATATTTCAAATAACATATAACGCAAGTAGTTCCATTTTCTAACCAAAATTAAACAAAACACTCCAATAATCTAACTCGACGTGTTCCATTAACGTTAACAGCAAAACAAATAATTAATCCGATAAAAATTCAATAACAAATGAAATAATGAGAAGACACTATATCTCGTAATTAGACACCAACTACTCAACTCCTGCACAACTCATCAATATTACCTGCAAAGAAAAGAGATGGGTGAGTAATTGAGGATTACTTAGTGAAGGTAAGCCTTAGGACTCACGAATTCTCCATACACAAACACATATAGACCATTATGATGTCTAAACCTAAGACAAGCATGAAATCATGTTTCCCATAATACACATACATCAAACATTTTCGCGAGAACACGGTCCGGATTCCACGTGTCACACACGTCATCTCTCCTGCATATCGGATCCCTCGTTCCTAAACACTTCTTCTTTCACCTCTCACTCATGTATTTTGGTTCCTCTATGCCTAAGCACTTCTTCCTACACCTCTCACTCGTGCATATTGGATCTCTCGTGCCTAATCACTTCTTCCTACACCTTTTACTCGTCGGCTCGTCAGCCAATTTTGGCTTACATGCAATCCCACGTCCATAAGCCAACACACAACTACAAGGATCTATCCTCTCAGATAGCTCGCAGTTAACCTGCATTTCTGTTTTACAGAAAAATATTTACCACGAAACATGCCTTTCACAGAAAACTAAAATTCTCATATTAGTTTCCATCTTAAAATACTATTTCTTTTCTTTATAAATATATATATATATATATTAATATATTTATCAAACAAATACGATTATTCATAATATATGCAACTCGCAAGTATATTCGGTTTAACCTTAAACTAATTAATTATATAAATATATGACTAAGAGATAAAAATTTCCTTACCTTAGCAATTCAGTTTACTTTTTGGTTTAGGACTAGAAAAAATAGAGGTCCGGTTCAACAACAATTCTCAATCTACAACGGTTTTTAACAGATCAAAGATTAATCCAATTAATAATTTTTGATTCACCTACTTATCCAATCAAAAATTTTAAATTCTGATTTAACGGGTTAAAATTAAGGGAAAATTCATTATAAAGGAGGATTAGCAAAAAATTTGTCCATCTACACTTTTTGTAAATTGTCACTTTTTCCTAAACTACCCTACTACTAGATTAATACCGTTTTTCCAAAAAAAAACCATTAAACATGTAGATACACACACCTATTAAGAAGATTTGAAGAAGAAAATTTTTCATCTTAGGCAGTTTTAAGTAGGTTTTTAGCTTGATGAAAGTTGTTTTGAAAATTCTAGAATAGATATTTTGGCGAGATAAAATTATTAGATTACGTATTCTAGCATTTTTTCATGATTTGAAAATATTATATTATGTATTCTAGCAATCGTTTATGTTCTATGATTTTTAGAATAAAAATATTAGAATACCTATTCTGAAATATTTAAAATACACATTCTGATGTTTTTAGAATACTTATTCTAGCAGTTGTACATGATCTAGGAAATTTAGATTACGCTTTCTAGCAATTAAAATACGTATTCTGATAATTTTAGAATATGTATTCTGAAAAATTTAGAATATCCAAAAGGATAATGACTGAATTTTAAAATTATTTAAAAGAATATCAAAGATAATGACTGAATCTAAATATCTTAAAAATAATTTCAGTTATTAAATAAAAATGGTATTTAAATTTATTAAATAATTTATGTTATTAAATAAAAATCGTATTTATTTTAAAATTATTTAAGTTTTGACGATATTTGTTGTTGTTCTTCTTCTCTCCTTTGACGCCTTGTGCTTCATGTAGAAGAGTTTTTGTTTTTTTCATAATTATGCTACATATCTACGTTAAGTGTGGTGTATGGAGATTGTATAATAACAAAGAGTGGAGATTTATTGTTGATGAAGAAAAACGTGGGAGATTACTTACTTTACAATCCACTACATCTCTTGAAGAGTTAAAATCCATGGTTTCAGAAGACTATGAAGTGGAACAAAGTGTAGTTGAAGTGGAATTCAGTTATTTTCCCATAGCTCTAAGTGTTGACTCTCCTCCCGTTGTTATGATGAATGATAGACAACTCAAAAATTTTGTTGGCTATTTAAAAACGAACAATAAATTACAGTTGTGTGTGACGTTCAAGGTAGAGTTGATGATTGTAGTAGTAGAGAACATTTTGATTTGAATAAGGAGTCAAGTGATGATGCTAAAGAGTGAATCTATGATGCTAAGGAGCAACGCACTGATCGTAGGAGTGAAGAAAATGATGGTAATGTGTGTGAAAAATCAGCAGTATTTGGGGATGCAGATAAACAGAGTAATGATGATGTTAATGTCGTTGATGATCTCAGATCTATGTTGGTAGAGTCGATGGTCAATAAAAGGAACTATTTCAGAAGTAAAGAAGTTTTACAAGCAACTATGGAAATGTATGCATAAAGTATAAATGCGACTACATGATTACTAAATCTGATACAAAATAGTAGTGTATACGCTGCATAGATGGTGTTTGCAAATGGAGTCTTCGTGCTCAGTTTTTAGAGCAGTCTACTACATATTTGAAAATCAACAAGTATGTGGGTGAGCATACATACACGGTCTGGAAGTTTTAAGTTTTTCGAGTAGTTCCAGTGATCGATCGATCATACATGGTCTGGAAGTTTTAAGTTTTTCGAGTAGTTATAGTGATCGATTGATCATACACGGTCTGGAAGTTTTAAGATTTTTCGAGTAGTTGCAGTGATCGATCGATCACTTAAGTGGCCGATCAATCATACACGGTCTAGAAGTACTTGCCAATCCGAGTAACTGAAGTGATTGATCAATCAATGATAAAGACCGATCGATCATAAAATGAAATTAGCTATAGGTAGTTATAGGTAGCCAAAACTTGAAATTTGATATATTGTGTTTTCTCATCATCAATCAAAGATTTTGTCGGTTTCATAATCTTATGATTGAGTAACACATAACATGGAACACACATATCTTATAAATACTACGCTTTTGAATGTCTTAAACACAACTAATTGTTCTTCAAATAAAGGAAATATCGGAGAAACAAAAACTAAAAGAGTAAAATTCTTAATGAAGTTCAACAATATCATCAGAAGATAATATCGGAGATTCATACTTCTCCATTCGCTCAATGAACATAGGATCTTTTGTTGTTTCCCAAAGATCAAATGCAATCCTTTGACGAGCTGCTCTAATGTTCTCATCGCTTATCAAATCCATAGGTAGCTGATGCAAATGACACTCAATGAATTTGTTTTTTATTTGCATGCTAAACATACAATTCATGAAACCCACACGATCAAACTTCAGTCTTCCTAAAGATTGTATTCTCACGAAATACATACATCATAGCATCCATTTCCTGAAAAATATTTAATCGCATTACCACAAGAATAACATATAGTTACAAAAATGGCTAGTACTTACTTCGTTGTCAAGCCAAACGTTGTACCCCATGATTCGATTAAAAACTTCTCATTAACTACACTTGGACCCAGCTTAATGATTCTACAAATATAAAAATAGTAGACATTGATATTAGCAAAAGGAAATAATTAGTTCACCATAAAATGAAATTTATGAACTTACTCGTGTTGCTTATGCCACTCTTCAAAAGCATTCCATTTAGCATCAGAAACGAACACCAATATAGCATCGTTGTCATCTTTACCCGCATCTTGGACACTATCTCTTCTTAAATCAACTTTCACGTAAATCTATTTTTATTGGTTGTTTGTTAAGCTCTTTGCCAACAAAACTCGGATAAGATACATGATTATCCTTTGGATTCTTCCTTTCTTTATCACCAAATGACAATTTCCCATATGAGATTTCTCCCACCAACACAGATCCTTGGGGAGTATTCTGAAGGTGAAATCAAAATTGTTGAGTTGAGAGATATATGCATCAGAATATTAATCAAACTTGTCAACAATCAACTAAACCTTGGGTAGCTTATCCTTTGTTGGTGGGCCCAGATAAAACGCTTCCTTCACCCTGTAGGATGATAAATGAGGTGAGAAGCACGTTCAGAGAATAACCAATGCAGCAGCCAGAAAACTTTAAACTGGTAAGTGAGCCAAAAGAGTACCCTGGCATTAGAAGAGAGGACTTAAAGGCACCATTTCCTGTGACCGGACCATCTGGTTCAGAATGTAAGTTCAGCCGAATCTCCGGGATCACCAGCAAAATAGATGAAAAATTCAGCTCTTCATGCATTTTAAAGTTGCAAAAAAGAATAATATTGACATCAGAAAACACGCAAATATTTAATTCCAATGTTGTTTTGTAATTCTTTTTATTGTTTCTGACAAAAAATTACATTTAGCATTTCAAAATAAAGTAAAACGTAATTTATAATCTTACTCCCATATTTCTTTCAATAAACACAATGAGCTGCTTCAACTTTTCCAACAGCTGCACATTTTCATGCCTGGTGAAAGCAATTAGCTTTTAGATAGAAGACTTAATACGTAAATATGCTACGTGAAACAATGTTGCCAACCATGAAAATAATATCATCTACATGAAGTCATCAACCAGTCATGTTGAGAAGATCTGTTCTTCCTGGGGATTAGTATGTGTACAAACTCTACTCTTCAATGTTTTAAACAAATTGCACCCATCAAAGATGTAACACAAACCTCAGATACAGCCGAAGTTTATATTCTCCTTTGGGAAGTTTAGAAGACTCTGGATAAACATCACCCATTGCATATACACGCTGAAAGTATGTCAGGACAGCGTGTTAAGACAAGAAAATACTATACTTAAAAGTTAGTTATAATTAAATTTGCTAGACATGGAAGCAGATTAGTGTTTTCACAGTACATAACCAAGCTAGGGATTCAGAAAATTTGTTAAATGTACCAGGTTTTTAGTTGACAATGCCAATGAGAATTTACAAGCTTATCTATACTTATACTACCCATTCTTTTAGGTGGCAGTTTGAAGAGTACCTTGTTGGAATCGGAGATCATATAAAACTGGGACTCAAATTTTGTGTCATATATGCGATTGTTGAATAATGGTATATACGGTCTAGAAAACTGCCCGTTTTGTGCAACCAAATGTCGTTAAAAATAAATTATCATAGAGTTTGCATGTGAAAGTTCGTTGCATAATAAAATCTGAATAGAGTTTATGCACGAAAATCTGTTAAAAATGAAAAAGCTGGAAAATTTATGAAAACATATACGAATTATAAATGGTGAATATATAAGAGAATAGCATTTTTGTAAAGCAAGACGAGCACAAGATAGTATAAAAATCAATACAATAACACAAACATTCACTCACATAAAATTTTCCATCATCAATGCCTGATATATACTCTTCTCTCCTTTGTTCTAATTTTTGGTTTATTTCCTGTATTGTTTTCAGATTTCTCATAAAATCTGACCACGCAACATAATATTGTTGTCTTACTTTTTATTTTTTCATAATGCCAACATCAAAGATATTAATCTAAAAATCTTAGTTTTTTTTCTTGCTTGGCATCAAAGCAAAAATTTATATGTTTTTCAACATCTATTTTAATTCCATTAACCTTGTTAGTAAGATGATAAAAAAAACTCTCAACTGTTTGTGATGGTAAATGCTATAATTTTATCGTTATAACTATATATCACAAACAATTGTGAGGTTTTTTTATCATCTTAGTAAGTAGATGTAGAAAACAGATTATTTTTTGCTTTGAACAAAATCTGCAAAACATATGTAAAGAACTTAAATCATTATTCTCCATTTTAGATTCATTGCAATAAACATGTCTCCAATATTAACCTCTAGCTGGAATGGCTGAAAACTCTTGTGCCTTTTTATTGCCGAAGCTTATAGCTCTTGCACCTCAGCTGGAACAGGAAGCCTACTAACAATACCCCTATCAATTCTAGCAGAAAGCCATCAAGAGGTCCTACTTCATCTTTCATAGATTTAGCAGTAGGGGTATTGCTAAATCTATGTTGGAAGATGAAGTACGACCTTTTGATGGGCTTTCTGCTAGAACGAATAGAGGTATTGTTAGTAGGCTTCTTGTTGCAGCTAAGGTGCAAGAGCTATGCGCTTCAGCAATAAAAAAAGGCAGAGGACTTATCAGCTAGAGGTTAGTATTGGAGACATGTTTATTGCAATGAATCTGAAAGAGAGAATAATGATTTAAGTTCTTCACATATGTAAACATATTTATGCATATTTGTTTATATTTTATTTCCATGATTTGTGTATATATTTTATGAATGCATACTTTGACTTTATGTTTTTCTTTATTTATTATTTTAGCATTATATCTCTCAAAAATAAAAACATAAGCACCAAAATTTTAAAAATGATGAATTAAAGTTCGATCAATTAATCTTTACCATAAAATTTGTTCTTGATAATAAATGATCTTGGTCAAAGATTTGACAGCTTTAAAATATTTAACAAGAGGAATTGAATGAAATAGATAAGTTCATACATTAATAGCAGAAGCTTAAATTAGGTATACAAGTAAAATTGCGTTGAAAATAATTAACCTAAAGATTTTTTTTAAATCGTTTACAGTACTTATATATATATATATTATTTTTATTTTTAATCCTATTGCATGACTCGTGTCTATTTTATTGTCATTATTTTTTTCTCATCTAAATGTTGACTATACTTTTGATATAAAAGTTACAAAATTAATGATGAAAATAATCATAAAACTACTTACCATAAAAACAAATATAGAAAAATTGGTTGGTTCAATTTTTTTCAACAATTGTTCAACAAAAATAATCTATTTTTGGCCTGAGGGACTCTCTTTGCTTCTGTTCATTTATTACCTTAACTAACACTGAGCGTTCCCTACATTTTTTACCTAAATTTAAGGTTGATTTCTACTTTAACTATTGTTAATTATCATTTTAAAAAGGGAGTTTTGTTTTCTAGGAGAGTGTCTCATTTCTTATGCTTATTTATTCCCTCGATATCTCTTAGATCATGTCCATAACATTGGTTTGATTTTCTTTCCTTTCCCTATTTTAGTTTAATACTCAAGATTTTTACTACTCATAATGTAAGGGAATACCATTCTTACCTTAACAAGGACCGATTTCCAAGATTTCCCAACTCTGTTTCTAATATTCTTTCCCAACTCATCTCTCACAGGCTTTTGTAATACCTTGTGAGAAGTCATAACCACACAAAAAGTCAACATTACTCATCGGTAACAGCAGAGCACATGGGTAAAAACATAAGGAAATTATGTTCCCACTGATTCAGTAATCAGCTATCAACTTAGAATCTTCTTATAAAGAAACCTCGGGTCCAAGGAATCATTCATATCCCACGTTGCACTAGTCTTATAACAAACCTCCGGTCTATGGATTCTTTGTCATGTTTATTAAACTCCTGCAACCATAAAAATGTACGTATAAGCGGAGTCTAATGTGGCAGAAGTATGTAAACATGTTAAAACTAACATTAATCAGCCAGGGATAATGGAAGTGCTAGAGAAGCTGATATCATCTATATCAAAGTTTCAAGCTCCGTCGACACTAGTTGATACCATGAAATGAAGTGCACCGCTATACAAAAAGATCATTAAGAAATCCATTGCCTATAAACATTCAAACTCATTAGCAGGGATAAGTGACACCTTATGTGTATATCAACTGCATCAGTGCTGGCGTTTTCTTCAAAAGTTGTACATGGACATAAACTCTCACCAGGTCTATCAAGATGTTGGATTCAGTGAAAGAAATAATGAAAATAACAGCATACGTTAATTAGTAGTCAAAGAAGCAAGAGTAACACCCTTGTCCATTTTAGAACTCTGAAAAGAGGCTTTGAAAAATCAAGAAAATACCATGTCAAATTAGTAGAAAATGAATTGATAATGGTTTCACATCTCGGATGAGGTCACATGACCAAAAAGATTAATAACTTTATTTCTGAGACTTGTTAACCAGTCGATGACATTGAAGTTCCAGAAAAAGAAGCATGGCATTAGGTGAAGCTACGATTCAATACAGAATGAAGCATTTGGCCTTACCTCCTCGATCTCTTCACAATTAGCATTAATTTTAGGTTGAGGAACCGGCCCTTTGAAAGTAAGATATGATGAGTCTTCAGTGTCTTGCTCTTCTAGCATCTTCTCTGACGCTTCTGCTCTTGATATGTCCATTTGTGTAATTTCTTTGGTAAA
Organism: Cardamine chenopodiifolia; assembly: GCA_963922655.1. Taxonomy (NCBI): domain Eukaryota; kingdom Viridiplantae; phylum Streptophyta; class Magnoliopsida; order Brassicales; family Brassicaceae; genus Cardamine; species Cardamine chenopodiifolia. The sequence continues at coordinate 14,491,972 of OZ000490.1, read as the reverse complement.
ATAGTGCCACAATATCTTTCTATCTCTTTAGTTCAGATCCTACAAGATACAGAGATATTGATTAGAAAATGCAACTACCCAAAATTCCTCTTCGTGAACAATGCTGGAACATAGCAAAATTTGATCAAAGAACAACTTTCCAAACATTAATTTAAACTCTTAAAAAATACTAAATGCAAAAGGTGGGAAAGGTTTTGCCCCAAGAATAGGTTTCATCATTCAAAGATTTCCACATCTACAAGACATTAAACCAAATGTTTATCCAGAAATCTCGGTATACCTTACAATTCCAAATCTATGAAAGAGATATTTGAATAGATGGTTTTTGCGCCAAATTTATTTAAATAAGGAAGCCATCAAAATTTTTAATGGACATAATTACTCCTTTACAAATAACTCATGTCAAATCTTGAAAAGGAACTGAAATAATGAATAAACAATTTGTGCACAAAAGTTTGTTACACAACTAACTCCTAGTTGATTTTGCGATGAAAGTTTGTTGCATAATAAAATCATAATAGAGTATAGAGTTAGCGTGCAAAATTTCATTACATGATACAAATTAGAATAGAGCTTGCGCACAAATCCATTGAAAACTCGATCGAGTTTCAAAAAAATATTTTGCTAGATTTTATGATCATGATGCCTTTAAAATGTAATCTAACAAAGAGTTCTAGACAAGAAAAAGTGTTATAAGGATACATATAGAGGGTTCCATAACGAAAACGTCAGTCCAAAAATTCAAATCATAAACACTGATCTTATCTCCTTTCTTCTTCCCAAGTAAATAACACAACAGTGATCAACCAACCATGAAGCAACTAGTCGAATTCACATAACTAAATTTCTCTCAATATGATATTCCAACAAAATCCAATCTAAAAGTTTTACTAAATCACAGTCAATTTTATCACAACAAAGGAGAAGAGTATAAAACAAGCTAATTGGGTTTATTTTGGAAGGGTTACATAGGGGCTTGCAGAACATACCAGCTAAGAATTTTTCACAACTTTGGCCAAAATTTAGGGGACTGCTTGCATCTCTGATAGTACTCTGCAACTGAGTTGAACTCTTCGGTGATCACTAGTGGTAGCAACGAAATTTGGTGGCAGTGATTACGGCTCCTTGGATGCTCGGCCCCTTTTTCTTTTTTTCAAGGGTACTTAGGTTCTAAAGGCTAACAATATGTCTGAATCTATATTTATATTAGTATATGCTAGGGTTAGGTTTATTGGGGTTAATGGACTTCTAGGTTATTGGGCTTTTCTAAGGTTTCTATGTTATTGGGCTTTTCTGGGATTTTTTCTTAAAACAAACCCGATATACTTTTTGGGCCGGGATGGGACGTTACAGTTGCGATAACTTATGTGAGATTGATGTTATTTAATAGTTTGTATTGGGAGAGATAAAAAAAATGATTTCTTATATTTTGTTGTACGATAAAATTTTGAGAAATGTTGAAAGTAGTATGTCCTTTATAGTTGTCGACTACTACAGACATATAGTGAAACACTTGCATATGTTATCATTCATGGATTGATATATCACCATATTTCCTCAAAAGTTCAACATGTTTTACAAGTGTTATAGTCTCATTAAACTAAGTAAATTCAAAATTGATGTTTGACTGTTAATAGCAGTTTCTTCTAAGGCTAGAAAAATGATCTCTTCTTCTTTATATTCCCTCCCTTTCTAGAGCCTCATGCCTTTCTGCTTTTCAGCCTTTTGCTCTACCTCAACTATTGCCAGCTACCAATTAACATTCAACCATTATCACACATCAAAACTTAGGAGGCCAGAAACTGTCCCCCTTTAAATTTCCCTCCTTCAGCTGCAAATTTAATTTTTTCGGCATGTTCTCTTGTAAAACTTTTTAGCCTCCTTTGTATATCAAACCTTTCATTTTAAATGAAATTCACATGTTTTTTTAACTTGAGAGGCTGGAGATTAAGAGAAAATGGTGGTTGATGTCGAACAAACCAAATGATACATTCGTCAAGTTTCCTAAGATTAAGTGAATATAAATCTCCTCCCAATATATGTATAATGTATTTTTCCCAACGATAATACAAGAATTAATACGTCCACTTGGTTTTACAACCTGCAAAATACTAAAATTGCAACAATTTACATGTTGGCACCAAAGCTCGCAACATAAGCTACACATGGTTAATGAATTTTGCCACAATAAATGAAATAAATAAAAGAAATAAAAGAGAATTGAATTCTTGGCCTCCAAATGACTCTTGATTTTCAACTTTTGTTACTTATTTAATATAGTGATTAAATATGGGTTTTCTTGAACTTGTAATAAGCTCAAAATGGGCTGACTTGATAGCTAACATCACCAATGGATTTCTGATTGCTATCATTGTCCAGAACTTCACAAATCAGTCTGTTAGGTGCATCTTTGAGTTGCTTGGAACATGCTTTTATCATTGGTATTTGAGTTGCTTGGAACATGGTTTTATCATTGGTCCAACTAGTACGTGCAATGCCTCCTCTTCAATGTCTTTATGTTCTCTATGATCACACAAATTGTATTGTTTTAGACATAAGAATATGTGTTATAAGTTTAGTTATCATATCAACATCATCAATAATTACATAGCATTATTAGCAAGAGAGATTATGAGTTGATGGTTTTGTATCAATGAGTAACCAATATCCTGAATTAAGAAAGCATAAACAAAAACTCTTCAATCAAGTAACTAAAAATAGGTAAAGCAATTATTTAATATATAAGTGACATTCACCTGAAATACATTAGTGATTGTGATGCTTTTAACGCCCGCAAACTGACAATAGATGTCATAGTTCTGATAAGGTCACATCTTGAGGTTTAAACAAAAAAACAAATATTACAGATAAACAAGATAAAAAATTGACTATGTGAATTGGATCGTAGTAAATATAGGATCGATGTAGATAGATTATTTGCTTGATTTCTAAACTTATAATATTCCCTCCTTGTAAAAATCGATATAAGAGTGATAATTAAGAAATTCATATTTTTTTGTCTTTTAGATTTGAAGCTTAAACCTACAAGTGTTATAACTTCACCTGAGATTTCTTGTGCTTTGACTTCGACTTTTATACCTATTATCTCGCATATACAAGGTATATATTTAAAACGGTTCAAATATGGGGGAATTGTGTTAATCCTTATTTCTATCAATTACTAACCATTGTTTTGATATTTATTTTGAGTATTTTCTTGAGTCAAAATGTGCTTTTAGTTTTTGTTTTTTATCGATTTTTTACAGGTTTTGAGATGTTTTGGAGCAAATGAACAATTTTGGATCAGTTTGGATGATTGGATATGCATGATCACACCAAAGCGTCAGTAGTTTGGTCTCCGATTGAAGACTTCTCACCGTTAGATCTTCCTCCTATTTGATCATTTCTAAGTGGTTTGAAGGAAATATAATGGTGCAATAAAAAATTATGGCTAATTTACTAAAAATAGGTCAAACTGGCTCGCAGCTGAAGCAGACTCGGGAGTAATGATCGGTACATCTTGACTACCAATCGGTAGTGAGCCCATACGCAATTTTAGAAGCCCAAACTTAATCAGAACCGACCAAAACCTATTTTCTTCACTATATAAACATAAAACTCAACTTTTAGACCTAATTCTAGCCTATGTACTAGGGTCTAGACATTTTTATCATATTTGTAACCTTTTGGGAGAAGATCTCTATTCATATTCACTTGGTGAGGATTCATAAACCCTATTCTATTTTAATTTGTAATTCAATTATATTTTCTTCATTTTTTTATTTGCTTGTTGTCCATGGTTATGGTTGAGTAGTCTTCCAATTGAGTTTTTGGTTTTCTAAGGGGTTTTCATGGTAGATTTATGTTAGGTTGATTTGGGAATTGATCATATAGTTCTTCATCTAGGATTGTTATTCATGCTTAATCTATTTTAAGCATTTAATTCTGCCCTAAATTGATTTCATCGTGACACCAAAAGTGTTGTTCAATCAATCAATCAATCAATCTAGAATAAATGAACAAAGTATCTTTAGCCAACGACAGTTGATGTTATTGCGTTTTGTGAACATATCGAATTAGAATCTCATTGCTTGCATGAATTTCTATTGACAAACGACGGTTTAGTTTTTAGGAAATTAATTGCATAGATAGTTGTTACATGCGAAAGCAGGATGACTTTACATTCGTAAGTTGAGTTCTAGAACAATTCTTAATGCGTTCCCATTGATTGCTGCAACCATTCTCATATGTAAAAATTCTCTTAGTTTATAGATAAACTCTTTTGACATTCTGGCTTAATTTAAACCATCATAGTTCATATCGTATTTAATTGTTCCTTGTGGATTCGATCTCGATAATACTATTGCGGCTGTCACTGTGCACTTGCAGTTTTATCATTGGGTAAAACCTATTGATAACAAATCACTATCAAAATTCCTAATATGACATACTTATTTCCTATAAATCTACAAAATAGGAAGTATCTATGGTAATAGATTGAGGGACCACTCATCATGTTCCACATATAATAGGGATTATCTTACCACTTATATACCATTAGATCAATCTTATGCCACACTTTCTAGTGGTTACAAAGTCACCAATTAACTGATTTTCTCTCTGCATAATGTGTTTTACATCCTTGAATTCATGTTTAACTTGAATTCTAAAATTTCTTTCACTTCTGATGCATGTTTTATTCAGGAAATTACATGAAATTGATGATTGGACAAGATACTCAAGTTGGAAATCTATATGTTCTGAATTTTAATGGCGCATAAAACATTACCTTTGACCAATATTTTTAAAACCGGACCAGATCGGCCGATCGAACTGGTTGAACCGGGATGGAAGGTTATCCGGTTAGGAGTAACACTAAAACCAGAATTGAGACAAACCAAAAAACCTGTATAAAAACCAGTGAGCCGGCTCGAATCGGTGAACCACCAAAACCCAGCTCTTAAAAACTTGAATCTTCCAGGATTGTTTTGGTGTTTTTCACAATGAGACTTCTCTTTTTGATTAAGCTTTTTGATCAAATTTGATCTAGTTACATACAAACCTATAGATTTACGATAGAGATAAACAAAACATGGAAGATTTTTTTTCATAATCTAAGATTAGAAAATGACGAAGGAGAAGTAAGAGGGAAGAGATGGGTGGCATATGTTTTCAAGAGGACAAAAGAAGATGTAGAAAGATTCTTTTAGGGGTTTTCTATTTATTATGGTATATTTAAATAAAATACTTTTGATAAGATGAACATAAAATTTGGTAAATAAATTAATAACTATATATATATATATGTGTGTGTGTGTGTTAACCCATGATGATTAAGCCTTTCTGGTTCATCATCTGGTCCGGTTTTAAGAACATTGCCTTTGACATACTTCTCTTTCCCGTTCTAGTTTAAAGTTGATTCAGTTACATGGCATAAGACATTAAGTTATCCTTCTCAAGCTAAGATAGAATTGGTTTATGATGTATTGAAATTTATAAAGCTGAAATCAAATAAAACAAGGACTGATATTGTCACATTTTGTCGTATATCCAAGCCAAAGCATCTCCCATTTTAAAAATACATGTGTTCTGTTGAATTAGTTTACATTGATACATGAGGTCTTTTGTATTTCTACTACTGATGGTTACAAGTATTTCTTGACAATTGTTGATGATTTTAGTAGAGAAACTTAGATATATCTGCTTAAATCGAGATCACACTTGTTACATGTTTTCCCTAGTTTATTCAAATGATTGAAACTCAACACAATTCTAAAGTCAAATCTGTTATATCCGACAATGCTCATGAATTGAAGTTTGTTGAGTTGTATATTTCTAAAGGAATTTCTACATATCATTCTTGTCCTTAAATCTTGAAACACTTCTGTTGTGGAGTTGGAAACATGCCGATTTGTACACCAATGGTAGTGCTGTGCTAATTTATACTTTAATCATAATGCCCCAAAATTTTCAAAGGAATTTTCAGAATATCACTATAAATACAAATTAATACTAATTTAAAACTTCATAATACAAAAACCTATAATCTCTTGAAATTTAAAATCAGAAAACAATAATGGATTTTACAAAGGAAAAGCTACAGAGTCTTGCTTTAAACCTCTGAACTAAGGTAGTTAATCACTCGACCACCTCTTTCCTGAAACTCACCTGCACGAAAATCAGAACTCATATATATATATATATATATATATATATATATTAACATTTGGGAATGTTTAGGTTTATTTGTATTTGCATTTGTGTCTATTAGGTTCTTGGAGTGATTCCATGAAGATTTGGTGTTTTATGAAGCATACTTAAGCAAAAAGAACTAAAAAGGAGAAATAAAAATTTGGAGTTGAAAAAAGATGCAAGCAAGGGAGATGATCATGCAAATACAGTCTGAGAACGTCTTAAAGATCGTGTCAGATGGAGACCTTCCCGTACTCGAATTTAGCCAATATTTGGATACAATATAGGAAATTGAGTTAGCTTCTTAATGGCGGTGGTATTGGGTCATTAGGATCAGCGGTTGATGAGATACAGTATATTTAGTAAAGACCTATACACCAGGCCGTTGTGAGGTTTCAGTCTCATTTGATTTCAGCCGCTTCTGGGAGAGCATGTCAGCGGTCATTAGGTCGCTAGGAGTGACTGTTGCGGACTTCCCTGATCTGTTTATTTTTTGGATCCGACCCGGTCTGTTCCGGGTTGACCCATTCCACATCCAATTATGTATATATACCATTTTAAATCTAATATGAAGATCTAAGTCTCATTATATCGATTCTCTTAGCCTTTTCTAGAAAGAAAGAACTTCTTGTATTGAATCTTAATCCTATTTATGCAATCATTTTCATATCTCTTTTAGATTTCTTAACTACTTTCATTTCATCATGATTATGTAAAGATCAAACTCATTGCTTTGTATATTCATGGATAGTAGTGAGTAGTCTTTTAAGAACTCTTGGATATAGTAGATTTAGGATGATTATGAGTTGATTAGTGCAGTTTAGATTTGGAATATGTTAGATCATTTCTTAGTATGTGTTATTAAAGCTATATTAGCATTAATTAAATTGATTTAGATCTTAGGCAATTTAATGTCCGGAAGGTTTTCGATGAAATGATTGAACCAAATTACTAAGAGCTTTATAATCTTAGCCAATAGGAATTGATGATTAGGATTGTTTAGTGGTTGCTTAGCCTTGTTGTTAATGCTCATAATCATTTAATTGCAAATGAAAGTTGTTGACGATTATATGATTAATGAAGGGATAAGTATTATGGAAATGGGTTGATCTTGGTTTGTGATCTTAGGCCTAAGAATTTACCTTTGTTAAGTAGTATTGAAATCCTCCAATTAGCAAATAGTCATCCTTGTCAATTATCTTATTCCAAGAGTTCATCTTTCCTTTTTGATTTAAAACAGTTTTCCTTATTCCCGCCTTATTTACATTTGAATCTTTTTGGCCTTTTAAATCTAGTTTGTTTCAAACCAAAATCAATTATTTTGCTTAGATTGAGTAATTACATGAATTATTATTGCGTTGATTCTTGTTTCCTTATTTGATTTATCCTAAAGTGCTACATTGCACCTTAGATTAATTGATACGTTAATCATACAACGAGCTCCGAAGCTTTCTACGTCAAATCGGCTTTGTCAACTCACTTGCATATGCCTCCTTTTTTTCAAAAATAAAATAAAATGTATCAACTACATACAACTATGGTTGATCACTACCATGTTCTTTTACACTATGATTTCCATTGATACCATCACCTATTTCCTCGAAAAACACACAGAAATTAGACTCTTAACTAAAATTTTGATATACTGATATCAAATAAAATTAACATTCACATGAGCATTAGGTGGATTTGGTATGTTCACATAAGCTACAACAAATTTTTCAGTCCACACACCTGCCTAAATCATTTATATTTTAGAGGAAAAAGAATCATAGCTTTAAACTACCATTGTTATTATGTTCATAAACAAACTTACAAAAGACAATAATATTACCTGATCAGAAGTTGTAACACCAAACATGTTTTGGAAGAAGATATTCATACTTTTAACTTGTCTTCCAAAGCTTTGTTTTCTGTCTTCAGCTAAGTAATTTCTAAATTTTCTATCTCCCGTCTTATTGCGGTTGAGCATCTTAGTAATATTGGAGGTGTACCACAACCAGCACAATGTACTCGTCCCGAATGCTCTGGACCAAACACCAGAGCATATCCATAATCCAAACTAGGTCGAACATTGCTTATAACTTGTGTTGATGCATCATCACCGATTTTTCTTAAATACTTAACACAAAGCTGATTTGTTGATGTCCCTTTCGTTTTCTTCTTCCTACACTAGTTAGTCTTAACTGGAGAACTTTCCGCCCCATATCCAAAATTTGCTTTCTTTTTGCATTGTACAAATATTTCCAGGTATAAGCCAATATCTTCTTTGTTTCATCAATGCCACCAACATAGTTTGCACTGTCACATCTAATGGACTTATATAATTTGCAGTAACATTTTTGGATTTTTCTAAGATTTTCGGCTGGGTCAGTCGATAAAACTGATACTAGTCTACTTCACCATGGAGTTTCTTCTCAACACTCATCCGCTCATCAAGAACTGGATTGAGATAGAGAAAGCCACAAAGTTTAGGATAACAAATTTTTGCCTTAACAACAAATTCGTTCGCTCCAGCAAGATCACATCCTTTACACTTCGCCACAACAATCGCTTTTGCTCTTCTAGCTTCTTCTCGAATGATTTTCTTTCTTGATTTGTCCATTATTTATTCTTCAAAAATATTGGCCCAATACTTTTGTATGTTTCTTAGTTTAGATTCACAAAACAGATAAATCAATCAGAATTCACTTTTGCCCCAAGAAAAAGTTATATCACAATGAAGATAACAACTTCAAATCTATGAAAACTTAAATGGTGAAAGGATATATTTGAATAGATGGTTTGCGTGCCAAATTTAGTTAATTATCAATCTTGAAATTTAATATCCAAAGATATTATTCCTCTAAATTAAATGTTTTTGATACGGATTAAGTTTTGGCATTCTTTTCTCTTTTTGTTCTAGGTTCAAGGTATTTTTCCTATTCAGGTTAAGTTTTTGATTGATTGTAATTTGGCCTATATAGAGTCTCTTATGCCTTTGTTTGGCTCATATAAATTTGGCTTATATAATATGATTTTGGTGTTTTTCTTTTTTTTTTTTGGTATAGGTTTAAGATATTTTTCTTTTTCAATGTAAGTTTGTGATTGATTATACCTTGGCCTATATAACGGTCTTTTATGAGCAATAAGAATTCCACTTCCAGCAATTAAACTAATTCTCTAAAACAGACTTGGGTTAAAGGGAATATTTGCGTAAATCATTTTGGTTCATATAAGCTTTCCCCAAGAAATAACTACTCAATGAAAAATAACTTATGCCAAGTCTAGAAAACTGCAATAATACGGTTTGTGCAACAAAATTTTGTTAAAAATAAATTATCATAGAGTTTGCATACGAAAGTCGTTGCATAATAAATTTGGAATAGAGTTTATGCAAAAAATCTGAATAGAGTTTATGCACGAAAATCTGTTAAAAATCAAAAAGCTTGAAAATTTATGAAAACATATATGAATTATAAATGGTGGAATATAAAAGGGAATGAAATTTTTATAAATCAAGGGGAGCACAAGATAAAGTATAAAAAACAACACAATAACACAAACATTCACTCACATAAAATTTTCCATCATCAATGCCAGATATATACTTTTTTCTCTCCTTTGTTCAAATTTTTGGTTGATTTCTTGTATTTTGTTTTTCAGATTTCTCATAAAAACTGACCACGAGACATAATATTGTTGTCTTAGTTTTTCTTTTTTCATAATGCTAACATCAAAGATATTAATCTAAAAATATTAGTTTTTCTTTTCTTAATATGACATCAAAGCAAAAACTTATCTCTGTTAAGATGATAAAAGAAGTCACAACTGTTTGTAATATATGAATACTTTAATTTTATCGTTAGTGACTATATATCACAAACAATTGTGAGTTTTTTTATCATCTTACTAACGAGGTAAACGAAATCAAAGTAGATGCCGAAAACATATAAATTTTTGCTTTGAACAAAATCTGCAAAACATATGTAAAGAACTTAAATCATTATTCTCTCTTTTCGATTAATTGCAATAAACGTGTCTCCAATACTAACCTCTAGCTGCATTGGCTGACAAGTCCTGTACCTTTTTAATTGCAGAAGCGCATAGCTCTTGCATCTCTAACAATACCCCTATCAGTTCTAGCAGAAGACCTATCAACAGGTCCTACTTCATCTTCCAACATAAATTTAGTAGTTCTTACAATCTTATGCATTTCCCTAAACCTACTAGTCTCATTTAGCAAATTATAACTCAATTCTATCCTAGAACACAGTACATCTTGTTGTCGTGCTTCCTTTGTCACATAAGCTGCTTTTTCCAACATCTTCATAAACCATAACAACAATATGCACAAAGATCAGAACTTTGATACATTACATTACTATATATCCTCAAAGAAGTAAAAAGGAAGAAACTTTACATTCTGAGTAGAAAGGAAGAGTTTATATGCTCGTTTGGTTCTATGATCAAATCCACCAGCATCCATCGACTCAGACCTAGGAAATAGAAGGAGAATTCCTTCTTTTTTTTGATAACCAATTCATATGCTCGTTTGGTTCTTCTGAATTTCTACATCAGGATAATGAATTAAAATCATATGCTGTGTTATAACTTAAATTCATGAGATAAATTGCTGAAGCGTATAGACTAAGATAATTCATAAAAGATAAAATGGTACCATGGGAAATTCTGTGTGAGTTTTGTTCTTGGTTCTGCACTATTTTCTACATTTTAACTGTACTCTTATATATATATATAGATGTATTGTTACATAAAAAATCAATAAGAAATTTTTTCTATTCTATTTTTTAGTCTTCTCGTATATTCTCTCATTATTCTGTCATTCTTATAAATTATTCCGCAAATTCTAACATGGTATCAGAGTTATGATCCTCATTTTGAAAAGGAAGAGTACCTTGGTCCACTTTACTCATAAGACTAAAAGAACTTAAGGCCTTGATGAATCCAAATCTCTCTTCTTAAATCTCTCATTCTCCCATTCTCTTTATACTACTCAATTCTGTCATTTTATTTGTTTAAGGGAAAGAGAACCTTGGTTCACTTTTATAAGTACTTAAGGCCTTGTTGAATCCAAATTTTTCTTCTTTATTCTCTCATTCTAAACTTTTCGTTTATACGGTATAACGGCTAGAAAACTAACACGGGTACGGGGAGACCCTAAGATACTAATCCTACAAGGAGAAAGATATTCTTGTCTGTATCGTCCCATTCTTGGATCACAACGCTACGTATCGTATAAACGTTTTTTCCGAATCTCTTCATCTATTTGTGGTAAACGATGGAAAACTCAAAAGCAATCGTTATTCCAATTGTTCTCAAAGGATGCAACTATTTGTTATGATCTAGGACCATAAGGACCGTGTTGTGTGGCCGCAAACTTTGGAATCATATTGAAACTACTCAAGTTCCAAAGGAAGCCACTAAAATAAATGGAAAAGAAGCCATTGTTGTTGGAAAAGAAGAAGAGGTAGTCCTTGAGAAAGAAGCCAAATGGTTTCAAAAAGAACAAGATATCCTCAAAATCCTCCAAAATTTTCTTAAAGCTTCCATCCTTGAAGCTTATTCATATTGTGAAACCGCAAAGGAACTTTGGGATACTCTCAAAAATATGTATGGAAATGTGTCAAAAATCTCTCGAGTTTTTGAAGTAAAGAAGGCCATAAACAATCTTAGACAAGGAGACTTGGAGTTCACCAAATATTTCAGAAAGTTTCGGTCTCTATGGGCAAAACTCGAGATGTTAAGGTCAAACACCATAGAACAAGCAGTTCTAAATGAAAGGCGTGAACAAGACAAAGTCTTTGGACTTCTACTCACTTTGAATCCAACATTCAATGACCTCATCAAGCATATTCTAAGATCGAACAAGCTTCCAAGGTTTGATGATGTTTATTCTCAAATACAAAAGGAACAAGAATCTCTTGGGCTTTTTGGTGGAAAAGGAGGTCTTCCCATGGCAAACAAAGGAGTATACCGGCAAGAGGAAAAGAAGATATGGATTTGTGACCATTACAAAAGGAAGGGTCATCTCAAGGATAAATGTTGGTTTCTTCATCCTCATCTCAAACCAAGCTTAGCCACAAGGACACCAAGTAAATTCAACAAAGACTCAAAGGCCAACCTCTCTTACGGAGCCATGGGAAATCAAGGACTAGCTGGTTCATCAAAACAAGGAGAAGAAGTACCGGATGATATTGTGAGAAAGTCCGACCTTGAGGCTCTCATCCAGTCCATTTCCTCTTTAAAAGAATCCGGTACCACTTTCTTTGCTAGTAAACCGAGTAAATCTCATGCCATAGTTTCAATGGCTACTCACCATATGATTATTAATCCGAATCTTATAGACAATATAAAACCGGCAACGGGTAATGTGACTATTTGTAATGGAGATATAGTTCCCATAAAAAAATGACTTGTGATCTTAATTGTTACACTATACTTGGGCCTAATAGTGTTTTTCAGGATATTAAGACTGGAAAAATAATTGGAGAAGGGAATACCAAAGGGGAACTATACATTCTTAAGGATACTTCACCAATTTTACTTCCTTTTCTTTTAATTCCTGTCTTAATAATAATGATATGTGGCATGTTATATTAGATCATCCTCATTCTCATGCTCTTGAGTTGATGTTACCTAATGTATCTTTTGATCATTCTAGTTGTGAAACTTGTATTCTTGGAAAGCATTGCAAGTCAGTTTTTCCCAAATCTTCTTCCATTTATGAAAATTGTTTTGATCTTGTTCATTATGATGTTTGGACATCTCCATGTGTCTCTAAAGGTAAATAAATATTTTGTGACTTTCATATATGAGAAATCAAAGTATACATGGATAACATTACTTCCGTCTAAAGATCGTGTGTTTGATGCTTTTCTTAACTTTCAAAGCAATGTGACTAATCAATTTAATGCTTAACTTAAGGTACTAAGATCGGACAACGGAGGAGAATACACAAGTCATAAATTTCTTTGACAAAACATGGAACCATGCATCAAACAAGCTGTCCTTACACGCCTCAACAAAATGGAGTGGCGGAAAGAAAAAATCGACACCCAATGGAGGTAGCAAGATCAATGATGTTTCATGCCAATGTAACAAGACGATTCTGGAGTGATGCCATTATGACAACATGCTATATCATCAACCGGATTCTCACCAAAGTCCTAAAGGATATGTCACCATTTGAGGTACTCAATAAAGTCAAACCATTCATTGATCATTTACGGATATTTGGATGTGTTTGCTTTGTGTTGGTTCCAGGAGAACATAGGAACAAGCTAGATGCCAAGAGTATAAAATATATGTTCCTAGGCTACTCAATGACACAAAAGGGCTACAAGTGCTATAACCTCATCCACAATCATGTCTTTGTATCTCGAGATGTCAAATTTATCGAAAATCAAGGATATCACAACAAGAAGAATTGGGAAGATGTTAAATACTTATCCCACTCTCCATCTGACCGGGCAACATGTTTGCGATTCCTTCTTGATCATCTCGGGAATCAACCATCACAAATATAATTCAAACTTGTTAACTTGAGAATAGATGTATTGTTACAACAAAAATCAATAAGAATTTTTTTTCAATTCTATTCTCTAGTCTTCTCTTATATTCTCTCATTCTTATAAATTATTCCGCAAATTCTAACACCAAATTCCTGAATTCTGAAGATTTTCTATTTAACCAACCACTAAGCCAGTTTAAAGATAAGTTTGGGACATTACATAACTTCAAAGAAAAAGAGAGATAGTACATAGGAACTCAACCACAAGTTGTTTTATGGTTTGCTACCCAAAGCAAGATGGTTTTTGAAGAAGAGTAACAGATGTGGAACATATAAGAATTTGTTACAAATAGTGGTTTACCATTACAAATTCCTCACCTTGTGGATGAAACATCAACGATGTAGAAACAATATCTACTCCAAGGAGAATCAAAAGAGAGTGATGCTAATATTCCAAGAAGTATTTTCACATAAGCTGGAGCAAAACTCTAGTAGAAATATACCATGTCGATTGTGGATTCATCAGCTTCCACTCCATTATCTGTTTCTTGAAAGTTATTGCTCTTGCAGCTTGGGTTGGTAGGTTTCCCACATTGAAGAGGATTACCTAAGTAGCTTTCTATCTTGAAGGTGGTAAAATGTCTTCCCTATGGAATGATTCCTGATAAGTTATTGTATGAGAGATTGAACACAGCCAGGCTGTATGGACTTTGCAGAGTGGCACTGTATGGACTTTGGAAGGAAACATGAGTGATAGTTGGATGTAATTATTGTTAAAATATTGATTTGACAATCAATTAAATTAATGAAGAAACAGAGTAAGAGATAATTATTTATCTCTTCTCTTTTTAAAAAGATGAAGTGTAAACTTTTATTTACACAACACGATACTGCAATGACCAGAACTCTACTTCTCTATTTATAGATCGAACAATTGTATCGAAAAAATGTGATCGTATAATGTAAGAGACACAACTTTATAACTTACGGTTCATGACTCTTCGTTAATAACTAACTTATATAAATCATGACTTTATGTTATACAAAAATATGATTATATTCCAATACTCCCCTTTAATCATATTTTGTCTTCACTCCAAGTCTTCTTCTATGGTCTTTAAATCTTGAACCGTTTACTTCTTTTGTGAAACTTGTATCATCACCATTCTCATGCTTTTCCGAATGTTTTCATCAATTATCTTTGTAATCGGCTGCTGCTCCCTTTTTCTCTTAGGTAAGCAGTCTTCTTCCTTACTTGGTGTCTTTCTTTGATCACCATAACGTCTCTGTGATGTCTTGTAACCGGATCCGTCTTGTACCATGCGTGACTCTTTTCCACGTCTTCTTTGGTTATCTCTGTAACCAAATCTCGTCTTGTGCCATGCGTGAATCTTCTCCACGTCTTCTTCGGTTATCTCTGTAATTGGTTCCCAACTCGTGTTATGCGTGAACCTTCGCCTCATCTTCTTTGGTTATCTTTGTAACCGGTTCCCATCTCGTGCTATGCGTGAACTTTCTCCATGTTTTCTTTGGTTGTCTGTGTAACCGTTTCCATCTCGTGCTATGCGTGAACCTTCTCCACGTCTTCTTCGGTTATCTGTGTAACCGGTTCCCATCTCGTGATATGCGTGAACCTTCTTCACGTCTTCTTCGATTATTTGTGTAACCGGTTCCCATCTTGTGCTATGCGTGAACCTTCTTCACGTCTTCTTTGGTTATCTGTGTAACCAGTTCCCATCTCGTACCGTGTCGAACAAAGTTTTAGAATTCTCATTCCATAACTCCAACTCCACATCCATTTTCTCCATTGACTTTTGAGAAGATTCTCTATCTCCTTCATCGCTTTTGGATCCTTCTTCTTGAAGGTACTGCTTGTGAATATGTTTCAGAAAGTTGATGGTGCCCTCTCTTTTCACCACCTCTTCTTTTTCTATTTCTTCTTCTTCTTCTTCTTATTCTTTTTGGTTTCTCACCGTTGATTTGTTGTCTCCATCTTTCTCTTCTCACAACAGACTTTTTCTTATTATTGTTTTGCTTGGACTGGCTCCAAAATCAAGATAAGCTCTGATACCAGGTTAAAATATTGATTTGACAATCAATTAAGAGAATGAAGAAACAAAGTAAGAGATAATTGTTTATCTCTTCTCTTTTAAAGAAGACGAAGTATAAACTTTTATTTTACTGAAACTTGTTTTATTTACACATCACGATACTGTAATGACCAGAACTCTACTTCTCTATTTATAGATCGAATCATTGTATTGAAAAAATGTGGTCGTATAATCTAAGAGCGAAAACTTTACAATTTACGGTTCATGACTCTTCTTTAATAACTAACTTATATTAATCATAACTTTATGTTATATAACATAAGTTAGTTATATAGAATGACTTTCTCTTCTTAAATCTCCCATTCTCTCCCATTTTCTTAATACTACTCAATTCTGTCATTTTATTTGTTTTAAGGGAAAGAGAACCTTGGTCCACTTTTATAAGCACTTAAGGCCTTGTTGAATCCAAATTTCTCTTCTTTATTCTTTCATTCTAAACCTTTCGTCTATACGGTATAACGGCTGAAAAACCAACATGGATACGGGGAGACCCTAAGATACTAATCCTACAAGGAGAAAGACATTCTTGTCTGTATCGTCCCATTCTTGGATCACAACGCCACGTATCATATAAACCCTTTTTCCAAATCTCTTCTTCTATTTGTGGTAAACGATAGAAAACTGAAAAGCAGTTGTTATTCCAGTTGTTCTCAAAGGATGGAACTATTTGTTGTGATCTAGGACCATAAGGACCATGTTGTGTGGCTGCAAACTTTGGAATCATATTGAAACTACTCAAGTTCCAAAGGAAGCCACTAAAAGAAATGGAAAAGAAGCCATTGTCGTTGGAGAAGAAGAAGAGGTAGTCCTTGAGAAAGAAGCTAAATTGTTTCAAGAAGATCAAGCTGTCCTCAAAATCCTGGGTGAGTTCCGTTTTTGGTTCTGCACTATTTTCTACATTTTAATTGTACTCTTATATATAAATATATTGTTACACAAAAATCCATAAGAATTTTTCTTCTATTCTATTTTCTATTCTTCTCTTATATTCTCTAATTATTCTCTCATTCTTGTAAGTTATTTCGCAAATTCTAACACCAAGTTCCTGAGTTCTGATGATTTTCTATTTACCGAACCACTGAGCCAGTTTAAAGATAAGTTTGGGATATTACATAACTTCAAAGAAAAAGAGAGATAGTACATAGGAACTCAAACACAAGTTGTTTTATGGTTTGCTACCCAAAGCAACATGGTTTTTGAAGAAGAGTAACAAATGTGGAAAATATAAGAATTCATTACCAACAGTGGTTTACCATAACAAATTCCTCACCTTGTGGATGAAAGCATCAACGATGTAGAACCAATATCTACTCTAAGGAGAATCAAAAGAGAGTGATGCTAATATTCCAAGAAGTATTGTCACATAAGCTGCAGCAAAATCCAGTAGAAATTTACCATGTCGATTGTGGATTCATCAGCTTCCACTCCATTATAGGTTGGTAGGTTTCTCACATAGAAGAGGATTACCTAAGTAGCTTTCTGTCTCGAAGGTGTTAAACTGTCTTCCCTGTGGAATGATTCCTGATAAATAAGTTAATACAAATCTATAACTTTTTGATGCAGGTAAAAATCTAAGCACCCTAATTTAAAATGATATCAACTTTCAAAAAATGAAACCAACGACATACAATAAAGCTCTTCTAGAATTCGAACTTGTTAACGCAAGGGAAAATGTTTGCATATAGAGACTACAAAAGGTAAACAATAAACACTAGGAGAAACTCTGGTATACCTTCCACATCATTAAACAAGCCACTGAATCCGGATGTTTTAAGTGTATACTTCGAACTTCTTCAAAGCGATTCCGATCACACGTCCGCTAGTACGATTGCACTTAAGTTCTCCCACTGGCAGCAATCTCTCTTTGTGTCATTAGTCCAATTTGCGAGAAAATATTCGGATGCCATTCTTCCATCCTTTGGAGCAGGTATTTCTTGAGATCCAACAAGCTTCCTTTTCTTTTTCTATACAGCTTATGCATCCATGTATCTGTCCCAACAGTATCATCACCCATATCAAGTATTGGCCCTTCCCTTCCATAGCAAATATGATATAAAAGGTGAAATAAAAGAAACTTAAACGCAATATATGTGACTGAGTCCAATGCAAATATCTCCACGTTCATAAGAATTTCAAATTTTTCCAGTGGAAAACACCAAGTTCAACAAGAAATAATTGTACATTTACAGAGTTGAAGACCTAGTCGTAGTGCGAGTGATCACTATCGTTCGTTTACTTTGACTCGTCTGAAAAAAATTGTTTGGCTTACAAGTCAAGGTCTTTGAAGAAAATGTGTGGTCATCATCTTTTACTCCGTCCAACCTTTTTTCATATGGTATTTTGCATATTATTTACCAAACAAGTAAAGAAAGTTTGAATTGTTTTTTTTTTTACCTAGATAAGCTTTGTATCATATAAAATCGCTTAGCTCTAAGCAAATAAAGGTTACCTAAACAAAAAATTAGTTAATGGAAATAGAATAAGCACATTGGAAAATAGGCTTGTGAAATGTCCTCTAAGATCTTATTTTTTCCCTGCCTTATATACTACAAAACAATTCAAAGGTTGATTACGCACTCAGTGGTACAAAGGTGTGTAGTTCTCCCAAGCTATTCCAAAATATTTTTTCATGGTTTGGCTTGCAGTTCTGAATAGGCTTTCGACGGGAGATAGGATGTTATCTTGGATCAATGGGGCTAATTCTGGTTGTGTTCTTTGCCATGGAGCACTGGAAACTCGAGATCATCTGTTTTTTGAATGCAGGTTTTCTTCCGTCATTTGGACTGATCTCATCTCTGCCCACCTTCAGTCGAGGTATGTTAATCGATTCTCATATATTATTGCTATGCTTTCTGCCTCGGTGTTTGTTGGTAATTGCAGGTTTATTCTAAGATACACTTTCCAAGCAATGGTCTATGTCTTGTGGCAAGAGCGTAATCGGCGTAGACATGGAGATCAACCTCGAGGACATGCGGCTCTTATCAAAGACATAGACCATATAATTCGCAATCGCCTTTCTACGGTTGAAAGGAGGGGTCGGTTCGGAGGCATTTTGCAGGATTGGTTTGGAGGACGGGGTCCATAATTCCGGCGAGCTTTCTGAAGGATTCTACTTGTGCATTCTGTTTTCTCTTTTCAGCTCAATCATTAATGGCGTGTACTCTTTTTCCCAATATCCGGTTTTATCCCAGCTGGGTTTTCAGGGATTGGGTTTTAACGAAGCCGTCATTATTGATTTTTAAGAGTTTTTTCTGTATCTTCATATTCATAAACATCGGTAAACACTTGTTGTAAAAAAGTTTTTTCTTTGAATATAATTTTTACATATTATTCAAAAAAATAAGTAAAGTTTTTTTTTTGTTTGGGTCAAAATCAATGAATGAAGTTTAATTAATTCGACTAATAATTAACTTTCAGTTAGAAAAGTCATGTCGTTTACTGAACAGAAAATCCAACCTTATGATCTGCCAAATGACAATCCATTCAACAGTAACTAAAATTTCAACTAGTTTATGTAATAAATTAACCCTCAAACATCACTTTCTACGAACGTTTCAATATTTAATTCCTCTAGGCACACGATCAACCAATATGAGAGACGTCGTTGTTTTAGTCACGTTATTTTGAGAAATAGGATTGTTTCTTGCAAGTTTGTTTACCAAATACCTTCTTCATATGCTTATAAGCATTAAAATTGTTGGAAGTTGGAAAAACCAAGTTGCACAACAAATGATGATAATTAAGAAAGTAGCACATAAAAGGATTTGGTACTGACTACTAGTTTACGAATAACAAGCTCCTCACCTTGTGGATGAAAGCATCAACCATGTAGAACCAAAATCTGCTCCATGGAGAATCCAAAGAGAGTGATGCGAGTATCCCAAGAAGTATTGCTGAGCTGGGCGATTAGGATTTCGTGAAACTAGGGTTTTCGTGCAGAGTACGACATGGGGATGCCGCTAGGTAAGGTTGTTTCATCATCGGAGGAAGGAGAGGAGGATTTGCGGGGACCATCTAGGGTTCTCGGTGGTTCAGTAGAGGTAGAAGAAGGTTTGGAGGTGCATCAAAGGCCTATAGCAGTTCAAGTTACAGAAGGTTTGGTATCAGGGTTGAAGTCTGATTGAGTTGGATTAGGGGTTTCTAAGGCAGTGTTGGGTTCAGAGGCAGTGTAGAGATCAGAGTTAGTGGTTTCAGGGAAAGTGATAGGATCAGAAGGTTTGGTTTCTTCAGAATCAGTGGTGATCTCTGTGGGGACAGGTCGAAGAATGGTTAGGAAGCAGGGGCAGGGTTAGAAGCAGTATAATGGTTTCAGAGTACGTTGTATCGAAGTCTGCTTCAGTTCAGTATGTGGTTTCAGAAGTATCAAAGACTGATTCAGTTGGGATCGAAGATTCAGAAGCAGGATTGGGAACAGAGGTAGAGGCTTTAGAGAAAGTTTCGGGAGATTTTGAGCACATATTTGCAAGAAGTTTCAAAGGTTGTTCCGATAACTGGTGATAAAGGGTTAGGATCACAGGTAGTAGTAGGGGTTGAGCAGGCTTCGGAAGGCGTGGGTGTTGTAGGCTCAAATGGTCGTATTCTTGCAGTGGCATCGAAAGTGATTCCGGAAGTGGTGAACATCCAAAGGAACTTATCTTTCGGTGGTTCAAAAAACATTGTCACTATCTACGCATGAGTTGACAGTTTTATTGGAAGAGTGAAATACATTTATTGAGATTCCAGATGAGGTTATTAATGATCAAGCTCTTTTATGGGAGGATCTGATAGTGGGGAAGTTCTGGGAACTAGCACCACATATCGCTAAAATTCATGTTATGGTTAACAAAATTTGGAGATATGGAAATAAAAGTTTAAGGATTGATACTTTTGTAGTGTATTCAACTACAATTAAGTTTCGGATAAGGGATAGAGTGACTAGAGATCGAGTATTATGCAGGGGAATGTCGAATATTGCGGATAAACCTATGATGGTATCCAAGTATGTCCAGTTCTAGAAGATGGTCAGTCAGCATTTTGGCGAATACCTCTTTGGGTTACTCTTAACCAGGTTCCAGCCTCCTTATTTTCTTGGAAGGGGTTGAGTTTTCTGTCTAGTTCTGGTTGTGAGCTGAAGCGCCTTCATCCGGACACAGAACTTTGTAATAAGTTTGATGAGGCAAAGGTGTTTGTCGATGTCGACTTGACTAAACCATTACCGGATTCATTTAGTTTCTAAACAAAATAGGGAGTGGAGTTGGAAGTCCTTTAATCAAATCCTTGGCTGCCACCAAAGTGTACTATGTGTTTCAAGTGGGGACATTTAAAGGATACTTGTCGCACTAAAGCAAAGGATATTGAGAGTCCAAGAATTCTTAAGCGAAAAATGGACAATGTGGATTCAGTTTCGGTAAGTAAGGCATGTACATCACTTTTAAAATCAATAGAAGCTAGGAAAAATAATGAAGTGCTAAATCAAGATCCGTCACATCTTGTATTTCAAGACACAAATGTGGGTGGCGGATACGTCGCACCATTGAGTATTGTGTTAACAGCTTTTTCAAATCAAAAAGATGTGTCGCATCCTGTTTCATCGGAAATTTTACTGGGGAAAATAGCTTCAACCGATAAGCATAGTGACTCAAATAAGACAGTAGAACCTTTGAGACTAGGAAAGGATGGCTGGTCATTTGTATCTCCAACAAAAGGTCATTAGCTAGGAGGGAAACTTAACCCAAAGCAACCTCCATTTGGTTCTCCTTCTTGTTTCGCAGTTTTATCTTTAGAGGATGATGTGTTAGAAGACCAGAGAATTATACAGAAAGTGCAGCATGGTTCCCAAGTTAAGAATTTGAAAGAATGGGAAGGTGAATCTAAAGTCTGTGGAGAAGGAAGACGGTGAAATAGTACAAGTTTCAAACGTCAGACATTCCCTTCCTCGTGCTTCGAAAATCACAAATAAGAGTAGTTCAGAGTTGAATGGCTTAGTAACAAAGGAGGTGATTCCTGGTGGTGGAAAAGACGGGCTCCAAAGAAAAAAACAATAAATTTCGAGTTTCTTCTAAAATATTTGGGGTTTGAACAAAAATATAAAGCATTTAGTTATTCAAAATTGGGTAAATAATCCGTCTATACAGCTTGGTTGCTTGATGGAGATGAAATCCAAGGTGAACAAATCTATCAACATTGTAAGTTCAGTTTTTAGGATTGGTTGTTAATTTCGAACTACGAATCTCATCGGTTAGGACCTATCTGGGTGTTATGGAGGCTAATACAAGATTAACTCCAGTATTTAAGAGCAGCCAAATGAATACTTGCTGAGTTTCATTGGATGGAGAAACCAAAGAATGTTATATGTTCCTTTGTGTATGTGTCTAACTTATTGGAAGAAAGAAAGGAGTTGTGGGAGGATATCAGTAATCACCATAATTCTCCAATTTTTCAGAATTAACCATGGATGATTTGTTCCATGGTGGTGAGCGGTCCATGAAGTTATTCTAGTCCTCAATTTTTTAGCTCTTTCAAAAGTGGATTACTCTTTTTCAAATAAATGGTTTTGTGCGAAATGAGTTTTTCAGTTTTGGGTTTTAACGAGACAAGCACTATTCGATATTCAACTTTAGAGCTTTTGTTCTTTCAAAATAGTTTCAAAAAACAGTTGCACATATTGTAAAAAAGTTACTTTTGAATATAATTTCATATTATTGAAAAAAAAACTTCAGTAGAAAGATACCATGTCCATCGTGCTTTCATCAGCTTCCACTATATTATATGGGTCTTGAAAGCTATTATTGTTGCAGCTTGTGTTGGTTGGTTGTCCACAAACAAGATGATTACGTAAGTAGCTTTGTGTATCAAAAGTATTAAAATGTCTTCCATGTAGAATGACTCCAGAAAAGTTGTTAAACAAGACATTGAAGATCTCAAGGGTTCTTACCTCTGTTAGTTGTGATGGGATCATGCCTTATAAACTATTGAATAAGAGATCAAGGCTTTCCACATTCTTCAGACATGAAAAGCTTTCTGGTATCACTCCTGTTAAGTTGTTGTGAGAAATATTGAGAGCATGTTGTTGAAGAAGATTTCCAAGCTCTACTGGGATCTCACCGCTCGACTCATTTGCTAAGAGATCCATTCCAAAATATATCCGAGGTTTCCACCCATGTAGGCATCATATCTATGTTTTGTTGCAAATTCTATTTTTGTTTGGATGCCAATAACGTGTACTTTTGTAAACTGATCTAGCACAAGCAGACATTTGAAATATGTAGCTACAACTTTTGTGGAAGTAATGCTGGAATCATAACTGTATGATATATCATCTTTCCCCAAACCAAAAAAATGTATTACCAAGACATGAAGGTATGAATCCATTCAATCTGTTGTTAGGAAGATCAAGAAGGTGGATGCTTCTTAGGACACACAATTGGCGAGGAATATGGCCTGTTGAATTTATTTTTTCTGAATATTATGTAAAATTATATTCAAAGAAACCTTTGTACAATAAACGCAACCATTTTTTGAAAAAATAAACAACAAAAATAGAGCTCTAAAACAGAATATCGAAAGTGGTTTGCCTCATTAAAATGCAAAAGTGGAAAACCCAATTGGGACAAAAACAGTAATGAGAAAAAGAGTATATACCACTTTCGATAGAGCTTAAAAATATATAATTAAATTCAGAGCATAATAGAAAAATACATAAGAAATATTATACTCTAATTGAGAACCAAACTTTCAATCCGTCCGTCATCGGCCCCTTCCTCTGTAAAGTTGATAGCCTATTCCGGATTTTCCTACCTATATCTCGAATAAGAATATCGATGGGAGTTGGGGATTCTCCATGTCTTCTTAGGTTTCGCTCCCGCCAGAGTAAATATACAGTAACTTGAAAGACATACTTAGCCAGAAAGATATAAGTACCATCACATTCAAAGGTCATGATAGAGGATATTATATCATAGAACTGAGTTGTGTACCTTTTTTGGAATAAACCGAAGGTCATTCAATACCAAATTCGGGATGTGAAAGAAACTGAGAAGAATAAGTGATCCTGCGTCTCCAACGTGCCTCAGAAAAAGACACAACCTGCATGAACGTTAGTATTTCAAAGAAGGATTATCTCACCTGTTGCTAGTCAATTACATGCAGCCAACCACACCATAAAAAAAATTTTGGTTTAACATGGGTAAACAAGATTCCTTTTTACCAAGGATCAGCCCAATAGGCTTTTCTAATGTGATGCCAAGTATCCTTTGAAATCTTTTTGGTTTGAATTTATTCTCCTTACATCTCCACAATAGAATTTCCAAATCAGTCTACGCACAGTCTTTAAGCTTAGAAATCTCATCCTGAACCAAAGCTAAAAGCAGTGCTCTTCTCCGCCTAGGCCAGTGATTTGCAGAGACCTCCTCCGTTGTGGCGGAAACTTTATGCCCATATCAATGCAGCCTCTCTCGCCCAACACATTAAACAAACAACCTAAACAACTCCAATTGTTTTACAAAAAAGATGTATGAGATCCACTCCTTACCTCAACTTTAAGAAACCCCCTAGCCGAGTCTCGATATTTGAGAAGGTTTCTCCAAATCCATGAGCCAGCACTCGTTTAACTTTATCGACCAAAAGGAACTATTCCAAATAAGATTTTTATGCATCCAATTAACCCAAAGAGAAGTCCTTGAAGATACTAACCTCCAGATCAACTTAAAGCAGCTAAATTTTTTCGCCCACCGAATAGCAGATTCTTCGAATTAATCCAATTACAGATTGTTGTTTGCTTCCTTCTTTTATTCATACCTCTAATGTTACAGAAGAAGACAGATATTAATTTTTCTTATGGTATTTCCTTCTTCCGAGGCCACCCGATGCAGCCTCTACTATTCGTTCTAATTTAGTTGAAGTCCCTGTTTTTTGCAATTTGGATGTGTGATGGAGATAGCCTCTAGCTCCGAGATCATCACGATGAAGTTCCCTCTGAACCAGAACCGGGGCAAGGTCTGCAGACTCTGAACCAGCAGGAACTGCATCTAGGAGTTTCGGAGACATACACTGAGTCTGAACAGAGTGCTCAAGTGCTTTGTGAGCTGCTGCAGTATCACAGACAACAACCGGACCAGTAAATGGGGAAGAGTTTACAACAGTGCTTTCCCTCGCATCATGAACGATTTCAATAAGAGGCTGCATTTTTTTTTGCGTTTTTTTGGCGCCATTTAAGAATGAGTCTGCACCTGAGACCAACTTGACCCCATTTCTTCTGCAACAGTGGTGGGAGAAATACCTGTAGCTGAACTGGATGCGACTGGATCTGCAGTAACATGAGTTGCTACGACTGGAGCTGCTGCACCGGATAGGGTTGGACTAGCTGTTTGACTCGACGCAGGGACTATCCCCACATTTGCAGTTGTACGAACTGTCGCCGATGTGGCTAAAGCTTCGTCAGATGGAGATAAAACTGCAGCTCAAACCATTGCTTCTGAGAGATCTGGTTCATTTTCCGGCAAGGTCAAGACCTCATATCTAGTTGGACTAGCTATGGTAACTGCTCCATAACTGAGTTTTTTCTTACTAGAGAGCTTTCTGTGTGCGTGAGAGACAGTTTTCCAATCATTTTCAACCGGTGAGGGTACGAATTCACCTGCTTCTCGGTCCTGTATCTAGTCCCATAAGTTAGTAGCTACTACCGGACTTGTATTCCTTCCCGTCGGCACTGTAGGCATTACAGTTTGAACCAAACTAGTTGCAGGCTGCACCTGATTTGCAGAAGAATTTCCTTGTTACAGAGATTTTCTTGGCCAGCTCCAGCCACATTTATTCTCGGTGAAGGACTAAATTTCTTTAGGTAACCGTGTTCTGTATGCCCCCAAGTGCGGAACCTAGAACACCTAATTGGGAGCCAAGGATACTCGAAAGATACAGTGAACTCCTCATCATGGATTTGAAAGCAGAATTCCTTCGGAAGATCCTTGGACAAAGAAACATCAATGAAGACTTTTGCTTCATCAAAAGTTGTGACTAGCTCCGTATCCTTGTGCAGTCTAATTGGGATCCCCACTTGACTAGCTATGAAACTAATCCCTTTCCACGAAAAGATAGCTAGCGGCTCATTCAGCAGCTTAACCCACATTGGCATTGACCTGAGAGCAGGTTGTGCGTCTTCAAGGACTGGTGTCCATTTTGATACGATCATCAGAATTTCACAAATATTCCACATGCCCCGACGAAGAACTCGGTTTCTGGCGTTTGATCTTAATCATTTTATCACCAAGGTTCCAAATTTTGTCGACTATAATGTGGATTTTGGCAATATGGGGAGCATTGGATGCGAATCGACCAACGAGAAAATTCTCCCAGAGTGGAGGAGCTGCCTGAAGAATATCCGGCGGAACCGTAACTGTCTGTTTTCCATCAACGTCATGAACAACTGCATCAAACTGTGTTAAGCGGCCAGCAATTTGAGCCGACGATTTATTCTGGTGTGGATCTGAGATATCATCACTTTTTGAACAGAGCACATTCTCTGCTGCAGAACCAGTACTTCGACTAGACAGGGATAGACCGTGAGGACTCACTAGGTTTGCTGCCAGAGCAGAGACCAGACCATCAGACAACCGACTGTTTGAATCCCGACGAGCAACCTGCATACTTCCATCGCGAGTCCCGTCTGCACAAGAATGTCCTACGGCTTCCCCCACAACAGACTGAACCTCCAACAACGTATCCAAACCCGCCGGAGAAGAGCCAGCCGAACGAGCTTCCGCTTCCATCCTCCCGGCCATCTCGCCGAAAGCCTTTTCAGGCGGCGCCTAGGCCCTCATGGGGGGGAGGCAACCGAAAACCTAGTCTCCCTTGAAATCTCCAATACTTTACTTAAATGACAAGCAAGAGTCAAGAAAATAAAAAATCCCCCTTTAATTTTTTTCATAATACCAACATCAAAGATATTAATCTAAAAATCTTAGTTTGTTTTTCTTGTTTGGCATCAAAAAGCAAAAACTTATATGTTTTCAGCATCTATTTTAATTCTATTAACCTTGTTAGTAAGATGATAAAAAAAACTCTCTAACTGTTTGTGATGGTAAATGCTATAATTTTATCGTTATAACTATATACCACAAACAATTGTGAGTTTTTTTTGTCATCTTAGTAAGTAGATGCAGAAAACAGATTATTTTTTGCTTTGAACAAAATCTGCAAAACATATGTAAAGAACATCATTATTCTCTATTTTAGATTCATTGCAATAAACATGTCTCCAATATTAACCTCTAGCTGGAATGGCTGAAAACTCTTGTGCCTTTTTATTGCCGAAGCGCATAGTTCTTGCACCTCAGCCGGAACAGGAAGCCTACTAACAATACCCCTATCAATTCTAGCAGAAAGCCCATCAAGAGGTCCTACTTCATCTTCCAACATAGATTTAGCAGTAGGGGTATTGGGGTATTGTTAGTAGGCTTCTTGTTGTGGCTGAGGTCTAAGAGCTATGCGCTTCTTCGATAAAAAAAGCAGAGGACTTATCAGCCAATGCAGCTAGAGGTTAGTATTGGAGACATGTTTATTGCAATGAATCTGAAAGAGAGAATAATGATTTAAGTTCTTTACATATGTAAACATAATTATGCATATTTGTTTATATTTTTTCCATGATTTGTGTATACATTTTATGAATGCATACTTTGACTTTATGTTTTTCTTTATTGATTATTTTACCATTATATCTCTCAAAAATAAAAATATAACACAAAAATTTTAAAAATGATGAATTAAAGTTCGATCAATTAATCTTTACCATAAAATTTGTTCTTGGTAATAAATGATCTTGGTCAAAGATTTGAAAGCTTTAAAATATTTAACAAGAGGAATTGAATGAAATAAATAAGTTCATAAATTAATAGCAGAAGCTTAAATTAGGTATACAAGTAAAATTGCGTAGAAATAATTAACCTAAAGACTTTTTTTAAATCGTTTTACAGTCCTCAAGTTTTTTACTACTCATAATGAGGGAATACCATTCTTACCTTAACAAGGACCAATTTCCAAGATTTCCCAACTCTTTTTCTAATATTCTTTCCCAACTCATCTCTCACAGGCTTTTGTAATACCCTGTGAGAAGTCATAGACACACAAAAAGTCAACATTACTCATCGGTAACAGCAGAGCACATGGGTAAAAAACATAAGGAAATTATGTTCCCACTGATTCAGTAATCAGCTATCAACTAAGAATCTTCTTATAAAAAAACCTCGGGTCCAAGGAATCATTCATATCCCATGTTGCACTGGTCTTATAACAAACCTCCGGTCTATGGATTATTTGTCATGTTTATTAAACTCCTGCAACCATAAAAATGTACGTATAAGCGGAGTCGAATGTGGCAGAAGTATCTAAAGAAGTATCTAAACATGTTAAAACTAACATTAATCAGCCATGGATAACAGAAGTGCTAGAGAAGCTGATATCATCTATATCAAAGTTTCAAGCTCCGTCGTCACTAGTTGATACCATGAAATGAAGTGCACCACTATACAAAAAGATCATTAAGAAATCCATTGCCTATAAACATTCAAACTCATAAGCAGGGATAAGTGACACCTTATGCGTATATCAACTGCATTAGTGATGGCATTTTCTTCAAAAGTTGTGCATGGAAATAAACTCTCACTAGATCTATCAAGATGTTGGATTCAGTGAAAGAAATAAAATGAAAATCATAGCATACATTATCAGCAGTCAAAGAAGCAAGAGTAGAAAATGAAAATAACAGCATACATTTTAGAACTCTGAAAAAGAGGCTTTGAAAAATCAAGAAAATACCATGTCAAATTAGTAGAAAATGAATTGATAATGGTTTCACACCTCGGATGAGGTCACATGACCAAAAAGATTAAGAACTTTATTCCTGAGACCTGTTAACCAGTCGATGACACTGAAGTTCCAGAAAAAGAATCACGGCATTAGGTGAAGCTACGATTCAATACAGAATGAAGCGTTTGGCCTTACCTTCGCGTTCTCTTCACAATTAGCAGTAATTTAGGTTGAGGAACCGGCCCTTCAGAAGTAAGATATGATGAGTCTCCAATGTCTTGCTCTTCTAGCATCTTCTCTGACGCTTTCTGCTCTTGATATGTCCATTTGTATAATTTCTTTGGTAAAATCGTGCCACAATATCATTCTATCTCTTTTAGTTCAGATTCTGCAAGATACAGAGATATTGACCAGAAAATGAAACAACCCAAAATTGCAACAATGTATGTTCCTATTCGTGAACAATGCTGGAACATAGCAAAATCTGATCAAAGAACAACTTTCCAAACATTAATTTAAACTCTTGAACAATGCTAAATGCAAAAGGTGGGAAAGGTTTTACCCCAAGAAAAGGTTTCATCATTCAAAGATTTCCACATCTACAAGACATTAAACCAAATGTTTATCCAGAAATATCAGTGTAGCTTACAATTTCAAATCTATGAAAAGAGATATTTGAATAGATGGTTTTTGCACCAAATTTATTTAAATAAGGAAGCCATCAAAGTTTTTAATGGAAATAATTACTCCTTTACAAACAACATATGTCAAATCTAGAAAAAGAACTAAATAATGAATAAACAATTTATGCACAAAAGTTTGATACAAAACTAACTCCGAATTGATTTTACGACGGAATTTTGTTGCATAATAAAATCATAATAGAGTCTATAGAGTTAGCGTGCAAAATTTTGTTACATGATACAAATTAGAATAGAGTTTGCGCACAAATCCATTGAAAAATCGATTAGGGTTTCAAAAAAATATTTTGCTAGATTTTAAGATCATGATGACTTTAAAATGTAATCTAAAAAAGAGTTCTAAACAAGAAAAAGTGTTATAAGGATACATCTAGAGGGTTCCATAACGAAAACATCAGTCAAAAAATTCAAATCATAAACACTTATCTTATCTCCTTTCTTCTAACCAAATAAATAACACAATAGTGATCAACCAACCATGAAGCAACTAGTCAAATTCACATAACAAAGCTAAATTTCTCTCAATCTGATATTCCCAAAAAATCCAGTCTAAAAGTCTCACTAAATCACAATCCATTTTATCACAACAAAGGAGAAGAGTATAAAACAAGCTAATTAGGTTTATTTTGGATGGGTTACATAGAGGCTTGCAGAACATATCGGCTAAGACTTTTTCACAACGTTAGCCAAAATTAGGAGACTGCTTGCATCTTTGGTAGTACTCTGGAACTGAGTTGAACTCTTGGTGATCACTAGTGGTAGCAACGGCTTTTGGTGGCAGCGATTACGACTCCTTGGGTGCTCGACCCCTTTTTCTTTTTTTCAAGGGTACTTAGGTTCTAAAGGCTAAAAATATGTCTGAATCTATATTTATATTATTATATTCTAGGGTTAGGTTTATTGGGGTTAATGGACTTCTATGTTATCAGGCTTTTCTATGGTTTCTATGTTATCGGGCTTTTCTGGGATTTTTTCTTAAAACAAACCCGATCTACTTTTTGGGTCGGGATGGGATGTTACAGTTTGCGATAACTTATGTGAGATTGATATTATTTAATAGTTTGTATTGGGAGAGAAGAAAAAATAATTTCTTACAATTTGTTGTACGATAAAAGTTTGAGAAATGTTGAAAATAGTATGTCCCTTGATAGTTGTCGACTACTATAGACATATAGTGAAACACTTGCATATGTTATTGTTCATGGATCAATATATCACCATAGTTGATGTAGGAATTTGCATTGTTCCTCAAAAAGTTCAACCTGTTTCACAAGTGTTATACCCTCATTAAACTAAGTAAATTCAAAATTGATGTTTGACTGTTAATAACAGCTTTTCTGAGGCTGGAAAAATGATCTCTTCTTCTTTATATTCCCTCCCTTTCTAGAGCCTCATGCCCTTCTGCTTTTCAACCTTTTTCTTTACATCAACTATTGCCAGCTACAGATTAACATTCAACCATTATCACACATCAAAACTTGGGAGGCCAGAAACTGTCCCCCTTTCAATTTCCCTCCTTCAGCTGAAAATTTAATTTTTTCGGCATGTTCTCTTGTAAAGCTTTTTGTCCTCCTGTGTATACAAGACACCACAAATTATTGTGGACTCTTGGATCTCTCGTATGTGGGTCCTAAGTTCACATGGAAAAATAATCAAGAAGGAAACCTTGTAGGAAAGAAGTTGGAGGGGGTATTGGTAAACAGTTTTTTCAAATTCCTTTGCTACTTTGAAATGGGTGGGTTCTCAGACCATACATGGTTTTGGGTACAGTTGCGCGCTGTTCCACCGACCATTTATACCACTCAAGAGCAACTTTATACATATTTTCATAACAAGTTGAAGACATTAAAGTATGAATTGACACTATAAGAAAGCAGGCGCAAAACTGATGGATTTTCTGACAGATTCAAAATCCGCTGGAAATTTCCGATAGATTCAAAATCTGCCTGAAATTTCCGACGGTTTTCCGACTGCTAAATTTTGATGGATTTTCAACGAAATAACTGACGGATTTCTGAAAAAAATGCACTCCATCGGTTATTTTCTGACGGATTTCCTATGGACAAACACAAATCCGTCGGAATCCGTTGGAAATTGTATACCTTATCATCCGACAAAATTCCGACGGATATCCATCAGAAACCCGTTAGAAATTCGTCAGAATTTTGTCGGAAAGTTGTTGGTACATATGAATACATACCAAACATATAACATTCCTTAGAAACTAACATAAATTTTGTTTTTTGTAAATTAATAACTTGTATCAACTAGATATTATAATTTTATCAATGCAATGGTTAATATGCTTTAGTACAAACGTATTCTTGTCCCAATGATTTGAGGAAACACGTGTTGAAGTTTAAGGTTGACTGACCAATGATAAGACATGCATTTTTCGCGTATCCTTCGAAAATCCGTCGGAAATCTGAAATGCACTGGGAAATATCTTTTGCATTGCCGCGTAACCTGAAATTTCGTAGAATCCGTCGGAAATCCGCGTGACCTGAAATTTTGCAAAATTTAAGGCATTGGTAACCGTCGTTGACACGATCAATTTATTTCTAAGTGATTTCCGATGGACATATCCGTCGAAAAATTTGTCTTATATACAGACTTTTCTTCTTCGCGAAACCATTCGCAAAAATCACCAAAACTTCCCAAAAAATCCGAAAATCTCCAAAACTCTATCAAATCTTCCGTTCCAAGTGTCAAAATCATCCAAACTCTGTTGCAATGAATCCAAAGCGATCAAATATGTAGGTTTCTATGTTTTTATGTAGATTTAGGATTTAGAATTTAGATTTAGGGAATTGGAATGTAGATTTAAGGTTTATGATTTAGGATTTAGTGTTTTAGATTGAAGATTTATGATATTAGTTAATAGGAATGTTGATTTTTATTTTATGTATGATAATATGATTTTTTTGATTATTTTGGTATTTTTAATTGTTTTAAAAACGTTTTTAGATATAATAATTGTAATATTAATTTTTGTATTAATTTTTTTAAACTCTATAATTATTTAAGTTTTTAAAAAAAATGTTTTTATATTATTATAAATTTTTTAGTTATTTATAATTTTTATAATTTTTTCATAATTTTTTCATAATTGTTTCTTTTTTTATATTTTATAAATTCATTAAAAATTTATTTCATTTGTTATATATGTTCATTTATAAATAATTAAATTTTGTTTTTGTTTTTAGGAATTATGATCGATTTCATTCCGTTTCCGAGTCGGGTAGTTCGAGACGAGGCCAAAGAGCAGGTCAAAACCGCTCCAGTCTTTTTCCGGAGACTCAATCTCCATCAGATACTCATCAGGCTACTTCCACTCCGACCGAGATGAGCATAGAGGATTTTGTTTATCAACCCAGTCGGGAAAGATTGCCTCATCTTCATTCCGATTGTGACGGCAACAGTACTTGGTATAAGGTTTTAAAGTTTTTATTTATTTAATTTGTTTATTTTTAACAGTTTTAAACTAATTTTATTTTATAGGCTCCATTTATCCCATAATGGGATATCCAAGTCCATCAACCGTATACTCAACAGAATGCTTCAGCGTCTGTATCCGACATATTTCCTTATGTCGTTGCCTCAACATTTGGTTTCTTGGAGGAGAAACATTCGTATGGAGTTTGATCAACCAATGCTTTTGTGGGAATACGATTTATCAAATATGTTGAATGTCATACTACCTCTCCCTACAAATAGTTTGGTAGGTTCATGGTTTTCAATATGCTTCTTGTCATTTCCATTAAAGTCCTATTACGTCTTTCTAAGACACCGTTTTGTTGGGGAGTATATGGTGCGGTTAGATGACGTAGGCTCCCATTTGTCTCACAAAACTCGTTGAATTCAGCCGATGTGAGCTCTCCACCTCGATCAGTTCAAAATATTTTAATCTTCTTCCCGGTTTGTTGTTCTGCCAATGTCATGAAGTGTTTGAACCTCTAATATACATCACCCTTCTCCTTCAACAAAATAGTCCACATGTAACGTGAGGGATCATCAATTAACACAAAAATATACCTATTTCTTGAGGGTGTTGATGGTGATATAGGTCCGCATAAGTCACCATGAATAAGCTCAAGAACTTGTGAAGCTCGGAAACTAGTTTTCGAAGGAAAAACCAAACGGGTTTGTTTTCTAACTAGAAAAGATTCACAAACCTCTGTCTCAACATTAATTGATGGTAGTCCTATTACCATCTCCTTGTCAACCATACTCTTCAATGCCCTGAAGTTAACATGTCCAAGTCGTTGATGCCATCTCCAAGTTTCTTCATTGCTTCGAGCTTGCAAACACAACGATCCCCCTATCTTTATGTTTGCCTTGTAGAGACGATTTGAATTTCTTTTTACATGGACCAGTATTCTTCCACTTAGATCAAACAACGTCAAGTAGTCTTCTTTCATGCGAACCTCACATCCATTCTCTGTTGCTTGTTCAAGACTCAAAATATTGTATCTAAGATCGGTTATATAGTAAATATCCTTAAGATACTTTTGTTCTCCCGCCTTACTTACGAAGGAAATCGATCACTTTCCAGCTATTTTTACACAGTAGCCATCTCCAAACCTCACACTTCCAATGATCTCATCATTTAGAACCAAAAAGAAAGATTTGTTACCGGTCATGCTTTTGCAAAATGACCAAGTTTATTACAGTTATAGCACATAACTTTAGAGTAGGCTTTCTTTTGTTTATCCTTGGACTGGTTTTGATTTTGGTCCGAAGTTCCTCTTCCTCTTCTTCTGCCTCGAGCATGTCCACCTCCTCGTCCTCTACCACACCCTCTGCCAAAACCTCCATGATGTTTTTGGGACTCCGAGTTTACATACATAAGTTTCTCTTGATTCTCTTTGTGTGTATCTTCTCCAATACATTCCTCATACGCCTTCAATCTTCCTACGATGTCTTCATATCCGGTTGTGTTGAGGTCTAACACTTGCTCAAGAGAGGCTACGATGTGAATGTACTTATCCCATGGTAGACTTTTGAGAAACTTCTTCACAAGCTTTGATTCTTCAATAATTACTCCTAGAGAAGCACTTTTTGAAGAAAGTTCAAATATCTTGCCCGCAAAGTTATCAATTGTATCCGAGTCTTTCATCATTAAACGATCAAACTCTGATTTAGAGTTTCTAAACGTGCATCTCTAACACGTTCAACTCCCATGTGACGTGTTTTAATTGCCTCCCACATACCTTTTATTGTATCTTGCTCTCCTATTTTGTAAGATCAAAGTCTCAGGTATAGATTGGAAAAGAAAGATCGTCGCTACATCGTGTTTGTCAACATCTGCACTACATGGTTCTATGATCTCCCACACTTTATGAACTTTCAAAGCCACCTTCATTCTCGTGGCCCAAATGGTGTAGTTCGTGGTGTTCAGCATAGGGAATTGAACCGATGAAGGAATTGAATCCTTTCCCTTATATGCAGTGGTGATTGCCTTTTGTTCCTCCATGTTTCGTCTCGACCTTTTTGTCACTCGTTGATCTTCTCGTCGAGATGAGCTTTCTTGACCTACACGTCAAGTTTTAATCACGCCTCCAACTTGAGTTGCGATCGATCCCTTTTCTGCACCGAGTTGTATCTCCTCCACGAGTTAAACAACGTCCGTCTTGCCTCTTTAGCTCTGATACCAATTCTTGGTTTACATGTCATAAGAGTGAATTAACAAGAACTCTCTTCTTATTATTATTTAGAAAAGTTTTACCAAAAACTAAACAATCTTTATGACTCTCGATATATCAAAGCACACAAAAACTTATGATATTTATAGGGAGAAGACTTCATTCCAATTCCTAATAATAATAGGTTTTGCTAACACCAAATCCTATAGAGAATCTATTCTTATCTTATCCTAAAACTCGATAAGACTAAGTTTAATATTTATTTTCTTTTATTAATTGATCCTAATCTTTAACTCGATTAGAACCTTGGCTCCCAAGTTAATCGATTAACCAACAAAAAGAACCATCAAAATTACACTTTATCTATCCTGTTCGTGGTTTTGCCCAACGATTAGCCTCGGTACTCCTCTGTGGAACATAAGCCAAATGGTGTTGCATTTCTGAAAAAAATTAGTTGCATCTAAGCATCCCGCGCATCTTGTTTTGGTATTCATAGGTTTTTCTTCCAAGGTATGCTTTTCTGCTGAAACAGGAATATTTCGAATTTTCCACAATCTCCAGAGTATCCAAAGTGGCAATTGTCTTAAGTGAGGTATTTTTGCTGACGTGTTGAAGAAACACACTGCTCTCCTTTTCTCCTCCAAAGAAATGGCAGGATCAAAGATGGTCGGATTAAAAACAGTTGTTTTGTTGTTTCCTCGTTTTTACAGCATCTTCTGCAGAGTGATTGCCAACTGATATGTCTGAACCGTAAACTCTCTCCAGATAAAAGTTTCCAGAAGAAATGTTAGAGCTTTGGAGCAGTTTGTATTATCCATCTCTTCTGTAATGCCATCCAAGAAGATCACACTTAGCTGTCGAACAAAGTTTAATCGCTAACACTTTATCTACATCTTCAGGATCCACTAGATCACGAATTTTGTTGAAGTTCCAATCAGTTCTTGTTTCATTGAGCTAATCACAGACCATTGAATTATCCATTCTTTCTCATTGGGGAAGTCAAGGATCCAACCAAGCGTTTACTTTTGTACCATCTCCAATTACAAACCTTAACACCCCTGTTTTTCACAAGATCTCTTCCATCAAGTAAGGATTTCCAAATGTAAGATTACTTTGTACCTTGATTCGCATTGAGAACATTTGTGTCGAAGCAATATATGGCTTTAAGTTTCCTAGCCATTAAACAATCAGGGTTTTGGCCTTATGTTAGCGTGAGGTGAGCCATTGAGTAAAGCCGAAAAAAACTTACAGAAGATACAGACTTCATAATCCATTGAATCCATTTTTCATCAAAAGCCATATATTTGTGTCATAGTTTTTTCCAAGAATCTCCATTCAAGCCGATCATAAGCCTTTTTGATATCCGTCTTCAGGACCATATATGAATTCGCTTGACGTTTCCTTGCCTTTAAAGCATTATAAACTTCATGAGCTATGATAATGTTATCTGTGATCATTCTTTCTGGGATAAAGGCAGCTTGATTTTCTGAAATTACTCCACATATATGCTTCTTCAAATTGTTAACCAAAATCTTAGAAATAATTTTGTAGCTAACGTTACAAAGGACTATTGGTCAAAAACAGCCTGTTTAATTTCCTCCAAACACACTTCACGGATCTGCATTGATCTCATCTGTAATTGATTTCGAAAAATCTCATTGTATCTGGAACTGGTTTTGGAAGTGTAGAGCTCTTGGAAATATGAAGTTGTAAACTGCCTCGCTTGATCACCCCATCTTTATCCTATTTCTGGAACGTAAAAAAATTAAAAATAAATTTATTTTAGTTTATTATCGTAATTAGAAAAAAAAAAGGAAACAAAAGTAACAGAAAAGAAACGCCCATTGTGTGTGAGAGAGAGATCACATCCACACAAAACTACAATCTCAAATTTTCAATTACTCTTCCCAGCTGAATTTTGTTTCTGGGTTCGCTTACTTATGAATCGGGGAACAAAAGTTTCAGAATTCCTCAGAGAGTGTAGCGACGACGAGTCTCTGATCCGTTCGCTTGATTCTAATGGCGAGACGGGTCTTCGAAGCCTGGAAGGGAAATAATGTAAGGTTTCATATTATCTGAGTCTCTTTTCTGGAATCTGCATTCAGGAAATATATATATATATATATATATAGGTTTTATTTAAGGTGACATTTTTATGAGTTTACTCTCTGTGTTTTTAGAAAAAAATTTGCAAAAAAGGTTTGATTAGCATGTAACTTTTGTAGTTTTATAAGACATTTTAAGGGGAAATTGTAGTTTTTTAAACATTTGATATGTTTATGAGATTCAACCTAATATGTTGATTTTGGTGGGTTTAATTTGTTGTCAGTGCCTTTTAATTTCGAATATATTTCATCTTTATCACTATTGATATCATTGGTTCTAGTGATTAAGGTCTAAGTATGAACGTGAATACCTTATTGTTTTCTATTTTGTTCCATGTTGATGTCATAAGCCATATTTACGATATTGATGAGCATGAACATGCATTTTTGGTGACCCTATTGTGAAATTTTGTACAGTGGAATCTATTAACATCTTTTGAATATAGTTCTTGATGCTTTGCTATTCACTGACCATGATCATCATCTACTCTTTTTGTTGCTCTTTTGCAGAAGTTTGTATTTTGTGGGAGATTGATATTTGGGCCAGATGCTTGGTCTATTCCTTTTACCATACTGCTCATCATTACTCCAGTTATTTTCTTTTCTATATTTGTTGCAACACATCTCCACAATGAGTTCTTACCAAACAACAGTGCGGGATATGTGTTCTTCGTGGCAGCAATTCTAATTTCTGTTTTTGTAAGTCTTCTCCCAATTCCCCATTTGATATTATTCCATATTATATGTTTTATTCATTCCATATTATATGTCTTTTTCACTTGTGTTTCCTGTTTAGATTTTAACTTAACTTGGAATATTAAAAACACTTATCAACTCTTATGTAGTATTCGTATGTTGATTATATAAATGCATCATAGTATGATTTGCTGGTAAATCATACCACAATAAGTTAAGAATCTAACCACAACACATATGACGTTCCGTGTTATGTTCTTTCCTTTAACTTAGAGGTAAAGTTTGAGCTATTTTATTGAGTGTTTTCAACTTTTTTGGCTTTTGAATTTTGTATTTTATGGTAGGCTTAGTGTTCTTCCTTCATTTTTTGCTTTGGTTTTGGTAGGTATTGATCATTCTCTTCCTCACTTCTGCGCGAGATCCTGGAATTGTTCCAAGAAATTTGCATCCACCAGAGGAAGAACTATGCTATGATACAACTGTATCAAGTGATGGAAGACAAACACCCACTTGTCAAAATCCTAGGATAAAGGAAGTCATAGTTTATGGCGTCGCTGTTAGAGTTAAATATTGCGATACATGTATGCTTTATCGGCCCCCTCGTTGCTCCCATTGTTCTATTTGCGACAATTGCGTTGAGCGTTTTGATCATCATTGCCCTTGGGTAGGCCAATGCATTGGAGTGGTAAGTTGATTCAAAAGCATATCCATTTGTTGCTGAAAAAACTGTGGTTTTAATTTTTCTCCATATTGGCTTCTGTAAAGCCGATACATCCTAACCTTTTTAAATATCTTTTTGGTGTGTTGTGGGCAGAGAAACTATAGGTGCTTCTTTATGTTTGTTTCCTCTGCAACTCTTCTCTGCATCTACATTTTTTCGATGTCAGCTTTATACATCAAGGTTCTGATGGATAAGAATCAAGGTACCTTGTGGAGGGCAATGCAAGAATCACCCTGGTCGGTTATGTTGATGATATATTGCTTTATTTCACTATGGTTTGTTGGAGGGCTTACTGGGTTCCACTTGTACCTCATTAGCACAAACCAGGTTAGTTTTGATCTACTCCGTGTTTGTATCGAGTAAAATGTGTCTCATCTGATACCGATCATTGCGATTTTTCAGACGACCTATGAGAATTTCCGGTACAGATCAGACAATAGAATCAATGTTTATAACCGTGGATGCTCAAACAATTTTCTTGAAATATTTTGCTCAAAAGTTAAGCCCTCGAGGAACGATTTCAGAGCGTTCATCAAAGAAGAAACTCCGAGGAATATTACATTGGCTACCACATGTGAAGGACCAGAAGAAGTAGAGGAAGAAAATAGAGAGGAACGACGTCAGAAGGTAGAAAACGATCTAGAAATCGATGAAGATATTATGAAACGACAGCGGCGTTTTAACAAAGAAGAAGAAGGCAGTGAACAAGCGCATCAAAAGATCGATATTGACATATTGAGAGTTGAGTCTAATGAGAGAGCACCAACAATTCTATCAGAAGCTAGGCACGGAAGAACAAGAAGCGATGCACATGACGATGACTTAATTGCTGGTTCTTCAGTTAGAGAGTGTAGGAGCTATGCAGCTGCAGACGAGGGACGGTAAAAAGGGTAAATTCTTTTGAAGCTTTTCCATTTTCTTACTAAGTTTTATTGTTTAAAGTTTTTCATTATTTTATGGGTTTGATTTGATTTGGGAGTTGTGAACACTATGGTGGGAGCATATGTGGATAAGTTTAGTATAAGCTTTGGGTAGATGTCAAAATTAAGTTCTGTTTGTTCAAGTTTTTTGAATGTTTTGTTGTTAATGATATCTACTGATTTAGGTTACCTTATCTATTACACTACCATCAATATTTCTTAACCTAACCCAGATTGCCAACCAGTTCAATAGATTAATGAATCTTTTATACTTTATTTGAAGTATAAATTTTACAAATATAAAAGTAAAATAAATTTCAATCTATGTTTTGAAATAATATGTTAAACAAATAATATATCCTAGCCGTCAGTGGAGATTTTTAAAGTGATTTTCGATTTCCCTTTCCGACTGTCTGGCTTCTTGCAGAAGCTATAGGAGGGTGTCGTGAGAGTTGATTTCAGGTTTGTTCTCCGTCGTCTAGTTTATTTAAACCGGATTTCAGTTCGACATCCATAAGCTTCTCATGTGATGGTTGGTCGCTTTTCTTTTTCGATAATCGTCTGTTTCTGTTTTAGGGTGTTTTATTGGCTTGTTTCCAGCATGTGTCGGCTTCTTCATTGATGTTATGGATGGTTTTGATCTAGAGTTTCACCTTTCGTCTCTTGGTGTCTCGTTTAGCTTTGGGTTTTGGTTTTGTCCGGCTTTTGTAATATTTTTCCTTTTCAGTCGATTTTATTTTGCTTTGATTTGATTAGTTTTGATTGCATTTTTCTCCATAGATCTCATTGTATGACTACATGATTTTTCTTTGTTTAAAAGGCTTGTTTCGTTTTTCAATTTTATTGTTTTACTAAAAAAAACAGATTGAAGTTGTGGATTGTAATTGTTGTTGGTGCTCTTGGTTAGAATTAACAAAATTAAGGCCGTTTGGTTTCGCCGGAACTTTTGAAATCGATTTTTTTTTGTTTTTGGTTTTTGGTGTTCGTTGAAGTCATGTCGACTTAATCTTCTCTGTCGATATACAAGAGTGTGTTTGGAGCCAATTGTTCGGGAAGATCCTTAGTTTGCAGATTGGAAGATGAGGGCTTGTTGAATTTCTATGAAATTGGTTGCACCTTAAAGAATTAGAGTAAGAAGATGGATCATATTGCCAATAATATTACAAAAGATGGAAGATATCAATTTTATTTGGCTTTGGGAGGTCTTTCGTGGTTATAGTCAATCATTGAAGACGAGTCACTCTTAATGTCTTCATTATGTTTGTCTGTTTTGATATTATTTTGAGCGATTATGCTCTAGTTTTCTAGAATTTTATACTCTGTTTCTTTACTCCTTAATGAAGATTTATATAGAAGACAGACAAAAAACATATAATATATCACATCAAGTCATCCACCAATACTAGTTATTTTCATCACCATTTCTTTTTATTTTTTCTCAAGTGGCATAGTATTTTTTATCAAATTTAAAAACTCACAAACAACATACTTTATCCAATACATTATCGAAAATAAAAAAAAATTAGAAAGTTTAATCAACATTTTCAAACATGACCGGTTCAAACAGTAATTCATGTCGTGGATTTTTTTGGATTAGTAATCAGTGGATTTTTGGTAATAGAAGTCAAACTGAATACGTGATCGGATTTATTGGTCCAACCGCGGATCTGAATCAGACCTAAAAATATTGCTTAAAATAGGCTGAACCAAAGTTTTATTTCTAAATAAAGAAAGGCATAAGACTATCCAAATAAAAATATTTTAGTCTTCTGACTAAAGTTTTATAAACCATGACATAGACCTATTAATAGATATTGTCCAACCAAAATATTGTAAATTGACCATATTTGACGTAGATGACATTCTTAAATTAGATTACCATTGTTATATATATGACCCAAAGTGATATTACCACAACTCACAAAAGCTAAAACCAAAATCTGATTCCTAATACTTAGAGGTCAAGAGAAAGAAAAACTTTTTCCGGCGACGAAATGGCTTCTTCTTCCAGTTGTTTCTTCGTCGTTTCTGTGGCAGTTCTGTCACTATTTCTCTTAACCCCTGCTTCAGCCTTGGTCAACAGGGAATTCATCGATGCGAATTGCCAACGAGTCAAAAACAAACCATTCTGCGTCCAAACATTAACCACTTATCCTCCTGCCGCTGCTGCCACTGGCCTGGTACTAATCATCTATGTAACCATATAGCTATTTAATCATAAATATCAACTCAATCTCTGTATATAGTATTTGATGGTTTTTAGGTGTTCGCGTATATTGTAATGTCATTTGACATGAATTTACTAGAAATTTCAATGGAAAAATGTGAAGAACCAAATCCGAGTTTTTAAGCTTATCATTAGACAGAGTTCACTAAATTCTCATAAAAAATGTTTACAGTACTTTAAATCTATCGCGTTTTTCTTATGTGTTTATTTCAATTCTTTCATATTCAATCATTGAAAAACCCTTTTAGTATCTTAGAAAAAAAATCATTTGTTATTAGTAAACCTGAACACCAAACTCAAATATTTTTTTTTACAAAAACTAAATCTTTTTGATTCAACTTTTGCATTTATAATTTATTTATTAAGAAAATAAATTATTTTGATTCAACTTTGGTTTAAATGAATTTTCCATACACAAACATAAACACGACAATTTGTGTTTAGTAACCGTCATTACAACTTTAAATTGTATTTTTTTAATCTGTAGTTGCCATTGGCCGAGGCTGTAATTGGCCTAGCAATATCACATTGCGAGAAGACGGCAGCTTTCGCGACCGAGACAGCCAAAATGGACCCTACATTGAAGATGCAGTTCAACGAGTGCCATGATGCTTTTGTTGGTATTTTGGCTTCTCTAAAGAGTGCAACATTGGAGCTCAAGGACTCACCTGACACAGCCAACTACGACGTTATGGTTTCTGGCGATGACACAACGCGTGTGAAGAATTTGGTTGGGAAAAACGCTGACACGGCTTCCAAGACGCTTGTGGAGATGACATTGCAAATGGAGAAGCTTCTTGATCTCGCTGCTGGAGCCACCGATGCTGTTGATGACGACGATGAGAACGTAAAACGTCGTGGTTGAAGTTTGAACTAAGTTAATTTTATTCGGTTTTTTGGTTTGCTTTTTGTAAGAAAAACATGAATGGATTCATAGGACATATAAAAATTTTATATGTTGCTGATAATTGAATCTTAGGAGAATTTGAAAATGTAATATGTGATAATTTTTATAAGCAATTAATTTTTATACATGCGAGCGTAGATATGGTAGTTGGCATAAGGAACCCTCTCAATGGTTGATTTTAGGGGTTCCTATTGGGCAGCGACATTATGTATTGTTTTCCATCGATCTTTGTGTGCGCCATTACCATTTCTAAAGATGTTCAATTTTTCGTCTCAAAATTAATTGGCAACGAGTCAATTTTTAGTTTTCAATTTCAGATTTTTAAACTCTAGTAATAGATTCTCCGGTGCTCCCACTTTATCATCGCTTTCCTTTTGCTTAATTTGTAGGCCTAACGATGATCAGTCAGATATTTTCTTGAAAGAATCCTTTTATGCATGAGAATATTGTTGAGATTAACGGATAGAATAATCATTATCTCGAGAGAACCATGCGAGAAATATCATACTGAAAATGGAAAAGGATTTTGATATATACTCTTTTTCCCAACTATTGGTTTTGTCCAAAATGAGTTTTTCAGTTTTTGGATTTTAACGAGACATCCACTCCGGCCATTCCAAATTTTTTAGCTTCGTTTATCTTGTCGTCTTTTATATAAATGTTTTATTGAATATAATTTTACATAATATTCTTAAAAAACGAAATTCTCGTACATGAAAGAATTAATTTATGCAAGATCAGCTGGACTAATCTTGGATCGGGTCAATTTGGGTCAAACCAATCTTGTAAACAAGTTATCATGATTCCCTGACATTGCAACGCCGAAAGACGATTCTGAACTCTCTTTTCCATATCCCGAACCAGCGGGTCGAGAGAAGATGGAACCTCCCCATGCCTTCGCATATTTCTCTCCAGCCATAAGAAATAAACAGTCACTTGGAAAGTGTACTTAACAAGAAAGTTGCTAGTCCTCCTACTACCTGAGATCCAAAGGGTTAATAAAATATTCGGGAAGCATTGAGTATACCTTTGTTGGAGGAGGCAAGAGGTGAGCCTATGCCATGTTTGGGATGTAAAAGGGCACTCGAATAAGAGATGGTCTCTAGTCTCCAGAGATAAGTTGCAAAAAACACAACTATGGACAACACTTAAAGACTACAATATCATTTTGTCCCCCATGGAAAGATGATCTAGTACGCCCAACCAAACTATAAATGAGTATTTCGGTGTAGCATGAGAGAACCAGACCTCCTTAGACCATGGCTGAACCAGATTGACTTGTCTGAGCTGATTCCAAGTCTCGTTGGATGAGAAATTTTTTTAAAAATTCTCTTCCTTACCTCTCCATATCGCCATGTCTACTCCTTCATAAGAACAGTCCTTTAACTCTTGAATCTCTTCCTCAATCTGAGTGAGAGTGGAATTACGATGTCGCCTAAGACGATGAGTAGCAAACACATCTCCTAGAGTGTCTAAAAGCTTAATTCCCAAATTAATGCATCCTTACTCTCCGAGAACTTTGATCAGCCTACCAAGAGAACACCAGTCATCAAACCAAAAAGTAGTATTGAAACCATTTTCAACCTCAACTTTGTGGAACTCCTTAGCATGTTCGCGAAACTTGAGAAGTTTTTGCCACATCCACAAACCAGCCTTTGATCCCAATTTTGTTGACCATAATGAACCCTTTCGAATCAAATTTTTGTGGAACAATTCACTCACAAAGAAGTCCGAGATGAGACCACATGCCATATCAGTTAGTAGCAAGAGACCATGTTTGCGGTCGCTAGAAGCTTTTGGCTTACACACATCACTCCATGCAACTTTCGCTTTCTTTGAATTTATATCAACTCTGGACCAAAGAAACGCTAAACTAATCTTCTCAATTTCATTGACACAGGCCCGAGGGAGCCTAAATGCTCCTACCCTAAAATTTGTTAAGCTTGCAATCACAGAATAAAAGAGTTGAAGACAACTTGAGAAAGATAAGAAACGTTCTTCTAAGAGC
This sequence comes from Cardamine chenopodiifolia, assembly GCA_963922655.1. Lineage (NCBI taxonomy): Eukaryota > Viridiplantae > Streptophyta > Magnoliopsida > Brassicales > Brassicaceae > Cardamine > Cardamine chenopodiifolia. The sequence goes on along the minus strand of OZ000490.1, from coordinate 14,447,446 downwards.
CAATGCGAGCTCTAATTTTATCAATTAGTGGCTGATAATCCGAGTTAGTCACATGTACAAGAATTTTGTTGAGGTTAACAGCAAGAATAACATGTTAGAAGGATTCAATTAGAGAGAAAATGAGAAAAGTTTGTTATTTTAATTCAATGTTCAATCGAGTTTGTTACAGAGTTTATATCTCTTTTTATCAATCTGGTATGACTGGTTTAGAGACTCAATTTGAACCAATGTATGCTTTACACTAAACCATATTCTAATAACCTCCCTCAAGATGGCAAGTATATAGATTTCAGTGCCATCTCGCCAATAACTGACTGAAAATGAGTTGGAAACAATGGTTTAGTGAAGACGTCGACAAGCTGTTGAGTTGTGTTAACTTACATAGTCTTGATTAAGCCGCTAATGATCCGATCTCAGACAATATGACAGTCTATTTCCACATACTTTGTGCGTTCATGGAAAACGAAATTGTTGGCAATATGTATGACTGCCGTAGAGTTGCCAAAGAAGGCAATTGCTTTGTCCTGAGGAACTTCAAACTCTTTAAGCAAATTCACAAGAAAGCAATATCTCTCACAACAAATTGCATAGCTCGATACTCTGATTCAGCAGAAGAGTGAGCTATTGTGTTCAATTTCTTGGACTTCCAAGAAATAAGTGACTCACCAAGTAACATACAAAAGCCAGAAGTTGATCATCTTGTTGCAGGACATGATCCCCAATCTGCATCCGTAAAACCAGAAAGGATCATTTTTGAAGTAGCCGAGTAAAACAAACCAGTGCCAACAGTTCCTTTGATATAACACATTATACGATAAGCTGCTTGCATATGTGATCCTTTTGGGGCAGAGGTGAACTGACACAACTTGTTTACTGCAAATATAATATCAAGACGAGTGATAGTTAAGTACATAAGCTTACCTACCGATCGCCTATAAGATGCGAGATCATCAAGAACAGGTTCATCACCATCTTGTAATAATTTAATGCTTGGTTCCATAGGAATGCTTGACGTTTTACAGCCTAATAAACCAGTCTTTTCCAAGATACCTAAAGCATACTTACATTGGCATATTGAAATACCAGAACTTGAACGAGCAATTTCAAGACCAAGGAAGTACTCCCAAATCTCTGAGTTTAAAAGCCATTTTCATATCAACCTTCAACCGTATCACCACATCATCATCATTCCTAGCAATAATTATGTCATCAACATGAACTGCAAAATATTTTCCATTAATATTTCTCACAAACAAAATATAATTAGCATGAGATTTTTTGAAGCCTAAAGACATTAATATGGAACTAAATTTTATAAACCACTGTTTAGAAGTTTGTTTTAGACCATAGAGAGACTTGTGAAGCTTACATACTACATTAGGAGGTAATGGTTCACCTTGCTTAGGTGTATAACCAAGAGGCAAAGTCATGTATATTTCCTCTTGAAGATCGCCATTAAGGAAGGAATTAGAAATATCCATTTGATATAGACTCCATTTATTTTGCAACTACCACTGCCAATAATGTTTTGACAGTAGTCATCTTTGCCACATGAGAAAAAGTATCCACAAAATCGATGCCCTCTTGTTTTGTATAGCCTAACAACCAAATTGCTTTGTAATGCTCCAAACTTCCATCAACGTTAAGCTTTACTTTGTAAACCCATTTACAGTCTATAACACGTTTGTCAGGTGGTAAACAATAAACCTCTCATGTTGCAATCCTTTCTAGAGCTTGTAACTCGGCATTCATGGCTTGTAACCAATCATCTGACTTCTTGTCTTGAGTAAAAAAACTAGGTTCTGCATAATTAGTGACAACACAAACATAAGCTCTGTAAGTTAAAGACAAATTGTCATAACTCGCAGGTGTTTTAGAATTTTGTTTACCATTATGATTTAAGTTTGGAGCTGATATCACAAGGGAATTAGAAGAATTATTCACTACTGTAGGAGAATTACTCACAACTACAGGAATATTATCAACAACATCATCATAATCATCCATTGTGATATCATTAAGGTTACTAAAACAATCTGGTAAAGAAAATTCAGAAGTATCTCTAGCAAATGGAAAGATGTTCTCGTGAAAGACTACATTGTGTGATATGTGGATGTTGTTTGTTGTTAAGTCAAGAAGCTTGTATCCATTATAACCCGTAAGATAGCCTAGAAAGACACAGGGCTTGGCTCGTGGTTAAAATTTATTCTTGTTATTAGAAAAAGTATAACTGTAGCATAATCTGCCAAACACATGAAGACCTTGATAATCAGGTTTCTTGGAATTAAGAAGCTCAAAAGGGGATTTATCTTTTAGGAGTGATGTAGGTAGTCAATTGATTAGAAATACATCTGTGAGAACACAATCACCCCAAAATTCCATAGGAGGTTTAGCCTAAAACATTAATGATCTACGACAAAAACAAAGATCTGATTGTTTCTTCCGGTGCGATTAAGCCGCTCGTAAAGGCGTTCTGAATCTCTTCCGTGTGTGCTCTGCTCCGGCTATCGCAGCTCGAAGAGAAAAAAATCATCATTGGAAGATCCAGAGCGATCTCTCTGCTTGTGAATCTTCTAGAAAGCGGCGGATTCAGAGCGAATAAAGACACATCGATGGATCTTTAATTGTTGTGCTCAGGTAAAGAGATTGCTATATTCAAGATGTGTTGGTGTTTGCGTTCTACCACCGAGTTTTGCTCTGGGGTTTCCGAACACAAATGAGAAGGTATAATGTCTTTTCCTCGGAACTATTCAACAAACTTCAGCTCAGGGTCATTATCCGATTGAACACCTTTGACTTTAGCTTTATATTGTGTTTCAATCATCCTCAGAAAATCAGGAAAAACCTGTAAACCCTCAGACTTATTTCGCAAAAGATATAACCAAGTTACTCGGGTATGATCATCAATAATAGTTAGAAAATACCAATAACTTTCTGTAGTAAGAACAAAAAAGGACCCCATATATCTATATGCAGAAGATTAAAAACAGATTCAGAAACATTGTTCTTGGATTAAATAAAAGTTTCTTTTGTTTGGCAAGAGGACAAATCTCACAACAAAAAGATCCTTTATTATTGTGGTTTAAACCAAGACCAACTGCTACAAATGAGTTTTATGTACAAAGGGATGTCCTAGTCTATTATGCCATAAACCAGAATCAACAACAATGTTTGTGAAATATCAATTCTGTTGAGGAGATGATTGGACAAGAGCTTGAGTATACAGTACATATATATTTGAAAGTTGCTCACCTTGACCAATAATCACTGCCTTGATAGGATCCTAAATAATGGAAGAATTTGCATCACATGTCACTCTATAACCTAAATCTCTGGTCAAGTGACTGACACTAAAGAGATATAATCGAAAATCTGGTATATAGAGGACAATATCCAATATAAGAGACTCATTTAGTTTTATTTGACCTATGCATGTAATCACTGAATTGTTCAAAGAGTTATTTAAGCTAAGAAACAATCTCCTATCATGGCAATCATGATGTGTTACTCCACTATCGATTATCCAGCTTTCTGATGATAATATATTTCCAGTCGCTTTCAAGATTTCAACAAAACATAAGGTTGAAGAAGATAAATTCATACCCGGTAACGCAGTAATAGTGGCTCTAGAGGATGAAGGAATATATGAAGTTTCATCCGGAGGAAGCTGAGAGTTGAAATAAGCAATAACTCTATTCATCTGGTCCTTAGTAAGAGTTTTTGCCATTCCTGCAAATGCTTCATTAGAAATTGAATCAGTAAAAGCAAATTGAGCAACCTTAGGCTTAGAATCATTTGGTTGTTTCTCAAAATGATGTGTAGATTTCTCTATCCGTGTCTTGTTTTTGTGCTTAAAGCCAACTGGATAACTGTGTATCTTGTAACATTTATCAACAGAATATCATGTATAGCCACAATGAGAGAAAATCAAATGTTGAGGTTTGTTGTAAGTTGAATTGACTAAGAGTTGCATATTTTCTGAAGCAGACACATTGAAAGCAACAACATTTGGAATAGGTACAATGCTTCTTTGACTGATCTTGATCCAACAAGATTTTGGTAATGGGTACAATGCTTCTTACAATAAACCTCAGCTACATATTACACGACTTTGAAAACGTTTTGGTAAAGTGATCAAGTTCTTGGCAGACTTAAATGAATCATATAGTGTTATAAGAAGTCAAATCATAATGAAATATATCTCAGCCAAATTTCGGAAGATGCTTCTTCTTCATTATGATTTGACTTCTTATAACACTATACGATTCATTTAAGCCTGCCAAGAACTTGATCACTTTACCAAAACGTTTACAAAGTCGTGTAGTATGTAGCAAGATCCATAGAATCCTGTTGCAGAGACCATATTTGCTGAGATAGTTGATACGATCTTGCAAGATTTTTAATGTGGAAACGAGTTAATAGATCTTTCTATATCTCAGACGCATTATCAAAACCCCAAAATGCTCTTGTAAATCTGTTTAGAAACTGAATGTAAATCCATGATTTCACCAAACTGTTACATCGAGACCAAATTTTGAAAATACTTTCTGATTCATTTGGTCTTGATATATAACCATCAACGAAGGCTATCTTATTCTTTGCGTCTAATGTAATCTTTATAGCAATGCACCAATCATCATAATTTGTTCTATCTAAAATTTCAAAGATGATAGAATGACCTGGATTATCGCTGTTTGTGAGGTACGGAAAATGAATACTATCAAAGGACTCAGTTGATGAAGCAAGAGCTTCTTGAGTTTGAGAGATCTTAGATGAACCATTGGCGGAGGAGTCATCATGATTAATTGATCTTCAAGCTGACGAAGCTGCTCGGACCGTGCGATGCTTTATTTTGCGAGTGAACACCATCGAAAAACGGTGTTGACGGTATTATAGTCGGAATTTCAAGAACCTTGGCAAAATCAAACAAGAAAACCACAAAATTTAGCTTAATCAGTTCAATGCATCGTTTGTCAAAGATCAACAATTGCAGAAGATTAAAGAAAACAGTTGAATTTTGGAATCCAATGCTCTGATACCATGTTAGAAGGATTCGATTATATTGAAAATGAGAGAAGTTTTTTATTTTCATTCAATGTTCAATTGAGTTTGTTATAGAGTTTATATATCTTTTTATCAATCCGGTTTGACCGGTTTACAAACTCAATTTGAACCAATGTATGGTTTACACTCTAATATAACCATTACCTCGAGGGAATGTGAGAAATATCTCACATTAGAAATAGAAAAAGAATTTGATATATAAGACAAATGAACCAATTTATTTAGACTTAAGAGTCCCATAAAACTTAAGATGACCCAAAATCAGTGGTTTCCCTATCTCATTCTTTGTCCACAAAGTTGCTTCCAATGGTTGCGTAATTAGTGGATCTTGCAAACCAACCCTTTGATGTATCGGATCATCTTCTCCACCATGTTTCTTTCCCAAACCCAAATCTCGAAGTTGTCTCTTACTACTAAAAGTAAAGACTGCTGGGTCTAAATTATTATAAGCTTTGGGCTTATAAAATATTTGAGAATGTGAATAAGAAATAACTTATGGAATGGATTAGATTTTGGGCTAAGTGTCAAAATAAATCCATTTGAGTGTAAGTGAGTAAGTGAGATTTATTAAAATGTCCCACATAGTTTAGCCGAATTTTTTTCCTCTAGTATAAATGACTAGAAGGTGATACAAATGTTCAAATTGGTTAAGACTTATGGTGCATATGAGAGAGGATGGATCGGACCACACACGTGTACCACCACCACCGCCGCCAGGCCAAGCGCAGGCGTGGGCGTGGGCTTGGGATTGGGCTTGGGCTTTTGGGCTTGGGTTTGGGTTTGGGCTCGGGGCTCGGGGCTTCGGAGCTTCGAAGCTTTGGGTCTTCGAAAATGTCTCGTGGTCATAATGTATGAAATTAAATCCAAGATTTGATTATTCATAACAAAAATCAAAACTGATTGCGCCATGTTAATGACACAAATCGTAACTCTCTACGTGTTAATGTCATGCAATCATAACGCAGAATCTTACCATCAATTGCATGCGTTTAAACTCACTCTGAGGTCGCCTATATAAGGGACTCGTCTCATTTGGAGAATTCACTCATTCGAAACACAAACATCTCTCTCTTAGACTCTTCACTCTCTCGCTAAACGTTTCTCCATTCTTTCGGAAAACGGTACGTCTAGAGTATATCGTAGTTATCTATGTTCGTAGATTCCACACCGAGTGTAGTGTTGTGGTCTCATATCGGTTGTATCCTAGGACTCTACAAGCTCTGTGGATCCGTCTCACTAACGGAAGCTTTATTGAGTTAAGGACAGAGATCATATCTCGTCTCCGATTCTAATCGGTTTTATACGGATTTTTTCAAATCGTTTTATTGTTTAGATCGTTCTTCTTTATTTTCTTTATATGATTGACATTCGCATTTCTTAACTCCGATTTCTGGGTCTTACAAAGACATGCTTCCTTCCACACCGAGTTCTTCTCATCACACACTTAGAAGTTGCAACCGATTCAGGCTCCATGCCCTAGAAGTGATGTGGAATCCTTTCGTTTGGTACCGCCACAACGTACCAATTGTTTGTTAATTTCTTGCTTTTCTTTTCAATTTATGCTTGCTAATAGAACATATCTTTCAAGAATCAAATCTCATCGTTTCATCTCTCGGACAAGTGGAAGATTTTAATTAGAAGCTCGAGATTTTGAAATTGAAATTGTATGTTATCTTAAGATTTTTTGTCTATACTTAATTTTTTCCAACCGACAAAAATTTATGAAGGATAATATATTAATGTTTAAATCATTCAAAGAGTACGATTTATCTTTATGTCGTAATCAAATCTTGGTAAATGATCAAGAATTACTAGAAAATTTCCGACAGATTTCCGACGGTCAAATTCGAGGTTTGGTTATGTTAAGAACGCATGACAGACACGTGTAACCCTAAACCCGTCTGATTTCCATCAAAAATTACCGACGAATTGCTGACGGTATTAAGGCTGTACGTCGGAAATCCGACGGATTTAGGGTCTAAAACACCTAATGCCTTCGCTAACCCTTTGAATAAGTTCTTAATATACTTTATATGTACTATATACACTAAAAATCAAAGTTTCATGTAGAATATATATATATATATATATATATAAACTCAAATGACATTTTGAATTTTGCGGTTATAGAAAGTCTTTTCTAAATGTATATGCATTGTTAGTAGTATACGTTCCCGTATATTACTCTAATCGGTCAAACATCGTTAAATACAGTTTAGAATATGAATTTGGAAACTATGACTTTTACTTTAGGTAAAACATCATATATATTAATCATTTATATCGATAACATTGGAATTTAACCACGAAACCACAAATCCATCGGAAATCTGTCGGAAATAGAAGAAGACACGTGTCACTTTTGTTTGATGAGTACGAGGTATATATTTATTTATTTATTTATTTATTTATTTATTTATTTAATAAAATCCATCGGAAATTTCTAACGGATTTTTGATGGTTTTATTAATAAATTATATATTTTTTTGGGATTAGACTTGGTTTTGTGTTTTTCTGTTTTGAATATGTAAAGTATAGTATAACATTCCATTTGATCTAATTCTATATAAACACACATAAATTGATACATATGCTCTATGGAAACTATATTATATATCAATTCTTCCAAAATTAAGATATACACAAATCGATATACACAAAATGTAATGGCCTGGTTAAAACCCAAAAACTGGAAAACCTATTTGGGACAAAACCAGTTATTGGGAAAAAGAGTACACACCAAGTGTCTATGATACACAAAGTTAACTACTCAGATTCTGAAGATCCTTCCAAAGCAATGTTGTCTGGATCGTCATCAAACTCTCCAAGCGATTCCTCTGAATCAGAATGCACAACAGTATCATCTCCAAATTGTGTAAAATCAACCACAAGGTCAATATCAAAGGAAGGCTCAACTTGAGCCATTAGAACATTTTCAGTTGGCTGTAAAAGATCGTCTTCAGAAACTCCATATATTCTTCCTCTTTGCTTAATTGATGTCACTGTATTCCATGGGTCATTCCGAGCTGTGACGTGGGGATAACGAATATAGCAAACCTAAAATAATAAATCATTAGAACTTCAAAATATTAAAAATAGTCTCAAAGTTAACTCTCAAACTATGTTAACTTACTTGGTCAGCTTGTGATGCAAGGATGAACGGATCGTATTTTAAAAGTCGTCATCTTGAATGTATCGATGTAACGCCGAATTGGTCAACATGAACACCACGACTAATGAAGGGATCGTACTAATCACAGATAAACATAATACACCGCAAGTTTAACAATCCTGGATATCGCACTTCTAATATTTCGTTAAGGATCCCGTAGTAAACTACATTACCAGATTTAGCCGAGATGCCATAATCTGAAGTAAGCTTACTACACCCAGCATCATAAATCCAAAACGCATATCCTCTTGTGCAATACCTTGGGTATGAAGTTACAATGTGATTCAGACCGTTAACTAACTCCACTAACCAAGTATCAAATGTTTGACCATTGGCGATGCCTTTTGTAGCTTGCATAAAATCATTAAATAAAAGTAAAACTCCGTACAATAAATTTAGAAGGAAAATTTCTATCAAAAATCATTTTTGGGTACAATTACATAAAATTTCAACCACGGAGCGAAATCTTTCTCTTTTAAATTACCAAATCTTCTTCAGAGTAATCCTGATAGTAAGTCCGTACAAGAGCCATGTTAATCGTATCAATAAATAAAGTTAAAATTATAATATCAAAAATTTAAAAATTATAGAAAATTGATATTATCATAAAATGGTTTACCATTCGTATTGCATAATATCCTCACAATTTGTGAGAATATACATATGCAAGTGTGTGAGCTCCTGCTCAGATAGAATTCGATTCTTTTCCTTTTCACTTACACGACCAACTTGGGTAAGCAACGCAGAAGCATACATAGGATAAATCATTCTCTCACCTCTATCATCATGACGAGCAGGACGTCGACTCTTCGTATGTAATTCTGATGGAAAGTAATATTCAGCAAAGTGTGATGCTTCTTCGTTGAGGCTTTGTGCGACAATTGATCCCTCAACTTTGCTTAAATTTTTAACTTTCTTCTTTAGATGAAACATGTACCGGTTAAATGGATACATCCACTGGTATTGTACAAGACCTTCTAGTGATGTTTCTCGTGGGAGGTGGATTGGAAGATGTTCCTTAACATCAAAGAACGATGGAGGAAATATTTTCTCCAGATTGCAAATGATCACCAGTATATTCTCTTCTAAATTTTGAATCCCCTCAGGTGTAAGTGTTTTCGAGCACAAATCTCGGAAAAAAACACCACTTCCTCCAAATATAAGCAGAACATTTAACAAATCAATATATATAGTTACTAAATTGATTAAATCAAGGATGTAATGATATTTACCTGCAATTGCTTGGTGGACATTTTTGTCTAGATGATGGGCAAATGCAAATGGAAGAAGCCGTTGCATGACAACATGGCAGTCATGACTCTTCATTCTACTAAACTTTCCTTCTCCATAATCAACGCAATTAAGTAGATTAGATGCATATTCATATGTGAATTTCACATCTTTTCGAATCCAATCAAAAAATGCTTGTTTCTTTTTTGAATCTAACCGGTAGGCAAGCATACGACATCTACCATTCTTCTTAACTTTAAGAACGTCCCGAGCACAAATCATTGGCAAGTCTAATCTAGACTTCATATTGTCTTTGGTCTTCCCTTGGACGTTTAAAACAGTGTTCATAATGTTATTAGAGAAGTTCTTCTCAATGTGCATGACATCTAGATTGTGCTTCAATAAATGGTCTTTCCAATAACCCAAATCCCAAAAAATACTCTTCGTGTGCAAGTTATGATTTACACCGACACTGTCAACGGGATCATGCCCATTACCCCAACAGTAAGGAGTCCTTTCAGCACCAAAACCTCTTAAATGATCCAACATAGTACTACCATCTATCTCAAGAGGTTGACTGTCAAACACTTGTTTATCTTTCGTAAACAATATCTTCTATGACAATCAAACCAACAACTCTTTCTTCCGCTAACCAATTGGAATGCATCAATGTTATTTTGACAATACGGACACGATAATCTACCATGGGTAGTCCATCCAGATAACATACCATATGCTGGAAAATCACTTATGGTCCCCATAAGAACAACACGCATCTGAAAATTCTTTTGACAGGAAACATCATAAGCTTCAACACCATCATTCCATAACATTTGTAACTCATAGATCAATGGTTGTAGGAATACATCTAGTGATATCTTAGGATAATCGGGCCCAAGAACAAGCACAGAGAGAAACAAAAACTCTCTATACATGCACATAGATTGTGGCAAATTGTAAGGAGTTACAATTATAGGGCACAATGAATATTGCCTTTCATGATTTCCAAATGGGTTAAAACCATCAGTGTATAATCTGAGGTATACATTTCTTCGCTCATACGCAAAATCTGGATACTTTGATTGAAAATGTTTCCACGATTCTGCATCTAAAGGATGTGTAATATCTCCTTCTTGACTATGCTCTACATGCCATCTTATTGGCTCTGCCGTGCGATGTGATTGATACAATCTCTCAGTTAACGGTAATACCACATCCGTTTATATGGAATTAGAAATTTCCCACTTGTTTCCTAAAATTGCGGTTTACGACAAAATTTACATCTTTTGCGGTTTTTGTCTTCTCCTTAATATATCATACAATTATCGATGCATACATCTATCATCTGATATGGCAACCCAAGACTAGTTACAAGCTTCTAAATCTTATAGTATGATGCTGGTGAAAGATTATCTTCCGGCAAAATATCTTTCACAAATTCTGCTATCGAATCTACACATTCTTCCCCCAAATTGTAATCCATCTTAATTGTCATCATTCTACTTGCAGATGATAAAGGCGAATGACCTTCTCTAAAACATGTATATAGTGGCTGCTTCGCTGCATCTAACATATCAAAAAAAATTCATGCTTCTAAATTAGGTTATTCTACCCTATCTCCATCTACAGCGGCCGACGGCATATTCTCTCTAAACACATGGTTCACCATCTCAACGGTACCTACACCAAAATCTACTTTTGTTCCATGTTCTCCTAATGTTTCTAGAATATATGGTTCACTGGTACTACCATAATCATAATTTGTTTGTCCATGTAAATACCAAATCTTGTAACCCGGCATAAACTCATTCATATACAAGTGGTTCCAAACAATCTCTATATTAATATTATGTGAATTCCGACAATTAGAACATGAACATTTCAACTTTTGACTTTTTTGCACGACTTATTGATTTGTTGCCAATTCCATGAACTCGCATATACCTCGTGCATATTCTTCTTTCACTAAGTTCGACTCCTGATTCATCATCGGTTTGTCCATCCATGATCGAAAATATCTAGAAAAGACATCTATTTCTGATTTCAAAAATTTTTTAGTAATGTGGGAGTTGTGAATGAATGTGAGAGTGTGAAAACATATTTATAAACACGCAGCCCATCGGAAATCCATCACAAAATTTGAAAAATCAAACGGCTACATAACGGATACATAAATGTATGTATTTTTCAATGGATTCCCAATGGGTGTTGCAAAAACCCGTCAGAAATCCGTCGGGCATATAACAGATATATTAATGTTCATAATTTTTGATGGATTTCTGATGAATTTTTCAACGCCCGTCGGAAATCCGTCAAAAATTTCCGACGGATGTAGGCCCGTCGGAAATTTCCGACGGATTTCCAACGAACGTCGAGAAATCGGAAATCTGTCGGTTAGCCGTCTGCAAATTCCGACGGCTATCTTACATGTCGAAAATTTGGTCCGTTTCCGCTTTACTTTCTTGTAGTGAAAGAATCAAGTTATACAACGCCAAACTGTCTCAAAAGCTTTCAAAAATCAGATATCCGTCATAATAGAAATCATGGAGACAAAGTCCCAACACAGGGAGAAAAACGATTGAAAAGAGTAAAAGCAACAAAAACCAAAGTACTAAGACTGGATTTCTAAATAACAATATCAAAGTATAAAAACCTGATTTTCTTTTCATTTAAGCTGTTATTTGCCCAAAGGTTCGATTTTGTAAGAATTACGAGATAAAAGAAATTGAAGATACCAAGTAATAATTATTATAACAAGAATCCAACCATTGTCATAAGTTCAATATAAATAAGAACACAAAAGTGATGTGAAGAATTATATTAGACTATCATAAAAATAATATGATATGATATAACGATTTATATAGATTTCAAGTTTAAACCTAATTTCCTAATTTAATGGAAAGATAAATCTAACTAACATATTTAATAATAATGATAAATATCATAATCTCAATATTTATATTTATCTACAATCTTCTATATCTTTCTAGATTTTTCTTGGGTCGATCTATCCGATCTCCTAACATCCCCCAACAAGATCATAAATGGTAACACATGTGAGATTGAACAAGTCTTCAAAGTATCGGCGTTCTATCCAGCCGTCAGATCATCATCAACGTTTATATCCGGTTGTGGGCTCATCTTCATAGCGTTTATATCCGGCCATAGGGTAATATTCGTGGCGTTTATACCCGGTAATAGGGTTATATTCATGGCTTTTATACCCGGGCATAGGATCATCAACGGCGTTTATACCTGACTGTGGGATCATCGGTTTGATATAGCAAGACATTTTGCACATACTTCACAAGTCTAAATCGTCGCTCATGAAACAGAAATCTATCTGTTCCAACAAGTTTTTTTTTCGTTTTTTTGTTTTTATTTCATTATCTCTAAAAATCAATCATGTGGACGTCAAACCACACAGTGTTTCACGTTATCATCTGGATGATCTTCGTCACTTTCCTCACCATCTTCAATGTCGATGATCAACATCTCCATTGATCTCTTAATCATTAGACTATTGCGGAAACATTAACTTTGATCCTGCTCTGACACTATGATAAGTTCGATGGAGAGTACGAACACAAAAGTATTGTGAAAAATTTATATTAGACTTTCATAAGAATAAGAATAATGTGATATGATACAATAATTATATTGTATTTGTTTGATTTTGACAAAAAAAACTTTCTAATTGTATTATAAATTTTCATTTTAATTAATTAATTATATATATTAGAAAATGGAATAACAATACATCAAAAAAGTATTGTAAAATTTATTAGTATTATTTTTATGATATAACAGGTTATTTTCTTTTTTCTTTAGACGGTTTTAATTATGATTCCATTACATAATTTATGGTATTTTCTTTTTGGTAAAACATAATTTATAGCATTTTAAAAACTTTGAATTATATCATATGCAAAAAGTATAGTTTGTAGATAATGAATATTAAAATGATTCCCACTTTAGACTGAAACAAGATCAAGCAAATATAATATGGAAAAAGATATTGAAGATAAAAAAAGAAAAAAATGTACAGTTATTCCCATTATAATATACTCTTACCGTAGTTCATGTCATGTGTTGTGTTTTGTCAATATTTTCTTTACTTTTTGCCATCAAAAAAATTTAATCCACTAATCATCTAGGATACAATTTTTTTCTTGAGAAAATCAATCTAATGAGTTAGTGTTTACCAGTAGGTTAATACTGACTAGAACAATCATCAATATGTGTATTGATTATCATAAATTAAATGCCGCCACTAGGAAAAACCACTTCCGATTACCATTCATTGACCAAAAACTAGAAATATATGCTAACTACAACCATTATTGCTTCCTTGATGGTTATTCGGGTTTTTTTCGAATACCCATTCACCAGAATAACCAAGAAAATATGACATTTACATGCCCATATGGTACCTTTGCTTATCGAAGGATGTCATTTGGGTTATATAACGCACCCACAACCTTTCAAAGGTGCAAATGTCGATCTTCTCGGACTTAATTGAGAATGTGGTTAAGGTGTTTATTTATGACTTCTCCGTCTAGGGAGATTTGTTTGTTTCTTGTCTTGCTAATCTTTGTAGGGTCTTGGAGCAGTGTGAAGAAACAAACGTTATGTTCAATTGGCAGAAGTGCCACTTCATGGTCAAAGAGGGAATAGTGTTGGGACACAAGATCTCCGAGAAAGGCATTGAGGTGGATAGAGAAAATATTGATGTGATGACAAACTTAGTGCCTCCCAATTCGGTAAAGGGTATATGAAGCTTCTTGGGTCATGCCGGGTTTTATAGGAGATTCATCAAATACTTCTCGAAGATAGCTAGGTCTCTCACAAGACTTCTATGTAAAGAAGTTGCTATTGTGTTTGATGAAGAGTGTCTTGAGGCATTTGAAAGGATTAAACGTGAATTGGTGAGCGCTCCTATAGTTCAAGCTCCGGATTGGGACCTACCGTTTAAAATAATGTGTGATGCGAGCGACTATGTGATAGGAGCGGTTCTTGGTCAGAGGAAGGATAAGAAGCTTTATGTCATATACTATTCAAGTAGAACCCTCGATGATGCACAAGTTAAGTACACCACAATGGAGAAAGAACTACTTTATATAGTGTTCGCATTCGAGAAGTTTAGATCATACTTGGTCGGGTCATTGAGACACCTACTAGCTAAGAAGGATACCAAACCAAGACTATTGAGATGGATCTTGCTACTCCAAGAGTTCAACTTGGATATTAAGGACAAGAAAGGAATAGAGTATGGTGAAGCGAACCATCCACCTCGGATGAAAGTTCTCAATGATATACCAATTGATGACTCTCTTCGCAAGGAGAAACTATTGCTTGTGGATGTTTTGAGTTTTGTGTTAGAGTAAAAGATCGAAGTGACAATAAGTGTATAAAGAATAGTTGATTAGAGATTCGTTTTTGTATTGCTTGACATATTATATTGGGAATATGGTGTTGATAGCTTTTCCGATGTTTAGTGGTTATGAATCCCTATCTTCAAACTTTTTCTCGCTTTGTCTCTTGTAGTTTGCTTAGGGATAAACAAGAGATAAATTTGAAGGAATTGATATGTTAGGTTTCTACCTTCATTTAGTTACATTTCTCATAAGATTAGTCTCATATTGCATTCATTTTAGTGTCTAGGTGCATGTTTTGCATCTTTATCTTGTCTTATAGGTACATGAAGTAGAGTGGGCAAAAAGAGGTGAATTGGAATGAGGAATGGATCAAAAGAAGAAGTTTGAAGATGAATCGGAGGCTTTTGCGCTGAGAAGCAGCGGTTTAGAGACATCGCAGGTGATCCAGCGGCACCTCCCAGCGAGATGGAGTAACCACTATGAATCTTGACGAACCTACCTGAAGATCCAACGGGTTCTTGGCAGAAGGATAAAGACACCAAAGGACTATAGAGGGTTGTGTACGTGTAAAAACCATATAATATTTGATTAATCAAAATTTCATTGGTTTAATCGTCTGTTTTCAATTATTCAGTGTGCTAAACCTAATAATATATTGAAGAAATATTTATATAAACAAAAACTTGCAATACCGTCAGTTGATTAAGTGGCTAAAATAATAACAAAAGTGACGTTAATGTTATGAGGTCAAATGTAACGCCGGTTCCCCAATTCAAGTTAAGTTATCTTGCGTCATGCGTTAATAAGACGGTTTAATAACCGACGTAATGTTTTTTGAGTCGGTGAATAGCCGACGTGAAGCTCAGATATAATTGACGTTACAGAAATTACCGTAAAACTGATAAAATTTCAAACGAATATATAATTTATTAGAAATATTCGACGATTATAAGATAGATTTATAACTGGTTCAGGTATTTTTAATAGAGAATTAATCTATTGGTAAAATACCAACGGATTTCACACAGAAATACATAAATTCGTCGGAAATTACGAACATTATATTCCAACGGATATGTATTAGAAACCCGTTGAAAATTCGTTGATAAATACGAACGTTAATATAGACGTTGTTATAACCATTTGAATTTTGTATATACCGACGGATTTCCGACGGCTACGACTTCTATATATGTTTCCATATTTTTTCATTCATTCACACCACTTATTCATTTAATCACATTATAAAAACCACAAAAGTTGAAAAAATATGTTGACGAACAAATGATGGATCCGGAGTCAAACTTACTAAAAGATGAGTATGCACGAAGAATATGTGAGTTCATGAGATTGGCCGGAAATCAATGGGGAACTTAAAAAATAGTAAGATGAAATGTCCCTGTAATATTTGTCAGAATCCTCATAATGTTAAAGTTGAGTTAGTTTGGCATCACTTGTACAACAAATAATGATTATGGTAGTACTAGTGAAGCATATGTTGTGGATAGCCTAGGAGATACAACGGAAGTAAATATAGGTTTAGGTACGGTTGAGATGGTGATTGTTGCGTCTAGAAAGAATATGCAGTCGCCCGATTATGATGGAGATAGGGTTGAAGAACAAAATACAGAAACACAAAGGTTTTTTGATATGTTAGATGCAGCAAAGTAGCCACTATATAGCGGTTCTAGAGAAAATCATTCACTGTTATCATCTGCTAGTGGAATAATGACTATTAAGACGGACTACAATTTGGCAGAAGAATCTGTTGATGTGATAGCAGATTTTGTGAAAGATATAGTCTAAAGATAATCTTTCACCAGCATCATACTATGATGTACATAAACTTGCATCTGGTCTTGTTTTGTTGTATAATATGATAGATGTGTCCATCGGCAACGGTATGATATATTGGAGAGAATCCAAAAACCGCAAAAGATGTCGATTTTGTCGTAAACTGCAGTTTCAGGAAACGAGTGGCAGAGTTTTAGTTTAATTTAAACGTATGTGGTATTTACCATTAACAGAGAGGTTGAAGAGGTTATATCAATCTCAGCGCACGGCAGAGGCAATGAGATGGCATGCAGAGCATCGTCAAGATGGAGAGATTATGCATCCTTCACATCAAGAAGCGTGGAAACATTTCCAATCACTATATCAATATTTTGCATATGAGCAACGAAATATATACCTTCGGTTATGAACAGATGGTTTCAACCCATTTGGAAAGCATAGAAGACAATATTCGTTGTGACCGGTAATTGTAACACCTTACAATTTGACTACTTTTTGTGCATTTGTAGAGAGTTTTTCTTCCTCTCCATTCTAGTTCTCGGTCAAGAGCATCCAAAGAGGTCAATTGATGTATTCCTCCAGCCATTGATCTATGAATTACAAATATTATGGAAGCAGGGGGTTAAGTATTTGATGTTTTATTACAGCAGAATTTCAAGATGCGTGCAGTTCTTATGTGGACCATAAGCGATTTTCCAGCATATGATATGTTATCTGGATGGACAATTCATGGAAGATTATCATGCACGTATTACCAAGAAAACACTTATGCATTTCAATTAGAGCACGGAAGAAAGACGTGTTGATTTGATTGCCACAGAAGGTTTCTACCAAGTGATCATCCTTATCGTCGGTTTATAACATTGTTTAAAAAGAACATGCAAGTGTTTGATTGTGCACCTCCTGAGATTGATAGACTATGTATATTAGAGCAGTTAAGAGATTTTGGTGATGAGAAAACTTTTTACTACGGGGGTAATGGGCATGATCATGTTGACGGTGTCGGTGAAGTTCATAATTGGCACAAAAGAGTATTTTCTGGGATTTATCTTATAGAAAATATCATTTATTAAGGCATAATGTATATGATATGCACGTTGATAAGAACTTCTTTGACAACATCATGAACATTATTTTAAACGTCCAAGGGAACATGAAAGATAATATGAAGTCTAGATTAGACTGGCCATTGATTTGTTCTCCGGATTTTTTTTAAGTTTTGCCAAATTGTAGATGTCCTATGCCTGCCTACCAGTTAGATACAATTAAAAATGAACCATTTTTTATTGGATTCGCGATGATGTAAAATTCACAGATGGATAAGCATCTAATCTGCGAAATTTTGTTGATTCCGCAAGAGAAAATTTATTGGAATGAAGAGTCATGATTGTCATATTGTGATGCATCGGCCTCTTCCATTTGTAATTGCCCATCTTTTTCAAAAAGACTTTCACCAAGCAATTGCAGGTAAAATATCGCTACTTCCATAATATTAACCATTTCAGACGCATATATCTATATTAATATGTTTATTGTTTATTTGTAGGATTTGGTGCTTTTTTCAAAATTTATGCACGAAAACACTTACATTTGAGGGTATCCACAATTTATAGGAAAATATACCGGTAATCCTTAGTAATCTTGAGAAGTTATTTTCACAGTCTTTCTTTGATGTTATGGAACATCTTCCAATTCACCTCCCACTAGAAGCAGCACTTGGAGGCTCTGTTCAATACCGTTGGTATTTCGGGTCAATCAGGTGAAGTTGTTTACTATGGTATTATGATTGAAATATTGGAAGTCCGGTATCTAGGAATGTTAAATTTGAGGTGCATTGTGTTTAAGTGAGATTGGTATTATTCATTTGTTGGTCGTGGTGTTCTAATTGACCAATTCGGCGTGACATTGGTACTTTCAAGATGGAGACTACTTAAGTGTAATTCATTCATCCGTGCTTCACAAGCAGACAAGTTCTGCTACACTTTTAAATATTAATGTTTTTTATCTTTACTATCATTATCATTTTATATAGGTTTTACCGTATCCGACGTACTCGATCATGCTGATGGGAAACTACAATATGTGGTTTCGCCAATTCGCGGTAAGTTACTTTATTATTTATTTTACTGTAATTTAAATATTTTATTTGCATTTAAATTTTCTTTTTGTAGCAAGATTTTACTTGGGAGAGAGACGTCACGTTTACGGTTAGACGTGAGTTTGATGCTAAGACATTCCAGATGTACTCGAGGAAGCTGAACGAGTGGAAGGGAAAATGGAAGCGGAATGAGGTGTCGAGGGAGTTGCTTGTGAATTCGGACCTATGGAATGGGTTCATGGAGTATTGGAGGATGGAGTAAACTCAGCCTTGGTAACTCAATCTATCAACCGGAAGAACGACAATAAAGGAGTTGCTACGCATAACCTCGGAGCAATGAGCAAGGCTTCCCGTGAGTAACAACTTGTAAGTTTACCTTTTTTTAATCTTACGTTGCTACAAGATGCACACACCAACCAGAATACGGGTCAAATACAAGATCTACTTGCTCAGGAGATCATCGAGACCATGACGAGGCTTGATGATGAGTTTCTCTAATCCCAACCGGTTGTTGAAGGAACTCCTCTGTGCACCAGAATTTCGTTCGAAATGGTTTTTGAAGTAACTAAAGGTTATAGTTTTTTTATTTACTTATTATCTAACTCGAATTCTAATTTATATAATTGCTTATTTAATTTGCTTTGGACTTCCATAGGAGAAGCATTCTTCCGCATCTTCAACTTCTTCAAGGTTTTACGGCGATTCCAAGTTTAGAGCGCAACTCGAGGAAAACACGGCCGAGATTGAAGGATTGAAGACGAAGATCGACACCATCAAAGAAAGCTGTCAAGAATGACTCTAACAAATGGAAACAGAGCAAAGAGCTGATAAAGAAAAGTTCAATGCAATGAAAGCTCGGATGGTAGAATTCTTCTGATCATTCCCGCCTCTACCACCGCAAAATTAGGATTTTATGTTTTCATAAATCTTATTATGAATAATATTTCTTTTAATTTGGATAATTTTATTTTTCGAATGTTTAATCAAAATTTTAATTTTCATATTATTTTCAATTTTATTTTAATTTTATTTTGTATTCTAATTTAGTTTTAATTTTAATTTAGTTTTAATTTTAATTTAATCAAAATTTTATTTTTAATTTGAAATTTAAAAAATTACGTAACCGTCAGAAATCTATCAGAAACGATTCAGTCGGAAATCCGACGGATTTATTTCCGATGGATCAAAGATGTTGGAATATCATCAAAAATCTATCAGAATTACCAACGGATTTCCATCGTGTGTTTCATTTCCGACCATCTATATCAGACAGCCAAATCCGTCAGAAACAGCCATTTCAGACAGATTTGACCGTTTGTTTCCCGATGTTTTCTTGTAGTGTTAATTTCAGTGTATTTTGTAGTGATTCATTAACTCTTTCCAAGGGATTTGATCATTTGTTTCCCGATGATTTCTTGTAGTGTTAACTTCTGTGTATAATGTAGTGATTCATTAACCTTCCTCAAAACCTAACCATTTGAAACTCAGTCACTTGAACTTCAGCTTTGCCAAAAAATCTGGTATAACTCTAAAATGACAAAATCCAGAAACCCAATATAAATATGTTATAAATCTTTCACTAGTTCTAATCAATATACTTTCATAAACAATATAAATATGTTATAAATCTTTCTTTACCTGGCGCTTAAACTACATGAGCAGAAAATACACTATTTAGGGGTTACTTTTTCTTTTGTGTTGTTTCTCAAAATTTGTAAAAATAGCTTAGTAAGTTGAGCATATTTTGTTTTTAGTGACCGGATCTTTTAAAACATCGTCAACATAAATAGTAACAAAAGGTTTCAATTGTTTGATTGATGATTGTTGCTACATCCAAATGAAGAAATTTGGTCGTGATCGCTAACAGGACATGTGTACCGTTGACCAAATATTACGTCAATTGGCCATTCACTAAATTCTCCAAAATATTTTATAAATAATAAGATTGACCAGATATAGTGTTCATGTGTACCTTTTAGTTTCTGTATAGAAAATGTAAATATGAAAATATAAAGAAAAAATAAATGGAAACTAAAATCAAAACATTGAACTATTTTGAAGAAGATTGGTAACGGGGTAGCATCTAATATGCGTGCAAAGAATGATATAACCATAAGGTCCATAACCATAATCATAATTGATAAACAATTGTACAATTAATGATAACAATAACCAAGGATTGTGTTTTTTCGGTGATATTTTTTTATTTCTATATATAGAATGAAAATCCTGATCCATATAAAGAAAGTAATTGAAAAATAAATATAATGTATTGACCAATTTTGAAGAAGTGGGTGTTGGAGCTAGATAGCACCAAATCGGACCCGCTCATAAACCCAAAACACGGCTCAATCTGTAAACTATAAAAAGGCTCATAAAATAAAACCCAAATCTGGCCAAGTCAAATAAAAATGTTGAGACCTCCTAAAATCAAGCCCCAAGTGCTCTTCCACTTAGAATGAGTCAACGAGAGAAATGGGTACTTACTTGGAGCACAGGTCACACATTTTGTGGAGAGCATCTCGTCGTGTGGTTACGGAGATTACGGACTTTGTTGAGAAGCGTTCCTATTATAAAAGGAACAAGATAAGTCTTCACCAAAGGCTCGATCCATGAGTGCAGTCACCATTTTTTATCTCTTCACAGATTTCTCCATATTATTCGATCTACGAATAAAGTCCCATTCGTAGAATCTGGTTCATTTAGATTTCTCCTACATCCTCTTCAACTTTATACAAATTTTTGGGTATGAATTTTAGCATTCACAATTGGACAAGGGAGTAATAATATCTAATATGCTTGCAAAGTATAATATAACCATAATTGATGAACAATACAACATCAAAATCTGAATTCTAACGTGGGGATGGCTTCTTCCTCCTATTATTATGGCGTTGTTTCTCTGGCAGTTCTGTTACCATTTCTCTTAATCTCTTCTTCAGCCACAACATACATCAACTCCATATGCCAACATGTCTCTGACAAAGCCTTCTGCGTCAAAACTTTGAAAGCATATCCTAAGGCAGCTTTTGCCACCAGCACGGTACTAATATTTATTTTCCAATAACCTATAAATATAGACATATCACAAGTTAGGTTCCAAAGGTTTTAGATTCTCCATCGATTACAATTTTGGGTCTTAAATTATCAATTAAAGTTTCGAGGTTAAGTTCTTCTCCTAAAGGTTCAAAGTTGAAGATCCAGTTTTTAAAACAAAATAACAATTTTTTAATTTCAAGTCTCAGTCTCAATCGTAGACACCTAATTCCTTATTATTTCAATATGTAGTTTCAAGCGGCTGAGGCCACGCTTAGCCTAGCCATATCTTATGCTGATAAGTCTAAGGCTTTCGCCGGAAAAGCAGCAAAGAAGAATCCGAGCTTGGAGAAGCAGTTTGCGGCTTGTCAAGATGCCTTTTTGACCATTAGCAACTCTATCCAAAGCGCTGCCTTGGGACTCAAGGAATCGCCAGAGACTGCGAACTATGACGTCATGGTTTGTACCGACAGCACAACGATGGTGAAGGGTTTGGTCGGGAAAAACACAGACAAGGCTTCGAAGACTGTCATAAAGATGACACTGAGGTTGGAGAAGCTTATTGTTCTCGCCGTTGGAGCCACCGTAGCTGTTGGCGGGTAAAGACGACAATGAGAACACGTACCATTTTACTCTGGTTAAAGGGTATTGTTCTTTAATAATAGAGGATGCATTTTTGTTTTTAAAGGATCATTTTAAGTCTATATATATATATAAAAGAGAATTTTCTTAGTCTTACAAGTAAGCTATGTGAAACGACTTACAAGTAAGCTTATATTTTTGTTCTTTTTCGTATTATCGATACCTAACATATATTGTTATGTTTTTTATGTTACTTGGTTTCTCAGACAACTCCGCAGATCAAAAGAATAATTTTTGGGATTCTGCGAGATTACCATCCATCATCCAATCTGCTAGTTCATACTGCGTTTTTGAAGAAATCGCCGAACTCAGAGCGGAATTAGCAGAGAAGACCGTCGAGCTCGATTGTTTGAAGATCGACATCATCACAATACGCGAGGAGCGAACAAAAGATCACGTGACGAGAGAATAGGAGAGAGCATTCGATCTAGCGAAGATACGTGCTATGGAAGAACAGATGAACGGCTTCTTCGCACATTACACCCCCCACCTCCGGCTCCGTAGTTTTTTATTTTTCAAACATTTATAATGTTTTGGATTTTTAATGTTTTTATATTTTGAATGTTCTTTTGAATTTTTAATGTTTTTAGATTTTTAAAATTTTAATATATTTACAAATAAATTAAATTTTTATATTTTTATATTATTTAATTAAAAATAAATAAGAAATAAATTAAATTTTAATTATATTTAAAAATAATAATTTATATACTCCGTCGGAAATCCGTCAGAAACATATGGTTGGAAATAAATTCGTCGAAAATCCATCTGTCATAAATCTATTGGTAATACATTCGTCGGAAAATTATATACCATATAAAAATTAATAGATTTGTATACTACATATGAAATACTAAAATAGAATTAGATGGCTCTCACTAATCATTATAAGTTTTTTTATTTATTTAAGTTTTTTATAATTTGTGAACATATTTTTTTTAGTTTTCGATAAATTGATTTATGTTTTTTTCAATGACCAAACACAATTATTGAAAAAATGTTTGCTTATTCATTTGGTTATTCAAATTTTAGAAAAATAAGTGTATCTTATATTGTTATAATAATATATGCTCTATGAAAAACTATTGCTAGTCTAGTATATTTGTTATTCTATATGTTATTAAGCAACAATAATTATAATAAAACTATGAGAATTTTCACAATTATATTTTTAAATTTTGGCTATCTTAATTTTTTAAACCCTTGGATTGACCCGCTAAACCCGTAGTTATGAGACGGGATGGGTTAGTGTTTTTAATTTGGAACCCACGGATTTTAACTGACTAATCAGGTAAAAATAGCAACTAAGTTTAACCCGCTATGGAACGGATTAAACGGGGCGGGTTAACCCGCTGTGACACTCATAATTAGTGGTAGCTGTACCTTTGATTTCATTCCATCATGTCAGGTTCAAAATTATAAATCCTCACCCTTTATGCATTAAATTATGCAATAATTTTAAATATTTTTAATAGTTTTAAATAATATTAAATTTTAATAATTAAATATTTAAATATATTAAAAATGTGAACAATACTTTTTTAAATATTTATTAGTTAATTTATATCTTAAGAGGAATTCTTTTTTTTTTAATTTCAAATTTTGAAAATAATAATAAAAATATTATTGTGTTAAAATATTGGATATAGCATATATAACCCAAACTCATACCGGTTATGTATTTGGTATAGTTTCAATCCGGTTACGAATGTTAAAATAATAATGCTTTCATCAATATTTTAACACTCGAATGGATATGATTGTTGTACCGAGATTACTCGTGAACTGAATTAGTGATCGGTCATATTTATACTAAACTCGTAAACTATCAAATAAGATATAAAACCGTCAAAAAGATTAAAATTATGTGAACCGGATCTGCTTGTTTCTAAAACATTTTATGATTACATTTACGACTGAATTTAGATTTGTTCTTGGTAAGAGTGAAAATTATTCATACTCCGCTTTGTTCCGTCCTATTCTATCCATATAACAATACATTCCCGATATGTGATAAATTTTGTATTTCCGATGGTCAACAGACCGGATTGAATCACAAATTTCCAAAATCTTTGGGAGAAATACAAATATTAATATAGAATTTTCAAAATATATATATAATTATTAACAATATATATATATATATATTATAAATAATTCTATATATATTATTTTTTCAAGTATCATGTATCTCTGATTGTTTCAAAGTTTTTTATAGGTCAATAATTTTGAGCTTTATGTTTATAGATTCGTATTTATCAAAATTATTCATTTTTTCTTAAATTTACTTGAAATTATTCTATATTAACAAAATTATTCAAAAAATCCAAAATTTTCTATAAATTATCTTGAATTTTTTAAAAATATTTTATAATTCAAAACTATCCACAATTATCCGTTAAAATAGAGATAATTACAAAAAATTATATTTCCGGGTTAAATATATGATTACACTTACAGGTGAATTTAGATTTATTCTTGGTAAAAATAGAAATAATTCATACTCCGTTGTGTTTTGTCCATTTTATCATCTACGCGTTTCAGTTTCCAAATTCTTGTTCCATATAAAAATCCATTCCCAATATGTTATATATATTTTATTCCAAATTGAAAACGGACCGGATGGAATCAAAAATTTTCAAAATCTTTTTTGGGACAAATACAAATATTAATAATCCGTTTTGAGTACGGATGCAATTCTTTTAAATATAATTTGTTATAGTGTAATTTAAGTAAATTATAAATATTTTGTGGTGTTAGAGTATACTTCATATAGATTGTTAGTAGAGTGATTATTAATATTAATGATTATATAGATATTTTAAGTGTTGATTAAACATTTTAAGAATGATAATAACTTTTACTGGTGACCGGGTGCGATAGATGTAATCTCAAATACCTAATAATACCGTTTAAAATACAGAGGAGAAAAATTAGCATAAAAATCAAATTTACAATTATTATTAAAATTTACAATTATTACTATAATATGCTTTTCCTACGATGAACGAATCTCTCACCAGTCAACAATACTCGCCTCAACGGTATTTAAAGCCATAAACATTCACGCATTTAATTAGCTTTATGAACTAGTTACATTTTAGTCTTTTTGTCCATTCGCTAGATTATCAAATTAAATTAATCGTTTATGTTAAAAATTCTACGTTTAAAAATGAGAAGAGCTCTAACATGTATATAAACCATATAACTTTTGGAGTTGACAAATCTCATAAAACAAGGTGGTCAAAACCGGGAGCTATGAAGTTTGTTATATGATATTCGATTTTGGATTAAAAAATACATCTGTAGATCATGTTAATCGCGAGAGAAACTAATCTAATAGTTAAAATGAGATGTTAAAAGAAGGAAAAAAACACACTATAATCCCAGAGGCCTGCTCCTTCTATTATTCTATAAACATGTTCAAAATCTCGGGTTCGAACGGGTTAAGGGTCAGTTGGACCATAGAGTTTTATAAAACAAAAACAACATTCTCAAAGCCATTCCATGATGCTCCTAATAGATTTATACATTCATACTGGATTACAATTCGAAACGTGGGAAATATAAATAGTCTGCACTAAGCAGTCTATATGTACACGATACATCATACATGAAGAATGAGATCTTAAACTTCACAGTTCCTTTAGAAGCTCATCCATGAAACCCAGGAGGATAATCTTGAGGTTGTTTCTCTACTAATTCCTTTAAACCAAGTTCTTGCTCTTCTAGATTCTTCGGTTTAACATCATATACATCATTAAACAACTCTGTCAGTGGTTGTTTCTCCCACTTCTCCGCTGCTTGAATCGATTGCAAAAGCTACAAAACACACAAAAACCTACTAAAACAGTTAGATAACATAACTTTAACTTAAACATAAGAATGTAGCGGTTTTCGGAATCTCTACTTGTTTTCTTATGTGAGATCTTAGATCGGATTCAGCTTCGTCACTCCACCATCCGTTATCCTCTACCCATTTCCTGAATCTATTCATAGGGTTTCTTGACATTTTCTAGAACTGGATGTCATGGGCCGCCCTGTACTTAGTTGAATCATCTGATGTAGAATGATGTCCTACTCTATAAGTCATCGTCTGCATTAAAAAAACAGCAAAATATTATTTAACCAAAAGTTATAAACTCTGAGACAAATCTCTAATATGGTTTTTCTTTTTACCTCAATGAAAACAGTTATTTGTTCTGTTACAGCTATTTCTCGAGCTACACGTACCGCACTGTAAACCGCAAATGCAACGTTATTGTCCACACGAATGCTTCGGATACCGTAAGCTTGACCTTTCACAACTATTCCATCACCTAAAAACAAACCACATAAGTAAAAATCAAAACAGAGAAACTGTTTTGGTCTCTTTTTTAATGAATAACAGAAGAAGTTAAGTTACTTGCATACTTCTAAACTGTTATGAGATATGAGTTCTAATGGCCCAACCGTTGTTAATATGTTTAACAACTCGATGGCGTCTATCCCTGCAAAAGCAACGCTGGAGCTCGTCCTCGTGGTGGTTCACTGCGGAGATCCATCCAGAAACTCCATTTTCTTCCTCATCGTTCCTCTCAGCTTACTTGCTTGCCTCTCCACCTTCTGCGCCTACACCAACACACAGATTCCACAAAACCAAATCATCAGCACGCACACAATATCACAAATGAGTCAAATTTTGCTAATCAATTTGTAACTGATCTGTGAAAGTTGGAACATGTTATGTGATCCACGACAGGTTGCGGGTTAACCTGTGGGTGAAAATATTCCTTTACTTTATGTATTTATATAATTATATACCATATAAAAATTAATATATTTGTATATTACATATAAAACACTAAAATAGAGTTAGATGACTATCACTAATCATTATAAGTTTTTCTTATTTATTTAAACTTTTTATAATTTGTGAACCTATTTGTTTTAGTTTTCGATAAATTGATTTATGTTTTTTTCAATGATCAAACACAATTATTGAAAAATGTTTGCTTATTCAAATTTTAGAAAAATAAGTGTATCATATAGTGTTATAATAATATATGATCTATGAACAACTACTGCTAGTCTAGTATACTTGTTATTCTATATGTTATTAAGCAACAATAATTATAATAAAAACTATGAGAATTTTCGCAATAATATTTTTCGTTTTGCTTATCTTAATTTTTTAAACCCTTGAATTGACCCGCTAAACCCGTAGTTATGAGACGGAGTGAGTTAGTGTTTTTATTTTGGGTGACAGAATAAGATTCCCCGGATCTCCCTCAATCTCAAATCGACGACGAGAGATTCTACCACGCTCACTTTTACGTAGCTTCACTTCTTCTTGATCCTGCTCCATTGGAGTTGGACAAACAGCAATTTAGTTTAATCCGCTATGGAACGAGTTAAACAGAACGGGTTAATCCGTTTTGATATCCTTAATTAGTGGTAGGTCTACCTTTGATTTCATTCCATCATGTCAGGTTCAAACATAGCTCGAGAAAATAATTCTCTTTTATGTGGAGATTTAGACTATTGGGCTGATCTCTTGCAGCCCAATATTGACAAAAATGAAGAGCCCAGTTCGAAATAGATAATTTATTTTATGCTAAAATATTCATTATCCAAGTTATACTTAGAGCAACTAAAATTTCTTGTTTTAATAATTCTGTTCAAAGACTCAGAAAATCAGTACTAACACATTTTTCTTATCTTCATTTGGTCATTTTGTCCATCGTCAGTTCGATTTTGTGTTTGTAAACAAAAGTTTTGATATCCATAATCTTTTTCACAGACTTAAAATCTCGCACTGGCTTTCAAATTAATGAAACGATAATTTTTGAAAAAAGGTAAAATAAAATCAACACTACAAGAAAAAGGATAAATTTTCGACGGGGATTTCTGACGGGTTAAAACCCGTTGGAAATAACCGATAGAAATACGATGGTATATCGGCGAAATGAACCCGTCAGTTTGCCGTTGTAAAATTCCAACGGCGCAGAGTCCGTCGGTAATACCGTCGCAAATTTATCGACGGCAAATCAACGGGGTTGACAAATTTAATAATTCTGTAGGATTGCCGTCGTAAATATGTCTGTCGGTAATGTCCAACGGCATTCCAACAAAAGTTTATATTTTCATAGTTTGGTACACCCATATCACCACGTGGTAAATTGTTGGGAGTGTCGGCAACAATATTACAAAGGATATCCAACAGCATACCGACGGGTGAGTTCATATAAAAGCGAAATTTCACTGTGTCAATCATTATAACGTGAAATCAATATCAAATCTCTCTTTAATTTGGTCAATGGCTTCTTCTAGTAATTTTCGGTCATGGATGGATGAACCGATGAAAGATTCAGAGTCTGGATTGTTGAAAGATGATTACGTCCAAGGTATAATGGAGTTCATGGCATTTGCAAGGAATCAACCGCCAACTCAAAGACGCGGTAAGATGAAATGTCCTTGTTCAAATTGTTTGAATTTGCGCAATGTAAATATCGAGTTGATATGAAATCACTTATACAAGAATATGTTTATGCGGGGTTACAAGATTTGGTATCTCCATGGAGAAACCCAAACAGAGTTAGCCAGTAGAATGATGAGCATTAAGACATATTTCAATTTATCAGAAGAGTGTGTTGATGCGTTTGCAGAATTTGTGAAAGATCTATTGCCTGAAGATAATATGTCACCTGCTTCATACTACGAGATTCAAAAGCTTGTTGCAGGTATTGGTTTACCGTATCGTATGATAGATGTATGCATCGACAATTGTATGATCTTTTGGAGAGAAGATGAAGATCTACGTAGCTGTAAATGGTGTCGTAATCCACAGTTTCAGGAGGGCAGTGGACGGGTTCTAATTCCTTATAAAAGGATGTGGTATTTTCCGCATACAGAGAGGTTGAAGAGGTTATATCAGTCAAAACGCACGACAGTGGCAATGAGATGGCATGCGGAGCATAGGCAAGATGGAGAGATTACACATCCTTCAGATGCAGAAGCATGAAAATATTTTCAGTCGATATATCTTGATTTTGCCTTCGAGCGTAGAAACATGTACCTTGGATTATGTACTGATAGTTTTAACCATTTCGGAAGGCATGATAGACAATATTCACTCTGGCCCATTATAGTAACACCGTACAATTTGCTTCCTATGTGCATGCGTCGAGAGTTTTTGTTTCTCTCTATATTTGTGTCGAGACCAGAGCATCCTAAGAGATCACTAGATGTCTTCCTTCAGCCGTTGATCCATAAGTTACAAATGTTATGGCATCATGGAACAGAAGCGTACGATGTTTCATTGCGGCAAAATTTCAACATGCGTGTTGTTCTTATGTGGACCATAAGCGATTTTCCAGCATATGGTATGTTATCATGATGGACTACACAACACAGATGCATTCCAGTTGCGTCACGGCCGAAAGTGTTATTGGTTTGATTGTCATAGACGATTCCTACCTGAACGACATCCCTATCGTCGATCGCGGACTTTGTTTACTACAAATAAAAGAGTTGTAGACGGATCTCCCCTAGATTTAGATGGTCGTTCTATTTTATATCAACTACGAGATTTTGGAGCTCAAAGGACGACCGAGTGTGGGGGTAACGGATATGTTTTAGTTGACGGTGTTGAGGTTAACCATAATTGGCACAAGAAGAGTATTTTGTGAGATTTACCTTACTGGAAAAACCATTTACTGAGGCATAATCTAGATGTTATGCACATTGAGAAGAAATTTTTGACAATATTATGAACATAGTATTAAATGTCCAAGGTAAGACGAAAGACAACATGAAGTCTAGATTACACTTGGCAATGATTTGTTCTCGTGATGATCTTCGAGTAATGTCGAATGGGAGATGTCCAATGCCAGCCTACCGGTTAAGCACAAACAAGGTAACAACATTTTTTTATTGGATTCGTGATGAAGTCAAATTCTCAGATGGATATGCAACAAATCTACGAAATTGTGTCAATTATGTGGAGAGAAAGTTTACTAGAATGAAGAGTCATGATTGTCATGTTGTGATGCAACGAGAACTACCATTTGTGTTTTCCCAACTTCTTGACAAGAATGTTCATGAAACAATTGTTGGTAAATATTACTTATTATACGTATAACTTTTTCATTAGATAAAACAACTTGATATCTTTCTTTCTTAACTACAGGAACAAGGGCATTTTTCTGTGATTTGTGTTCTCAAACCCTTATAACCGAAGGTATTCGCAATTTAGAGGACAACATACCGAAGGTACTTTACAATTTGGAGAAGATATTTCCACCATCTTTTTTACCTTGTTATATACTTATACTTTTAAGCAATTCTGTTTTTTTCATTATATTGAAATTTAAATATCTTTTAAATTTTTTAATTAATATTAATTTTATGTTTAAAGTGACTTTGTTAGGTTTTCGGCTGGACGTGGTCGTTCCTCATCGACTGGACGTGGTTCTGTTCCTTCTCCGAGATCATCTCCCTAACCTTCTACCGTACCTCCTCCACGTTTAGGCCGCAAGTCACGTGTTCCCGTTGTTGGTGGTACTTTACAACGAGGTAGAGGGCAAGGGATTCCGGAAACCTATCCATCTGAGTCTAGCCAAGTTCTTGATCCGCAAACCCACCAATTCACAAGAATGATCGTTGAGGAGTTCATCCAGCAGCCCCGATTGCAGGAGATCACAAGGCTGCATCCACAGAGGCTACCTAATACAACTTGGTAAGAAAAGTTAAAAATAAAATTTCTTAATCAAATAATTTCGTTTACGTTACTAACGTGTATATTTTCTATTGTTTATAGGTTTGATATTTCCCACAATGGAATATCTAAGTGTATTAACAATATGCTTAATGGAATGATTAAGGAGTCATACCCAACATTTTCGAAGATGCCTAACATTAATGGAATGAGACCAATGGTTTCGACACTTTGTGGTAACTATCGTTTTAATAATTAATTATATTATATTATATAATTTTATAATATTTTATATATGTTTTTTATAGCAAGAGTTCACATGGGATGTTGCAGATACTAGTCTGGTAAGGCGAAAGTTCGAGAGAAAATGTCGCGACCAATATCGCTGTAAGGTTTACGAATGGAAGCAGTTTTGGTTGGCGGAGAAGGTTTGCAAGGAGTTGGAGTTTAAACCGTATTTGTGGGACGGGTTTGTACGACATTGGGAGGCAGAGGAGACGAAGTCAATCAATCGAGAAAGCCAAAAACAGGATGAGCGATTAAGACGGAGTCGTACACTCGACACATAAAGCTAGACCTCAGAGCATCGCCACTGTCAAGGATAAATTGGTATGTATCTCAAAATTTTAACTTATTAATTATTATTTATAACCGTTTTCGTACTTTTGCTTTTTGATTGCAGACAAAAAAAAAAGGAAAACGTCCATCTCATGTGGAGTTAGTCACCGAACTTCACACCAGCAAGAAGACGGGTGAGATTCAAGATCCGATAGCTCGGAACCTCGTCGATTCCGTCAACAAGCTTGCAGATGAGTATCGGCAGTCTCAAAAAATTTTAGATTCTCAGATTGAAGGCGCCAACTCGAATGAAGTTTCAGTGGATAAGTTAAATGAGTTTTATGATGAGGTAAAATAAATGCTTTTCTTTTTCTATATAGAAGTTTTAATTTGATATACCTTAACTCATAAAATTGATCTTTTTGTTTTACAGGTAACTCCTAGGAGCAAAAGATGTGTTTTTGGCGGTCCCAACGAGCACCATAGTGCGACATCTCAGTTTTCGCATGATGCAGCATTTGTTTCAAATGCAAGAAGATGTCATGAACGTCAAAGCTGCTTGCAAGAGTGAAATGGAGGAATTCAAGCTTCAGATGAAGTAACAAATGAAAGAAGAATTGGACGCAATGAGGGAGCAAATGCGAGTCGAGTTTCGCGGTACTGCGCTGCCACCGGACGAGTGATTTTTTTCTTTTATTTCGTGTTTCAACGGATTTAAATTTTAGTTTCTTACATTTCAAATTTGATGTTTCTTAATTTATTTATGTTTATTAAATTTAGTACACTTTTTAAAAAATTAAAAAAAAAATTATTATTCGAGACCAATTTTATGGGTTTAAATTGCATTTATAAAAAAAATTAAAATTTTATTATCCGTCGGTTTTCCGTCGTAAATTACCCGTCGGTTTCTCATCGTAAACTAAACCTGTAGATTTCCCGTCGGTTATCAAACCCGTTGGTTTCCTATCGTAATATATTTTACGACAGGAAACCAACGGTTAAAGGGGTTAATTTACCGATGGATTCTCTGTCGTTATTCTGTCATCAATTAATTGTCAGTATGCCGTTGGTTTTTTACCTATGGAAAACCGACAGGATTTGACTTTTCAACACCTAAATACGACATACTTTCCCGTCGTAAAATCCATCGATTATGCTTTTTTCCGATAGATTACCGACGAATATAACCGTCACAAACGGCTTGTTTTCTTGTAGTGCAAGCGAATCCTTTATATTATGAGTACTCTTTCCAAATTTGAGTAGAAAAGTTGCATGCTATAATATTTGGTGAGTTTCTTTTTGTCTCGTTAAAATAAATTAAAGATTGCCACAGATTGTGTTCCACTGAATATATTACTTTCTATAATAGAATGGAAATAATTAGAGAAAATAAATCGGAAATTAGTTCAATGAAATAACTTTTTTAGTCTATTACCAATTTTGAAGCAAATGAGTAAGGGTAGGTAATTTATTACCAATTAATATTTTCGTATAATTGATTGGATACATCAGAGAAATAGCGTTAACCTCGGGCATGGAACAATCATGTAGTCTACGTTATCATGATTTAAACTGAATATAAGCTCCACTGGCTTTCAGACTAATGAAATGAGAAGTGTTGGCCAAAAAATAAAAAAATCAAGCTAATCGTTTATATATATATTATGATTTGTGTAATTTGTGTCGGAAAAGTTGCATGCTACAATAGTTGGTGTAATAAATTTGCTATCATCTTTTCAAAAATAAAATCAAGATTCTCCACAGATCGTGTCCCATTATATGTTTTACTTTCTATATAAGAGAATGTAAATATGGAAATAATTAGAGAATATAAATCGGATATTACCAAAATAAATAACCATGACCACGATTCACTAACAGTTGAGATTAAACGAAAATCTGAATACAGTAACTAGGGATGGCTTCTTCTTCAAATTGTTTTGTCTTCGTTTCTGTGGCAATTCTGCTACAACTTCTCTTAGGATCTACTTCGGCCTTAAACTCCACAAAATACATCAACGACATATGCAAACGTGTCAGAAACAACACCTTCTGTTTTCAAACTTTGAACTCCTATCCTCCGGTGGTTGCTGCCACCAATAAGGTACTAATATTTTACACACATCATATCTCTATTGTTCCAATCATTAGATAGAGATATATCAGTACAAGAAACACATACATTTTTAGACGGAAAAATCGGTCACAGAGTCGTCGAAAACGGCTTTTTGACAGAAAACGACGCTTTATATCACTTGTTAGTTTCTCAATCCATTACATTATTTTTTTTTATATTATCATTTAATGTTTTGAAGTTATGGTTTTAACTTGAATCTATGGTCTTTTCATAAAATTTTGTATCGAAAATCCTAGAAATTCAGGATTATAAAATGCAGTCATTAAACCAAATTTTTCTTATTTTCAGTTGTGATCATATCTTATTCTCAACAATAGACACATAATATTTAAGTATTTTAATTTGTAGTACCAAGCGGCTGAGGCCGTGCTCCACCTTGGTAGATCCCACGCTCTAAAAACGTTGAGTTTCATTGAAAAATTGGCAAAGAAGAGACCAAACTTGAAACAGTTCAAGGCGTGTCAAGATGTCTACAAGTATATTGCAATGTCTTTCGATATCCCTACCTCGGAACTCAAGGAGGAACCTGACTCTGCAAACTATGAAGTTATGGTTTGTTACGACCAAACGAGTATGGTGAAAAATTTGGTCGGGAAAAATAGAGATGTGGCATCGAAGAAGGTCATGACGATGACAATGAAGATGGAGGTCTTTATTGAGCTTGCCGATGGAGCTACCACAGCTATTGGTTGGTGAAAGACGAGGATGAGAACACATACCTTCGTTAGATTTCCCATATTTTGTTTAGTTTGGTGAAAGATTTTTTTTTTGGTTCAAATTTTCTCGGAGATTGTGGTGATTTATTTCTATGGGATGCAATATTCTGATTTTAAGAGGATCAATACATTTCCTTTGTTTCAGTGGTATAGATGCATATGTTGAAAACTTTTATGATCTAATTGCAAAATGTTTGGAAACAAGGGGCTGCAATTGGTTTATATAATTTAATTGATTTATAAATTTGTAAGAGATTTGGAAATTCTTATGTGCATGTTAAAATAACATGGTTTACTTTCTATATCAAAAGAGAAACAATAGGAGCCATTGTTGCGTTGTTGCGATGAAATTTTGTCTGAGCAATTTTGATTCTTTTTAATAAAAACCTCTATATTATTTTTAATGCATTGAAACATCTTTTATATTAAAAGAAGAGACCGGTGTAAATCGTACACCCAACAATGTGTCTTGTGCTACAGAAAACTTAAAGTGGAAAAGCTTTTAGCCAGATCAGTTAAATTTAATTTTGATATTTCTCATCATCAAGGGAGTCGATCATCAGGATTAAGATGGATAATAAGGAATAGCTACGATATTTTCCTTTAATGTGAGATGGGACAATGTCAAGAAAGACATACAATTGAAGAAACAGAGGCCTATGCGTTTGTTTGGGTATTACAATCGGCATGAAGTTTAGGTTTATGGAGAGTAGAGTTTGACGGCGATAGTAATACCTTTATTCATCCAGTGAATAATCATTCAACAAATATTCGTCTGCAACACTATATTCGGAAAATCAACCAATGGAGAGCTCATTTTGATTGGATAAAATTTATTTTTCATCCTAGATTACAAAACTTATGTGCTGATCTTCTTGCTAAGACAAGTATTTCTTCATGTCAACAATGGTCATTGTATAATTCTTGTTCAAGTTTTTAGTACCGTCACAGTGGTTATGTTTCCGCTAATTAATAAAGTACTTTGATGAAAAACAAATATATTAAAAGAAGGGAGAAATTGGAATTAATGGATATATATATATGGTTTGTCCATCTATATTTTTAATCAACATTAGGTACTATGATTTTGTAATAATATTAAACCTATTATATCCTAAAAATAGGATTTAAAAAATAAAAAAATAAAATAAATTATATCCTGAAGAGTATCTACTGGGAACCTTTGGCCTTCTCAAATCTAAAGGCTATCGTCGTAAATAATTGCCCAAAGCTGAAAAGCTTCCATTAAACAAAGCTAGTGACAAAGGAAATCACATTCTCATAACAACAGAAAAAAAGAATGGTTGGAAGGAGTTGAGTGGGAGGACGAAGCAACTAAAGACCGATTTTTGCTTTTGAGTAAGGTAAAAAAACGTATTCACAAGGTTTTCAACGTTATCTTTTCATTCCTCACGTCACACTCGTTTTGATATTCTCAGGTTATGGGGCCAAAAAACCTTGCAGCACACAGAGCTTCTGAAATAACCAATTTCGGGAGTTGCTACTGTTTGTCGTCAGACTTGAACTTTTTCTCTGGCTTTTGTGACTCTTTTCTTCTAAAACTATTTCATATTTTTGGTCTTGTCTTATGCTTAGTTTTGAGTTTTGTGTGTGGAAACGTGTACGCACATGTGTGGTTTTTTAACTTGTTGAAGGTTAAAGACTAAGTGACAAAAGCGTTGATGTGCGTGGGGATGTAACCTTATTGATGTAGAAAACTTTTGTATTTGATTTGTTTGTCGTGAATGTTTATGTTGTTGTGCCATGAGTAGTTGCATTAAGATAGGGCTACTTTGTCAATTAACATTGTAATTAATAGCCCAACTACTAATTACAATGGCTATTTTCTCATTTTTCCATCTCAATATGACAATGGATACCTTCAATTTATCATATGACTATTTAATAAATACATCACTACGTAATATTTGAATTTTGTAAATTATATGTAAAACAAAGAAATAAGCCTTCTATTGGAAAAAAATCTACAGAGAAATTATAAGAGAAAAGGATTTTCTTTGAAACATAATACACATGAGAGCAGTGAGGGAGCAATAATTTTATTGGAAAATTTATTATAAAAGAGGATTAGTAAAACATTTATCCATCTACACTTTGTTTTGTAAATTGTCACTTTTTCCTAAACTACCTCTACTAGTAGATTAATACCATTTTTAAAAAAAACATAAAAACATGTAGATACACACCTATTAAAAAAATTTGAAGAATATTTTTTTTCATTTTAGGCAGTTTTAAGTAGGTTTTTACCTTGATGAAAGTTGTTCTAAAAATTTTAGAATAGGTATTCTGGCGAGATAAAATTATTAGATTATGTATTCTAACATTTGTTCATGGTTTGAAAATATTATATTACGTATTCTAGCAATCGTTCATGTTCTACGATTAGTAGAATAGAAATATTAGAATACCTATTATGAATTATTTAGAATACACATTCTGATATTTTTAGAATACTTATTCTACCATTTGTTCATGGTTTGAAAATATTATATTACGTATTCTACCAATTAGAATACGTATTCTGATAATTTTAGAATATATATTCTGAAAAATTAGAATATCCGAAAGGATAATGACTGAATTTTAAAATTATTTAAAAACTATCAAAGATAATGACTAAATGATTATTTGATCTCGTAATAATTTAAAAATAATTTCGGTTATTCAATAAAAATAGTATTTAAATTTATTAAATACTTTATGTTATTAAATAAAAATTTTATTTATTTTAAAATTATTTATTTGTTAAATTAAGTAAAAATTTAGTTTTGACGATATTTGTTTTTGTTCTTCTTCTCTCCTTTGACGCCTTCTGCTTCATGTAGAAGAGTTTTTGTTTGTTTCATAATTATGCTGCATATCTACGTTAAGTGTGGTGTATGGAGATTGTATGATAACAAAGAGTTGAGATTTATTGTTGATGAAGAAAAACATGGGAGATTACTTACTATGCAATCCACTACATCTCTTGAAGAGTTAAAATCCATGGTTTCAGAAGACTACGAAGTGGAGCAAAGTGTAGTTGATGTGGAATTCAGTTAGTTTCCCATAGATCTAAGTGTTGACTCTCCTCCCATTGTTATGATGAATGATAGACAACTTAAAAGTTTTGTTGGCTATTTAAAAACGAACAATAAGTTACAGTTGTGTGTGATGTTCAAAGGTAGAGTTGATGATTGTAGTAGTAGAGACCATTTTGATTTGAATAATGAGTCAAGTGATGATGCTAAAGAGCGAAGCTATGATGCTAAGGAGCAACGCGCTGATTGTAGGAGTGAAGACAATGATGGTAATGTGTGTGAAAATCAGCAATATTTGAGGATGCAGATAAATAGAGTAATGATGTTGTTAAGGTTGTTGATGATCTCAGATCTATGTTGGTAGAGTCGATGGTCAATAAAGGGGACTATTTCAGGAGTAAAGAAGTTTTACAAGCAAATATGGAAATGTATGGGATGAAGTATAAATGCGACTACAAGATTACTAAATCTGATACGAAATGGTGGTGTATATGCTGCATAGATAGTGTTTGCAAATGGAGTCTTCGTGCTCAATCTTTAGAGCAGTCTACATATTTGAAAATCAACAAGTATGTGGGTGAGCATACATGTGCTCCTTCGAAGAAAAATAAATTTTGTAGAACACCTTCAAGAAGAACAATTAGACATCTCATTATGCATAATTATGAGGGTGTCAATGAAGGAGCTAAACCGAATGATATCATTAACATTATCCGTACAGAGTATGGATGTGAACTATCTTATTCCCAAGCTTGGAGTCTCGTGAGTATGCAGTTAATGAAGTTAGAGGAATTCCGGAGAAAAGTTTTGGTAAGATACCAAAATACTTGTATATGCTACAAGAAGCAAATCCTGGTACGTATACAAATTATGAAATTGATTTCAATGGTAGATTCAAATACCTATTTATTTCGTTTGGTCAATCAATAAGAAGGTTCTATAAGTCAATTCGGAAAGTGATTGTAGTTGACGGAACATTTTTGAAGAGCAAATACAAAGGAGTTCTACTAGTTGCTACGACCGTAGATGGTAACTCTAATTTGTATCCAATTGCATTTGGAATTGCTGATTCAGAGAATGATAGTTCGTGGGATTGGTTTTTCATGCAACTAAAGAATGTTGTAGAGGATGATGAAGGTTTAGTTTTTGTGTCAAATAGACATCTCTCGGTTTGTAAATCAATTGGAATATTCTACCCATTGGCTAGGCATGGTATTTGCATCCACCACTTGATTAATAATGTGATAACATATTACAAGGGAAATGGTGTGGCTGGTTTGGTTGCAAAAGCGTCAAAAGCATATAGAGTTGCTGAATTTGAGAAAATTTTCAACCACATTTACAACATTAGTCCTTGGATTGTAGTTTATCTAGAGGAAGCAGATGTGACACAATGGGCTCGATTTCATTTTCCTGGATACATATATGACATTCACACCAACAATCCTGCTAAATCGATCAATGCAGCTTTGAGAGCACCGAGAGAGTATCCAATAATTCCTTTGTTAGACAACATCAGATAAATGTTAACATGATGGTTTTATGAGCGAAGAGAATTAAGTGGGAAGCAAAAGGATCCTTTAACTATTGAGGTGGAGAAAAAGATATCTAGAAGAATAGAGAAAGGTAAAATCTTTAAAGCTTATCCGATTACCAGAACCCGTTTGTAGGTTAAAGGTAACAAAGAAGACTATGTTGTTGACTTAGAAAAAAGAACATGTTCTTGTGGAAAGTTCGAGATAGGAAAAATTCCATGCAGACACGCTATAAAAGCAAGGATCTATATACATACACTGATGATGTGTATACCACTCCCACATGGAGATCATTATACGAGGAATCTTATTAATCCAATAGGTGTTTCTGAAGAAGAATGGCGCGTCCCAGAAGATGTTGCAGCTGCAAAAATTCAACCACCTCAAACAAGAAGACAACCTGGAAGACCAAAAAAACGAAGACATGAAACAGTTGAAGATAGGATAAGATCGTCACAAGGATCAAAGATATACAGGTGCAGCCATTGTGGAAAAGAAGGACATAACAGAACGACATGTGATATTGTGATATAGTACGGTTAGTGACACTATTTTTTGTTTTTTTCTTAACTTATGATCGTATTTTTATTTATTATTTTTTGTTTTCAGGATTGCATTGCTACTATCATCATCGTCCGTTGAAGGATAATATTTCATGGATATGTTCACTTTCTACTTTCACAAGTTAAGACAGAACAAGCACATTTTTTGTCTTCCTTTTCTATAGATGGTTTATTATAATTTTTCGGATATATAAGATAATTTTAAAGTTTGAATATTGGATTAAGCCAAATGCATGGATGTTTTTCTTGTATTTGATGGTTTTGTACAATCGATCACTTTTTATCAAAGTAGTAAACATTGAAGAAGAGGTGAATATCTTGAAAATTACAGAATAACTATTAGAGAATGTAATTGTTAAAGTCATTACTTATCTTCTAATAAAGCCATAAAATTACATAAGACAGAACAATAAGCTAAGAATCATTGGTAGTTGGATGAGCTTTTGTTGGATCTTTGGCTCTGTCCTGACTTTCTTCTGCGTCTGCTGAGATGGCTATCTGCTGTGTGCCCAGAAGAACGGGAGTTGGCCTCTGCAGTAGATCGCGTGGCATCAGCTGCATATTTACTGTGCCTTTCACTCTCTTTGTTGGCCATTTCTTGATCATTGTCTTCTTGGACCTGGGGACGAGAGGCACAACAACATGGTCTAATCTTAGATATTGCTTCCCATGTCTTGTGTAGCATCGCGTTGTTTGTGCGTCCTGTGTCAATGATCCATTGTTGTCTTTCTACTTCAGCATCATGTGGTGGAATTGGTGGTAAGTCGTATTGGGTAGAATCAGATGGCAAGAGATGGTGTGGTTGCGGTGGATATAGAGAGTGATGATGGTCGTATGTGGGCTGCTTTGCTATTTCATCATCGTCTGCATGGTCGGATGGATCAGTGGCAGCATCCGGATGATTTACAAGGTATTCAGGGCCTGGGAGAAACTCGAGGTTTTGACGAGAGACAAGTGATGTGATATTGGTTTGTGGTAACTCACAGAACAAAGTATTAGCAGCTCGATCCACATATCGATATGTATAAGGTATGTGGGATTGATATTTAGTTCTCTTATTCAATATGAGACAGTTCTCCAAATATTTGATATTGATAGTTCAAACCTCTTTAATCGTCTCTGTCGTGGATAGTTGAATGTCTTCAAATAGGAGGAAGAGAGGAGTAAGAATCGTACCCATATGCATCGCCTTTTTGGAATTAGGAGCTATTTTCTTCAGGTTTACAAACATAGTAGCTAGAATAGCGCCAAAGTTAACATTGTTGTCAGGCTTGTCGCGATACTCTACCAAAAGATGCTTGACACCATAATAAAGCATCCAAAGCTTATCATCATGAACTGAACCAGACTCTGCTTTAAAGAAGAATGTTTTGCTGATGATCTTCGCCACTATTCTCAAAACGGGGTTGCGAATCTTAGCAATCTTAGCCTTTTTGATGTATAACGCCATGTCCCAATCAAATTCCATAATTTTGTTGGGTTTTCGAATTTTGGAAAACTGACTTCTTCCCCGTGACTAAACTTGTATATGTCACAAAACTCAAAGACAGTCAAGGAGCAAAATTTCTTATTGAGGAAGAATGTGAATTTTCCTTGGCTCGCCACTGGGTTTTTTGGGTCATCATAAGTGAGATGGCATGTTGCAATAAACTCCCAAACCAACACAGGGTGTGTTTGATGACAAAGCCGATACAATTTTCCAAATCCCATGTTTGTAAACACTAGCTCCACATCATTTAGTAATCCAAGCTGCTCCAATACAAGTTCTGAAGCAAAACGTGTTGGTTCAATCTTCACCATTGCCATTGCTTTAACAAAGTCATTGTCGTGTTTTATCCATCTTTTTGATGATTGGTCCCAAGTGAATATCACAGGATCGAGTCCTTTCATTGTTGTAATATTATGTTCGATCAATGCTTTTAAATTTTGTTTTTGGTCTCTCTTCTTCACATACACTCTCCTCCTCAACCGCAACTTCTTTTCCCTTTCTTCCCATTGCCTATAACAGAAGAAGCAACACTCAATATCTCTTGAAACTCAATGATATCACCAAATGAGGATCACAACAATAACACCAACTAATAAGTATTTAGGCAAGATTTGTTGACAAACTAGTAAGATTTCACCATATACTCATTGGGAGCACAAAAATGACAAGTAATTAAAACACAACTAAACACCAACGTATTCTACTTCAAACTTGAGTGATTCAAATAACCAACAACACATGTAAAGCGGTATATACAATACCAATCATTGTAAACCATAATACTTGCATCAATCACGCTTTCAACATGATGAAAAGAGATTAGATAGTTGACTCCACATTTCTAAAAAATTCTCTACAAATTTAGAGATTAAGAAGTCTTACCTTGGCAGATCGGAAATGAAAATAGTACCAATGAAAAGATAATGAAAAGATAATGAAAACCCTAGTGTAATTGGGTTTTAAATCGCTGAAATTGATGAAAAATTGAAGGTTTTGTGTTTTAATGGAGGTTAGGGATTTCGCTCTCCTTCGACGATGAAGAAGAAGAAGTGAGTGACATTTAAAACTGGTTCATTAGTTTCAGTCCTTATAATCGATTTGGACCATAATTAATTCGGTTTAATCTTGGTTTATCCTGGTTTAATCTCAGATTTTTCGAGATTATTTCAATGATCGATCGATCACTTAGGTGATCGATCGATCATACACGGTCTGGAAAACTTATCAATACGATTCATTGAAGTGATCGATCGATCATACACGATCTGGTAATACTTATCAATACGAGTCATTGAAGTGATCGATCGATCATACACTGTCTGGAAAAAACTTACCAATCCGAGTAATTGAAGTGATCGATCGATCATACACTGGCTGGAAATTTTTAGAGTTTCCGAGTAATTGAAGTGATCGATCGATCACCAAAGTGCCCGATCGATCAATGATAAATACCAATCAAAATTTGGTATATTGTGTTTTCTCATCAGCAATCAAATATTTTGCCGGTTTCATAATCTTATGATTGAGTAAAACATAACATGGAAAACACATATCTTATAAATTCTACGCTTTTGAATGTCTTAAGCACAACTATTTGTTCTTGAAATAAAGGAAATATCGGAGAAACAAAAACTAGAAGAGTAAAATTCTTAATGAAGTTCAACAATATCTTCAGAAGACAATATCGGAGGTTCATACTTCTCTATTCACTCAATGAACAGAGGATCTTTTGATGCTTCCCAAAGATCAAATGCAATCCTTTGACGAGCTGCTCTAATGTTCTCATCGCTTATCAAATCCATAGGTAGCTGATGCAAATGACACTCGATGTATTTCAGCGCATAAACTCCGCAATCACTTGCTGATTGATTTAATCTAGGTGGTACAGAGACGGGGACGATCTCATATGGTGTCAAAAGTGGAACTTTCCCATAAACCTTTGTGTGCAATCCCTTCAGCATATGAGGGATGGTAACTGCGAATGGCTCCACGTACCTTCTGTTGTTTTGTCCACTACAATCGAAGACTTCAACTTGTTTTAGGAAGAAGTTAATGCAAACCGAAATCCAATGATTATCGTTGACGAACACCGGAGCATAAATTTTGTCGCAATCAGTAACCCATTTTTTCCCCGTCTTTCCATGAGCTGGCAAATTACCATTGGCGTACGATAGAAGATTTGTATCCCACTTGTGGCTTTTTTTTATTTTTCAAAAACTTCATGTATTCGTTTTTCATTTGCATGCTAAACATACAATTCATGAAACCCACACGATCAAACTTCAGTCGTCCTAAAGATGTATTCTCATAAAACACATACATCATAGCATCCATTTCCTGAAAAATATTTAATCATCAGGAACTAAAACAATAAATACGTTAAGTAATTCATATCGTTACAAAAATGGCTAGTACTTCACTTACTTCGTTGCCAAGCCAAATGTTATGCCCCATGATTCGATTAAATAACTTCTCATTAAGTACACTTGGACCCAACTTAATGATTCTGCAAATTTAAAAAATAGTAGACATTGATATCAGCAAAAGCAAATAATTGGTTCACCATAAAATGAAATTTATGAACTTACTCGTGTTGCTTATGCCACTCTTCAAAAGCATTCAATTTAGCGTCAGAAACGAACACCAATATAGCATCGTGGTCATCTTTACCCGCATCTTGGACACTATCTCTACTTAAATCAACTTCCACAGAATTTTGATCATTGCAACCGCTCTCTATTTTGATCGGTTGCTTGTCAACCTCTTTGCCAACAAAACTCTGTGTAGGATCAACCTCTAAGACATTGTTTTTGGAGAATAGTGTCCTACT
This sequence comes from Cardamine chenopodiifolia, assembly GCA_963922655.1. Lineage (NCBI taxonomy): Eukaryota > Viridiplantae > Streptophyta > Magnoliopsida > Brassicales > Brassicaceae > Cardamine > Cardamine chenopodiifolia. Next base: position 14,403,462 of record OZ000490.1, on the reverse strand, counting down.
TTTTCCTGTAGGAAGTCTTGTGTTCCCATATTGATGTCTACGCCAGAATTCTGAGAAAACAATTCATCAAATAAAAAGTTTTTGTCCTGTACGAACAATAAAATGTAAGCAAAACATAAAGCAATTCAAAATACAATTGAAATAAAAGTAGAAACAAAATTATACATTACGATTTGATGGAAACGATTACAAAGCCGATACATATCCGATTAATAAAGTTTTAGAAAACAAAATACAACTGAAATGAAAGCACATGCAAAGCACACACAAAGTTAGATTACAAAGTCGATACATATCCGATTAATAAAGTTTTAGAAAACAAGCTTCAAGATTTACTTTTTACGTACCCCATATTTACGCTTCACTTGTGGTGGATTAAACGTTGATGTAGTGGCATCTTGAGTAACTCCACATGGAGAAAGCGATTCCTTGATTCCTGAAACCTCTCCTTCTAATTTATCCAAATGCGTAACTATCTCCCCCTGAATTTTTTCCAATCTAGTGCCAATATCCTCCGCAAACCTCTTGAAAGAAAAATCAAACACTGCTACAATAAATAACTTCATTTCTTCATTCAAACTCTCGTTTTATGAATAACCATGTGTTGATACTCGCTGACACAACAACTTCTTTTTCCGTGTTTCTACACCAAAATCCGCTTGCTTCTTCTTTCTGTTCTTCGAACTAGACACTTGCACATTAGCAGATTCTTTCTTCGGATTGCTCTCCAAACCAGATACCAGTTTTTCTTCATCAGTAACCTCAATATCATCTTGAGGAGCCTCATTTTCACATCCCCTACCATCAAGTTCTTCTGCAACATGAATATTGACATTTTTCACACTTTTCCAAATATGGACTCCAAAATCATATCCAGCTCGATTCAAAGAATGCAAATTTGCCACTTTGCCATCTTTTATTTCGTCGGCCCTCCAAAACTCCATAGACTCAATTATGTCAAAATTTTCTGTAGAGGAAATGTATGGGTAAACAACATCCTACATTACAAAATATAAAACTGTTAGAATTCAAGCGTAAGATCAAACAAGTCCAAATGAGAAAGGAGTTCTTCAACTAACCTTTGGTCCAAATGACTTTTCTAATACAATAATTTCATCATAAGATACTTTTGCAGCACCTTTCCAATTCGAACACTGAGGATCTTCTGTTAATTCATCTGTAATCTTCTCTCCCATCAATTCTCCAATGACAGGAATTGCTTCCATAGACCATATTTGAAAGGCGTATGAGAAACCATCAAGAGAATAGCTGTTGGGGTTCCTCAAATCATCTTTTCTTTTCATCATAGAATTAAGTAGATGGTCAAAAGCAACAAGTCCTCAAGGATAATTTCGAACCTAATGTCATAAGATAGAAGTTCAAGCATAGTGAGAAAGTGAGAATTGTATGATAATAAAAAGTGATAAGTGTAAGAAGTGAGTAATCTGAACCTTATCAAGATTCATCACCAACTGGATGTATGATGTTGGTATAATTTTCTTCTCGTCAATAGACACTACTAACCCAACTATCACACATAGATAAATCAATCTAAGTCTGTCTAGTTCCTCCCAACCAAGAGCTTGTAATAAGTACACATCCAACAATTTCTTTATCCAAAGCCTTTCATTTATTTTCAGTAATTGACTCCAAACCCCATTATCATCTGTCCAATCAGAACTGAAATCATCCTTGTACTTGAGCCCAGTAACAGCATGAAATTCTTGCATAGAGAGTCTAAGTGGCTTCCTTGCAAACACAAACCACATCTCATGTTTTGTCTTCATTACCAACTGCGTACTCAACATGCTATGTATCAACCGACCTGAAAACCCTAGTCCATTATCATGTATGGCAATCAAATGTGCAAAGACCTAATCACTCTTCAATTTCGCGTAATCAAGAGGCAATGCATCCTTCAGTTTGGTGAGGATTGATATTCTACATTAATTGTTTAGATGATGCACTTGTGCCTCGTTTCCTTCTCTAAAAAGAGGTTGTGGATAATCCTCTTCCATCCTGCACAAAACAATAAACAACAAGGTAATCATAAGCTAAAAAAAAAAAACTTAAGCATCTCAAAAACAAAGAAAATTAGAAGAGACAGGCTCAAGTCAAATAGAAACAGGTAAAAAGAAATGACAAAACAGTCACACACTCACTTAACATATGCAAGCAACGAAACTAAATCACAAAACTAGACATATTCAATGAACACAAGTATATCGATCACTTAAGTGCCCGATCGATCATACACTGTTTGGAAGGTTTAAGAGTTTTGAAGTAATTGAAGTGATCGATCGATCTTTTAAGTGATTGATCGATCATACATGCTCTGGAAGTTTAAAGTTTTTGAGGAATTGAAGTGATCGATCGATCATACACGCCCAGGAAGTTTTAAGAGTTTTCGAGTAATTTAAGTGTGATCGATCGATCATACACACCCTGGAAGTAAAATACAATCAGATTAACTGAAGTGATCGATCGATCACGTATATGTCCAATCAATCATACACGGTTTGTAACTTATAGAAAATCCGAGTAACTGAAGTTCATAATTAGATTATAGATGAAGAAAACTAGAAACAAACTCTGCACTGATAAAGAAGAGACTACTTTCGCAAAAAAGATATAAGAGAGCAATCACCAAGATAAGCAACTAACAAAGGTGAAGAAAACTAGAAACAAAAGCATGGGAGAATCTGTGAAACTTAAAGCATACTGTAGAACAAGAAAACTGCAGGAGATAGTTGTTGGCAATTGGCCACAAGATACATTTTTAAATGATTCAGGGCTAAGAATAAGCTATACCCCATTTGATATTTCGATATTGGCTCACAAAGTAAGATACTAGACAGACTCAATGACTAATCAACTAACAATTTTGCAAGCAATACTCGAATAATGACTAAAACAAAACAGAATGATGAAACAAAGCATCAGAACTCAATTCACACAACAATGAAAAGATTGAAATGGTAATGAAAATAGTGAAAGAAAAGACACAAGAATATGAATCTAGAAGATGGATTTCACGATACAAATGAGTTTTATTCATTGAGAATCTAAGCTCAATCAACTAATTGCTGAAACATTTCAATTCCATCAATGCAAAAAAGAAAAATTTCTAGTCTTTAATAACCAACTTTCTTACTTCGTCTTCATAGAGTAGAACAACAAAATCAAATTCGAAAGATGGAGATAATGGAGACATAGAAAACCCAAATGAAAAACCCTAAACTCGATTCTACAATGAAGATAATCTGGATTCTACAATGGAGATAATCTAGATTCTAGGGTTATTTCAGAAAAATACAAGATAAACTTTGAAGCTTTTACCTGAGATAGTGGTGGAGTTGTGAAGTCGCAAGGGAGGAGAAGAATAGTCACAAGGGAGGAGAAGAATTCGTTGGAGCCGCCGCAGAGAAGAGAAGATCGATCGTGTTCTTTGAAGAAGAGAAGAGGAGTTTTAGTTTTTTAGGGATTTTGAGGAGTTTTTGTTTTTTTTCTGATTCTTTAAATGATATATATCTTTTAAAATTAATGAATAATATTTTTATCAAACCTCTTTTTAAATCAGAAGTTTTGATATATTTTATTTTAATTAAAAAAAAGATTAGGAGGGCAAAATAGGATTAAAGAGTTTAAAAGGATTAGATGAATGACTTTTATTAAAAAAAAGTTTAGATGGACAAATTTGTTGAAATTCCTCCTATATAATGAATTTTCCCTAATTTTATTTTACCAGGATCAAAAAAATATATATTAAAAAGAGTCTATAAATTCCAAAAAAAACTACAATCGTATTCTATGTTCACTTATTCACTTATTTTTATCATAGTTTCATTTGTTACATCTTCAAATAACTCTTTTCGATAAAACAAACTATATAATCACTTAAAAACTTCACAATCTTCATCCCCGAAAAACATCACTCGACGGTTGTAGTAGCAACAGACAAAATCAAAGCTAATTTCAAAAGCCTATAAATCAAAAGATGTGAAAGTTGCTTCTTAGTTTCCAGTTTCCACCATCACCCGTGCTAGATCACCGAAATTTCTCAAAACACTAAATTTTTCATCTTTTCGTACATTATCAATGTAAATGTCAAGTTGATGATCAAGAGATATGCAGTCCACCTAAATAAAATCTTCAGGATAAAGTTCAGTCAATCTCAACAGGTTCTCTTTATCAAACTCACGGAATGAATCAATAAGACTTAAAGCCGTTGTGCATATGAGTAATTCAGAGTTTACCTCGTTAAAACGGTCATTAAACTTCTGAAGCTGCATATCCAAGACAGTATAAAAATAATTGTATATTATCATGTTCTTGGCTGAGGATCCATGATTTTCGTGGTTCTATAGTCTCCTCCTTGAGGATCTCTGCATAAATAGTACAAATCCGATTTCAAATATCTGGTTTTTTGAAGAATAAATTTTTGTCAAGGCTAACAAAATCAGGAGCCAACTGTTGTCGATGCCAACAAGTTTACTAATCTGTTATGAGATATCTCATTCTTTCTACTTGCATCTTTTCAGTATGTAAGAGTAAAACTATCCACTAGCATGTACATGGAGACTAAATATGTGGAACAAGCTCAAGTCAAACAGCCATAACTCACTTTAGTCAAATTTTGATTGATCTGTTTTTCGTTTCAAAATTTACTGACCAAGTTTTTCTAATCGCTTATAATGTTTTTCTTAACTACCTCTGGAATTGGTTGTAAAATTTTGGAGTACTATATCACTACTCCTATACATCATTTCATTAACTTTATCAACCAGCTTTTGACAAAAAGTAGGTCCAGTCAAATAATTTTTCTCTGTAAAAACTCAGAGGGTATTGCATTCATAGGCGTATTTTGTTTAGTTTATGATGCTGGAAATTCGTCTTTCGTCAATCATGTAAAGTTTCTTTTTTATCAACAAACATTTAAAATCTCTTACAGAGGAAGATGAAGATTCCAAGGAAAATGATCAATGGTCCTCAGTTCCCCCAGCGACTTGGAAAAAACTAATAATTACTTCTAATGATTCAGAGAATTTGCTGAGAGGTACCTACATAAAGACGTTAAGGTCACCATTGGATTTCTGCTCTGCTACATGTATAATATGTTTCTCAATTGCTTGTGAATGCATTTTCTTTGTCTTTATATAGGTACCTCTCATAGAAACAAACAATCAATAAACAGAGCAAAGACAACGAGAGCACTCCTCGACGTACTAGAGAGCAGCCGAGGCGAAACTCTGGAAAAAACGGTTCAGATGGTGATGCTTAATCATGCATCCCCCCAGTTATGTTGAATGCAAGTAAAGATATTATTCTCTACAAATCTAGATCCCCATCAGTTAAGATTGAAATTTTATATACTTGATAGTGTTCATATTTTTCTGTTGTTGTTTTAATTATGTTGTTATATTCTTCATCAACGTTTTCTCACATGAGGATAAATATAATGTTTTCTGTTTCTTTTTGGAAAATCCTGTGGTGGGCCAGAGAAGGCTTAGGTTTTTGGAAGATAACTGATATATATGAGGCATGAGAAGCGACACGATGTTTAGGCGTGGCTGCAGGAAACTACAAAAAGCAAATGGCAGCAAAGGAGAAGGATACATAAGATGAGGTAAGTTTCGTATAACTTGTAATGAGTAAGCTTTTCTAGAACGTCATTTCAAGTCTTTATATATGACAGGTTCAATTCAACTAAATCACAAAATATATTTGTGATGGACCTGATGGCTAAGTTATATGTCTCTTTGAAGATTTTTGTTCCCAATGAGGGCTATGATCATGTTATGGGGATGCAGAAATGGTTTTTGTAATCGACTTCTAAAATCAAAGATTTTTCATGGCTTTTATGACTATACAATACATCGATGACTGAGATTTCCACTCTACAAATTGTTTTATCTTTTCCACAAAATCTTATCATCGAAACCCATCAAATGTTGACCTACTTTATGAAGGTTGTTTAGTTTCGCCGCACCAGTAAAGTTTAAAAGCCGGGATAAAACTAGATATATAATTTTGAGTTGGACGAGGGAACCATTATTGTGAGACAAGTCTTTCACATCCTTTACGATATATGCGAGCAACCAGCGTATACAGGGTATTTCTATCAATAGCCTGGAAAACAAAGATCAGAGAGGAGGTGGTGGAATTGTGAAGGCGAAGATTTCTCTCTCGCCATAAGTGGTAGAGAGTAGCTTGAATGACAATCTTCTTAAGAGTAGAGGAGATTGTACTAGTTTTAGTGAGGAGACAGGAGATCAATGCATGCCAGTTGTGGAAGATGAAACTCGAATACCAAAGCGAGGTAAGACCAGGGACCAAACCGCATTAGAGAACTTACATTGAAGGAATAGGTTGCCGTGAGTTTCAGTGACCAAATCGTAGAGAGAGCAATGAGGGGAAGAGTTCAGACCGCAGCTGAGAAGTCGTGCTCTTTGTTCGGTAGGGATATTGTAGAAGCCGATTAAACAGGGACAAAAATGGTTGTTGGGATCCAAGGCATAGCTTAGAGGTCATAAAATCGAGTGATGGTTGGGACGAAACTAATATTACATGTTGTGATTTCGGGTCTGGGAAGATTACGGGTTTCAGCCCAGAACCTCCTGGTATTCAAAAAGAAAAAAAAGTGGTGGTTGGGAGGTGAGTGAAAAAGCTGAAGGAGAAGATTGGTCAGACGTGGGGGAGAGGGAATATTAGGTGAGAGAACGAAGCTAAGGATTGAAAAGTAGGGTGTGGAGCAAATCTAAGTGTGAATTAGACAAATACATGAGAATAAAGATTACGTTAGTATGATAGGGAAAGAGAGGCATGATATCTGTAGGAGGAGCAGTAATGGAAGATTATAAAGATTTCTTCATCATCATGTTGATAAAGTTCCAGAGTATGAGCAATGAGAGAGAAGAGAAATTGTTTTATAAACAGAGAATAAATAAGGATTGGGTTGTTTGTTTTGTGTTTTTTTACCCTCACATGCTCCAACTAATTCAATAAAACTTGACAACATATTGGTTTCTCCCTTCAAAGTATATATGGGTAGAAGCCAATTTGGGATACATGTTAATGTGGCAAAGTAAACTGAAAACGAGTAAGCTCTTTTACAAATATCATCACATGCATTTGCTTACATCTTAAACTCAAAGATGGTGTTTTTTCGTTTTGTGGCAAAGAAAACTAGAATCTATGGGCTTGTTCGTTAGGCAGACGCCTGCGGCTGCAGCTGCGGCGTGCGGGCAGACGCTGCGGTTTTTGTTCGTTTAACAGCTGCACGTCTGGTCGCAGCCTCTGGCTGCAGGTTTGTTCGTTTAACAGCCGCGCGTCTGGTCGCAGCGTTTGACCACAGGTTTATTCGTTTAAGAGTCGCGCGTCTTGTTTTAATTTAATTCAAAATTTAATTTTTTATAATTTTGTTATAAATTTTTTATAAATTACTATATAGTTTAAATATAATAATACATTCATAATAATTTTTTTTGTTTAGTTAACAATCACAGTAGTAATTTTTAATTAAATATAATTATAATATAATAATTTTTGTGATAAATCATAAACGAAATTAAAACATAAATATTAAAAAAATTATTTGATTAAAGAAAAGTAATAAAACATAACAAAATAAAAATAATAAGTGATTGTCATTAGGCGGATATTAAGTGATTGTCATTTTGTCCTTATTAGGGCATTGGAGTGATTTCATGATGTTGGACTTGTTTGGGTTTGTCTTCCTTTGGTCCTTACTGGTTTGGGATCTTAATGTTAATTCTACTTGATGATAGATATCCCAAAATCTCTAGATTTGTTTTAATCCAACCATGAATATTTTCTTAGAGAAGAAGAAACATGACTAACTGTTATCCGTTGACATGATTTTCCGATTGGCTTTTCGAATCCCGTTAATGTCTTTTTCCCTTATATCCCTTTTACTTTGCTTCGATCAATCCTTAATGGAACAAGATTTTTGCTTTCTTCAATCTGATTTTTTGTTCTCTCTCTCTATTGATGGAAGTTATTCATGTGATAAAGTCTGATATCTTAAAAACACCCCATTCACGTCCCCTTTCTCTTTTAAATCGTGAGTGAGTATTTTACATCCATTAATCACATCTTTTAATTAATATATATTATTAACTTCCATCATATATCAAATACATATATATATATATATATATATATGCATAACTAAATGAGGACATTAATAATATAATGGGCAAGGGAAGAGGGTTATTAACACACCCAATTCTAATACTTTTAACCGAACCGATCCATTACGATATCGACGTTTATGTATTAGAACTATAGAGTATAATACAAACTTGAACTTAATTATTAAATCGTTAATACATCGGCCACACTTTACGGAAATATTCTTACACTTAAGAGGTTGGTAAAGACATGAAAAGGTTCCTTGGGGCATGGCTAATACATCTTGGGTTCGTGGACTTCATCTTTTAGTTCTATGACCTCATCATTAAATCACGCCATAAGTGAACATATGGCATGGGAGCCAACTAAATTGAGCCATGTAAGGACAATAGCGGCGAGACAAGCACCATGAAGGTATGTTCAGCTATAACGATGTCGGACTGATTACTTGTTGAAATTTACTAACCCCTTTACAGGTCTTTGTTGGATTTTCGCACATAGAGACGGTCATGTGATACTCCTAAAGGCAAAGTGCCATAGAAGGAGTTTCTCTTCAAATTCTGCATTTCTTAATCTGGATTTTTTTTGGAGCTTACTTCCTTCTTTAGAAGAAAGTCATATTCAATGTTTTCCATGGATATTATGGTTCTTTTGGAAATCAAAGCATAAAAAAGAGTTTCAAGATATTCAATAAGAGCCTCCCAACATATTAAATGATATAAGATTGAAATCACACCAAATCTTATTGCTCACACGGTTTTCATAAGTTGACAAGTTTTAGTGGAAGATGGACGAAGTAGAGATGGGTGGATGATAGGATTGACTCACTCAATCAATGGACGAATAAGGATGTTTAATCACTCAACAAGTTTTACCCGCAGGCTTCGATAGGACTTAATAAATCACTCAATAAAGAACTAGAGAAATAAATAACACAATGTATACTCGAACTTTGTAAAGAATAATACAATATTAACTTGACGATTGAGGGTGGTTTTTTAATTTTTTACAATTAGATGGGTTGAGATTATATAAGTTCGTGGTCAGCTATCAATAATGGCCTAATATATTTAAAATAAAAATGAATCAACATAAATGTAAAAATCAATCAAAGGGGTTGATTGAAAATGCCTTAGTAGCTGATTTTGGTTAATTATAGAAAATGTGAGGTTCTTTGTATATGGACAGATCGGGCATGAATTAGTATATCTTGGAAGTTTCTTGATGGTGTGGAAGGTCTTCAATCCAGCTAATTTGAATAAAGAAAGAAGGTATACATGTTGGCTCATATTTACTCTAATTAGCGAAGAATATGAACAGTTGATGTGTGGAGTGATCCACTTGATCTGCTGCTTCATGGTGCACCTTACGACACTGTTAGGAGCCTCTACGTCATAGAAAAAATCTTCTGGACGCTAAAGGTAAGTTTGCAATGATCCAAATAAGAAAAAATCCAAAATTGGATAGTTTTGGATCACCTGATTTGTGATCTCGGTTCTTGTCAGGTATAATCGTTCTAGGTCAATTATTGGTTCACCGTGGATCTTTGATGAGTCAAGAATATGGAACAATTCAGTACTAAGCTTAACTCCTCATAGTTAGGCCGGAATCTTTCATGAGAGGTCAATTAGGGCATTGGAGTGATTTCATGATGTTGGACTTGTTTGGGTTTGTCTTCCTTTGGTCCTTACTAGTATGGGATCTTAAGAGGTTGGTAAAGACATGAAAAGGTTCCTTGGGGCGTGGCTGATCCATCTTGGGTTTGTGGACTTCATCTTTTAAACGACAACTTTAAAATTTAGAGAGACGGGTACCGTATAGGTACAACAATAATGGTATAAGAAAAATACCCAAAATTTAAGATATAAAAAAATATCACACATAAGTCTTAATACTTTAAAACACTTAGTTTAATAATTTAACAAAAACATTAAAAACAAACTAACTAACGAGTTGTCATTTTCAAAATCCGGATAATTTTTCATGATTAAGATTTGTAGTTAACTTTATCAAAATCAATCTTACACGCACGACGTCGTTGAGACGAATCTTTTACCTTCTTTCATCTTTTTCCTCTTTTGTTCTTTAAAAGAAACTTGTCTCTATTAAAAACCCCAACTTTTTTAATCTCACTAACCCAAAAAAAAAAAAAAGAGAAACAGAGTCAATATGTGTCTCTAGAATCCTATCTCTCCATGGGATTCCCAATAGATTACGCAGAGGTATTATTACCGAAGATTTTACCGAATGTTGTGACGGTGTTCCATACCCATGCCGTTCTATTGGATGTCGTCTCCGTTGTCTCGAGACGTCGTGGGAATGTTTCGACGGTGTCTCCATGATGTCCCTGTACCCATGCCGTACCCGGGACGGGTTCTTAATCCATATTGAAGTATTCGTGCAACATAGGTTCTATGACCTCATCATTAATTCACGCCATAAGTGAACATATGGCATGGGAGCCAACTAAATTGACCCATGTAAGGACAATAGTGGAGAGAGAAGCACCATGAAGGTATGTTCAGCTATAACGATGTCGGTTTGATTACTCGTGGAAATTTACTAACCCCTTTACAAGTCTTTGTCGGATTTTTGCACATAGAGACGGTCATGTGATACTCCTAAAGGAAAAGTGTCATGGAAGAAGTCTCTTCCCCCCCCCCCCTTTTTTTAAGATGAAAGCATCAATATGGGCTATAAAAAATATTTTAAAAAAAATTATATTGTCAGGTTTTTAAGATAAATTGTGTACAATTACTCTCGATGGTGTAGTCTCCTGAGGATTGGCTTGCTTTCCCTAATCTACTTGATGAGACCGGTCTGATCCGAGCTAATTTTCCTCTTTCTCACCTTCGAGTATTTCTTGCACTTTTAATCTTCCTCTTCAAATTGATTGTTTAGTGTGAACCTCCTAAATTTCTAGTTTCGAAAATTTCCTGTATAAATTCTTGCCCTCCAAATTGAGCAACCAATTACAGTGTGTGTTTTTTTAATACGTGGTTGAAAAAATAACTTTTGCCAATTGATACAATCATTTAAGAAAGAATAAAAGCTCGCTTTTCCCATTTAATTTAATTGAGATATATTCGGGCATAGCTTTTTGGTCTGTGACAACTTAATTTCCATATATATATGAGTTAAACCTCCAAAGAGAGACCACATTCGGGAAAATACTAGTTTCTTTATCGTCATTTGTCATTCCTCAAGGTGGCAAACCAAGGAGAATACGAAGAGTCCAGGGCCAATGACCCTGACAGAATCAAATCAGTGGTTAATGATGTCTACAGTTTCGAAGATGATCCTGTGGTTGGTAGGTTTAATAGGTTCGGCACGGAAATGTCAGCCATGGTCTATGCCCTGACACAAGTTGTTTCTGCTCGCTCTCAGTCATCTTCTTCAGTTGGAAACGATTCAGCTACTCCCTCATCATTTGATCGGGTAGACTCTTCCCTTGGTCCCATTGGTGAGTCTATATGTTAAATTTCATTATTTTGTTAACCGGTCTATAGTTTTAATTACCTGTTTAAAACTATAGACTCAAAGAATGCATGCATGATAGACTAAAAGAATGCATTAAAGATCTATGTGTGCGTTTCTTTAACATCTATTTCATTTTTTTTACCATCTCTAAAAAACATTTGGTTAATTACAGCACAATCATGTTCTGTTTGTCTACGTTCTTTGTCCTTTGTGTTTATATTTTGCAAAAGTATTTTATAAAAAAATAAAGTTCTATTTTAGATATCAAACAAAAATTTCACATATAAACAAACATATTAGCATTTAAAACAATGGAGGTCTTAGTTGCTCTTTTGTACAGAAGAAACCACTAGCAAGGCTTCTTTACCAGCGGAAGCAAATGAGAAAAGGAGAAGCTACAGAGGAGTAAGGCAGAGACCATGGGGAAAATGGGCGGCCGAGATACGCGATCCATATAGAGCCGCTAGGGTATGGCTCGGGACGTTTGATACAGCCGAGGCCGCGGCTAGAGCCTACGACGAAGCTGCACTAAGGTTCCGTGGGAATAAAGCAAAGCTCAATTTTCCAGAGGATGTAAGGGTTCTTCCTCCCCCTCCTTCTCCTCCTCTTCCTCCACCAGCTGCCTCTGTGGCAAATAAAGCAGAAGAGGATCTGATGAATTATTGGAATTACTCAAAGTTGTTGGAGAGTACTTCAGGCCCACGGTCAGTTTTGGGGCTGGAACAAGAGGAGAGTTGTGACATATTAGAACATTCACCAATGGAACAAGCTCTGCCTTCTTCAAGTACTTCTGGTCCAAGTTCCTCTGTATTTTCCGGACCGTCCTCCACCTAATACATTTTTCAGTTTTAATAAAAATAACGGTTTAGAAAATAATTTAAATAGATAAGATAAACGAAAAGGTTTGTCCTAATCTGTATACGTTATTAATTAATTTCTTAACAATACATATATTTTACTCTGTGTTTTGCTTAACTATTCACTTTCTTTCAATTCATTGTAGAGTGATTATTTATCAATGCTTGCTTACATCATTTGGGCAATTACATCAGTTAATTACACAAAATAAAAGAATGCACAAGTTTCGTATCTCAGTTTCTTAAAATGATTTTATATTGGTTATATATAAACAATACTCTTAAAACCAAATATATATATAAAAACAAACTCGAAATATGTCTTCCTCTGTAAGTTTAGTATGGAAGCAAATCATGTATTGTGATCCGAATTATATTTTTGTTGGAAAGAAAAAATAAAATAACTTAAAAAACAAGCAGAGCTAGGACAGGAACAAAAATTAGGCACGATGCAGCATAAGAGTAGACACTAAGTTAGCTCCATGTCATGTACATTGTACATTTTAAGCTATCTTGACAAAATCCTTTCCATGATTCTTGTCGTGGACCCATATTTAATTTTTATACTTTGTTGAAATTGTATTCATGATTCATGTTAAGTAGCAAAAGTTAGGCCATCGAGACGACGTAAGTCAACTAATGACTCTTTAGTGTAATATCAAATAGTTTTGCTAGAATCTTGAAAATATATTTAGCAAAAGACTAGAAATCATGAAGGCAATCAAACACTTTATATTTTCTCTTAATTAAAAATTTATTACATAGAAGAAAGAAGGGGAAATTGGAAATAAAAGAGTTCTGGCAAAAAATTTGTTTATCTAGACATTTTCTTTTAATTATCACTTTTTCTTAAACTTCACGTACTACTAGATTAATACCATTTTTCCAAAAAAAAACCATATAAACATGTAAAAACACACCTATTAAGAAGATTTGAAGAATAAACTAATTTATTTTAGGTAGTTTTAAGTAGAATTTTATCTTGACGAAATATGTTCTGAAAAAATTAGAATAGGTTTTCTAACAATCTGAAATTATTAGATTACGTATTCTAGTATTTGTTCATGTATAGAAAATATTATATTACATATTCTAGCACTTGTTCATGTTTTAGGAATTTTCGAATTTAAAATTTGTTCTAAAATTTCTAGAATACGGAATTCTGAAATATTTAGAATACATATTCTCCTAGTTGTACATGTTCTAGTAAAATTAGATTATGCATTCTAGCATTGAGAATACGTATTCTAAAAATATTATAATATATATTTTGAAAAATTTAGAATTTCCGAAAAGATAATAATTGAATCTAAAAATAAGGAAAGTTAATCTAAAAATAGAAAAAAATCATTAAAATGTTAAAAATAATTTAAGTTATTAAATAAAAATCGTATTTATTAAAAATTATTTTATTGTGTTGTATATATATTAAATTTAAAAAATAATTATTTATTGTGAAGACGGTTTATGTAAAAAAAAAATTTCGCCTAATCACAACATGTTTACTGATAACATCTCCTTAGATTGTGATAATGTTTTCGTAAGGTTGAGATAGGTGTATGAGATTTCTAAACCTGTAGAATAGAATCATATTGTCATGAATGCAGAATTTCAGAGTATGTTGTAGGCTTTGGACAAACAAGATATACCCTCAACTTGATCAATGTTTTTTTTTCACTTGTTAGCCATTCTTAGCTGTTTTTCTCACATGCGTTTGGGGATTTGGATGATGCAGAACAACCAGGTGTGATTCAAGTTGTGCCAAGCCAGACATATCAGTTGCACAAACCTGGTGGTGGTGGTTGTTTCAAGTTGACTTAACTTGACTTTGTGTAATCAACTTCTTAACTAAACATGTTACATTACAGAAACTAGTATGTTGTTGTAATGTTGTTGGGTTGGAACTAATATCTAACTAAAATAAATGTCATGATGTTGCTTTGATTCAAGTTGTTCTGGGTTGTTGACAATCGAGTTTCTTCAATATATATTTTTAAAAGAAATGGTTCTTCCTAGTTCCTATTTCATATTCATTAATTCTGAAATTAAACAATAACATTATTCCGGGACCAAAGTATTCCATAGTCTCTCGTTTTGTGAAATCGGGTAACAATAAAATGTATTGCTTCTGTAGTTTCTCCTCAACTTATACTCTCAATTAGAAAAAAAAACAACTATAAACGAATCGTATGACAAGTGCCATGTAAACGAATCAACATTGTTGTTCTGATTGAGTCCTCTAACCAGTTCTAGTGTCCTCTGTAAAAGGCTATGGCATCGAAGGTTAAAGCCTGTGTATTGTAAAGACACTTCTCCTTGGCTATTCGTAAATCTTCTTTCTTTTCAATATCGTTGGAAGAATAGAGATAAACCCGATGAGGAAAAGCACTGAAAATGTCTTGAAATCATACAGATTTTTCACCGATTTGAGATCTCCAAAAACAAGGCCAGCCTACATACAACAAAAAAAGAACCAAAATTAAGCTCTGTTCACACACTATAAGCATATGCCATTAAACACAAGAATCTTGAATGAAAGCATATCATAAAAGAAAAGATGGAGAAGGAGCAAAAGAACATACTCTAACAGTTATATAAGCTGCAGGGATGAGACCAATCAATGTCGCCAAAAAGAAGACATGGAAAGGTACATCAACTATTGGAGAAGCCAAATTGATAAAAAGATTTGGCAGAGTTGGTGTTATCCTCAGAAACAACATATAGTTCAGAAGCTTATCTCTACCCTTATCTCTTCAAAAACAACATATGGTTCGGAAGATTACGCCGCCAGAAGTTTTGTCGGAAACTGCAAGCTTACGCCGCCGAAACTTTATTGGGAAAGAAGAACTTTTAATCGGGTTTTTGAAGAAGACGCTTTTGCTATTTGGGGATTTTAGGAATTAGTTTTTTTCCATTTATTATTTTGTAAGTATTTGATTTCTTGTAATAATTTTTAAAATATGTAAAATATTTTTTTTAAATAGAGGTTTACAGTATATTTGATTTTGTTGGAAATTTTAAAATTAAGAGTATAACGTAGTTAAATATTTTATAAATATTAGAGCAACAAACTTTAATAAAATAATAAAATGGACAAATGTTTCGAAAAAATCATTTATTTTCAATTTCCCCAATATTGTAATAACCTGGCCCTTATAATTCCAGGGCCCCAAGCAAAAAAAAAAAAATTTTGGCCTACTAAAAAATGTCGGCAAAAAATAGGCAGTTTAATAACATCAAACAATAACCTTCGGGATTCCGAATCACCCGTTGGCTTCCTCTGCATGTCGGATTAATATGTAACCATTAAATCGGCCATCTCTTAAACCGCTGCTCGGAATTACCTGAAATAGCTACCAGTCAATCTAACTCATAGAAATTTGAATTTATAATTGAGGTATATCCGAAATGATGAGGCTTCCATCTGACATCATCTTTCAAATATTTTGGGATGTTACTACATGACAATCTCTATTATTTACATTTTTCTTCAACTCTTTGTTCTCATTCATCTCTCTTTGCTCTTTTCTTGTTTTGTTATGTTCCAAACGCCTCACAAAATTTTCATTTTTCACGATCCCACTCTAAAAATTTAATAGGGATAAATGCATATCAAATACATATAACATATTTAAATGCTAATGTAAATGCACCAAAACAAAAAATAATATATATTTTAATACCATTACAATCATGAGATATTAATACTAGATTGTATAGGTACATATAAATCTTATATGGGACAAGGACCGGTTCATAACATAAATAACATAAACCCCTGATTAGGGTCCATGGCCCAAGTGGCAGAGATACATGGTTACTAGCGAGGTCAGTTCACCCCTATAGATTTGTATAAAAACCATATTTATTTGTATTTTGAGAAACAAAACTGATAAAAATAGCTATAATTTTGCATTTTGACTCCTATAAAAAGTTTGAAAATAAAAATTGATTTTTTTTTTAAATTAGTGGCTACCTCCGCCACTGCTACCGGTATATAGGGTACACAACCTTGTCTTTTCAGCGGCGAGCCAAACGAAACCAAATATTACTTATTCTTCGCATGTCTTTACGCTTTCACGGTTTAAACCTCCTTATTTGACAGACTGATCGACCATTCATTATTTCTAACTGAACCTATACGCTTCAATCTCTAGTTCATAATCGCAAATCAAAACAAGGCATTGTCCTCCTTCGTCTACGTTTCTAAGCCACCGTATATCACCTATGGAGAGAGAGAAAGCACCACCAGCCTCCTCTTCCCCGCCCACGCCGTTGACAAGGTTATCCATAACTGGATTCTCTCTCGTCACAAAAGTACAAAATGGCAGCAACAATGACCTCTTCTCTTGTTGGATCAGTATGCATGCCACCACAACGTGCTGAGCTGATCCTCACCTCCTGTTCTGTTTTTTAGTTTTTTCATAAACATTTTCCCGTTTTTATTTCCCTTTTGTAAATAACTCTCTCATTTGGTCTAATCAAATATTACACAATTTTATTTTTGGAAAAGTGAGTTAAATTAATTAAGAGGGCAAGCATCGACTTCGAGCATGTGTAGCGGGCCTGTGGAGAAAGGTTGGGTCCCACATCTGCTTGACGTGCATGATCAAACTTCTATATGTAAATTTTAAACAATTATTCAAAACTATATAGCTATCTAAAATATACTAGGTAAAAACCAGTGTCATGCACCTAAATATTTTTGCTATTTAATTTTAGGGATAATTTTATTTTAATACAATATATTATTTGATAAATTTATTAGAAATTTTCAAAATATTTCAAGATAACAAAGTTGTTGTGGTTAATCTAATGTAATTAACAATATTATAATTATTTGATGTGTTTTATTACTGTATATTTATATAGATTATGTATATTAGTTATTTTATTGACGTTATATATGTATATATATTTTGTATTTAAAATTTTAAACTTATATATAATTTTAATATAATTATCATCATAAATTAATTATTTCTTATAAACAATTTCTAAGTGTTAAAATTGTTATTTTTTGCTATTTTTTATTAATTTCTATATTAACAAAGTATGAAAACTAAAACAAAAATTGTTTAAAATAAAGAAGTTGGCAATAATTAGATTTTGATTTCAATTAAAAATAAAAAAAATTATTTATAGAAATAAATATTTGATTTTAATTATTTATGAAAATATTAATTAATTAATTTTTAGTGTTTGACAAATGGAATAAGACTAACATAAATTAAATTGGAGTGTTTGGCAAATGAAATAGGTTTAAAAAAAAAAGATGAATAGATTAAATCAAAAGTTTTTGAAAAATTATGGGATTGACACATCAACACAAATGCTTATCTTTTAATATATAGATGATTTTAAGGAATTTATAAAAATAAATGTATAGATTTCTAAAATTAAAAAAACCTATAAAAATTCAACTTTTTAATTGAATTAATTTATTAATTTTGAAATTTCGGTAGTACTCAGAAATTAACAAATTTAATTATACAGCTAAGTATTGGTTATAACATTATGATAAAAATCAAATTGACTTAAAAACTAAAATAAAAAATCAAATTGAGTGCTGCAAATATAGAGATAGGTAAAGTAGGGTCATACTAATACATGTAAATAATACATATATTCTTGAAAAGAAAAGAAATTGGAACTGATTGTCGTCGTAAACAGGAATACTCATTTGGCCTGCTTTGACAGTAATTATTTTGACTCCAACGTTAAAGACAAAGGCATCACTCATTCTCTCTCGTGGTCGAGTCAAAAACATTTAAAGACTATTCCTGTGCTTCACGCTCTTCTTGTGTTTTGCTTCGGTTACACATTCTTCTTTTATCCAAATCTCCATTCATTTGTTACTATAAATTAAAACCATTTTCTTGTTTTCTTTACAAGTTTTACAATACAAGAACAAGATGGGAAATTGTCAAGCGGTGGATTCAGCAAAAGTGGTGATAAAACACCCAAATGGTAAAGAAGAAAAGTTAAGTTATCAAGTTTCTGCTAATTTTGTGATGAAGATGAATCCTGGCCATTGTGTTTCTCTTCTCATCTCCACCACCGCTCTCTCCACCACCACCTCTTCCGGTCATGCAGGACCTCTTAGGCTAACGAGGATCAAGCTCCTCCGCCCCACGGAAATGCTTGCTCTCGGCCATGTCTATAGACTCGTCACTACCAAAGGTATAGAATAAGATGTATCTAATTTCATATTTACTTCTTATCTAATTGGAATAGAACTATATGTTTTATTCCTTTTGATATAAATATGTTACTCAAAATTGTCTCAAACTATTTGTAGGCGCTTTAAAATTTTTACTTCAAGCTTTTCTTTTAATTTAATCTCTCAAAATTTTATCTATTTATATAAAAAAGGTCATATTCATATTCAAACTAGATAATATAGGAATGCGATCTAAACTTGTACTCTCTCATGCATACCTAACTTTATTTCATTTTTGGGATGGGGTCTAATCTACATATTTTGAAACTTGTTCGCGTGAAATTCAGAGGTTATGAAGGGTTTAATGGCGAAAAAATGTTCGAAGTTGAAGAAAGAAGGCAAGGGTTCGGAAGATAAGCTAGAGATGCTCAAAGCAATTAGCTATAAGCTTGACAATGAAGATCAGGTAATATGTGATTAATTACTAAGAGTAACTTGTTTAACTATGGTTTAGCGAACGAGTAATTAATTCGTGAGAATTGGTTTTAACTGGGATGAAAAATGTCGATAACTAGATGAAGAAGCAAGAGAAAGAAAGATCAAGAGTCTCAAGATCATGGCAGCCTTCTCTACAAAGCATATCGGAAGGAGGGTCCAACTGAGAAAATTCTAAAACTATGGGGAATATTTAAGAGAAGCTTTGGAATTTGAGGTTCTAGTTTGGAAAATAGTAAGGCCAGCGAGAGGCAATGACAAAAGCTGAGGCCTTGTACTTGTAGTGTGTGATATATTAAAATGATGAAATTTTAAAAGCAATCTTTGACTGAAGACTCGAGTTCTCCAAATAGAATAATACAGTCGTATAGATATCGACATATCGTACAAAGTTAATCGTTAAAAACTTTAAAGAGAAAGCATCAGCGTGCTATGAGCTCATCATTTATTTGATAATTATTACTCCCTATATATATATATATATATATATATAGATATAATTTGTTTTTGATAAACAATTACTCCCCTATATATTAAAAGAGAAAAAAGTAAAAACTGTGTCTTGATCAAATAAAAAAAACATTAAGTGCCTTATCATACTTAGAAAATGCCTTATCTTACTTAGAAAATGCCTTCAATCAATTTACGACAAAAAAATTTGTTACAAATAACTCTTTTTCTGAAAAGAAAAATCTCAAATATCTAAATATACGGTCTCTCATATTCCTCGTGAACGAACGTTTAACGCATTTTAAAATACTTTTTTGGGGTGATAAATGGTAATAAAAACTTTCCAATCAATATATGAAAAAAAGTTTACAACTAATTATTGTTTTGAAAATAAAAAATTTAAATATCTAAATATTCGGTTTCTCATATTCCTCGTGAGCGGACATTTGACGCATTTTAAAACACTATTTTTGCGTGACAAATGGCAAGAAAAACTTTTCAATCAATTTACGACAAAATATTTTGTTACAACTAATTCTTTTTCAAAAATTTACAAATTTGAAAATTTTAAATGTTTGGTCTCTCATATTTCTCATAAGCGAAAGTTTAACGCATTTAAAAACACTATTTATGCAGGGCCGGCTCGTAATCACACAACATTTAAAGCACACCAAATAATGATGCCCTTTGACCGTAAATTTTTTTCTTTCCAAAAGATGTAATATCATCAACACTTAATTACCTAAAAACGTTATATTAAACATCAATACATTATTATCCATAAAAATAATCTTCCTTGCTTTCTTTGTTGAAAAAGCATTTATCAACTTTGAATAATCGAGCTTTTCAACCAAAACATATTCTATTGATATCATTGTCAATTCATTCAATCCCTCTTGAGACATAGTCGATCTTAGGTAGTTCTTTATGAGCTTCAATTTCGAAAAACTTCTTTCTGCACAAGCAACTGAAACTGGAATTGTCAGTAAAATGCGATAAACAATCCACGTGTTCGGATAACAACCATCCATTTTTTCAAAAATTCCAACACCTCGACCGCTTTTGTGATTTCTCTTGACAACACTTCTCTTAGAAGTTTAAGTTCCATAAATAGATCTTTTCCCTCTACATCCGTATGACCATCATGCTTCAGAGAAGCTTCAAGCTTCATACAAGATGTCATCAACTCATCATCTTTTGCTGATTTTAGATTCTTCAAACCGAACAAAAGTCCAAAAATCTCCTCATAACGCTGAAATTGCTCAAATCTAACCTCAAAGGACACTATAACTTGATCAACTATGTTGATGAAGTAATCGATCCTAAAACTTTCCTCTGCAGTTAATTTGCTACTCTCTTGCACTTTCTCAGCATCTTCACCATATTGCATTTTGTTTTTCATCAAACGTTTTGATTTTGTAGGAAAAACAGGTTCAATCTCCATTTCCATGGAAATTTCTATAGGTTCAGCTTTTGCTTTCTCAAAACCTGTTTCTCTATAGTTTTTCAAATAACCAATAAGTCCTCCTAGCTGAGAAATAGCAGCTTCAAGATCCATATCTTTGGACTGTAAGGTTTTGCTCACTATATTGACAGCAGACAGCAAATCATACTATATTACCATTCCAAACAAAAAAACCAAATCCTCTGATTCCATGTGTTTCACTCACTGCAAGAGACTCAACATCACTACGGTGTCTTGGATTATCACTTTTTTTGCCAAGTGAAACAAAGCAGCTATACAAACAACACAACCGCTTTCCAAGGAGAACATCGATAAACAACCATGTGCAAGGTTTTTTGTTGGAGTCTCACTGGACAGCGCTTCAATGGTTTGTTAACCTACCAATTGGCTTAATAGATTCATTTATGTCATTAACCGATCTTTTTGTCAAGCATTTCACGAGTAGCATGAACTTATAAAAAATAGCTTACGAGCTATACGAGATATAACAAAAGATAGGGGAGTTATTATGCGCCTATGTGGCCTGTTTCAACAAGAAAAAGTATCTATATCCAGTTATAACATGTCTATTGTCATCTCAGCATTCAAGAAAGGGTTAGTCCTGATGGTGACCTATACAAAGAGCTGAAAATGTATCAGTGCAGAACTATGAAAGATGTGCTTTGTAGGGTATGGGCACAAATCAAGTGGGAGAAGGATCCGATTTATTGTCGTCGATACACCCCACGATCTAAGTCTCGTGTGGTAAAGAGTGAGAGATCGATGAGGGATGATAACCTTATCAATGAGCTCAAAGTGAGAACATTAGCAGTAGAAACGATAACAAAAGCAATCATCCATTGAGAAAAACAAAAAAGATAAACACCAATCATCAACATGGTCGTACATCATTAACCTATCAATCTCCCAAGAAGAGCTGATTGGTGTACTAAATCAGATGGAGGGAACACGTAGGTAGCCTCAAAAATGAAAACACTAGATGACAAGCGCAACACTACAAAGTGGTGCAAGTTCCATAATGATCATGGTCACAGAACAAAAGACTGCATCACTATGTGAATTGAAGTTAACGAGCTACTATAAAAAGGACACTTGAGAGAGTTCTTAACTGAGAGGACTCGAAACTATATCAATGATCAAAATGACAAAGAACTTCGACCATGCCTCTTCCTGCTTAACCTCCAAACCATGATCGACTCATAAATGTGATCTCATGTGCCTCAGAAATAAGTGGAGTAACTCACTCAGTTGCTAAAAGAAATACTAGAGTTGTCAAGAGCGATGAAGCAAAGGAAACACCTTGTAAGAGGATACACCAACATTCACTATAAGTTTCACGGCTAATGAAAGAAACTTGTTAACCCCACATCACGATGCATTATTCATCTCTTTAACGGTCGTGAATTGCTTGATGAAAAGGATGTTGATCGATAATGGAAGCTCAACAAACATCCTATTCATACATGCTTATAAATAGTTAGGTCTAGATAAAGTTGGACTCACGCAAAAATCTACACCACTGATCGGCTCCAACGGTGAAGTGAAGCGAAGCAAACCGAAGAATTTATGCTACCAGTGTATGTAGAAGAAGTCAACAAGCACATGAAATTCTTGGTGGTAGATTGTGCATCAGCTTATAAGGCAATTATGGGAGGACCTTGGATTCATGATATAGGAGGGATACTGTCAACTCGACACCAAACAATAAAATTCCCTAGTCCATGGGGAGTAGAGGAGAATGTAGGAGAACAAGATAACTCATATTCTTGTTACCAAACTACTTTGAAAGGTAAAAGTTAATGGTTATAGTAATTACAGAGCCCACAACTGGCCCTTCATTGTGAATAACTAGAGGTGGAACAATTTGATAAGATTTGTCAAAAGGATGACAATCCTGATAAAAAAGTGAATATTGGCTCGAAATTGCCAATAGATATCTGAAAAAGACTCATCAACTTTTTGAGGTCTAACGCTGATTGTTTTGCATGGTCACACTCTGACATGTGTTGTATTAATCATGATGTTATCATGCATAAATTGCAAGTCGAACCAGACCATGAACCAATCAAACAAAAATGAAGAAAGTTTGCTCCAAAATGCGACACAATCATCAACAATGAGGTTTAAAATCTGTTGAATGCATAATTCATCCGTGATGTATGTTACCCAGAATGGCCCCTGGTCAATTTCGCTTGCACTGCAAGGAATTGTGCGTAAGTGTCAGGCAATAAAGACAAAGGTGATGATATGTCAAGGTGGGATAAATATCATAGTACATATTCGCTAGTAAGAAATTCAATGGAATGAAACTCGGTTGCATGTGTAAGAACTTACGAAACTATTGGTTTTCCTTTAACCTCGAGCATATACATAATATTTACACCTCAACCCACCTGCAGGAAACCAAGTAGTGGGAAATCCTAGGTTGTAATCAACTCCCATGAACAAGTACTCTTGTCGCCATATTCTCTAAAGTTTTCTTTTACATTTCAAAGGAATGTCAAGCACTAAGTGATTATGGTATCGTGAGTTTATAATGTATCTAATAGAGTCTAATGCAAGCAGTTTGAAATAGTATGCATACATAATCTCGTCTTCTCCTAAATAGCCATCAACGTTCTCCAAACAAATGGATAAAACTGGCCAGGAGATATAGAAAAAGTCACAACTACTTTAGCGACAAGCGAAGGAATGATATCTCGTATACCTGAGGTGAAGGTAGTTTCATTGACCACTATCTGGTCGAGGCACACACTTGCAACTCGCTCATGTGTTGAGAGAAACTTTAGAACCACAGACGATGGAAGATTATAAATTTGTTTAATCCTTAGAATGTTCCTAGCGGTCATGGCAATCACTGAATTATCTTGGGATGACCTATAATACAACGCATCATCACCTGAATTGTCACGAGGAGTTTATGTGATCTCACCAAGCGATTCAACATCGTATGAACGATAAAATGACATGAATTAGACACATGACGCAACCTCAACCTAGTGTGCGCATCATGCATATCAAGACGATGATTCCAAGAGTTGTTCATCAACAATAATTGAAAAGACGATCTACACTTAGGTTATAATCTCTAAAACACGAGAGAAAAGTAACCTATGAGATATAAGGTTTATACAAAACATGCAGCTTGCAACGCAGTTGATTCAAGGTGAAGAAGCACGACAACCAGAACAAAGAGGATTTACGCAAGACAGGCCAACATAATGGTGCGAGACAACAAAATATTCGGTCACAACTTCATGAGACTTGGTTAAGCAACAACAACTAAGGGAAACAAAGAGGATTTACGCAAGACATATTGCAAAAGGAAGCCAAAGACAAAGTTAGATAAAGAAAAACAATGACAATAGTCACGGTATGAGATAAATATTTTTTTTACCAAACAACTGTATTCATTGGATGCAAGCAACAAGAACCTATCACTATGATTGACAGGCCCGGCCCTGGGGTAAAGCTCATAAAGCTAGGGTTTTAGGCGCCAAATATTATAACAATTTTAGGGGCATCATGTTCAGATGTCTCTTTGGTTTAGTGGTTAAAATTTTTTCTTTTTGTATTTCTTGTGCCAAGATCAAACTCCACTCAACTCTTTTTATTATTAATGATTTAGTTTTCTATTTTTTAAGTTCAGAATATTCTGATTTAGTTAGATTTCTTTTATTATATAATTTTAGTTAGATGTACTTTAATTATGTAACAATTAGCATAAGCAAAAAAATTTTTTTTGACGATTCCGCTTCTTCACCACAATCACAAGCAGACACCAATCTAATATTCATCGTCATTCTTCAATATCCTTTCTTCAAGAGAGTCTTCGATAATTCCACTAGTTGAGAATTAGAAGGGAACTTATTATTTTAAGTATGTCTTCTTTTCTTTCTTCTCCAGTTTTCCTACTCTGTTTTTTCTTAAATTTTTCTGAAATTTTTTTAATTCATGAACAGTTGAACATCTAAACCAAATTTTAACAACAGTTCAAGATTTTCACACAAGTTAAATTCGATTTCAAAGTGAAAATTATTAATTGTTGCCTTGTATGTTTCTATTATGTATAAGTCTCAAGAAGTTATTTATTGTTACTTTTGAAATCGAATTAAGTTGATCTGTTTAACTTTGTTCATACCATAAAGTTAAAGTTTGTTTTAGCTGTCTAAGTCTAACTTAATTTGATTTGCTATGTTGTTAATGTTAGATAACGTAAAGTTACAAAACGTAACTTATTGTTAACTTTAGCTGACTAAGTCTAACTTAATTCGATTTTCTATGTTGTCTAAGCTTAGTTTGTTTATTAATTTGTAGAAAAATGTTACCGGGTACTAGAATTCGAAACCAGCCATGCGGTAATGATAATAAGAAGAGAAAGAAAAGGCAAGATGAAGTGATGAATTCTCAAACCAATGATATGCTGAAGTATGTGACGAGAACTAAAGAATCTGAAACTAGTGAAGGAAATGCTAGAGCTGAAATCCTGAGATAAACAAGGAAGATGAAGAACATGTTACTAGTGACGAAGATGCAGATGACAAAAGTGTAGAAGAACTTGTTGGAGATGCTGCAGATGGTATGAATGAAAAGAGAGAAAAATTTGAGAATGTGGATATGGATGATCCTGGAAATTGGGGAAAAATTGATGAGAGAATAAGAGATTTCTTGTTGAGAAAGGTCCACCCACAAGACCGTCGAGAGGTTATATCTTCCGAAGAGATGAAGTTGTAGATGTTTCACTTATTCCTCTTATACAAGAAAAATGAGCAATGGAGGGAAGCAAGACAAAAAATAGTTAGTTTATTCAAAAGTTGAAAACAAGATTTTTTGTTTTTGTTGTAAATTATTCACACAATAAGCAAATTCTCCTCTTTCGGCAAGAACTCGATATGATGACGGGAGAAATGCTTCGTAAAAGCTGAAAGTTATGAAACTAGTCATCATCATATTATTTGCATGACTCGTTGGACAAAGTTAGAAGTGAGACTGAAAAAAATGAAACTATTGATAAGCATTTGCAGGAGGCAATTAACAAGGAGAGAAAGCATTGGAGAGATATGATGCTGAGAATAATTGCAGTGGTAAAGACACTAGCAGAAAGAAATTTAGCATTTCGTGGCGAAATCGAGAAGAATAGTAATCCAAACAATGGGAATTTTCTGGCTTTTATCAAGATGATTGTAGGCTTTGATCAAGTAATGAAGGAGCACATTCCACGGATTGATAATGGTGAAACTCATTACCATTATCTTAGCCATAAGATTCAGAATGAATTGATAGAATTGCTTGGTAATAAGATTCAGATGATTATCTTAAAGAAGATTCAAGATGCTAAATATTTTTTAGTCATTTTAGATTCTACTCCTGATGTTAGTCGTAAAGAACAAATGACCCTTCTAGTTCGATGTGTGGATGTTTCGACAATTTCTCCCAAGATTGAGGAGTTCTTTTTGACTTTTTTGGAAATCAAAAACAAGAGAGGAGAAGAATTTTCAACACTCTTCAAGAAGTATTGGCTGATCTGAAGTTGAATATTGATGATGTAAGAGGACAAGGTTACAAAAATGGAAAAATTATGAAAGGAAAACATAAAGGAATTCAGAAAAGACTACTTGATGAAAATCCAAGGGCATTTTACACTCCATGTGGATGTCATAGTCTCAATCTTGCACTTTGTGATATGGCTTCCTCATCTGAGAAAGTTGTTTCATTCTTTGGCATTGTTCAGCGTATATACGTCCTATTTTCATCTTTAACCAACAATTGGGAAGTGTACAGAGAGAAGGTGAATGGTATTACACTTAAACCATTATCACAAACTCGTTGGAAAAGTCGTATTGATAGTGTTAAGCTAATAAGGTTTCAAGCTTCAAATACGAGCTGCTTTGTTTCACTTGGCAAAACAAAATGATAATTCAGGACACCGTAGTGATGTTGAGTCTCTTGTAGTGAGTGAAACACATGGAATCGGAGGATTTGAATTTTTGTTTGGAATGGTAATATAGTATGATTTGCTTTCTGCTGTCAATATAGTGAGCAAAACCTTACAGTCCGAGGATATGGATCTTGAAGCTGCTATTTCTCAGCTAGGAGGACTTGTTGGTTATTTGAAAAACTATAGAGAAACAGGTTTTGAGAAAGCAAAAGCTGAAGCTACAGAAATTTCCATTGAAATGGAGATTGAACCAGTTTTTCCTACAAAATCAAAACGTTTGATGAAAAGAAAAATGCAATATGGTGAAGATGCTGAGAAAGTGCAAGAGAGTAGAAAATTAACTACAGAGGAAAGTTTTAGGATCGATTATTTCATCAACATAGTTGATTAAGCTATAATGTCACTTGAGGTTAGATTTGAGCAATTTCAGCATTATGAGGAGATTTTTGGATTTTTGTTCGGTTTGAAGAATCTAAAATCAGCAAAAGATGATGAGTTGATGACATCTTGTATGAAGCTTGAAGCTTCTCTGAAGCATGATGGTCATACGGATGTAGAGGGAAAAGATCTATTTATGGAACTTAAACTTCTAAGAGAAGTGTTGCCAAGAGAAATCACAAAAGTGGTTGAAGTGTTGGAATTTTTGAAAAAAATGGATGGTTGTTATCCGAGGATCGCTTATCGCATTTTACTAACAATTCCAGTTTCAGTTGTTTGTGCAGAAAGAAATTTTTCGAAATTGAAGCTCATAAAGAACTACCTACGATCGACTATATCTCAAAAGCGATTGAGTGGATTGACGATGATATCAATAGAACATGCTTTGGTTGAAAAGCTCGATTATTCAAAGTTGATAAATGATTTTGCAACATAGAAAGCAAGGAGGTTTATTTTTCATGGATAATAATGTATTGATCTTTAAATATGACTTTTTTAGGCAATTAAGTATTGATGATATTACATTTTTTGGAAAAAAAAAAATTTACAGCCAAAGGACATCATTATTTGGTGTATTTTAGGTGTTGTGTGATTAGGGGCCGGCCCTGATGATTGACTACCAAGGTAATTAGATTATTAAGCTCTTGTTATGGATAAGTTCATTAATTGAAAGGAATAAGTGGTTGTAACCACTTAACAAGAAAAATGGTTGTAATATCAACAAGAGCTAAAAAATCCATCTATGGATGCTTGGATCTACAATTTTTCTAGTGAATGGAGATAATAATGGTATTTTCTACAACATATAAGGATTGCAATGACGACAAAAAAAATAAATAAGGAGTGCAAATTAAAAAGACATAAATCTCTTGCGTTGTAAAAAAAAAAAACCCGTTAACTTGGAGACAAGCCGTGCGGCGCCAAGGAGGAAAGAAGGAAGAAAAGTGATTAGGTTTCTTTTAGGTGGACACATTTCACCTTAAGAAAAAATGTGTCTTAACCTTGATTTAACGAGCTATTTAACCAATAAGTCCATATGTTCTCATTTTTGTCTCTAATTGGTGAAAAAGTTAGTAATATTAACCCACCAAAAAGTAAAGAAGGGCCGTCTGCTTTTAATTTCTTTTCTTGTGGCTTCTATAAAAATCTGAGACTAACCCATATCAACACATCATTTTCCAACTTCACCACAAATTGTGAAACACAAACATTCTAAACAAAATTCTTGTTCAATTTGTTTATCTCCAGCAAAAAATACATTGCAAAAATAAATAAAAACAACTATTCAAATTAAATTAATTGTTGATAACATGTTTGATAATTTTTTTCTTCATTATAGTCATGTATACAAGAGGCAAAAATACAAACAGCGACACTCAATCTTTTACAAGAAAATAGGTAAATTTTTTATTTCAAAAAAACTTAAAACTTGTTAGTTTATCGCTACAACGAAACTCCATAATTTTATTGGTGTTTCAAATTTTTTAGATGCATATTTTGTTGCAGAGTTTATGGAAGTACAAACAAAAAATCAAAACAATGCATCATATGAGTTGGATGACGCAAATACTGCATATATATAATATATGGCAAACATTCAAAAAACAATTGCAAATATGTTATGGGAAAATCAGAGTATTTGATATTATATTTGGATTTGTATTTGGTTTGTAATTTTAAATTTGTTATGTTAATAAAAATTTAATATTTGTCCAAAATTTAATGTTATTAAAATGTTCTAATTAAAAAATAAATTAGTATGTTTGGTCCATTTTTTACCATTCAGATTTAATTATTAAATAGCTATGCTCCGTCCACTTTGTATGCACAGTCCACTTCAGCCGCTTTGGTTGTTCCATCTGCTTTGTTCACATTTTTTCCGTTTCATCTGCTTTGTTCGTACCGCTATGTCTGCTGTTACCATTGAACCCTAACTCAAACTACACACGGACACGTTCCATATATAATCCCGTCCACGATACTCCTAAACGGGCATACAAAAGATTGAACGAGAGAATGCCACGTGCACCCCTCTGCACCATAAATTGACGCCTCCGATTTAAATTATCACTCAGAGCTACAAAGAAACTCAAAATATCAGATTCCATTGAATGGCAACAAAATAAACTCATTTGCTCTTAAAATTTGAAAGACAAACAAAAAGTGGCAACGAAAGGAGCTGCTGCTGCGGTGGCTGCGTCCATAATTTAGAAGCACCGACGAAACTCTTCTCTTCGATCACACCATTGCAATCCCAACTTCAATCCTCGTGTCATTCCAACAGGTATCAAATTATCACAAAATTGATCTAAGATGCATGTAATGTAACATAGATTTGGTGTTAAATTCCATATCAAGAACAATTTGCATTTTGATAATTTAACAAGTTAATTGTGGCGTATATGATTTTAATCGTAGGGTTTACATATCAAGTTAGGGCAATACAAGGAGTGAGTACTTACACGATTGAAGAATAGAGATGAACCAAAATCTCAAAATTGGAAAATCAAAATGCTTTACGATGGAGATTGTCCTCTCTGATTAAGGTCTATAATAACTTCTCTATTCATATAGAATTTGAAGAGTTTTTTGAAACTGATATATTTGTCTTTCCTATTAGAAAATTCAGGTTAATATGCTTAGGGAAAGAAATGAAAAATATGAAACTATAAAGTTTTAATGATTTCTCCCCGTAAGAGAATCAAGGGCTGTTCAAATTATTAATCCAAGAACATTTGATTTTACGAAAGTTTGAAAAACGCAGCGTTTTTCTATAGGGGCGATTAGGACAATTTTGGGGCAATTAGGTCTTCCGTTTTCGTTCGCCGCACGCGAGGTTTGCCTCCGCCATCTTTTGGTGCAAGCTCATGCTATCGGTTCTCCTCTGCTCAACAGTCAGCTTCTATTGGTTCCTCCGGTGAAGACATCTTGCGCTCAAGTGGCAAGTCGACCAAGTTTGTTTAAGTTCAGTTATGAAGTTCTACCGATTGATGGAAGAGAAGTAGTCTCGGTTCCGGAGGAGGTTCTGATGGATGTTCCGCCTCTCTGGGATGATTTTCTTATTGATCGATTCGTGTCAAAGGCTCTTCATATTGCAAAAGTTCATGTTATCATCAATAAGATCTGGAATCTGGGAGATACGTCAATCAAGATTGATGCTTTTGAGGTTAACAACACTACAATCAAGTTTCGCATCCGTAGCTCTGATGTGAGACGTCGTGTTCTTCGCAGAGGTATGTAGAGCATATGTGACATTCCAATGATTGTTTCCAAGTGGACTCCTATTGAGGAGGATGCTCAGCCGGAGATAACATCGATGCCGATATGGGTTATGATGAAAAATGTCCCGCACTCCTTCTCGTGGAAAGGCATAATCTTTCTTGCTAGTCTGCTAGATAATCCTATTTGATTACATCATGAAACAGAGCTTGTCACCAATTTTGAAGAAGTGAAATATTTGTCAATGTAGACCTTACAAAGAAGCTTCCAGAAAACTATTTCTTTGTTGTTAAAGGAGAGGAGGTTAGGGTCTCTTTTGAATTTCCCTGACTGCCAACACGTATTGCATCTTGGTGGCAGTCAGGGAAATTCAAAAGAGACCCTAACCTCCTCTCTTTTAACAACAAAGAAATAGTTTCCGTGTTGGAAGTGGGGGCACGTTAATGAGGGATGTTTGGCGAATATTAACCAGGTTTCAAAAGAATTTTACTTTCAAAACAGTATGATACTATAGTGGAACTAGTACCACCTTCCGGAAAAATCTCAAACGTAGTCGGTGATGAGACAATTGACAAGAGTGTGGTATCAAATGTTGTTGTTGCGGAGAAGTTACAGGAGAAGGGTATGCTTGATTTCCATGAGATTGTGTGATATTGTTCCTTTTTGATATGGCTTATCATGGTCTGCGGTGCACTTGGTGTAACAAGAGAGAATAAGGGTTGGTGTGAAGAAACTAGACCGCATCCTCGTAAATAATATTTTGCTACATCATAAAACTCTTATTGTGTTTTGGAGGTTAAGGGTTGCTCTGATCACTTGTGTGGTCTCATCTCTCTTGCTAGTACTCCACACAAGCCAAAGTTCCCGTTCAAGGTTGTTAATGTTTTTGTTAAGATGGAGGAGTTTAAGCCTGTTGTAGGACTAATTAGAATACTACAGTGCCTTTGTTTCTTTCTACATTTGTACTGTTCTGTTTTTCTAAAAAACTCAAGTTTCTCAAACCCGTAATTCGCTCTTTAGGTCGCCAAAAGATGCATCATTTATCTCGTCGGACAGAGGAAGCCTTCATCGATCTATGTGAGAAGAAAGATGCTACTCTTAGTCGTCCATATGCTTAATCTAGATGGTATAATCAATTGCATATGACAAGTGGGAAAAAATGGCGGGTTTAGAAGAAGATTTTTTTAGACAAAAAGGCCAAGCTGCATTTGATTGATGTTGGTGATAAGAATAATCTGTTTTTTCATAATGCAGTAAAAGAGAGGGAAGCTCAAAACTCGATCAATATGGTTAAGCCTCCTGATGGGATGTTGCTTACTAGTAAGGAGGACACTAAAATAGAGGCGGTGATGTTTTACTCTGATCTGTTTACCATGTAGCCTCAATCTACTCTGGTTTGACAACGGAGGGTTTAGTAATTTTCTAGATTACCGATCTTCTAAGAAGGATAAGGTGAGATTATTGGTGGACGTCACTGAGTTGGAAATCAAATGGGTGTTGTTTTTGATGCCATAGAATAAATCTCAAGGTCTGAATGGCTACACAATGGAGTTTCTATCAAAAGGAGTTAACACAATAATTCTTGCTTTGATACCAAAGAAGACTGGTACCATCGGGATGAAGGATTACCGACCAATATTCTACTGGAACGTGCTTTATAAGGTTATTTCTAATATTTTAGCCAACTGTTTAAAGCTTATTCTCCATGTATTTATAACGTCAAATCAGTATGCGTTTATTAAGGACCACTATTTGATGGAAAATCTTCTTTCTCTCGTTTGAATTTGTGAAGGATTATCCCAATATTGCTTTTCGATGTGCTATAAAGATAGACATCTCCAAAGCATTTAATTTCGTTCAATGAGAGTTTCATTTTAATGTTTTGAAGGCTATGCAGCTACCAACTCAAATTATAAGGTGGATTGAGCTGTGTGTTACCAACTTTTCATTCTCGGTTCAGGTCAATGGAGAACTCGCTGAATTTTTTAGAAGTGAGCGAGGCCTGCTTCAAGGTTATTCCCTTTCACCCTATTTGTTTGGTATTTGCATGAATCTCTTATCTCAAATATTGGACAAGGCAGCTAGTGAGGGTAAATTCGGATACCATCTGGGGTGTAGAAGCTTGAACATTACTTATTTATGTTTTGCGGACGACATCATGGTCTTTGCAGATGGGAGAATTCGCTCAATCGAAGGTATTCTCTCTGCCTTTGATGATTTTGCTCATATCTATGGTTTGCAAATTAGTTTAGAGAAAACCTCTTCATTCATCACCGATATATTCTCTGTTACGCGGGCATCTCTTTCTGGATTTCTTTTTAACATTGGAACTTTGCCAGTTAAATATTTGAGGTTACCTTTGTTGACAAGAAGAATGTCTAACTCTGACTTTCAATCTCTAATAGAAAAAATATGCGCTCGAATTGGATCTTTGAAGAATCAATTTTTATCATTTGCGAGACTTCAATTGCTCTCTTTGGTGATTGCTAGTTGGACGAAATTTTGGATAGCCGCCTTTAGACTTCCATGAGCATGCATTCAAGAGATTGAGAGGAGAAGCTCAACTTTTCTATGGTCTGGTCTAGTTTTAAATCCAAGGAAAGCTAAAGTGGCTTGGAAAAATATTTGTAAACCGAAATCAAGAGGGGTCTTGGTCTTAAATCTTTAGTTGAGGCAAAAAGGTGAGCTGCTATAAGCTGACATGGAGATTAGTATCGTCAAATGCTTCTTTATGGGTTAATTGGGTCAAAAAGAATTTGATAAGGAGAGGATTTTTTTGGTCAGTTAAGTCAAATACAATTTCTGCCTCGTGAATGTGGTGAAAACTTATCAAGTATCATGACTCAGTAAAAGAGTTTCATAAAGTTAAGGTGAGATGTAGTTCTCAAACTTTTTTTTGGTCTGATAACTGGATTTTGCTAGGTATAATGTTTAATGCATTGGGGGAACGTGGTTGCATTGATATGGGAATCACATTATCAGATACTTTGGCTGATGTGTTTGAGAACCATAGACCTAGGCGTAGACGATTTTTTTTCTTTCTTAGATTGAAGATGAAATTAAAATGCTTAAAAACTATGTTTATTTGGATAGGGATATAGCTTTATGGTGTTGTAAGGTGGATAAGTTTAAATCTAGGTTTTCTTCCAAAGATACTTGGAATCAAGTCAGAGTTCTATTTCCTAAGAAGCTTTGGTACAAAGGTGTCTGGTTTTCTCACGCAACACCCAAGTTTTTCTTTATTGTATGGTTGGCTGCTCAATATTAATTGTCGATAGGTGATTGAATGCTCACTTGGAATAGTAGTGTCTCGTCTGGTTGTGTGTTTTGCTCTGGCTCAACCGAAACTCGAGATCATATTTTCTTCTCTTGCCTTTTCACCTCGCAGATTTGGTATCAACTTACTTTCACTCTGCTCCAATAGAGGGACACTAATCAGTTTCAAGACATTATTTTAGTAGTGTTGACCTCAGAAAATAGGGGCACACGAACTTTCATTTTGAGGTATGTTTTCCAAGCTTCTATCTATCTTTTATGGCGTTAGAGAAACCAGCGGAGACATGGTAAAGTTTCGACACTCATTGATAAGTTGGTTCGCGATGTGGAAAGGACAGTGCAAAATCATCTTTCAACATTGCAGAGTTGAGGTATTATGAAAGCGGGGATGCATAAATAGTTTGCCTCAAGAACCTAAACAATTCTTATGAAGTTTTCTATATTTTGCTGTTTTGGAATTTCTTTTAAACCAATAAACTCAGCTCAAAGATGCATATAATGTACCATGGTTTTTTTTAGAATAAAATTTTACATTCATTAAAAAAAAGAGAATCAAAGGCTGGATTATAAAACAGTAATTTTTCTTTTAATCTACTTTAAATTGCTTAATCATCTGTTTATGTCGGCCTACGATTTGATTAAGATCTTTATTAGGTAATGGGGCAAATCCATGCTATTCAATCTGATGGAAACGTGGTAGCTGGTGTGGAGGTGAACTTATTGTATATGCATCATTGCTTTAGGCTAATTATCGATTCAGAGTAATGTTTTCAGGCGTTTAGGAGATTATGTGAAGAAGTTGGACTGGGTTGGGTTTACACTATCACTAAATTTGAACTTGTAAGCCTTTGTTTCTCCTAGTGATAATATATTTCCATTGTGTTTTAGTTCCACGTTTATGAATAACATGCGATTACTTGCAGATAGTAAAAAGATAGCTGATGCTGTGTATGATGTTTGGGCCAAGTATAGACTTCAGGTCACAGGTACATAATTATGACCTGAAAAATGTTTGAACTTTTATGATTGTTTGTGCGCCAGAACTTGATATACTCGGAAAAAAACGATTAACGATATAACTGTGTTTACAGGTAGAGACATGTGGTGAAAGCAAGGCGTGCAAGATGTGAATTTTTTGGTAGGTCAAGTTAGTGCACTGGTTGCGGTATCTACGAAAGATTTTATTTCCGATAGAGAGAATTCGTTGATTTTATAAAACGCTGTTGAATATTGTTAGCTTTTACCAGTTTCATTACTTGTAAATTTGAATGTTACATTACATGTTATGAAACATGGAGAAGAGATTAGAGACAATCTTGGCGGCTTCGTTTGGTTGGTCCTTTTCGGGTTCATTGAATCGGTTTCCTTTTCGACAAATGCGGATAACATAGTCGGAATCTCTTTTTCAATGGCCGTATCGTTCTTTTAGTTCCCCTATAATTTTTGGTCTGCTATTACACTATAATGATGTTATCCATCAACATTCGGATCTTTTAATTTACGGAGTTTCTGTTACCAAATCTGAAAGTTTTGGGGCTATATGTAATGTTTTGAAGTGTAGTGGTCAATTAATTAATATAAGAAAAATTGAAGAATTTCTCATCATCGTCTCGTATCTTTGGGCGAAGTGCCAAACTAGCCTTATTGAAAACAAAATGATCTACATAACCTCTGTCTAATCTACACAACTTTCATTAATCTAACAAAATTGAAATTTCAAATTTACCCTTGCATTAAAATAATAAAATATTATAACTAATTATCAAAGAAAAATAAAAAATAAAATTGTTTTTGTTGGATCCGTTGGAGAAGAAACCCAGCTCGATCTTCTCTTCTTCTTCCCTCTTCTTTGGGAAAACTCGATCTTCTTCTTCGATCAGCCTCTGCAACATCCGACGAAACTCTGCAACCTCCGTCGAAACTCTGCAACCTCCGACGAATCTCTGCAACCTCCTACTAAGCTTCGCAACCTCCGACGAAGCTGGGTGAAAATCTCTTGGATGTATATATAATTAGTTTTAATCTCTTCAATTGAAGTGTTCTATATCATTAATAATTTCAATTCAAGCTTGGATTTTAGCTCATTGTCAAATCTTGGTTTGGAATTAGTGGATAGGATTTGGGTAGAAATGCAGTTATTGTTGGTAAAGTAGGGTACAAAAGTTAAACTTAGGTACACTAGGTTAAACTATGGCACGGTATAACTATGATGTGGTAGTTAGGTAAACTAAGTTAAACTAAGGTAAACTTTGTTAAACTAGGTTTTACCTAACTATTAAACCAGGTAAACTATGATGTGGTAGTTAAACTAAGTTTAAGTACGTCAAACTAAGTTTGGTTTTAGCTCACTGTTTAACAAGATAAACTATGTTACATTAGTTAAACTAAGTTAAAGTAAGTTAAACAAATAGTTAAACTATGTACATTTGGTACAACTATTATATAACATTGTTGTTTATGATTTCTTTAGAGAGGACAATGACGCTAATATATTTTGATTATGGTGGACATTATTCACATATGGGAGATGTTGTTAAATGGAATCCAAAAGAACTTCAAATGTATTCTTTATTTACGTATGGTGGTGCGGAGGAATTCAATTACTCATCGTTGGTTGGGAAAATACGCAAAAAAGTGAATGCAGATGAGTCGACGATGCTGAAAATAAGTTACATTCATGGAGTATTGCAAAGAGTAGCATATATATACGATGACAATGATGTCTTCGGATACATATGATTGTGTGAAAATAAAGAGCATGTTGCTTTGCACGTCGAGGTAGTGGAAATTGTTGAAAAAACCCAACATAGTTCACAAGCTTCAAGACAAGAGATAGTGTCCGGTAAATCAAGTAGAATTTGGGGAAGTTGTGAGGAGGTTCGGAATGATGCTGGGGATAAGCTAGTTAGAGTTGGTTATTTGCCAGAAATTAGAGAATCATCTCAATGTTTAGCGGGATTGGATATTGTTCCTTATAATGTAGATAGTGGAAACAATGAATTAGGTATCGTTGATTGTCAAGGTACACCTGCTGATTTGAATGTCGATGACTGTCGAGGCATAGTTGCTGATGCGGGTTTCGATTACTATCAAGGTTCACCTGTTGTAGAACCAAATGTGGTTGGGGAAGTTTCAGAGGTTGAATGGGATGATGACATTGATATGAGGGTAAAGCAAGAATTTGATAGTAAGCGTGAAGTCCAAGATTTAGTTGATAGAGCTGTACATGAGCATTGTTTTGAGGTCGCTACGATCAAGTCGACAACTAAGTTGTATGTGTTGAAATGTCGAGGTATTGGTTGCAAATGATCTGTCTGAGTTGCGACCGGTAAGGGTTCAGATTGTTGGTCTGTTAGAACATACAACAAGATGCATACATTCTTTTGGCTAACTACGAGTACAAGCAACATTAAAAAAAAAGAAACACCATGATTAGTTGCATCAGTTCTGCCTGATGATTATCCGAGTCAATTGGATACTCTATCCGCAAAAAAATTGATTGGTTTAGTACAAAGAAGGCTAGGTTGTCAGGTGTCATATACCACTTTGAAAGGGAAAAAACTAGCCGTACCTGATGTGCGCGGTAGCCCAGAAGATTGTTATAAGATGTTGCCTTCTTATTTGCACATGTTGGAGAAAATGAATTATGCTACATTAACACGGCTGGAATGTGGTGAAGGAGACAAGTTTAAGTACGTATTTTCGCATTGGGTGCTAGCATAGAAGGATTTCAAGTAATGCAAAATTTATCATTATTGATGGAACTTTTCTTAAGACTGTTTATGGTGGAGTTTTTATTGTTACTACTGCTCAAGATCCAGAGCATCACCATTATCCTCTGGCTTTTGCAGTAGTAGACAGTGAAAACGATGCAAGTTGGAGGTGGTTTCTCCAAACGTTTAAAAACATTAGTGACAGATCAGCCTGAGATTAGTCTATGCTCTCTGAGAGAGTACCTTATAGGGACTCCATTTACAACAAACCATAGTTGGTTTGCCTTATCCATCTTTGTTATACGTACAATCAAGCTTCAAGCACCCATGACCTTCCTGTTCTTCTCGAGATGCATATGGAAGATGCGTTAAAAACTGCGGATGTTTCATGAACTAGTTGCGTTCATAAATATATGTGACACACTTATGGGTATCACATCTTGTACCAATCTTGGGAAACTTATCGAACTGTCTAGGCTCAAAAAGGAATTTCAACGGTTGTACATGTACGTACATTCAAAAACATTAAATTAAGTATTTTAGCATTAGTTTATAGTTAGTTTAACAGTAGTTTAACATTACTTTAACTTTAATTTACCTTTAGTTTAATTTTACTTTAACTTAGTTAAAAGTTACTTAAACATGTTAC
This sequence comes from Cardamine chenopodiifolia, assembly GCA_963922655.1. NCBI lineage: Eukaryota > Viridiplantae > Streptophyta > Magnoliopsida > Brassicales > Brassicaceae > Cardamine > Cardamine chenopodiifolia. Next base: position 14,365,165 of record OZ000490.1, on the reverse strand, counting down.
TTGTATGTTCAGATGTAAGCTTCGTTGAATTTTAAAATACTTACCATTTCTTCGTCAGCACCACCAAAAGGGCCTACCTTTTCATTTGTTTATTGTTGGGCTTTCTTTTCTCGGTTTGAACGCCGATTCCCTAGTTCGGTGGTGTTTGTACGCGAAGGGCTTACTTCCACAGAAGCCTACAATCAAAACGATTTCAATCTAGTTGAACCTACTTTAACCAATTCCTAATAAAATATTCCAAATGATCATACCGTTTGATTTGTTTGTTGCGGGGCTTTTCTTTTTCGGTTGGAACGGGAAGGATTCCCTGATTTGTCGGTGTTAATCAAAGCTTCTCCATCTACTGGATCTCGAAAAGTAGCAACTTTGGTTCTTGTCATTATCATATCCAACATAAGAACATAAATTGTGTCAATCGCTATTAAACCCTAAATTGAAAAATAACAAAATCCTAACCCAAAATCAAAGAAGCAAGGGTCAGTTTAACTGAAATCCTAACCCGAAATTGAAGAATCACTTACCCAAAATCGAAAAAGATGATGAAGTTTAACTTCGGTTTACCTTCATTTTAACCAAAATCGAAGAAGATCTTTGAAGTTTTTTCCAAAATCGAAGAACAATGTATTCGATTTTAGGCGATTCAAAGACCGAAATTGAAGAGACCAAAGAAGAAGGAAAAGAAAAATTTGAAAAAGGAGAAGAAGTAATCGAAAAAAGAGAAGATAAGAAAAAAACGGAAGAGGAGAAGAAGAAAGAAATTTGAAACTGTCGCATAACTTCCAACCTTCGATCCAGAACCCGATTTTGATGAAAAAATTTGGGTGGATCTGAATCGGATAGATCACGTGGTTGGATCTGTAATTAGTTTAATTTTGCTTAGGTTGGTAATAATTTCTGCATTTTTAACTTTAAAATTAAAAATTAAATAAAATCAATTTTAGGTGAAGGTTATTCCGACAATTTCGGAATCCTAGATGATCAGTCTAGCCATTGATCCCGTCTCTTTTAACGATGCTGTTCGTATTTTATTTTTTATTCATAGTTGTAGTGAGGAGGCTAAGAGTATTGCTGCAGCTGCTTTAGATGCGGTTAGAAACGCAACTGCAACCGCTGCTGCTGCATCGAGCCGGGGCTAGACTGAGGTCAGAAAGCTACCTTTTTTTTTTTTTTTTTTTGAATTTGTGTGTTTGGTTCGGTATTGTTAGAATCTAAGATCTTACCAGCTCTTGGAACTAGCTTGATGATATGTGTAGTACTATAATCATTGTCTCAACTCGTTTGACAAGGACAAAGAACAAGGCAATTTACGTTATTGGTGGAGACTAAACCATTGATTGATTGGTCTTAAATGGGAACCAACGAAGCTTCCAGGCTTATCTTTAGAGTCAAAAACTGGGTCCAAAGGAGCTGAGAGTCATGAAAGCGGTTCTCTCTGGCCGTCCAAGTTAGAGCTCGTTGATGGTCTTTGTCTTCCACCTAATGATCCAAGGGAGATAAACAAGATGATTAGAAAGCAACTCAAAGACACCACTATTCTAATTTAATCTCTATTGTAGTTGAGAACTGTAATGGATCCTGCCCATCACTACAAAAAAAATGTTTCCAGGTAAGTTTCAGAACTGCACAAGTTGATCAAAACCAGAATTTTTGTCTTGTCCACTGTCTTACACCAACTCTTGTTGGTTTCTTGTGTTAAAAAAATAAAAGCAGATTGGCACAGTAATTGAACCAGCTGAAGAGTTCTATAGGAGATTAATAAAGAAGAATAGAAAAGCAACTCTTGCTGATGAGTTGATTTCAGATCCCAAAATTTCACAGTACAGGTACGTTACTACCATCATCTATTAAGAATGCTTAGATTCTGTATCACAAAAGGAAAAAAAAGAATGTATTTTTAAGGCTAGTTTATTGGAAAACCGTTAGTTTGTGATACGTCGAGTTAAATCCATCTAACCTGGATTTGATAATGGAATAGGACCTGTGTTGAGTGTAGAAGTTGTATGATGATCCCTTGTATATGTCCTGATTATTGGTATTAGTATTATTCAAATAAAAGAAATGATTGTCTTGTGAATTGTGATGTTGTGGCTGAGAATATGCATACAGTCATTGCTGAGTGAATGTGTGGTATTTACAGGAAGCGTAAAGTCAAGGGGATAGAAGAGAAGAACAGAGCAGTTACAAATAAGAAATGGAAGAAAAAGGGAAACCAATCTAAGAAGACAAAACAAAGAAGGAATTGATTTACATTTGGTAGAATATATGATCATAGTTTTGGGACACATTTTTCTATTTTTATTAGAATATGATCATAGTTTTGGCCTTTTGGGACACATCTTTTTAATACACAAGATTTTTATTAGAATATTATCACAGTTTTGGCCTTCAGCATGAAGTAATGGAGAGACATATCGAAGATTCTCTTGCGATATTGCCTCCAATAAAGACTTGTTATAACTTACATTCCAATGGTTTGTTTGATCACATCAATTTAGTCGATGTTGGAAGTGGGGCAGGTCTTCCTGGCTTGGTTCGAGCCATTGAATGTCCAGGTGCTCTATAGCTTCAAATATGATTCTTCAGCTTTGTTGTGTCACATTATGGTTGTTCTGGTATCAAAAAGGTCAAGTTGTTGTATTCGGATTGGAGAGTTACATTACTGGAATCGATTAATAAGCGTTTTGTTTTCTTGGAGCATGTCGTGAATGTCACCAGGCTTACAAATGTTAAAATTGTTAGGGGCAGAGCAGAGGTAAAGTTTTAGCCCTATTTGTTATTATATATGTTTGGTCTATTTGTGAATGTTATCTTTTCGAGCTACTCTCTTTGTATAAAGCTTCAGTTGGAAACTATGATTCATGATTGATGAAATTACTTTTCCTAATTCTGGATTCTGTTATAACAGTCTTATCCCTTAGTTGTGCTCCGGTAAGGTGGATTCTAAAATATATTGTTCTGCTTTTGTTATAGAACAGAGTTGTGGACACGATGTTATGTACATAGAGAAGTTTGATGTGACTATTGCAAGAGCTGTGACAGAGATGAGAGTCTTAGGTACTTTGTTACTAGTTTCAAGTAGTGTAGTAGTGCAAGAAACATAGTTGCTATTAGTGACCAAAACGGATGTGAGTTGTTTGTTATGAGATCTTCAGCTGAATATTGTCTTCCTCTCGTTCGGATTGGTGGATTGCTTGTAGCTGCTAAGGGTCATGACCCTAAGGTAAGAATTTTCATCTGTGAAACTTTGTTTTCGATTTATTCATGTAATGTGTACACAAGCTTATCAATTCTGGTATCTTTTCTTTATAAGTTTTCATGGGTTTGTCAAAAACAGGAGGAAGTTCAAAATGCAGTTCGTATATTGGGTGGTTCCATAATACAAATTAGTCCAGGTTTGTTTTCTTTGGACCTATATATGTTCACTAGTTTTATCCGAAGACACTTCAACTTCTCTATTTGTACTAAAGTAGGGACTCAAATGGATTTATATTTTCTCGTTTATGCTTTTCTATAATCGAACTTGGCAGATATGTTGTTTGGAATGATTTTTTTTTTGTGTGTATCAAAATATATGCAGTTGATTCACAGTCCATACGGACAACGAACTACGGTTGTTTGTCGTAAAGATCATTCCACACTACAAAATTATCCGCGTGAAGCAGGTACTCCTTCTAAATTACCATTGTAAATTATGTCTAATCATTTTGCTTAAATCTTGATTTGTAAAAAAATCTCAAATAATATTTATATCACTTCTCTCGGAGTTCATTTTAAATTTTCAGTTTAATTTCTGTTTATATATGTGATCATAAAAGTTCTTTAAAGGTGCATATGAGGGTATATTGCGCCTTAAAATTTAATTGCGTGGGTTTGACGTACAGTTTTCGCAAGTTGAGGGTAAATTTACAAATAAATGTCCTTTGCAGAAAATCCTTAAATGGTCCAATTCTTGTCAGAATTCCATTACCTATGCAACACAATTACCCATAAAGCTAAAATTATGCACTAAAGCATATGTATCAACATGATACTAATTTTGATTTTTTTTATCGAATAGGTTATATCTTCATTTTTTCGTTAGCCTATAGGATTGTAGTTGGTATGTAGTAATAATATAGTTTGTTCTGAATTTGAGGTTTTTTTTTGTATAATGTTAGTACTGAGTTCAACTCCAACTCCAACACCAGCAAATTATTCATGTCTTTTATCTCTTTTGTAATTGCGCTGCATGTTAAATAATAAGGCTTTGTTTCATGTACTGGTCAAATTAATATGGGAAATGGTAACGTTGAAAATGACTTGGATACATAACTTATCCATATATAGTTTATTTAATTAGGTCAAAATCTATAGAATATTTAAAGAAACACACAATGTTGAACCAAAGGGGAAATAGTATATAGTCACATTGTATGACTTATGCCCACTATGTAGACATGTGATGTTTTATTGTTTCTTTTTATTCCTTTCTTGCTCTTAAATGTGTCTTCAAATTGTTTCATAAACATTTTTTTTCTTTTTAGTAGAGAGGGTCGACTATTTAATTGGGCAATTCTCTTAAACAGCATAAAATGAAGTTTTTGTGTCATATTTAGCACACATTTTTATTTAATCCACATATAAAATTTTATTAAAAGGTAGTTCTCTTATATAGCATAAATCTTCTAATCTCATGTTTTTAAGGTTTAAGATTTAGGGTTTAAGGTTTTAAAAAAACTAAACTCTAACCTTTAAAAACTATATCATAAATCTAAATTAGTTAACCCAAAGCTAAAAATTTATATAAACTTTTATAAAATCAATTTTTGTGTTTGTGGTTTTTTGGAAATCAAAATTTTTGGAGCATTAAATTAATGGTAGTATTTTTTTCAATAAAACTTAAAAGTGTGGTTGAAGAATCTCTCTATTTAATTTTAGATATCCAATACAAAATCCAATTAATTGTTGTGTACGAGTATGACCAGATATTTTTTTGTCATTTAGAACGATTATATTAGATTAGAAGCGCGTAAAAAATCAAAACTTGATTATTTTTTCTTAGCCTGATATGGGGTTAATGGCTAATTATGCATACGGAACGAATACCGAATATTATACGTAAACAACCCTACAGTTGTCTAAAGCAAATCCATAAAGAGATGCCTTTTTCTCTTGATTATTGTTAAATAATAAATATGTAGTTTCGGTAGAAATAATACTGAATATAACAAACTACTTGTCCTCTTTTGCATATTTATATGCTATTTGCTCCAATTTAATATATTTCTTTTACAAAGATTTCAACTACTTGGAGACCAAATTTTTAAGAATTGTATTTATCAAAACTAACAACAGAGGACTTGTTGTCAAGTCATTACTGCATCACACATTTCACACTAATTCACCTATTATACAAAAAACCCATAAATATATATCAACAAAGGAAACAAATCACTAAGCCAAGCCTCAGTTTTTGTATCCATCCAATCCAAATTAAATGATTTTGTAACTCTTTTATAAGGTTGGCACCAAAATCTGCCAAACCTTAACTTGAGAATCAAGTCCTCCACTGTAAATATGATAAGAAGCCTCAAATGGTTTACCGGAATCACGAATTGCTCCAGTTAAGCACTTAACCGGTCCTCTATGTCCCTCCAACATAGCCAAACATGAAAAATCCGTCGTGGAGCATCTCCATAGCCTCACCGTCTTATATGCAGAGCCACTACAAAGTATATCCGAAACAACGGATAGACATAAAACAGACTCTGTGTGACCTCTTAGCATTCCAACAACTACAATGTCTTCACCTTCTTCTCTTTTCCACACCAATATCAATCCGTCTGATCCACCTGAATGCAAAAGAGAGTCATTATAACCGCTCAATGCCAATGCGTTAATACCCGAATTATGCTCTGACAATGTTGCAACCAATGAATGTTTCTTCTTCTTCTTCTTCTCCTTCTCATTCTCCTCATTGATGTTCTTCCTCCACACTTTGATTCTCCGGTCAGATGATCCTGTGTATAAGTCTCCTTTTTTGGATAATGCAACCGCGTTTATTGCATCGCCATGGGCGTTTGTGATGGACTGTAGGCATTTAAAATCGGTAGTTCGCCAGATCTTGAGAGTCCGGTCCCATGAGACTGAGTATAGTAACGTTCCATCTCTTGATAAGACTAAATCCGAAACCGCGTCTACATGATGAACCCATGAAGCTTTCTTATGCCTTCTTATTTCGACTTGGTTCTTTGGCATCAAACACTTTGCTAAACGGTCGCTAATCGTTGGTAACGTCGCTAAATGAATGTATTTTTTATCACCTACTTCTTCTTCAACGACCTCTTTTATCTTCCACACACGAATCTTTTGATCTTGATGTGCTGTGAAGAGCTTATCAGATAAAACTACCAATTACATCACTGCACCTCCTCCTCTTTCTCCGTCGTTGGAGCCAGTGTAAAGTCTTTTCCCTGCAAGGGTTAGAGATGAAATATAGGAGTATGTGTTACCAACAAGAGTGGTAATACATCGATGAAGGGCTTGTGAAGAAGATGTTTGAAGAGAACAATATTGTTCTTCTTGAGTTTCGTGGCATCGTATCATTGTTTGCTTATGAAGGAAGTTTGAATTGGTTATTAAACCAATGACCAAAGTTTGTATGAAGAGAAAAAGTAAGAAGTTTGGGAGAAAGTAGTCGTGGAAACAACAATTGGCTCCAAGATTAAAATAAATAAATATTTTTATGATCATTTTTTGTGTCTAAAAGATTAAGTTTTGTGTGCAAACATTTTTTGTGTGCAAACATTTTGATTCATTGATTATTTATGGATCATACAAAGTTTGGAATCGATACAGTTAGCCATTACAACGGTTGTTCTTAGAAATTATGCAAAGAAGATAAACACAAAATAAATACGATAGAAAGACTACAAATTAACAGACAGTAGACATCTTAATTTGTGAAACATCTTGCCATCTTGCCTAAGAAGAGATTTCGATGAGTCAATAATGCATCCGCTATTGGGTTGAAATGTTGGAAACTGATCACTTTTACATGTGATGCTGGAAAGCAATCCGATAACAGATTGCTTAGAAAATTGCATTCTTTTTTTTTTGTTTAGGAATAAGAGAAACAACATCTCTCATAGAGAAGGAAACTACATGGAATGTTTTCTTCATAAAGAAGAAAAAATGTGGAATGATCTCTCACAAAGAAAGAAAGTCGGAATTGATCTTTACCAAAAAAAGAAAGTCAAAATAAGAGATGAAGATTTTGTTTTTAAATGGTTAAAAGCGCATTGTAGCACCAAATTTTCTTGAATGAGCGTTGAGCCATTGTGGCGCATGCGGTGTATAGCCTTTCCGACATGAGGCGCGTGCGTTTTAATAAAATAATAAATATATTTATCCTTATAAAACTAATAAACATAAGAAATTTGAAATAAAATACCCAAAAAAAGAAAAACAAAACACATAATGTAATCCATAAATAGTTGAATGATGAGCAAATATAATAGATTTTGAAACAAAAATAAAGATAATCTAAATAATCGTACTCATAATCCTCGTCATATCTTATATTATCTTTATAGACTTCATCATCTCCACCAAAATCCTCTTCCATGTCATCATCATCTTCATCAACCAATGCCATAGGAAGTGGTGGTCTACGAGATTCTTGGGATTTGAAGCTGCTAGCAATACCTTGCCTTTTTTCCAATCTACTCGAAGTTGCGAATGCTCTAGCTAGTTGCACATGCTTTAGTTGCATAACTAGGTATATCATCTTCAAACACAAATCATTATTTGAAGAGTTTCCAGCCATTGTTCCAACTAGCCACTTCTTACTTTCATCAATCTCAACAACATACATATTTAGTTTTTTTGCGCCATAATCTACATGTCCCTCGCCATGGTGCACCATTTGCTTGGGACAAGGCATTTCAAGCACTACAAGAAAGCAGCCGCAAAACCGACGGATCTACAACCAGTTTGAAAATTTTGACGGTTTTGCGAATGATTACATCTGTTGGAAATCTGTCAGAAAAGAACAACAGATTTCAGACGGATCCACAAATCCGTCGGAAATCCATTGGAACTAATGAACGTTGACTTCCGACATATTTCCGACCGATGTCGAAAATCCGTCGATAAATAAAAACATTAATTTCGTGTATACTGACAGATTTCCGACGGATACGACTTATATATATATATGTTTCCATATTTCTTCATTCACACCACTTATTCATTCAATCTCTTTATAGAAATCGCAAAAGTTGATAAAGATGTCTTCTGAAAAATATTTGCGCTCATGGATGGACAACTCTATGATGGATTCAGAGTCAAACTTACGGAAAGATGACTATGCACAAAGAATCTGCAAGTTCATGGGATTGGCCGGAAATCAACGGGGAGCAAAAAAAATGGTAAGATTAAATGTCCATGTACTATATGCCGGAATTCCTATAATGTTGAGGTTGATTAGTTGACATCACTTGTATAGTAATGGGTTGATGCCGGGTTATAAGATTTGGTATTTACATGGAAAAACAAAATTATGATTATGGTAGTACTAGTGAACCAAATGTTGCGGATAACATAGGAGATAGAACGAAAGTAGATATAGGTTAAAGTACGGTTGAGATGGTGAAAGATATTTTGCTTGAAGATAATCTTTCATCTGCATCATCCTATGAGGTACTGAAACTTGTTGCTGGTCTTGGTTTGCCATATCAGATGATAAATGTGTGCATCGACAATTGTATGATATATTGGAGAGAAGAAGAAAAACCGTAAAAGATTTTGATTTGGTCAAAATCACGTTTTTTTAATTTTGAATAATTTTCATTTTTTTTGGATTATTTTTATTTTGTTTGAATAATTTAAAGTTAATTTAAATTAATTTTTATTTTATTTTATTTAAGTTATAATTTTATTTACTATTCATATTTTATTATATATATATATATTTTTTAAAAACCTTTATTTTAAATCCGTCGGAAACATATTCGTCAGAAATCCGTCATCTGTCGGTAATCCATTAGAACTTATTCCATGAGAAATCCTTTGGATCTCCGATATCAAGAATCCGTCTGATCTCCGATATCAAAAATCCGTCAGAATTCTGTCGGTTCTCTGATATCGGTAATCTGTTAGAAATAATATATCGGAAATTCGTCGGAAATCCATTGGAATATAGTTCGTCATAAATCCATCAGTTATTCCATCAAAAAATAAACCGACGTTTTTTTCCGACAGAGTTCCAACGGAATCCAGATAGCGGATTTCTAACGGATAAAAAATATCCGAAATCCGTCAGAAATACCAACAGATTTCTGACGATGACTTCATTTTCAAACATTTAGAACAGACAGATATATTCATCGAAAATCCGTAAGAAATGACTATTTTCGACGAATTTCCAACTGATTCAGCTGTCAATATCACGCCGTTTTCTTGTAGTGAAAGCATTCCCCTTCTCGATCTAGCCACACCTTCATCTCCTATGGTGATCTTCCCCTGGCCATGGTGCGCCATGGGCTATGACAGACAACATGCATGCTTTTTAAAACTAAGATGGAGATACACTCCAAGATGGCTACTTATGTCAGAACCAATTTTTATGCAAACATCTGGATGTGAAAGAGGGAGAAAGAAGGTGGAGATTTTACTGGAAACTGAAGATAGTCAACAACGGAGAAAAAAATGCGAAACCAAACATCTTTACATATAAAGTCCAAAACAAAAATAAAAATAATTAGGGCAAACTATATTTTTTTATTTATGTTACATAAATAAATAAAATATTTAAATATAATTAACTGTATACGAGTTTTTTTAAATATTTCATTCCATATTTTAAAAATGTTAACGATATATCAAAGTAATAATAATATGTATGACAAAATTAAATCATAAACTGGAAACTAGATATAATACATCGTGTGTTTATATAAAAAGGTAATACATTTATTGTTCTTGAACTAAGACATTGAGGAATAATTAATTTATGAGAAATTATAAGTTTATGTTTTAGTGGGATATTGGAGGGTATTATTTTTTAAAAATTGTGAAAATCATGTTTTAGGCAAAAATAGCCTAATCGTCTTTTTTTTTTTTTTACAAATTTAACTATAATATTGATAATAATAAATATCTAGTAAAATGTGAGTTTTGGAAATATACATGACTAAATATTCAATATGTTAATAAGGATATTATAATATAGAAAAATTAATTAATTTTTATTCACATAGAAAATAGGGCAATTGGCAATATGTGACGTTTTTTAAATTTAGTTGGCCAAGAAAGTCAGTTACTATTTGCAATTGGCTATTAGAGTCAAATCACTATTTGACACTGTTTTGTGCCCTATTTTGCACCTGAAACTTTGACATATTTACAAGATACTGCCACTCTTTTATTTTTTGAGCAAAAGACGCTTTCATTAAACACTTAAAACGGTTCGGTTAACATATATCTCCGCGCGAGCATTGCCAAGGCATTTGATGCCCTGTTTGAATTTCGAAATAAAATTGAAAGTTACGAAGCAAAAATTAAGAGATAGATCTGTGATGACGTTGTGTAGAAATTCCATCCAAAACCCGCTTGTTTTGAAACTTTGTTCCATGCCGCATCAGACTTGCATGTGACTGAATTTGAGTCGATCCGTATGCGAGTGGTTTGAATTACTTCGTTCTGGTACTTCTTGAGCTTTCTGCCATTCCCTAGCTAAAGTTACAACTTTCTTTTCATAGGTTGAACTTTCTTTTCGTCGAAGATCTGCTTGTTTTGTGATGTCCAAATCGCTCTGATTATCCAGGAGAATAGCACTGAGACTTGTTGGTGGAAGAGGTATGCGTTTTTTGGCCTCTTTAATTCTGTTCATGAAGCTTGTAATCTCATTAGGTCTGATGTTTTCTTTGAAAGGCAGTTGGCTCCATATCTGCGATGCAAAGTTGCAGTTAAAAGAAAAGGTGTGTTACTGTTTCTTCTTCTCCACAATGTGTGCATCGTATTGTTCTATTGATGTTTCTTGCTTTAAGATTCTCTCCTACTGCATAGCATTATGCATTGCTTTCCATAGGAGGATTTTGGACTTGGGAGAGCTTTTAATGTTCCAGATGTTTGATGTCCAATTGAAATCTCTGATTGAGCTATTGTGTAGAGAGGTTTCAGGTTCCAGCTTTAGACTTTAAAAATACCCTAACTTTGCTGAGTACTGCCCTGATTCTGATGGGAGCCAAGCCCACACATCTTCAGCTCCTCTTTTACTTGGTTTCTTCTCAAGTATGTCTGACTCATAAGCTGGAAGCAGTCTTTGGATTTCGCCTCTGTCCCACTCTGTTGTGTTCTAAAAAATCATGTCTGAGACTCTTAAATCTTGGTTTTGCTCTGTGACTGGTCCCATAGATCTTAAAGGCTCTACCACTTCTTCCTTTTCTTCTTGTACTTTTTCTTTTATTTTTATTTTATTTTTCTCTTTTTTAATTTCTCTTCATTTTGATTATAATCCAAATAATTTATCAAAAAAATTTCAAAATAAAGTTTTATTCTTTACAATATTTTTGCGAATCTAACGAGACAAATTTTGTAGGATTATGCAAAAAAGTCACTATCTTGTACATCGTCTTGACCACTTTCTCGTACACAGTTAATACCACCACATTTGTACACCTTTCTATATACACTTTTTACTACTATCACGTTTTGTATATCATCTTCCACTTCATAACCACCGTCTCGTACACTGTTATGTCTTGTATACCATTGTGTTTAGTACACCACTATGTCTTGTACACTGCTATGTACACCACTATGTTTTTTACACTGTCATGTATACCCCACACTAGTGTACAAGACATAATAGTGTAGCTGATGGTTTCTTTGTTTCGTACATCGATTCGCTTGGTACACTATCTTGTTCATCTTGTTCACCATCTTGGTATACGGTAACACATCTCATACATCATTTATGTATACCGCTATATTTTGTACATCATCATTTACCACCAACTTGGTTTTTGTTCCGAAGAGGAGGAACATATCAAGTATCTGCTTGGGATCTTGTCTTCTTAGGACACCTAGAATTACTCTGTACACGAGATATGGTCATGTATACCATCTTGTACACAAACCCCTTACTTTATCCCCATACACCAACTATGTACGCATAAAATTTGTACACTCCCATGTCCTGTATACTATTTTTTGTATCATCATATATCATACACCATTGTACACCATTATGTCTTCTATACCATCTTAAAAAAGTAAAATAAATAAAGCTCCAGCCAAATAAACATCTCTGCATCGCATGGAGGGCAAACAAATAATTGGTTTAGGTCAGGGATCGATTTCTCTCATGCGCATAATTTTCTAAATCATTCCATTTGACCAGTCGAAGTGGTGTCATGCTTTAAACTCATTACAAAATCCAGTGAGTAGGCTAGTCGACGACTACACTCACCCAAACAATGAGGAACCTCCTTTTTAACAAGAAAAAAAACGATGTTGGTTTCCATTGGCGACAACCTCAAAGATTGATTGACTCATGCTCTTGTTTTAGTTCTTCCAAATTTTGACCTATTTGATATCTACATATTTTACATGTTTGACATATTTGTTTTGATCACTTTTTATCTCATTTTGCATAATCTAGAAGTGTATATTTGTGTTTGAGTCTCACTTTCGCATTATCTTGCATCTTAGAATCCTAAATTGTTTATATTGCATTTTGCATAGTTTTGAGTCTTTTTAGGCTTATGGGAAATGAAGGATCTTGTGGCGGTCATTCAAACCGCTCAGAATCCAAAGCGGTTGAAAGATCGCATCAGACGAACATCTTTCCATGTCCATTTTAATCTTCAATTTGATGTCAAGATGGAAATTTAATTAGATTTCTAATGGAAGTGATCTAGAGTCATTTAAAGATGTATTCCAAGAATTATGGTCAAATTACTGAGCACATATTATCTCTGTCGTGAATGAATAATAAAGCATAATTTTTTGTTGACTAAAATGTTTAGGGTCAAATAGAATATTTTTGTTGCCTTCATATAAATACTTGTCTAATCACCTCAAAACCTAAGTTTTATTCTTTTTAGAGTTAGTTTTGAGACCTAAACTCTCTTTAAATGTTTTGGATTGATATTTATCATATTATGCAACTCTAGTGAAGAATTCTTCATTTCTATCTTTGTATATCCATGATTTTATCTTTTTCACTCTTTCTCTATGCTTAGTTTAGTTCGTAGATCTTTTAGTTGAAACATGGGTAATGCTAGATTATGATGATGTGATGGTTAGATGATGACTGCTTAGGTTTATTATTGATAGATTATTCATTTATATTGTTCATAATGTTAGATTTAACCTGATATCTCAATATCTAGATCGTAGGAAATTCACATTCGAAAGGTGTTCGATGAAATGTTTGAACAAAAATTTTTATGATCTTTATATACCTAGCAAACTAGAGTTGATTATTATGGTGTTTAGTGAACTTTGGAGTTGTTTGTTAATGCTCATTGATTATTTTATTGCTAATGAGAGTCACTAATGATTAGATAATTAGTGAAGTGATTAGTGCCATGAGAGTGAATTAGTCATAATTATGAATTTCATGTTCTAGGATGGTGCTTAATTTAATGTTTTGCATTATTGTTTGATTGTTAGTTCACTCTTATGATAGTAAAACTCATGGTCCAATGTTTTTCTATTGTTTTCCTTTTTGAATTTCACTTTTTTCATTTCTTTGTTCATAAACACCAAAAATATTTGCTCTAGATTAGTTTGAATTTCGAAACTCTAGTGTTGGATCTTTAGTCATTGTGGATTCGACAATAAAGTGATATGCACGATAGGTTAATTAATAAATTTATAATTATCAAGTTGGCACCATTTTTGGGGATTAAAAGATTACCATTAGAATTAGGATTCAAATTGAGAGTAGAGCCTTTTTATTTTCTTTTGTTGCTACTGTTTTTCCTTTTCTCTTGTGCTCTTGATCTCTTAGGTGTACAACTAGAAGCAAAGGACATTCAAGGAATGAGTGAATAAAAGAACGTAACCACCATGCTAGCGACGTTAAACATGCCTTTTGGAACTCTCCCAAATATATCCTTTGTCAAGCTAGTGACACAAAACAAAGAAAGAATAAAGAGGAACTAGCTCCTCAATTCCGAAGCTCCAAGGTACTTCCCTTTTCTCTTGTGAATCCCTTTTTTCTTCATTGAGTTTATTTGTGTTTCACTCTCTCTTTAGCTTATTTTCCCACCAAAATGTCTGGGGGAGAGGTTCTTGTGGTTTGATCTTGTGTTTTGTATCTTATTTTTCTTGCCTTGTGTGTATTGATTCTTGCATTGTACATAAACCTCTGCATCAAAAAATCGAAAAAATTGAAAAACACAAACGAAGCATGTAGTTTCATTTGCATAATAGGATCGAGTGTAGAGCATATAGGATTGCATATGCCTAGAGAACAATGATTTGACCACTTATAAAGAACTATTGCTTTGCTCTCATTGTGTTAGCTTTGTTAGTGAAAGTATAATGCTTGATAATCTCTTGAAAACTTGAAAACTTGAAAATTTTGAGATTTGATCTCTCCACTTGAAACTAATTGTCTTGTTGATGCTTGCTTGAATTTAAAAAAATCCCGTCAATATTGAACATAATGAACTTTAAATTTTCTCAAATATGGGCCCTATATGCTTAACCATGGTCACCAATTACACACTCGGTCTATCTTTCACCATTTTACCACTCTTGTTAGTTCGAGTGGCCATTCTCAATTTTAAAATAGTTTTCCCACCTTAAACCTTACCCTTTCTTTTAAATCTTGTGATTTTCTTAAGTGAGACATATTTTTGATAATACTAACATATACAAAATCTTGATAGTATGAGAACTCCAATGATTAACTTCCATTTTAGTTGTCTAGTGGTTAATCAAAGGCTATCATTAGGAGAGGTAATTCATGATGATGGTTTGGTTTCATTGATGGGATTGAGAAAGGGAAATAGAGTGAAATGGGGAGAAACATAAATAAAAGGAACCAAAGGTTTATTTTTGGAAGAATGAATGAAAAACTCGGGAAGTAGGATAAAAATGTGATAGCTCTAGTTATGCGTCTAAAGCTAAATGTTTCCTTGTGTTTGAAAATATTGAAAGTAAAAGAAAATAAAAGAAAAGAGGAATTGAAAGTAAAAGAAAGACTGTGTTTGAAAGTATGAAAAGAAAACTACCTGGTGTTTTAAGAATGTGAAATGGGACTTGGTTTGAAAAGCCACAATAAGCTTTTGGGGGTTGATGAGTAGAGAATATGAGAAAAGAGGATTGATTAGGATATTGGGGTTTGATTGCAAGTTAAGTATGAGTAGAATAATGGAAATTAAGATTTGTATGCATAAATTGTTCTCATCTTAACAAATTTTTTGCACAATGTCTAGCATTCCGTTTGATTTGAGAGTAAATCACCAGAAAGAACAATCTCCTTGCACTCACATCTTATCGCTAAAATCCAATTCTTCCAAACCTATTTAATTTGATCATTTTCCCATTTGTGAGTCCTTGCTTTGAATCAAAACTTTGAATTGATTGATAGGATGGATAGCAAAATCTCGACTTTGAATGTAGAGAAACCATTTGGGGTTGCGATAACCCTTGAGAAGTTAGAGTGGATTGGGAAGAATGCTCTAGGAAAAGGTTGTCATTCTCCAATGTTGTTACGATGATTGCTTAGCTAGGTTTCTTTGGTTATGAGTTCCCGCCTTCAAAACCTATCCTTAGAGCTATTCTTTTATTGTTTGCTTGCAGACAAGCAACAAGCAAGTCCGGGGGAATTGATATCTATATATTTAAAATGTTTTTCATATTTGTCTTGATCACTTTCCATCTCATTTGCATCATTTAGAAGTGTATATATGTGTTTGAGTCTCACTTTTGCATTATCTTGCATCTTAGAGTCCTAGGTTGTTTATATCACATTTAAGATTTTTTTTGAGTCTTTTAGGTGCTTATGGAAATGGAGGATCTTGTAGCGGTCATCCAAATCGCTCGGAATTTAAGACGGCTGAAAGATCGCATCAGATAAAAGTCTTCCCGAGCCCAATTTAATCTTCAATTAGGTGTTAAGATAGAAATTTGAGTTAGATTTCCAATGGAAGTGATCTAGAGTCATTTAAAGCTGTATTTCAAGAGTTATGGTCGAATTACTGGGTACATATAATCTCTGTCGCAAATGATAAATGAAGCATAATTTTGTGTTGACCAATACTTTTAGGGTTAAGTTGGATATTTTTGTTAGGTCCATATAAATACTTGTTTAAACACCACTAAACCTAAGTTTTCTTCTCTTTAGAGTTGTTTTGAGATCCAAACTCTTTTTTGATGTTTTGGGTTGATATTTATCATATTATGCAACTCTAGTGAAGGATTATTCGTTTCTATATTTGTATATCCATTATTTTATCATTTTCTCTCTTTTTCTATGCTAGTTTTTAGATCTTTTAGTTGGAACATGGGTAATGCTAGATTAGGATAGATTGATGGTTAGATGATGATTATTTAGATTGATTATTGATATATCCTTCATTTAGATTGTTCATAATGTTAGATTTAACTTGATCTCTCAATATCTAGATCTTAGGAAATTCACGCCCGGAAGGTGTTCAATGAAATGGTTGAACCAAACCTTTTATGAGTTTTACATACCTAGCGAACGAGAGTTGATGACTAGGGTATTTAGTGAACTTATTGGAGTTTTTTGTTCATGCTCATTGATTATTTGATTGCTAACGAGATTTATTGATGATTAGATAATTAGTGAAATGATTAATGTCATGAGAGTGAATTAGTTATTATTGCGAATTTCATGTCTAGGATGGTGCTTAATTCAATGTCTTGCATTATTTTTTTATCGTTAGTTCACTTTTATGATAGTAAAACCCATGGTCCAATGCTTTTCTCTTGTTTTCCTTTTTGAATTTCACTTCTTTTCATCTCTTGGTTTCTAAATACCAAAATTATTTGCTCTATATTAGTTTGAATCTCGTATCTCTACTGTGTGATCTTTAGTCCTTGTGAATTCGATCCTAAAGTGTTATGCACGATAGATTAATTGGTAAACCTCTGATTATCACTAACCTTTGAAATTGAGTGTGATACTTCCAAAATTGTATAGGAGTTGTTCTAAGTCAAGGAGGAAAACCTTAGCCTATTTCAGTGAAAAACTCAATGGAGTTTCACTTAATTATCCTACTTATGATAAGGAGCTCGATGCACTGGTAAGATTTCTTGAAACTTGGCAACATTATTTGTTATCCAAAGAGTTTGTTATTTATACAGATCACGAGACATTCAAGCACCTAAGAGGACAAACTACACTCAACAAGAGACATGCGAGGTGGCTTGAATTCATTGAAATAATTTTGCTTTACGTGATTAAGTACAAGAATGACAAATAGAATGTTGTAGCCGATGCTCTCTCTAGGAGACAAGACTTAATCAGCATCATGGAGGCTAAGGTCCTGAGATTCAAGCATATTGAGGGTTTATATGAGGAAGATCCAATTTTTCAAGAAGCCTTCAAGAAGACTAAGAAGGCCGCTTATGGTTCATCCTATCAACATGATGCATTTCTCTTCAACGACAAAAGACTATGGATTTCTCAAGGGTCCATGAGAGAGTTGCTAATGAGAAAAGCACATGTATATGTAATTATGGGACATTTCGGAAGAGAAAAAACTCTAAGTGTCCTCATGGAGCATTTTTATATGCCACACTTGAGAAGGGATTTGAAAATGTTATGTGCAAAGTGCATCACTTGCTTGAAAGCAAAATCCAGGTCACATCCTTATGGTTTATATGTGTCTTTGCTTATTTTCTAACCTCCCATGGGTCGATATATCTATTGATTTTATTCTAGGACTTTCCACGATCAACCAAATGACTTCATCTTTGTAGTAGTGGATAAATTCTCAAAATGCCTCATTTCATTTCATTTAACAAGAAAAATGATGCGACTCAAACATCTGACCTATTCTTCAAAGAAATTGTGCGTCTACATGGAGTTCCGAGGTTAATTTTTTTAACCGAGACTCAAAATTTCTCAGCCACTTTTGGAAAATATTGTGGACAAAGCTCGGAACTAAGTTACTCTTTTCTACCACTTGTTATCCACAAACAGACGGTCAAGAAGAGGTAGTTAATCATACTCTCTCCACCTTATTGAAAGCTATGGTAGGTAAGAATCTTCGAAACTGGTTATCTTGTTTCCCTACATTGAATTTGCTTATAATCATGCTAAACATTCTGGTACCAAAATTTCTCCATTCGGAGTTGTCTATGGTTTTAATCCTCTGACCCCATTAAACATTGCACCTTTGCCTCCAAGCTGTTTTTTTTCTAGTGAAGGAGTCACAAATAGCAAATTTTGTATTGAAACTCCACCAAAGGGTCAAAGAAAACCTTGAGAAGAAGAATGACAAGAACAAGCTGACAAACACCACCAAGAGGTTACATTTGAACCATAAGATTAGGTCTGGTTGAACATGAGAGAATTTTTCTCAAGGAAAGGAAGTCCAAGTTGTAACCAAGAGGAGATGGACCATTTCAAGTTTTAGAGAAAATCAATGACAATGCCTACAAGGTTGAACTACAAAGTGAACTAACTATTTCTCCTACTTTCAATGCTGCTGATTTATCTCCTTTCCATACAGATGAACCCATTCTAGAGTCAAAACTTTCTCAAGAAGGAAGGAATGGTGAGGATATCGAGATAATCTTACCAGAGATCAAAGATGACAAAGTCAACATACCAACTATGAGGCATAAACTAAGGATGAGGTCATGAAAAAGAGTTTAGTAGAAGATTTCAAAAAATTTATTGAAAGTCTAATCATCTTCACAGAGAAAGAAGAACTCAAAGGGAAGATATTCTCTAAGGATATCGCTAGAGAGACACCAATCGAACCAAAATGCCGAGCTGGAACACATTACCCAAGTTGAAAACATTAAAAAAGCTAAAAGCACATCAAATTAGCGATCTCGGAACACATCAAAATGGCGAGCTAGGAACACATCAAGAAGCCAATATCATCAAGAGAATTCAAGGAAATGCTTGCATGCAACTTAAGACTGAAGCCACTTTGTTCTTGCTAGTTTCCAAGGAACTAAGGAATCTGCGTTATTTGTCATTTCCAATGCACTAAATAAAGAGTTGGAGCATGCTTAGGCTGAATTGTCGTGCATGTTTATTGTTCACAAGGTGAGTATTTAAATTCAAATAACTAATACATTTGTTTTTGCTTGCAGGTGGTCCCTTTTATTTTGAGTTTTTATATTTTTACTCTTTAAATAAATCTTAACTGTTTGAGAGTCTAGTGCTTTCTTGCATGCTTACTTTTGACCCTAAAAGGTCACCGCTGCAGAATTATTAATAAACCTCCTCATTCAGCGTTGTAACATAAGTCTTTTTAATGAAATAAAATGAGTCGTTTCTTCTATGAAGAGCACATTGGTATCTTGTTTTCTTGTGTGTGAAGCCTTGAAGCTTGAGTTTCAACTTATCATATAAGTTCTTCATCTTCTATGTGGCGTTTTTCACTCCATATAGTTCTCTATTCATCCTCATCACTATCGAATCTATCATTGATTGATTCACCATCTGTCCATTTCCACTCCTTCGATCATCCATTGAAGTGGAAAAGAGTATTATACGACCAGTTGCATGTTCCCATTTCTTCTTTTATCATCTCATTTGTTTTAGAGAATTGTGTACCTGCATCAGTGAGATTATGTGATGATGTTTGATGACATAAGATTATGTGGCATGTGAAGTAAAGAGACCTGATGGCTAAAGTAAAAGCCATGATCACTAGAGTAGGGAGCTATGATAGCTAGTGTAAACAGCAAGGATGGCTGGAGTTCTGAGCCAAGATGACCATGAAATATGTTTAGGGTAAAGAGCCAGGATGGCTGGATTTCTGAGCCATGATGGGTAAGGCATATGTTTATAGATTAGAACCAGTATGGCTGGACTCTAGGGTTCACACCAAGATGGTGGGACCACATAAATTTAATAGGTTATCAACCCAAGATATGATAGTCATGAATGCGTGAATTTCAAGATAATAAATTAGATATATAGATGAACATGTGTTGAAAAAGTTAAAGCGAAGGATTTCCTATGTACTTTCGTTTATGCATCTAATTCTTTGCAAGAGCGTCGTGAGCTATGGCGTGATCTAAAAAATCACCAAGATACAGCTCATTATCACGGTAAGAAGTGGATTTATCTATGATATTTCAATGAAATTTTAGATTCAACGGAGCACTCGTCGTTGTCCACTTCCAATGCTTTGCTGTCGAGTATGCTTGAGTTCCAAGATTCTGTTAGATACTGTTCTTTGTTGGATATGGCTCACCATGGTCCGCGGTTTACATGGTGTAATAAGAGGGAGGACGGGTTAATTTGCAAGAAGCTGGATCATGTCCTTGTCAATGACATTTGGCTGCAGCATATTGACAATTCATATTGTATTTACGAGGTTAAGGGCTGCTCAAACCATCTATGTGGTGTTATTTCTATGCTGGATTTCTCCTTATAAACCTAAATGTCTGTTTAAGGTGGTGAATGCGGTGATTAAAATGGTGGAATTAAGCCGGCGGTTAAGGCTTATTGGAACAATACTGAGTCTTTATTTTCATCAACTTCAGCGTTGTTCCGTTTTTCTAAGACGTTGAAGCTTTTAAAACAGATTATTTAGAATCTAGGCCGTCAAAAGATGTATCATTTTTCTAGGAGAAGAGAAGAGGCTTTTGTGGAGCTTTGTTAGAAGAAAAAAGAAACTATGTTGAATCTGGATTGTAGTACTATGTTGAGTGAAGCGATGGCTTATGATAGATGGGATATTGTGTCGGGGCTAGAAGAAGAGTTCCTGAAGCAAAGGGAAAAGCTTCATTTGATGGAGTTTGGGCATAGAAACAACATGTTTTTTATAATGCTATCAAGGAGAGACAAGTGCGTAATTCGATCAATGCCATCAGAGACTCTGAGGGCGGTCTTCTCACGGGTAGGGAGGCAATCATATCTGAGGTGGTAAGATTTTATTTGGAGCTATTTTCAGCTTGGACTCATGCAGACTCAAGCTTGTTGGATGGGATAAGTGGTTTGCTTAACTATCGATGTTCGGAGCATGATAGAGGTCAGCTTTTGATGGCTGTTTTGGCGGTAAAGATAAATGGTGTATTGTTTTCAATACCGGTAAATAATTCATTCTCTTGATAGTAAAACTCATGGTCCAATGCATTTCTCTTGTTTTCCTTTTTAATATTTCACTATTTTGTTTTAAATTAATTTGAATATCGCATCTCTAGTGTGTGGTCTTTACTTCTTGATGATTCGATCATAGAGTGATATGCATGACAAATTTAATTGATATGGCTAAAAATTCTTTATCAGTTTTCTAAAACTGAACCAAAACCAACTCCAAACCTAAACCAAGTAATATTTTTTACCGAACCGAAGAACCCAAACTAAATAGAACCAAATAACCGAATGGCTACATATACTCTAACAAGAGAGTCAACAATGGTTCTTCCATTTGCATAGAATAGAAGTCATCACTTTGGAATGTCATTGAATCAATGGAGCTTTTGCACTGCTCTTCAAGTGCCTCTAAATAAGTTTTGATCTCAGTTAAACCACATAAAATTTGGTGCATGTCTTTAAATGTATATACATCGATATCATACAATTATAATGTAAAAAAGGCTTAAGCAAAGAGAATTACCAACCATAGATAGTATACAGGTGGAAAATAATTTATTTTCTTGGTGCTACGTAATAGAAACAAATGAGAGAAGAGGAGTTGGAAAGTAGGGGAAACACAAGAGAAGAGAAAAGTTGTGTAAGAAAACATGGTGGAGACTAAAAATAAAAGACTAAGAGAGCAATATTTTTGGCGAGTTAGGTAGGACGATCAGGAGAGCGATTTTGATGGTTTTGCAAAGCTGGAGACTCCACCGTCAGGCATGGCCGGAGAGAGGGTTTTGGAAGAGGACGGACAGAAAGAGAGTGGGGACGGTTTGGGTGTTGATCTCGGGATAGTTAAGGAGGGTTTTTTTCAACTTTGGACAAGGCTCTGGAGGGGGGTTTGGATTTTGTGACATCGCTAGTGGGGATATCGGTGATGGAGGTAAACCAGAGTATTGTAGGGGCTCATGTGGAGGTCAGTTCTGCGTTGAAAGGGGATGATGTAGTGAGGCCTGTCGTGTTGGAAGAGGCTACGGTTTTGACCGGAGATAAAGCTTCTGAGGTAGCGTTAAACCTAGTGCATAAAGTTCCATCTAAAAAATCATGGGCCAAGGTAGTGAGTTGGCCATCTTTCTCATAATTTGATTACACTGTCTCAGATGTAGAGGTCAAATCATTGGTTACTGTGTCAGAGGAAGTGTTAGAAGATGAGCCTCCGCTTTGGAAAGACTTCGTGGTTAGAATATTTGCTTCTTCAGCCCCACATGTGGCTAAGATCCATGTAATAGTCAACAAAATTTGGAGCTTAGGGGATAAAAATATAAAAATCGATGCTCATGTGGTAAATGAAACTACTATTAAGTTTCGAATTCGCAATTCAAGTGCTCGAAGTCGAGTTCTACGTCAAGGCATGTGGAACATTTGTGAAATTCTAATGATTGTCTCAAAATGGAATCCGATTCTGGAGGAGGCACAGCCCGAGCTATCATCAAAGCCGATGTGGGTGATGATGAAAAATGTTCCGCAGAACTGTTCTCCTGGGAGGGGCTGAACTTTGTTGCAAGTCCTATGGGTATTCCATTAAGAATGCTCCAAGACACTGAGCTTGTCGCAAGTTTCGATGAAGCAAAGATATTCATAGATGTTAATCTTAAAAAGGATTTACCATCGAGTTTCTGTTTCAAGGTCAAAGGCGAGGAAGTTGAAGTGAAGTTTGAAAAAATCCATGGCTTCCCATGCATTGTGGTAGCTGTCGGAAATGGAGTAATACAGAAGCAGGTGTCTGACTAAGTTTCAGTCAGGCAACGATGCTGTGGAACATGTGTCTTCACAGTCAGGTAACGTTGCTATGGAAGTAAATGAAAAATCTGCTGGATGTCAAGAGAAAGAAAAAGGGGAGATTATATTTGTTCAATCTGGAAAGGAGTGGACAACTGTTTCACCAGATCACAGCAGGAGATCGGATAAGAGAAGTCTGGTCTATGGAGAGGTTAAGATTGCAACTCCATCGCGTTTTGAGGTGCTGAGGCCTTCAGAGGGGGATATTGAAAGGAATGAAGTGGCGGAAAATCTAACAAAACAGGTGGAAAAATCTGAAATTGCAGGTTTAAAGTCTGTCGAGAGTTTTGCTTGTTCTATTTCAGCTTTGGGTTTGGAGAAAATGAAATTGCAGACTTTATCAACTTTGGTCTCTAAATGGAGAAGAACTAAAAACACATCCTCGGCTAAGGAGGCAGCACGAATGGAAACTCTAGACGTATCAGCTGTTACTCAATGTGCTTTAGGGTCGGGGTTGCAGTAGGCTAAAAAACCGATTCCAAATATGGAGAAGTTTGACGTGGTGAAGGAATCAACGACTAAAGCTGTCGAAGTTTTGCTTGCTCTGTTTCAGTATTGGAGTCGGAGAAGATGAAGGTGTAGACCTCTTCAACCGAGTAAACTGAACCTGAAGTTAAAAAGAATATGTCATTGGTAGAGAAGGCAGTACAAATGGACTCAGAAATGCCGACTATCACTCATGCTGTTGAGGATGGGATAAATTTGCAGAATAGGATACCAATTCCAAGTACATAGAAGTCTGTCATGGAGAAAAATTCAGATTTTGGAATTTCTGGAGCTGGAGTCTCAAAGACTGATGATTTTGAATTTTCTGCTTCAGATTTGGGGTTGAAGTAGGCTAAGAAACTGATTCAAAGTATGGAGATGTCCTATGTAGTAAGGAATCAACGACTGAAGCTGTCATAATCTATGATTGCTCTGTTTCAGTATCGGAGTTAGAGAAGAAGCAGGTGCAGACTTCCTTAACTGAGATAACTGAACCTGGAGTGATAAAAAATACGGTATTGGCAGAGAAGGCAAGAGGAATGGTTGACTCAGGAACACCAGCAAAAACCAATAAGAAATACCGACGTGAATCTTCAAGATGTTCCGAGTAAGGATGGGAACACAACAAGAGTACCTCTCCTAAGATCTAAGTTAGCACAAAAGCATCTCCTGAAACCATTTCAGCAAACTGGGGACTCAATCCTGAGTAGATTAGGACGTCGGAACCAACAGAAGAAACAGTAATGTCGTGTTTCTTTTGGAATATACACGAATTTAACAAGTCAAGGAAGCAATTTTCATAAAGGATTTGATAAATAAGAAATCGCCGGTCTTTGGAGCTTTGTTCGAAACAAGAGTTGCTGAGGGCAAAGCAGAGTTGATTGTTAAGTTGACGTTTAAAGATTGTTCTATGACATCAAACTATGAATTTAATCCGTTAGGGAGAATTTAGGTGGTGTGGAATAAATCAGTGTCATTGACGGTGGTGTATAAGACGGGCTAGATGAAATCATGTAAGGTTAAAATTCAGGGTTATTTGGAGGACTTCTTGTGTACGTTTATCTATGCATCTAACTCTCTAGATGAGAGACGTGAGCTTTGGCGAGATTTAAAGGCTCATCATGATGATTTTGAAGTCCGAGGCTTACCATGGTTATGTGCTGGGGATATTAATGAGATTCTCGATATCTCTAAACATTCAATAGATATTTCTATGCTAGCTACTTGCCCATGAATGTCTGACTTCCGAGGTACAATATGCCATTATGCTCTTGTGGATATGGCTTTCCACGGCCCGATGTTTACTTGGTGTAACAAACGTGAAGAGGGTTTGATATGTAAAAAGCTGGACCGTGCTCTTGTGAATAATCTTTGTTTGCAACGCCCTTTTAATTCATATTGTGTGTTTGAACTTCGGGGTTGCTTGGATCATGTTTGTGGAATTATTTCACTCTATGAAACACCGCACAAGCCAAAAGTCCCATTTAAGATCGTAAATGTAGTTGTTACTATGTCATATTTTAAACATCTTGTGGAGAATTACTGGACTAACTTGGAAGCTCTATTTACTTCAACTTCTTCACTCTTTAGGTTCTCGAAGGAACTTAAGTTCCTCAAGCCAATCATCCGAGCTTTCAGTAGACAGAAGTTACATTAGTTGGGAAAAAGAAAAGAAAATGCCTATGCCATGTTGTGTGAGAAGCAAACTGCTAATCTTGTAAACCCGGATGTCCAAAATATGTTAGAAGAAGCTCAGGTTTATGACTCTTGGGAGAGTGTGGCGGGGTTAGAGGAGAAATACCTAAGATAAAAGGCGAAACTACATTAGGTAAAGGTGAGGGATCAAAACAATCGATTTTTCTATAACGCGATCAAGGCAAGGGAAGTGCGAAACACTATTATTGAGATTAGGTCTCCTTAGGGAGGGATTTTTTCATCGCAGGAGGATATCAAAGCTGAAGCGGTGCGTTATTTTTTAGGCTTTTTCAAGGCTCTGATGAATAGTGATTCTAACACTCCAATGACGGAGATGACTCACGTTCTGGACTATCGCTGTTAGGAGAATGAGAAACGTGGCTTAATAATGGAAGTATCGACATTGGAAATAAAGAAAGTTCTCTTTTCAATGCCTTCAAATAAATCATCAGGACCGAATGGATATACAGTAGAGTTTTTATAAAGAGATGTGACCTATCATTGGAAATGACTTCATTGTAGCGGTTAAATCTTTTTCACATATGGTTTTTTTCCCAAGGGGATAAACTCGACCATTCATGTCTTAATTCTTAAGAAGACGGAAACTATAGGGATGAGGGATTATCGACCTATATCCTACTGTAATTTGATATATAAGGTCATTTCAAAAGTATTAGCGAACAGCTTAAAGCTCATTCTCTCTGGTTTTATAACCAAGAATCAGACAGCTTTTATCAAGGACCAATATTTAATGGAAAATCTCCTCCTCGTGTTTGAGTTGGTAAAGGACTATCATTAGCGCGATGTCTCTTCTAGATGTGCCATGAAGATTGATTTCACTAAAGCATTTGACTCGGTGAATTGGAGATTTCTTGTTAATTTGTTTCGAGTAATGCTGCTGCCAGAAATGTTTGTTAAGTGGATTGAATTGTGTGTTACCGCCCAATCTTTTTCAATCCAAATAAATGGGGCGCTGGCGGGGGTTTTCCGGAGTGAGAGGGGGTTACGTCAAGTTTGTTCTCTCTCTCCCTATATCTTTGTTATTTGCATGAATTTCTTATCAATAATGATGGATAAGGCTACACGGAATGGTGAGTTTGGGTAACATCTGAGGTGCAGGAGTTTGTGTGTTACCCACCTGTATTTTGTGGATGATATCATGGTGTTTGTGGATGGAAAGGTTCGGTCAATCAGGGGTACTCTTACTGTATTTTAGAGGTTTGCTTGCATCTCAGGATTAAACATAAGCTTGGAAATGACGACATTGTTTATCACCGGTATCTCGTCGAAAGCTCGGGATTCACTGAATGGGTTTCCATTTGAGATTGGAAGTTACCGGTGAAGTATCTAGGGCTTCCCTTGTTAACAAAACGGATGTTAAGCTCAGACTACCAACCACTTCTTGAGAAAATCCGAACTCGCATTAGCTCCTGGAAGAATCGTTTTCTCTCTTTCACATGTATATTAAAACTTTTTTCTTCGGTAATTGCAAACTTAACGAATTTTTGGATTGCAGCGTTTAGATTACCAAGAACATGCATAAGGGAGATTGTGAAAATTAGTTCTGCTTTCTTATGTTCTAGACCGACTTTGAACTCAAGGAAAGCTAAGGTGGCTTAGTTTGATGTTTGTAAGCCAAAATTAAAGGAAGGCCAAGGCTTGAAATCTTTGGTTGAGGCAAATAAGGTGAGCTGTTACAAATTGATTTGACGGTTGGTCTCTTCAAAGGATTTTGTTATGGGTTAACTAGGTCAAAAAGAACTTGATTCGCAAAGGCTCATTTTGGTCGAAAAAGATACTAAGACGAGAGGCTCTTAGATGTGGCAGAAAATACTGAAGTATCGTAACTCCGCAAAAGAATTTCATAAGGTGGAGGTACGTAGTGGCACTCACACTTCATTTTGGTATGATGATTGGTGTTCACTTGGCAGATGAATAGATGTATTAGGGGAAAGATGATTTATTGACATGGGAATTAAAGTTGTTGATACATTGGCGGAGGTTTTTGTACACCACATGCCTAGACGTAGGAGACCCCAAGTTCTAGCACAGATTGAAGCTGAAATAGGAAAGTTCTGAGACTGTTCATACTTAGATGAGGATGTAGCCTTATGGAGATATAAGGAGGATAGGTTTAAAACTCAGTTTTCATCAAAGGAGACATGAAATCAATTGAGGGAGATAGGTACTCGAAATTCATGGTACAAGGCTGTTTGGTTTTCACATGCTACTCCAAAGTTCTCATTTATTATGTGGTTAGCTGTCTTTAATCGTTTGGCAACAGGCGAAGTGTGTTTTTTGCCCAGAACCCTTAGAGACTCGAGATCATACTTTCTTCTCCTATCCGTTTATATCACAAATTTGGTATAAGCTTGCTTATGGATTGCTGCGTCAAGAGTACACATCACAGTTTAACAAGTTGATATCCAAGTTTCAAACCACGAGAAGTAGGACAACGGAAGCATATGTGACTAAGTACACCTTTCATGCTTTAAGTTATACATTATGGAGAGAAAGAAATCAACGAAAACATGATCGCGTCTAACATCCATGAGAGAATTCCATTACCGTAATAAAGAAGAAAAAAAATCTAAATAACTAGATCGAAAGTAATTTTCTTATCAGTTAACAATATACTTCTGAACATTTTTCAACAAAAAATTACTCCTGTTCCAAATAGATTAGAAAATATCTTCCAAAAAAGTGCAGAACCATTATTTCCTCCGCTAAAAACAAAATTTATAAGATATAAAAAAAGAAAATATCATTCCTTTTCAACTATCAGCTTAAGTTAAACTGTTTAATACTTTGCAGGAAAGTAACCCGAATATTTTGAACAAGAGTCGATCTTCTGTACATAAACTTTTTTTTTTTGAATTTACGATATGTTTGTTATTGCTAAACGTAATGAAGTGCTTGATTGTATTGATTTATAGAGTTGTGTTTATATACACAATACATGATAAGGCTAAATCTATATTCTATAGTTATCTAGATACAACGATATATTTACTACGATATTCTCCAAGTATATCGTAATCCCCAATAGTTAATTTTTGGGTTCTTTATACTATATGTTAGCATAAGAGGAAGACCACAAAATTCTATATCATTGTTGTCTACTACATTTGTCCTCAACAGCCAGCCAACATTTTGTTTATTTTTTAACAAAAAAAAATTGTTTTTATCCTTTTTCTTTTTAAATCCAGGAATATTAGTATGCTAGTCCAACGTTCAAAATATTACGAGTAATGTCTTCAACAAAAAGAAAAGTATTTATGAGTAATGCGTTGAAACTTGAAAGTGCGGAAGACAAAGCTTCAATTATAGAGAAAAAAAATCAAATGCCGCGAAATGAGTGGTTCTCTTTGTTAAAATGGAAGACTACACGAGTCTCATCATTCTTTGCCTTCGTCTCATATTCTTTGCCTCCGTCTTTTTATTCGGACATTGTTCCAATATTTTCAAGATCGCTATGAGTAAATGTTGTTTTCCGAGAGCATTTTGCTGAGCTGGATGATTTAGTCGATTTCGTGATCTAGGATTTTCATGCAGAGTACAACATGCGGAGGTCAGGTGGTTTCGTCATTGGAGGAAGGAGGGGAGGATTTGCGGGGTTCATCTAGACTTCTCGGTGGTTTAGTACATGCAGATGATGGTTTGGAGGTGCGTCAAAAGCCTATAGCAGTTCAAGTTCCAGAAGGTTTGGTTTCAGTGTCGAAGGTTGTTTCAGTTGGATTAGGGATTTCTGAGGCAGGGATGAGTTTAGAGGCAGCGTTGAGATCAGAATCAGTGATTTCAGGGAAAGTGATAGGATCAGAAGGTTTGGTTTTTTCAGAATCAGTGGTGATCTCAGTGGGGACAGAGTCGAAGCATGGTTTGGAAGCAGGGGCAGGGTTGGATGAAGGGTCACTATCTAAGCATGAGTTGACAGTGTTATCTGAAGAGGGAAATACATTGATTGAGATTCCTGAGGAGGTTATTAAAGATCAAGCTCCTTTATAGTGGGGAGTTCCGGAAACATCACCACATATTGCTAAAATTCATGTTATCGTTAACAAGATTTGGTGTTATGGAAATAAAATTTCAAGGATTGATGCTTTTATAGTGAATTCAACTACAATTAAGTTTCAGATAAAGTATGGAGTGATTAGAGATCGAGTACTGCACAGGAGAATATGGAATATTTCTGATAAACCTATGATGGTATCCAAGTATGGTCCAGTTTTAGAAGATGACATCAGCATTTCGGCGAATACCTGCTTGGGTTACTGTTAAACAAGTTCTAGCCTCCTTATTTTCTTGGAAGGAGTTGAATTTTCTGTCCAATGTTGTTGCTCAGCCTAAGCGCCTTCATCACAAAAATTTGCAATAAGTTAAACCATTACAGGATTCATTAGTTTCAAAACAAAACAGGGAGTGGAGTTGGAAGTCTTTTACTCATATCCTTGCCTGCCACCAAAGTGTACTACGTGTTTCAAACGGGGACATTAGAGAACACTTGTCGCACTAAAGCAAATGATATTGAGAGTCCAAGAATTCTTAAGCGAAGTACAGAAAATGTGGATTCGGTTTCGGTAAGTAAGGCATGTGCTTCACTTTTGAAATCAACAGAAGCTAGGAAAAATAATGAAGTGCTAAATCAAGATCTGTCACATCCTATATGTAAGGATACAGATGTGGATGGCAGACACGTCGCACCATTGAGTGTCGTATTGACAGCTTTATCAAAGCAAAAAGATGTGTCACATCTTGTATGTGAAGATACAGATGTGGGTGGCGGATATGTTATTTCATCGAAAGGTTTACCGGGGAAAATAACTTCAGCCGATAAGCATAGTGACTCAAATAAGACAGTAGAACATTTGGGACTAGGAAAAGAAGGTTGGTCGTTTGTATCTCCAATAAAAGATCATCAGCTAAGAGGGAAACCTATTCCAAAGCAACCTCCAGTTGGTTCTCTTTCTCGTTTTGCGGTTCTAGCTTTAGAGGAGGACGTATTAGAAGAACAAAGAGTTATACATAATGAGCAGATTGGTTCCCATGTTAAGGATTTGAAAGAAAAGGGGTTGATCAAAAGTCTGTGGAGAAGGAAGACGGTGATATAGTACAAGTTTCAAATGTAAGACCTTCCCTTCCTCGTGCATCAAAAATCATGAATAAGAGTAGTTCAGAGTCGAATGGCTTAGTCACACATGAAGTGATTCCTGGTGCTAGGAAAAGACGGGGTCCAAAGAAAAAAGCAATTTAGATGTCGGGTTTTTTCCAAAATATTCGGGGTTTCAACAATAATACTAAGCATTTAGTTATTCAAAATTGGATAAATAATCCGTCTATGCAGTTTGGTTGCTTGTTGGAGACGAGATTCAAGAAGAACAAAGCTATCAACATTGTCAGTTCAGTATTTCAGGATTGGTCGTTCATGTCGAACTATGAATCTCATCGGTTATGACGTAACTAGGTGTTATGGAGGCTGAATACTAGATAACTCAAGTATTTAAGAGCAGCCAAATGATTACTTGTTGGATTTTATTGGATAGAGAAACCGATGAATTTTTATGTTCCTTTGTGTATGCATCAAAATTCTTGGAGGAAAGAAAAGAGTTGTGGGAGGATATCAGAAGCCACCATAATTCTCCAATTTTTCAGCATATATCATGGATGATTTGTGGAGATTTTAATGAGATTTTAGAAGCCGAGGAGCATTCAACATTTACAGAGTCACCATCAATATCCATTGGTATGCGTGATTTTTAGGATATTGTTAGATATTGCTTGTTTTTTGATTTAGTGTATCATGGGCCCCGTTTTATATGGTGTAATAAGCAGGAAGAGCGAGTAATTTGGAAGAAATTGATAGAGGGTTGGTGAATCATAGCTGGCTTCAGAAATTTCCTTTATTGTATGTCTGCTTTGAGTTGAGGGGTGCTCGGAGCATGCTAGAGGGAAGATCTCAATAGGTAGGGCTAATATGCAGTGTAAGAACCCTTTTAAATTTTCAAATGTTCTGGCGAGTCTACCTCAATTTCAAGGTTTAGTTGGTGACTATTGGGATAGTACAACTCCATTGTTTTTTTCCACATCGGCCCAAGGTTTGAGCCTTTGTTAAGAAAGTTAGGGAAAAACAATTTGGCAGATATAGTGAATCGTACTCGAGCAACTCATAATGATCTTTGTAAGAAGCAAACAACAACTTTAGAAGACCCATCATCTGAGAAAGTCATAGAGGAAGGGTTGGTTTTTAAGAAGTGGAGTCTTTTATCAGGGCTGGAAGAGGGATATCTTAAACAGAAATCTAAGTTTCAGTGGCTGAATGTGAGGGATCAAAATAATACAAACTTTCACAAGATAGCAGAGATTAGGAAGATGCAGAATTCGATCTGTGAGGTTATTGATCAAAATGGGGTGACGTTGAAAACATGGGAGGAGAAGATTAAGGAGGAAGTTAAGAGATATTTTAATAATTTTTTATCACAACAACCAGCTGATTATGAAGGTACTACGGTGGATCATTTACAGAATCTTTTGAAGTTTAGATGTTCGAAGACGGATAAAGTGTTGCTGTCAAAAAAAGTTTCCGATGAGGAAATCAAACATGTCATATTTAAATTGGCAAATAATAAATCGTCCGGCCCCGATGGTTTTACAATTGAGTTCTTTAAATCAGCATGGAGCATTGTTGGGAAAAATTTGTGTTACGAGAGCCTCATTTTCAGTCAAAGTAAATGGGGAGTTAGCTGGGTTTTTCAGTAGTAAAAGAGGTCTTCTACAAGGTTGTTCTCTTTCACCCTAACTCTTTGTTATATGCATGAATGTTTTATCAAATATTTTGGATCAAGCAGGATCTGACAGAAAAATAGCTTAGCATCCTAAATGCAAGAGTATCCAACAAACTCATTTGTGCTTTGCTGATGACTTAATGACTTTTGTGGAAGTTCATAAGAATTCAGTCGAAGGAATTCTTAATATTTTTGATGAATTTCCAGCAATATCAGGGCTGAGGATAAGTGTCAAAAAATCTACTCTATACATGGCAGGACTATCAGTTAACAAGAGTTCTAAAATTCTACAGCATTTTTTCTTTGCTCAAGGACAATTGCCGGTAAGGTATTTGGGGTTACCGCTTCTTTCTAAGCAAAAGACTAAATCTGATTACTCTTGGCTCTTGGAAAATTTGAGGACTAGAATAACTTCATGGACAGCTCGTCACCTTTCTTATGCTGGTAGGCTACAACTTTTAGGGTCAGTTATTGCTGGTATAATAAACTTTGGATCACAGTGTATCGTCTTCCCAATGGGTGTATCAAGGAGATAGATCAGTTATGATCAGCCTTTCTTTGGTCGGGACGTGAGTTCAACTCAAAGAAGACTAAGATGGGGTGGCTGGAGGTATGTCGTCCTAAGAGGGAAGGAGGGTTGGGGTTATAGTCGCTGAAAGATGCCAATAAGATAAGTTGTCTAAAGTTGATTTGGAGTATTTTGGTAGGAACGGATTCCTTATGGATTAAATGGGTCACCCACTCATACCTGAGGCATCATTCGTTTTAGGAGATAAAAGAAAGCACGAGTCTTCGTGAATGTGGAGAAAGCTATTGAAGTTCAGAGCCATAGCTAAAGCCTTCTATAAGGTAGAAGTTCGGAATGGGAAAAAAATGTTGTTTTGGTTTGATCATTAGAGTGAGCTGGGTTGTATATATGATCTCACGGGTTCTAGAGGATTTATTGACATGAGGATCTTGGCTCAAGCAACAATTGCTTTAGCTAAAGAGGGTAGTCGTCGACGTTGGCATAGAAGAGATAGTTACATTCAGATTGAGGCAGAAATTTATAAGACTATCATTAAGAATGGAGAGGTATTAGAGACAAGTACAAGGAAAAGTTTAGCACAAAGGAGACAAAGAATCTGGTTCGTGTTCAACATACAAGTAATTAATGGTATAAGAGTCTGTGATTTAATTGTGCAACGCTCAAATACTCATTTATTACATGGTTAGCTATCAACAACCGGCTTTCAACAGGAGATCGTATGCAAGACTGGAATACATGACATAGAATTTTTGCATATTCTGCAGTTCACTAAATGAGTCTTGTAACCATCTTTTCTTTACTTATCGATACTCTGCAGAAGTGTGGTCTTCGCTGGTTAGGATGCTGCTCGGAAATGATTTTTTCTCTTCGTTGGTGCCAGATGATAAAGAACCTAAGTATCCAAAATCTCGATCGAACATCTCTTTTGACATTCAGATATACTCTTCAAACAGCAATATATCATATTTAGAGAGAACGAAATGGTAGAAGACATGAAGAAGCTTCGTCCTCTTTGGCTCAGTTGGTGAGAGTGATTGATAAGAATATTAGAAACATGTTCAGTTTTATCCGGAATCAAGATGACTTCTCGTACGACGACGGTCTCACCTTATTTTTTGGTTCGCAACATGATAGTTATCAGATTTTTCCGCCAAATTCTGATTTTATTGGTTTTTTCAGCTTTTTCGAAAATGAATTGTACTCCTTTTTCCAAATCTGGTTTTGTCCCAAATAGGTTTTTCAGCTTTGGGTGTTAATGAGACAACCATTTTTCAATATTCAATTTTAAAATATTTATTTTTTCAAAATAGTTTTAAAAAATAGTTGCACATATTCTATAAAATTTACTTTTACATATAATTTAACATATTATTCAAAAAAAAAACGTTGTTTCCCTTTTTCCTCGATTTCACGTGTGGATCACTTCACATTGTCTACTACCTCTTTTTTGAATAATATGTAAAATTATATTCAAAGAAAATAAACCGTTTTTACATCAAGTGCAACTTTTGATTTAAAAAAATTGAAAAGATAGCTTTTAATTGGCAGCCTCATTAAAACCCGAAGATGAAAAACCCAGTGAGACAAAATCACCTCCGAAAAAAAGAGTATTTACCATTATCGAAGAAGCTAAATATGTGGAAATGAACATTCACCGTCTTGAGGCGAACCTAAGTCTGCAAACCGTTCGTCATAATTTCTTGTTGTTGAAGAGTTGATAGTCTGTTCTTCACCACCAGTCCTACCTCGCTAATCATCTTGTCCAACGTGAGAGGAGTGCTGCCATGTCTTCGCATATTTCTTTCTCTCCATACCGTATAGGTTAGAGCAAGGAACGTATATGTTGTTACAAAATCCCTTGTTCCTCTTCTTCTCGTCTGAAGGGTTGTTAGAATCTCATTGAAGTTTTGAGTGTACCGTTGACCCATCAGACCATATGCTAGCTTGTGCCATAGTTGTGCCGTGTAAGGACAGGAGAAGAAAAGGTGATCTCGCATCTCTAGTGGTTTTGGGCAGAATACACACTTTGTCATAACATTAGGAAACCATGAAAGCATTCTATCTCCTGTCGCCAAGCGATTAAAGGCAGCTAACCACATAATGAAAGAGTATTTCGGAGTTGCGTATGAGTACCAAACTACCTTATACCATGTGTTTTGAGTGTCTGGCTCCCTCAACTGGTTCCAAGTCTCCTTTTTCCCAAACTGTGGCTTGAAATTATTCTCCTTATACTTCCAAACGTCCACATCATCCTCGTCAGTTGCATTATTCTGAGCAGACTCGATCTCAGCCTCAATCTGAGCCAAAATGTGGGGTCTCGGCCTTCTAGACCTGTGGTGAATGAGAACTTCTTCCAATGTGCTTTCAGTTTTGATACCTATGTCGATAAAACCCCTCTCTCCTAACATTTCTATTAATCTGCCAAGTGGACACCAATCATCATACCAAAAAGAAGTGTGAGATCTATTACGTACTTCAACTTTGTATAAACTTTTTGCGGAATCACGATACTTAAAGATTTTTCGCCACATCCAAGACCCTTCCGTCTTGGTGTCTTTTGTCGACCAGAAAAAAATCTTTTCGTATCAAATTCTTTTTTATCCGGTTTACCCATAAACGAGTCCACTACCTTTTTCTGGCTCGTTAATAGATAGCTTACCTACCTCTTTTGTATGTTAAGTCGGATTCTGGTGGACTAGACATTTTTCTTTCAACACGAATTTAGTCATATATATTTTTTATAAACAAGAATTTATTCACTTCTTTCTCTATCCTGTGATTAAACGCAACAAAAATGTAAAGATGAATGTTTTATATATCACGAAATGGTAGAATATTATTAATGTATATATATAACGGATGTAAATGTCATTAGTTTTACCCTATTCTTTCTTATGTATCTCTATAATTCAATTACTCCCCCTGAATTATATTGAAATATTCAGTTTTTACATGGTATCAGAGCAAATGATTCAAACACCTAAAAACCTACCGAATCACTCTTCAACCGTCACCATGTCTAATTTAAAAAATACGTACACCTCATGGTCGTCTAAAAAACAGTGGGATATTGCTCGGTCATCTACGGAAGCAAAATATAGGGCTTTCGCTAACACTATATCTGAGATGCGTTGGATATGTTCTTTTCTAACAGAACTTGGTCTTAAGTTATCCTCTACTTTTGTGATTTATTGTGATAATGTTGGGGCCGGCAATCTACCTCTGCGCAACCACTATATCAAATTTTTAGCCATTATAAGTCAAGGACTATGAAAGCTATGGTGTTATTTGAGTTTTTGAACTTGATTTGTTAAATCAATTGCAAATTCAATTTTATTTCGGTTCGCAGCAGGAAGAATTCTACTATTTTTAGCCATATGAATAATATATAAAAAGTAACCGTGCGTGTGTGTGCGTGTGCACACGTTGGCAGAGGAAAGAGAGTAAAATAAGACCTTACGTCTTCGTGTTGGCTCTGTAGCACGCGTGGTAGGACCGTTAATTCAAGAAGGAAATGCTCGTTCGTTTCTAAGTAGTTCAGAAGTTGACAATACAGTGTGACCAACGCTCCACCCAAAGCGATGTTGCACCACTAATTATTTTCTTGAGATGACGGTGGTGTGATCAACTTGTTCCTATAAGGAGATTTTGACCCGTTAAATGCCCGTGGCTCTGTCTAACTCTAGGCGTATCAGTCTAAAGTCTAGCCCATGATTCTTCAAAGTATTCCTCATTAGGTCTATTTCGATTGATATAGTAACCCAAAATGGTCCATACCAAGTTTGTTAAACATCACTAACAAAAAGGTTTGTTAAACAGATTTTTTCTTTTTCAGTGTTACTAGTTGAGAACTTGCTCTCGGATCATGATGTTGTGATGGGGTGACTAGTTAAGTCGAATTAATGGTCCAAACTTTTCGTTTGACTTTTTGAATGTATAGTTGCGAGAAATTTATTAGTGTTTCCTTTTTTGTTTGATTAAAATATAGATAACAATATAAATATGTCCGTCAAAAATATATATATATAACAAAATAAGTATGCCATAGTTCCTTGTTTATACAGATTCGACCTGAGTACAAATGGATCAAGCCGATTCGCCCTTATATGTGTTATAAATATTTCTCCACCGATTGTTTTTCTAAGATTATGACTAGTGCAGATAGTCACCTCTTTGAAGGGACAGTAAAAGATTGAATATTCGAATCTTTCATCCTTTAATATATCAATCTTAAGTCATAAACTATTAGACATACAAATTTGTTTTGCTTGCGATCCATGAATTTTAGAAGTCGATTTTGTGTTTATATTAATTTAAGATTATCGAAATATGTAATAATGGTTTGTGATATCCGTATCATGCATTACGATACCTTTTCAGATATGCATAATGCATATAATCAAAAAGAAATTAAAGATAAATATATGGCATACATGTCCCTATACTAAATCATATAATTTGGCCTTAATAAAAATAAAGCAAGATTGGGATAAGAAGAGACAAGTAAAAAATAAAAGACAAGTAGTAATGAAGACAAAAGACAAAATTGGCGGGTGTTCGTTGTCAAAGAATGCATGCGTGTGGGGGAAGCTGGTCCAATGTTCCCCACCGGAAAAGTGGTTTTCTCCGTCTAACCACTCACTTTGTATTTATATACCTATCTAACATTTTCTGTTACTTTCGTGATATCTCTTAATTAAATATCGTAAAAGACTTAAAAACTAGCCACTCAAATTAATTAGCTTCGTTAATAATTATTTTGGATAATCATTCTTATAGATCTTTGTAATCCATAAACTTAAACCACATATTAGCTGACGATAAAAAAATCACATATGGCTAATTTAAAAAAATAAAACCGTTTCACGTAAAAGAGTTAATATATATATATATATATATATATATATATGTTCTTAGTCATTTTTTTTGCTTTTTATAAGATTAAAACTTGCAAAAAAAGAAAAATAGAATCTGAAATGCTTCAACTAAGTAGAGATATAAATGAGACGAGAGGATTTTTATGAGTGAAATATAACATATAGGGTTATGCCTAAATCAAGAAATTTACTTCTATATTTGGAAAAACCCCACTAAATTTTTCACAAAACAAACAAAATTGAAAGAGAGGAAACGTGTTGAAGATGGTGTATTTTACAAAGCATTTTAATTAGGGTTAAAAATATATGAGACCATAGTCATAAAAATGACATGGTTAAAAAATGGTGTATTTTAGAGAGCATTTTGGTCATTCTTGAGTTAAAAAATATACGACACCATAGCCATAAAATTACATGGTCATCTACTTAATTAACTATATAAATATATTTCTCTGGTACTTAAACCAACTATTTTTAAACATCTACGGAAAAAATACTCTATAATAAAACACAACATATTAAATATACCTTTTTATTTAATAAATAATTGTTCAAAAAAAAAACTATTAAT
Source organism: Cardamine chenopodiifolia (assembly GCA_963922655.1). Classification (NCBI taxonomy): domain Eukaryota; kingdom Viridiplantae; phylum Streptophyta; class Magnoliopsida; order Brassicales; family Brassicaceae; genus Cardamine; species Cardamine chenopodiifolia. The sequence continues at coordinate 14,327,145 of OZ000490.1, read as the reverse complement.
AATTCTTTTGTTTTTATCAGTAAATACAAACTCTGTGAAAGTAAAAGGTTGGTGATCAAAAGTAAAAGAAACAAGGGTCAAGTACTCGTGTGAGGTTACCAACGAGCAATCAAGTAATTACTTACATACTTTAATGCCATTTTTTTTAACAAATGACAACATCACACACAAGTATATGTATATATATATATATATATACGTGTGTGCATGGGCCTCCCCTACATGAGCGATCAAAATTGTATTGGAGTTCAGCTACAAAATTTTCTCATTCGATTCTCTTTCTTTTCCTTTCTCTCTGATGAAGGGAACTCTAAGATACTTAGCAGGAATCGCAGGGCCAAATGGGTTTGGCTCAAGATCTACAGCTGAACAAGTTACACAATATAGCTTTTTTCCTTGTTCAAATCACACTGCCATAATCACTGGTTTGTCTCCCTTGATCACTTATATTATCACTTACTACTCAATGTTTATAATATTTTGTAGAGTAGATAGTTCCAAAAGTTCCCCAGTGCCTAACCTCTAAGTAGGACAATATAACTCCTTAAATCTATTGTTTTGAAGATTTATTTTTATCAAAACGTTTTAGTATTCATCTCTTATAGGAGATATCTAAGATTTAATTTAATGTCTTGGTAATTATTAATGTTATAATTTTCAAAAAAAGAACTATTAATGTTATAGTTTTTAAACAAAAATATAATTTTCCAAATCGTATATTTGTTATATATAAGTTGCAACTTCTTTTCCAATAGTTGAGAAAGAAACTTTGCAGAAAAAACACGATCTAATAATATTATTATACGAATATATGTTTTGTTATGCCGGCGACAATATAAGGATTTTGTCTCCATTGAAATTTGAAATATTAGGTATGGTTGGTTTACAGCATATCTCCGTATACAATTGATTTCCCTTTTGACTTTACGCTTTGAAACATGTCTCATCGTAGCAAAACATTACTTTATTAAATTTTCTTTAGCGATCAGCCTGCCCAAAACGTACTTTATGCCATCTTTATGTCCCCTAATTTGTCGGTAGAAACTTTATACAATGTGAGAGTCAATGAATAAGTTTTTTTAAATGGTCTCTCTTTTCTTTCTTTTTGTTGAAAAAACAAACATGAAGGCTGCTTTTAGAGACATGATGTGTAGAGAACTAATTCCCTTACTTAATTGCCGTTAATTAATCCGGTTAAAGAGACGATTTCTGTTATACCGGATCGGAATTTGAGTGTGTTATTGTTTTTGGAGAAATTACTTTATTTTTGTTTCACAAAAAACAAGACTAAGTTACACTTGTTTGAACCAAGTGGATAATGTTCTAGTAGTTTTGATGACGTAGTTCTAACTTCATTTGAGAGGGGTAATTTTACGTTTAACGTCGTATTAACAACAGCTAATTTCGAATTTGGGAAGAGATTATGGGTAAAAAAACTGGAATTTCTACGGTTTATATGAAAAAACACTTGTTCCAGATGCACCATGTTAGAAGTATTGGAATCTGCGAAAACTCAAAAGCATCCATTTCAAAACTAGCTGATAACAAGTAAAATAGTTAATGTATATACTTGATTATATCTATTTTTACACCTAATTTCATCCATAAGACTTTCTATACAGGAGGAACATCTGGGATCGGTGCAGAAACGGCAAGAGTGTTAGCAAAGAGAGGGGTGAGAGTAGTGATGGCAGTCAGAGATATGAAGAAAGCAGAAATGGTGAAAGAGAGAATAGTGAGAGAGATCCCAGAAGCCGACATTAAACTATTGGAGATTGATCTCAGCTCTCTATCTTCCGTTGCCAGATTCTGCTCTCAGTTTCTTTCCCAAGATCTTCCTCTAAACATTCTAATGTACGTAAGATTCACTCTACTACATACCTCATGAACACATGCACGTACTGTCCATTTATATTTATATATACAATGAGACTTTAATTAATCTAAATTTCTAAAGGAAAAAAATGAATTTTGCAGAAACAATGCTGGAGTTTTCTCTCCAAATCTTGAATTCTCTGAAGACAAGATTGAGCTGACATTTGCTACAAACTTTTTGGGTAATTTTGTGAATTTTTTTTAACAACCTTTATTTTTATTAATGTGGTTCTGAGTATTTAATTCCCTTTTAGTAAACGATAGTTCAAAATCTAATTTCATGAATTTAACTCTTTTAAATTTTGTGAAATTATGTTACACCTGACTATGTATATATAAGTTTATGTGGAAATAAGAGAATTAATGATGGGAAGTATAACTTTTTAGGACATTACTTATTAACGGAGATGCTGAAAGAGAAAATGATAGATACGGCAGAGAAGAGTGGAATCGAAGGACGCATTGTTAACCTTTCCTCTGTGATTCACAGTTGGGTTAATCCTGATTGTTTCTCTTTTCACAAATTACTCCATCCCATTAAGTAATTTACATTCCTTTTCCATCTTTTTTTTTACGTTTAAAAGTATCTACGAAAATAGATTTATGATTATTTTATTTTCTGTTTAATTAATTGTAGTATTGGGTGATCATATAGGTACAACGGGACAAGGGCATATGCTCAGTCAAAGTTAGCCACAATTCTACATGCCAAAGCTTTGAGTAAGCAATTAAAGGTACATTAGAAAATTACTAGCTAACTACATCTTTCGTTTGTTTTTCTTTTTACCTTTTCACCGAAATAATAATTCGAAATATTCACAACTGAACGTGTTTTACAGGAAAGAAATGCAAACGTGACGATAAATGCAGTCCATCCAGGGATTATTAAAACTGGAATTATCAGAGCACACAAGGGTCTTTTAACAGGTGAAAAAAAATAAATATTCTATTGTAAATTTTAATCAAAGATTTATATAAACAAGAGCAAAAGGAATATAATAAGTATATATAAAAAGTTAAAAACATTTTGTGTGTGATGCAGATTCTCTGTTTTTGATAGCTTCGAAGCTGCTAAAATCTATAAGCCAGGTAGGTTTGTATATATATGCCTTTCTTTTTGTCTAAAGAATACAGTGATGGCCCCCAACAAGTTCATCCTCTTTTTCTGACACTAGATTCCTTTTCTTTTTTTATTGCATCCCAAAATAGAGTTTTGTCATCATTAATATTCATGCATAGACTTTTATCCAAAATAAAAGTTCATGCATAGACTTATATATAAATACATGGCACTAAAAATCAAAATCATATCTTACAAGTATAATATAAGAACTAACGTTAATAACGTATAACTTTTAATCAAGTTTTATAATATAATTAATTCTCTTGAACTTTTGCTATGAGATTAGGGTGCAGCCACAACATGTTATATGGCATTGAGCAACGAAACCAAAGGGTTGATAGGAAAGTATTTTGCAGACTGCAATGAAACCAATTACTCAGATTTGGCGAATAATGAGTCTGTGGCTCTCAAGCTGTGCACCCACAGTCGTGCCTTAATCCATGATTATTTGCATCAATTTCAAATACATTCCCTTCCTAATTTATGTCTTATGTAAATATTCTTAATAATTCTTTTTTCTTTTAATTAAAAACCATCATTTTATTTATGTAAAGCAGTGTTTCATAAACAAGACCGGTCTCATTGTGTATGTAGTAATCGAAAAAACCATACGTATGTGAATTCTATTAAGGCCATGAATGTTTTGAGATTATAGTTTATGATTTTTAGATTTTGGATTTTGCAAAAAGATAGAAAAAGAAAGAAAAAAATAAATAAGAAAAAAGTCTCCTTAGAAAAATAAGAGTTTAATGATAAATGGTAAAAACCCAAAAAAATATGGTTTTTAGATTTCCTTTACAAATGGGTAAAATCTTCCAAATTCTGGATTACCTATTTTATAGGGAAACTACTTTTCAGAAAATCTTGAATTGGTAAATAATAAGTTTTTCAAAAACTAAATCCAAAATCTACTTCTTAAAACTGTAAACATTCAAGGCGTAGTTTACACAATTGATACGCGTGTAGGAAAGAAAAATTCCATGTTCATTCTCGTTATGTAAACAATTACAAGACATGAATGAGGTTTTATTCATAAACTGTTAAAAGAATTTTTTTGAAGTGATGGATAAAATGTTTAAAAGCTTGGAAAAGAATAGAGAAATTAGGAACTGAAAGATTTTTATATATTTGAGAAACCTTGGTTACAGATGAACGGAGAAAAAGGCACTTTGTAGTCTCCATAAATACAAATAGGTATAGTATTTTGATCAAAAGTCTAGATACCATAATATTTTAAAAATTTACCTAAAATTATCTATATATTTGTGTTTGAATTGTATTTTGGGTTTTCCTACTGGTTAAATTTGTTTGTCGGTGGAAAACGTCATTTGCTGGGAATAATCGGGAGTATAGAGTGAGAGATCGGTCCATTAAGGATCGAACATGTGCGTTTTGGACTTAGACACTTAGCGGACGCTGAAAAAAAACACCTATCTCTCTAGCGTGCAAAATAAGGAAAGAAAGGGAGATTGAGCAAGCGATTAAGACTATCCTTGAGTCTCACGCTGATGGCTGCGCTGTCGCCGGGGCAGCCTCCGGCCGCCTCTATGGACGCCTCTCCTGCCGATAAGGTTTTTCCAACCATTAACTCGCTATGCTCTGTTTCTTTGACTGCAGGTACACAGGAGGTTTTGACAAACAACTTTTCCGCCTCTGCTCGTTTGCCGGCCTCTGTGCTAATCTCCGATTCAGTGTCTTCGATGGTCTCGACGACCCTCTGTTCTGTTCAGCCTGTCGAAGTCCTACAGCTGCGTGGCTCTGCTTCATCAGGATCTGCTTCTACTTCTGCTTCTACTCCTGCTTCAGTTTCTGCTTCTGCTTCAGTTTCTGCTTCTGCTTCTGCACCGCTGTCGATACTAGTACTACGATCTCGAGAGCTCCACCAGTCTCAACATCTCTCGCTGCGGTTCACTTGGCTGACTTTTCACGCTCTGCTCAGCCTGTTGAAACCCTGCAGTTACTTGGCTCTGCTTCATCGAGAACAACCTCTGCTTCAGTCGCTGGCCCTCCGTTGTCTTCTGTATCTGCTTCGCTCCCCACACAGTCTTGCGTCAAGGCTGTGCCTGCCACTGCCGATACTTGTACTACAGTCTCAACAGCTCCACAAGTCTCAGGTTCAGTTTCAGCTCCTTCATCTGTTCCTGCCGATGCAACTGCACCTTCTGACAATACTAAGGCAGCCCCTAAGAAGTCTTGGGCTCAGGTTACAAGTAAGTCAAAGCTCACGAAGGTTGATCTTGCGAAACATTTAACTGAAGGTAGTGACCTCCTTCTCGTCCCGGACGATATTCTCTTAGAAACTCCACTATGGGAGGATTTCTTGATTGGTTGATTTACAGTTGCGGCACCCCATATTGCCAAGATCCATGTAATTGTGAACAAAATTTGGAACCTCGGAGACAAGAATATCAAGATAGATGCTTATGTCATTTATGAAACATCTATCAAATTCAGGATCAAGAACACTAACGCCCGGACCCACGTTCTCCGAAAGGGAATGTGGAACATATGCGAGCTCCCTATGATCGTTTCGAAGTGGTCACCCATCCTTGCGGACTCACAACCACAACGCCGCTCGATGCCTATGTGGGTTACTATTCACAAAGTTCCTCCATCAATGTTTACTTGGCCGGGTCTCACCTTCTTAGCTAGTAGGGTTGGTTTACCTCTTCGAATTCATCAAGAAACCGAGCTTGTCACATCATTTGACGAAGCAAAAATCTTTATTGATGTTGATTTAATGAAGGACTACCTAAGGAGTTCAAATTTGACGTAAAAGGATTAGAGTGCTCTGTTGAATTTAGCTATCCCTGGTTACTCATGAGATGCTCGATATGTCGACAATGGGGACACCAGGCTGAGGGTTGCCTGAAACGTTTCATCAAAAAACCCCGTTCCCCTACAACTAGAGGCCAAACTCGCAGTTCCCCCTGCCCGCGACTCCTCTGCCACCATCTATGGAGGCATCTCTGCCACACCGTCGTCTCAGCACTGGCCTGGAAGAAGGTGAAATAACCACCTCTGATCCTCCAAAAGCTCAGGAATTGACTCTGGTAACAACGCCAAACCGTTCAAAGAAGAATATCCACAAGAAGATACGTTCGGCGGAGAAGGGTGTCATAAAAATTCAGTCACGGTTTGAGGCTCTTGCCACTACAGATTCGGAGGCTGAATCTGATGCAAGTCTTCAGCGCATTGAGGCAGGTCCCCTTCTTTCATCTATGCCTACTGTCCCTTCATCTATTCCACTTCAGCTGCGTGGCTATGCTTCATCAGGATCAGCTTCTACTTCTGCTTCAGTTTCTGCTTCTGCTTCTGCTTCAGTGCCTACCGCCGTTGATACTAGTACTACGATCTCAAGAGCCCCACCAGTCTCAGTATCTCTCGCTGCGGTTCACTTGACTTACTTTTCACGCTCTGCTCAGCCTGTTGAAACCCTACAGTTACTTGGCTCTACTTCATCGGGAACAGCCTCTGCTTCAGTCTCTGGCCCTCCCTCATCTACGGCTACTGTCCCTTTATCTGTTCCACCTACAATTCCGTCTGCTTTAGTGCAAACTCCGCCTGTTACTGCTACGTCCCAGCCTGTTTTGTCTCTACAACACAACTTTGGACCTGCTACTCATGTTGCGTCCACTCTGGCCTTGTCTCCGTCTGGAGCTACCATCAAGCTGCCACAATCTAACGGGAAACCGAATTCTCTTGATCAAATCAATTCTCAAACAGCAGGCTCCCAGGTTCTAACTACTAATCTCTCGAGTCAGCGAAGGAAAGTCTCCTCAGTGCTTCAGATATCCCTAACTTCAGCTCCTCCACTAGTGAGCCTCAGCGCCGGTAAAGTTTCTTCATCTAGCCTTGCTGTTCCGGCGGACCCTTCTTCGAAAGGGGCTGTGTTTGTCACTTGTTCCTCTATGACTGCAGCCCAGGTTAACACTGTCCCTAACCCAGCGACTTCAAATTTGATTTTTTCTGATTCTGTTCATGATTCTGAAGAGGTTACGGTTCAAGAGGTTCCCTAGAAATCCAAGATCTCTCCACCGGGACTCACAAAAACTCTTCATACGGCGCTAACGGAAAGCAATGAGACTACGGGGTTGGATAGTCCAGAGTTGGACGCTAGTAAAGGGGGCGTCTCCGTCCAAACAGTGGTTTTTGGACATGGAAATGATCTAGAACTAATGTCTAAACAAGTAGGCACGTATCCAAGCACTAAGATTCATGAAGAGAAGAATGGTTCTCAATCTGTTCATGATGGATCCTTGACACGTGCTTACCTCCCTCGCTCATCCAAGTCAAAGGGGAGATTAGAAGGTTCAAAGAAACATAAACAGCCCCTACAAGGTGGGCTCGGCAAAACGGTTCTCCACAAAAAAAATAAGTTAATGTCTCCTTTTTTTCTGGAATATGCGGGGTTTCAATAAGAAGCGTAAGCACTATATTCTAAAAAATTAGATCACCTCGAAGCATCTGTTGCTTGGTGCGGTTTTAGAAATAAGAGTCCGTGAATCAAGAGCGGCTCCAATGATCTCTACTCTCCTTCGTAATTGGTCTATGATCTCAAATTATGCTTTTCATCCTCTGGGGCGAATTTGGGTGCTCTGGGATAACCGGGTGTCTCTGAGAGTTGTGTCGATGAGTGTGCAGATTATTTCATGCTTGGTCTCTATAGATGATGGTATGGATTTCTTAGTGTCATTTGTCTATGCTTCTAACTCAGCAGAGGAGCGGGTCACCCTTTGGACTGACCTAAAGGCATTAAAAGCTTCGCCTATTTTCATTGATTTGCAGTGGTTGTGCTTAGGAGATTTTAATGACACCTTGGCTAGTTACGCTATGGTGTACCTCCTTAACTCCGAGAACCCCCTTTACGTTCTCTACTGCGCTTCTGCTGGTAGCTGAGTTATACCCAATGGTGGAGGCCTTCTGGACCAATACAGCGGCGTTATTTGTGTCCACATCTTCACTCTTTTATTTCTCGAAGAAGTTAAAGGCGCTAAAACCTCAACTCAGAGCACTGAATCGTGTAAAGCTACATCACTTGTCTAGGCGAGCTGATGAGGCTTATGCAGACCTTTGCACTTGCCAAGCGACCACCCTAGCCAATCCGGACCCTTCTGCAGTGGCTTTGGAAGCTTTAGCCTTTGAAAAATGGGAGAAAATTTCTCATTTAAAGGAGGCCTTTCTTAGACAAAAAGCGAAGCTTCATTGGCTAGAAGTCGGAGATAAAAATAATCGCTATTTCCACAATGCGGTTAAGGAACGACAGTCTCACAACTCTATTAGGGAAATTCGGGACCCAAATGGAGTTAGCCTAAAGAATCAAGATGAGATCAAGGCAGAAGCGGTAAGGTATTTCACTGACATTTTCACTCACGTCCCTTCGGACTATACTGGTCCGACGGTCTCAGTTTTGAACACCCTGCTTGAGTTCCGCTGCTCGGAGGCTAAGAAGACTAATCTATGTGCAGTCATCTCGCCAGAAGAGATAAAAGGGGTTCTGTTCTCCCTGCCACAAACAAATCCCCTGGTCCTGATGGTTACACGGTTGAGTTCTACAAGGATTTGTGGCCTCTAATAGGTAGAGATTTTGTTGCGGCGATCCAATCATTTTTCACCTTTGGTTTTCTAGCCAAGGGGATCAATACGACGATCCTTGCCCTAATTCCGAAGAAAAAAAATGTGGAAGTAATGAGAGACTATAGACCCATTTCTTGCTACAATGTTCTCTACAAGGTTATTTTGAAAATTCTAGCGAACCGGCTAAAGACAGTCCTGGATGGTTTTATTGCTCCTAATCAATCAGCTTTTATCAAAGACCGCTACCTCATGGAGAATCTTCTTTTGGCGTCAAAATTGGTCAAGGACTACCATAAGAAATCGCGGCTCGTTGTGCTGTGAAGATTGACATTTCTAAGGCATTTGACTCAGTCCAATGGTCGTTTCTTCTCGACATCCTAGCCGCCATTCAGATCCCGAATATCTTTATTCAATGGATTAGGCTGTGTACCCCTTCCTTCTCGGTTTAGATCAATGGTGAGCTCGCGGGATTTTTCCAAAGCTCTAGAGGTTTGAGATAGCGTTGCTCTCTGTCGCCCTATCTTTTTATGATCTGCATGAATGCTCTATCGATGATGCTGAACAAGACGGTAGATACCAAAAAATTTGGCTACCACCTAGGCTGTCGTAGTCTCTCGATTACTCACCTCTGTTTCGCAGATGACATCTTTGTCTTCTCGGATGGGAGACCTCGGTCTATTGCAGGGATCCTGGAGGTGTTCGAGGAGTTTGGTAGATTTTTGGGCCTGAAAATTAGCCCGGAGAAGTCGACTTTGTTCTTGGCTAGGGTCACGTATTCTCGCTGCACCACTATATCCACTCGTTTCTCTCTTGATTTTGGGAGCCTCCCTATTAGGTATCTTGGGCTACCGCTTCTCACGAAAAGGATGACCAGGGCGGATTACCAGCCTCTCATTGATAAGATCACGGCTCTGATCAGTTTACGGAAACATCGACATCTCTCCTTTGGATCAATTCCTGGAAACATCGACATCTCTCCTTTTTACATCAGCTCCTTACCTTGGTTATTTCAAGTCTAATGAACTTCTGGATTTTTGCTTTTCGTTTACCAAGAGCCTGTATCTGGGAGCTTGAAAGGCTCGACGCCGCTTTCCTCTGGTCGGGTCCGGAGCTTAAGTCCAGGAAGGCCAAGTTGGCTTGGTCAGAGGTCTATAAACCAAAGAAGGAGGGAGGCTTAGGTATTAGGTCAATTGAGGACGCAAATAAGGTTAGCTGCTTTAAGCTTATTTGGAGGATCACCTCAGCTAGAACCTCCCTGTGGGTCAACTGGGTGAAGAAGAATCTAATCCGGGCTGGCTCTTTCTGGTCGGTTAACGTGAATACATTGGCGGGCTCTTGGATCTGGCGGAAGCTAATTAAATATCAGGATCAAGCAAAGAGCTTCCATTGGATGGAGGCAAGGAATGGCCAGGATACCTCCTTTTGGTTTGATGCGTGGACTCATCTTGGTCGCCTTCATGATCTTCTTCGTGATAGGGGCTGCATCGACATGGGGATTCCTCTTTCGTCCACCTTGGCAGAGGTTTTTGCTACTCATCGAGTAAGACGTAGGCGGGCTGTTCTCTTGAACACGATTGAGGAGGAAATAGAGAAACGGCGTCGCCTTGGTAGTTTGGAGCCGGATCGACCTACTTGGAGTCACGCCCCTGGGGTTTTCAAAACTGTCTTTTCCTCAAAGAATACCTGGAAGCAATTGCGGACAGCTCATAAGATCACCGCCTGGTATAAAGGTGTGTGGTTCTCCCAAGCTACTCCAAAATATTCTTTCATGGTTTGGATTGCGGTTCTGAATAGGCTTTCGACGGGAGATAGGATGTTATCTTGGGCCAATGGGGCTAATTCTGGTTATGTTCTTTGCCATGGAGCACTGGAAACTAGAGACCATCTGTTTTTTGAATGCTGGTTTTCTTCCGTCATTTGGACTGATCTCATCTCTGCCCACCTTCAGTCGAGGTATGTTAATCGATTCTCAGATATTATTACTATGCTTTCTGCCTCGGTGTTTGCTGGTAATTGCATGTTTATTCTAAGATACGCTTTCCAAGCAACGGTCTATACCTTGTGGCAAGAGTGTAATCGGCGTAGACATAGGGATCAACCTCGGGGACATGCGGCTATTATCAAAGACATTGACCATATAATTCGCAATCGCCTTTGTACGGTTGAAAGGAAGGGTCGGTTCGGAGGACGGGGTCCATAATCTCGGTTCTTTGGATCCCCAGTTTTCTGATGGATTCTACTTGTGTATTTTGTTTTCTCTTTTCAGCTTAATCATTAATGGCGTGTACTCTTTTTCCCAATACTCGGTTTTGTCCCAGCTGGGTTTTCCGAGTTGAGTTTTAACGAGGCTGCTATTATTGATTTTAGAGTTTTTTCTATATCCTCATGTTCATAAACATCGGTAAACACTTGTTGTAAATTTTTTTTTTCTTTGAATATAATTTTACATATTATTCAAAAAAAAATAGAACATGTGCGTCTTGATCTCAGTATCCTCGTTCAGCCTTTTGGACTTCAGTTCTGTTCTCAACAACATTATCAGGAGGCAGGCGGCCGGGAAGGTAAAATGTGGTGTGTCTTTCAAGAGAGGAAAGAGAGCCGATTTCTAGGAAACGATTATAGTTAAGTTATGGGCATTAATCGAAAGCAGTCTAAGGTCATATTTGTTATATCGTGGAAATATTTAAAAGAGATGAATCCTCATGACAGAGAAGGGATGGAGCTCTCCATCATCAGGTCTGGACAATGAGAGATCCGAGTAAAAGGGAAGGATGTCGTTACCTGTCGAGCTGGGTCCACTCTCTCCTAAGAGGTCGCCAGAGCCAATCATCTTAGTCTGAATGCTTGGTGAGGCATACACTATCGGATGTGGGATATTGCTTCACATGGAGATGGATGTGGGTTCAGGTTGACCACCTCCTGCGGTATATCTTGGTGTTGGTTGTGTCTTCTCTTATTAGAGTCGGAGTCTCGATGGAGGAGGTAGGCATGAGGATCGGCTTTTATCGTTGTACATCGTTTGTTTCTAGCCGAACTTGCCCCGTCCCTTTTCTTTTGTATATCGAAAAGATTTTTATAGAACACGTCAAGACTTTAAACAAATGATCACATTTAAATGTTTTAACATTTTGATTAAAATATTTTACTTTATAAGTTTGTTTTTAGATTCAATTAAAATATTCAGAATACTTTAATTTTTGATCAAGTTAAATAATTATTATATTTTAATTATATGAAATATATTTTCGAAATACTTTAATATATTTTCGAAATGTAAAATTACAAACCAAACAAAGGGGTTTATATACATGAATGAAACACAAAAGAGGAAGAAAAAAAGGAATTAAAAATGAGGTTAGTAAATTGTTAACTTTCTTGAAATAGCAAAATCTGATCAAGATCGAGATTGAGGTTGCAAATACTCTTAGCTGAGAAATGTGTGATCGTATCCAGTCCATTGTGATGTATGAGCTAAGGAGCTCCAAACTAGTATCCGACCAAATAAATAAAGTATAGGGACAAAAAAGAATAGTCCGTTCTTTCATCACGTTTATCACATAACACACAACTTTGCTCTACACACCCACTTTCTTAGAGCAAGCCTAGTGATAAGAGAGAATCGAGGAACATTTTGAGAAAAATCAACAATTCGTCCAATCAACTTTGTGTCTACAATACGAATTTGTTCCTATAATAGGAAAATTGCTCGAAAGAGAGAAATAGTTTTGGTTTTGGTAAGCATAGGAGTTTGGCGATTCTGAGGGAGATAGGTTTAGGGTTGTGTCATGCTGCGTACGATGGTCTCTCCGCCACCAGGGCAAGGTTCAGGGGCTGCCGGGATGCTGGTTGGGAATGTTATAGAGGTGTCTGAGAGTATTTCTTCTGGTTCTTCGGCGAGTTTAGGGATAGTGAAGGTTTCAGGGTTAGCGGCATTGAGAGCTGTCGTGAACAGCGTTTGCAGAGTTTGGTTTCTGATCAAGTTGTTGGTTATCGTGAGGGTCATAGTGATCCTAGTAATGTGGTAGAGGCTGCCGAGTGCTTAGGAGGTGTGGAGAAGGATGGTTTGGTGATCGGTGGGGTTTCCTCGGTTTCTGTGTTGGTTTTTACAGAGGAAACACATAGTGTTGATTTGGGTTGAGAAGCAGTTTTAGATGGATTTAGGTCTGATCTGGTTGCGCATCATGGTAGAGAGGTGATGAAAACAGTTACGCGCGCCTTCTGCTACGGAGGTGGCCGAGGTTAATGTCGAGAACATAGCTAATGTGGTTGTTCCTACTGCTGCACAAGTGATTGATCCTCGATATCTTTCAGTAGTACAGAAGAAGCAAACCATGTTGAAGCTTAATCTGTCGATCTCAGAGGAGGATGGTAAACAAGTTATCATTGTTTCATATGATATAATTAATGATCAAATTCCACTTTGGGATGATCTGATCGTTGGGAAGTTTCCTGAGGCTGCTCCCCACATAGAAAAAATTCATGTTATAGTGAATAAAATATGGTGCTATGGAAATAAGAACATCAACATTGATGCTTATGTTGTCAACTCTACAATTGTAAAATTTTGGATAAGTGATAGGTTTATTCGCGAAGGAGTGTTACGAAGAGGCATGTGCAACATTGCGGATAAACCAATGATGGTTATAAAATATGAACAGGTAGTGGAAGAAGATCAATCAGCTTTGCGTAAGATGCCTTCATGGGTTACTATTAAACAAATCCCAGCCTCTTTCTTCTCTTGGAAGGGACTGAGTTTTCTTTCAAGCGCAGTGGGTGAGCCAAAACGCGTTCACCCGGATATAGAGCTTTGTAGAAAGTTCGATGAGACAAAGTTTCATAGATGTCGATTTGACAAAGCCTCTACCATTTTCTTTCAAATTTAAGACGAAATTGGAATTGGTATCTGAAGTAACTTACTCGTACCCATGGCTGCCTCCAAAGTGTAATTTCTGTTACAAGTGGGGCCATACACGGGAAGCTTGTAGACTAAATCCAATTCTGAAATTGTACCAAGAATACTTAAACGAGGAGAAGATTTGGGTATTGGTTCTAGAAAAAAACAATCAGCCTCTATTCAAATCGTTGAGGCTTGCGCAATGATACTAAAGGAGATTAAGAAGATTTTTAAGCCAAATCAAGATTTATCACATCATGTATGCAAAGATACAAAAGCGGATGATAGACATGTAGATCCCTTGGGTAGTCTATTGGTGGAAGTATCATCAAATGAGATTACTACAAAACAAGATCTATCACAACCCGTATACAGAGATACATGCGAGAGTGGTAGATATGTTACATTTGTGTGTGCTGTTTCTATGGTTACTCAAAAAAATCTTAAGCAGGCTGAGAATTCTGGAAAGGTGAGGGGAGTGGAGGTTTGGAGATAAACAATGACGGTTGGTCTTTAATTTCACCAGGGAAAGGAACCCATGTAGGAGGAAAAATGTCCACGGAGCAAATTACATTAGTTTCACCATCTCAGTTTTCAGTTCTTGCTATTGAGGAGTAGAATGTGGAAGAGCGAAGTGGTAGCCAATTAGAAACGCTGTTAGTACATGTGCATGAATTAGGTGATAAAGAAGTTGGTGAATTCTGCTCACAAGTAACCATGTTCGTCCTTCTCTCCCAAGAGCCTCCTATTTTTGATGTATGGTATATGCACTACAAGGTTCTGACATTGGGGTTTTGGGAAGGTTGCGAGTTGAACTCGACACCGATCCATCTCTGGATGCCTTACAGGATAAGATAATTCGTGGGAAATTGACAAGCAAGTGGGAGGCTAAGGAAGAGCTGAAATTTTACGAAGGTCAGGTGTATATAGCAGCCAAATCCGATTAGTACGATAAGTGGTTTTGGGATTTCATAAGCTCGGACATGAAGGTATTCAAAAGACTATGGATTGTATATGACGAGATTTCTATTGGAAGGGATGGAAGAAATCAGTTCAAATTTTAATTAAGGAATGTCAAGTTTGTCAAAAGAATAAATGGAAAATGCTCCAGATCGGTGGGTTTATACAGCCTCTTCCAGTTCCTAGTTGTATTTCGTCTGACATCTCAATAAACATCAGGGAGGCATTACCCAAGGTTTTGGATAAATCAGTAATACTGGTGCTAGTAGATCATTTTTCAAAGTACAACCATTTAATTGCCTTGAGTCATCCTTCTACGGAAAATACGGTCGCTTAAGCCTTTTCAAAGATATTGTTAGTTTGCATGGTATTCCCAAGACCATAGTTATAGATAATGACAAGGTGTTCCACAACATATTTTGGAGATAATTATTCCGGTTGTTGGGGACAGATTTGTGTTTTACCACCGCATATCGACCAACATCAGATGGTCTAACCAAAATTGATAATCGCACAATGGAGATGTACCTACGATGTGTGACGGGAGACGCTCCACAAAAATGGCTCAGTTACAATACATAGTTTCACATTTGTCTCAAGGCAACGCTGCTTCATCCAATTGACCTTGTTGGCGCTATGAGATAATGGCATCTTCAATATCCACCAAGCAGTCAGCTCTGTGATGCCAAAATCTATGCACTATTAACACATTTTCCAGTGTTGCATGAATAGAAATCCCCAAGTCTATGCAACTTCCACTTTGCTTAACGAAGCCGCTAGGTTTCTATATTTCAAATTGTCTATGAATGTGATTGGATGAAAAATTCAATGTGAATTTTAAATTTATGTTTCACAAAATTTTAGGATATGAATGTGATTGGATGACAAATTCAATGTGAATCCTGAGTTTGGATTCGGATTGTGAAATTGTAGCCTTTATATATAGCTTAAATGAAGACTTTGTTTTTGCTTGTATTCAATTTGTATTTTTTTGAATATTATGTAAAATTATATTCAAGAAAAATCTTTATACAACAAGTGTGGTCCGAAGACTAGGAATTACTCAAAAGAGAGTAAAACAAAAAAGAGCTCGAAATAATTGGGGATGATGGCCTCGTTAAAACCCAATCCCAGAAAACCCAATTGGGACAAAACCGGAATTGGGAAAAAGAGTACCATCATATCCCAAAGAGCTGAATAAAAGAGGAGAAATAAAAATACAATCATAAAAAAAGTCCGAATAAAAAACCTTCAAAGCCCTATGATGCTAAACCAAATCTATAGACTGTCCAAATACTCCCCTTGCATTTTGAGAGTTGATAGTCTATTTCACATAAGTCTATCAATATCTTTGATGAGGATGCTCTTATCTTTTGGTTGTTCACCGTGATGTCTCTTGTTGCGCTCTTGTCATATAATATAAACCGTAGCTTGAAAGACATACCTTAAGAGAAAGCGGTGAGCACCTCCTAAAGCTGATCCGGTTATAAGATTAACAATGTGGTCAAAGTGCGTTGTAGACAGTTGTTGTAGAATCCCTGATGAGAGCTTATCCTAGATTTGAAAAGTAAACCTACAATCAAAGAAAAGATTATCAAGAGATTCTAAAACCTGGTTACAAAAACCACAGCCCAAATTCCCCCTTGATTCCAAAGAACCATTCGATCGCCCGTTGACAGTTGGTTGTGAATTGCAAGCCAAATGATAAAGGTGTGTTTTGTTGTTGTCGAAGGGAACCACACTCCTCGATACCAGCTCTTAGGGGGTGCTTGTGTCCGGAGCTGTGTCCAAGTGTTTTTAGAGGAGAACTCTTGCTTGAATACATCAGACTTGTAACGCCAAAGATGAATATCTTGATCATTGCTCCTAGTTGACCTAAGCTTGTTAATTTCCTTCTCAATACCATTAAGAACCATGTCTCTTCTTCTACGCCTCCTATGAGTTGAAAATACCTCCGCCAATGTAGCTGTGAGCTTGATCCCCATATCTATACAGGCCCTATCTCCCAACTGCTCATGGAGCCATACCAAAGAAGACCAATCATCAAACCAAAAGGAACAATCAGCACCATTTCTCACCAATACTTTGTGGTAGCTCTTTGCCTTATCTCTATATTTAATTAGCCTTCGCCAAATCCAGGAGCCAACCGTGGAATTCATATTTACGGACCAGAATGAACCAGCTCAACTCAAATTCTTCTTTATCCAATTTACCCACAGTGAAGATCTCGCTGAAACGATCCACCAAATGAGCTTATAGCAACTGACTTTGTTTGCTTCTGAGAGAGACTTTATTCCCAGCCCACCCTCTTCCTTTGGCCTACAGACATCCGTCCATGCCATTTTAGATTTGCAGAGATTTAGGTCAGTCAGGCCCTGACCAGAGGAAAGCCGAGCAAATCTTCTCAATTTCTCTGATACAAGTGCTGGGCAACCGGAAAACAACAATCCAAAAATTCATTAGACTAGCAATAACTGAAGTGAGAAGTTGAAGTCTACCCGCAAAGGAGAGAAAACGGCGCTTCCATGATTGTATCCGGATCCAAATTTTGCCAATTAGAGGCTGGAAGTCCAACTTTGACATTCTTTTGATGATGAGAGGAAGCCCCAGGTATTTTACCGGGAGAGCTCCCAAATGGAGAGAAAATCGAGAAGCGATAGTGGAACTCTGCTGGTTGGAAACACTGGCAAGAAAAATGCTAGACTTCTCGGGGCTGATCTGCAATCCAGAGTATCTGCCAAATACTTGAAAAACATATAAGATAGCGACAACTGAACTCAGCTTCCCATCTGCAAAAATCAGAATATCATCTGCAAAACAGAGGTGAGTAACTTTCAAAGACCGGCATCCTGGGTGATAGCCAAACTTTCATGCACTCGCTACGTTATTTAACATCAAAGAAAGAACATTAATAGAGATGACAAAAAGATAAGGGGAAAGAGAACATCCCTGTCTTAAACCTCGTGTGCTTTGGAAAAAACTAGCAAGCTCCCCATTGACTTGAACCGAGAAAGATGGAGTAGTAATGCAAAGCTTGAGCCAATGGATAAAGACGGAAGGAATACCAAGGATAGAGAGGACGTTCATCAAGAAAGACCATTGGACTGAGTCAAAAGCCTTGGAAATATCGATCTTTACCTCACAACGAGGGGCTATGTTATCTTTATGGTAGTCCCAAACCAGCTCTGAGGCCAATATGATATTTTTCATAAGATAACGGTCTTTAATAAATGCAGATTGGTTCGGAGCAATAAACTCGTCGAGAATCCTCTTGAGGCGATTAGCCAGCATCTTCGAGATAACCTTGTAGAGGACATTACAGCAGGAGATGGGGCAGTAATCCTTCATTGTTTTTGAGTCCGTCTTTTTCGGAATTAGCACTAGAATGGTGGTGTTTATATCCTTTGAAAGGAAACCGTGAGCAAAGAACGACTTCACCGCTACGATGAAATCTTTCCCAAGAATAGGCCATGTCGCTTCATATTATAGCCGTCCGGACCTGGAGACTTGTTTGAAGGCATAGAAAATAAAACCCAGTGATCTCTGCCTCTGTAACGTTGGAAACCATCATCTCTTTATCCCCACTAGAGCAGCAAAACGTAAGAAGGCTTTCCAACTCCGATATGGTGGCCCCTGTAAAATCCATAGGATGGTGAGTAAATATGACCGCCTCAGATTTGATGTCCTCCACTATAGTTAAGGTTATCCCCTCTTGGTTGACTATTTCCCGTATCATGTTCCATGCTTGTTGTTCTTTCACCGTGTTATGGAAACAACAGTTATTTTTGTCTCCCACGTCTAACCAATGAAGCTTAGCTTTCAATCTAAGGAAACTTTCCTCAAGAAGCGTCACATGGTCCCATCTAGCAAAAGCTAAGGATTCCGCAGCGCTAAAAGCAGTGGAGGGCTGAGAGAGGGTTACACTTTGGTAGGCACATAGATTCACGTAAGCTTCATCCGCCCGTCTGGATAGATGATGGAGCTTTATTCGACTCAGATGTCGAATTAACGGCTTGAGATGCTTTAGCTTTTTTGAGAATCTGTATAATGAAGAAGTAGAGAGAAAAAGGGGGGCCGTAGAAGCCCAATACTCCTCAACCATAGGCTTAAACTCACGCACCTTAGTTATAGCGTTAGAGAATTTAAATGAGTTCTTGGGTCGAAAGGACGTACCAAACAGGAAAACATGGCCACGTAAATGGTCAGAGCAGCCACCAACCTCGAACTTAGTATAAGAGTTTGGGTAAGAGAGCAACCATGAATCATTTATGAGTACCCGATCAAGTTTTTTTCAAATAAACTCAGAGTCCCGCTTGTTACAAAAGGTGAATAGTGGACCCGTGAACGCCATATCCGTTAGGGAATAGTCCTTGATGGTCTCCTTAAAAGCCAACATTTTAGTCATAGTAGGAGCCAAAACATTACCTGAATGCTCCGCGGACGCCAAGATGTCATTGAAGTCTTCAAGACAGAGCCACGACACTCCACGGAGGTTTAAGCTACTCTGAAGATTCTTGAGCTGACTCCACAAATGCTTCCTCTCCTCAGCCAAGTTTGACGCATAAAAAAGGTGTAGAGAACAATGGAGAGCGATCCACTTGAACAGAGCAGGAGATCATTTGATCGGTTTTAGTTAAGATCCTGAGCTCCACTCTTTTATCCCACACCATCTAAATCCTTCCGAGGTGGTGGTGTTCATAGTTCGAAGCAATAGACCAACCAGAGAAAGCCATTGAAGCAACATTAGGAGCTCGGGTTTCCATAACCCATGTTTCTAACTACCCGCCGAATAACAAGTGCTTAGATTCAATCCATTTACAAATTGTTGTTTGCTTCCTCTTCTTATTCAGACCTCTAATGTTTCAGAGAAGGCAAACATTAAGATTTTTTATTTTGTTTCCTTCTTCCTAAGCCACCTGGAGTTGCCTCCACTAAACGCTCTGATTTAGTTGAATTCCTAGTTTTTTGTAGCTTTGATGTCCAAGGGAGATAAGCTCTAGCGCTGGGGTCGTCGCGATGAGATTCCTTCTGTACATGAACAGGCGGATCATTTTCTACTGGTTGGCGAGGACCTAAACCAGAACTAGAGTCTTCGTGCACTACATCCGTGAGTTTTGAGGCTTTAAATTGAGTTGGAACAGAGAGCTCTTGCTCAGCGAGAGCTGCTGCATTATCAAATGCCAAAACCGAACCAGAACTGAGGATTGAGCTTGCAACAGAGATCAGGTTCAAGTTCTGGCAAACTCAAAACCTCAAACCGCATGGGACTAACTATTGTAACCACTCCATAAATTAGTTTTTTCTTACTAGAAAACTTTCCATTCGTGTGAGATATAGTTTTCCAATCGTTTTCAACCGGAGAAGGCACTATTTCCTTGGCTTCTGTTCCTGCACCTGATCCCGTGAGGTATGTGCTACAGTCTGAACTGTACTCACATCGTTCTGCACTTAATTCGCTTCTATCTACACGGTATAAGCTTCAAGCTGCACCTGATCATCCTTTGAATCACCTTTGTCACATACATTTTGCGGGACAGTTCCAGCCACTACCTTGTTCGGAGAAGGCCTGAATTTCGTTAGACATCCTTGCTCTGTATGGCCCCAGGTTCGGCATCTAGTACATCACATTGGCAGCCATGAGTACTCGAAAGACACAGTGATCTCCTCATCACGAATCTGGAAGCAATAGTTCTTTGACAGCTCCTTGGTTAGAGAAACGTCGATGAAGACTTTAGCTTCGTCAAAGGCTGTTATGTATCCTTATGTAGTTTAATAGGGATCCCCACCTGACTAGCTATAAGGCTAATCTCTTTCCACGAAAAGAGAGACGGCGGGACATTCACCAACTTAACCCACATTGGCATTGACGTTAGAGCAGGCTGCGCTTCTTCAAGGACTAATGTCCATTTCGAGACGATCATCGAAATATCACAAATATTCCAAATGCCCCAACGTAGAACTCGGTTCCTGGCGTATGAGTTGCAAATTCTGAACTTTATCGTCGTCTCATTGACAACATAAGCATCGATCTTGATCATTTTATCACCTAGGTTCCAAATTTTGTTAACTATAATGTGGATTTTGGCAATATGGGGAGTTGTTGATGCGAATCGACCCACTCAAAAGTCCTCCCAAAGTGGAGGAGCAGCCTGAAGAATCTCCAGTGGAACCATAACGATTTGTTTCCCATTGATGACATGAGCTGCTGCATCGAACTGTGTCAAACGGCCTGCAATTTGAGCCCACGATTTGTTCTGAGGTGAACCTGAAGTATCATTAGTTTTTTGCGTGATTTGGACTGAATTGTTTTTTGAATAGAGCACAATGCCCTCTGTACCAGAGCTACCACCAGAGCTTGTGCTACGACTAGATGGGGTTAAAACGCGAGCACTCTCCGGAGCATCAACCGAAACAGAGACTGCACCATCTGAAAATCCTCCGATTAGAGTCACGACTGGCTAACTGCAGACCCTCACATCGAGTCTGCTCTACACTAGAACTACATGCAGCCCTCCCTACATTGATTTGTCCCTCCAAACTAGTATTCAAGGCGGCTAGAGAAGACTCAACCACGCCGACCCCTGCTTCCCTCCGTCTGACCACCTCGCCGAGAGCTTTTCAGGCAGCGCCGCGGTCCTCATGGGCAGGAGAGTCCGGAAATCTAGTCGCCCTAGCAATCTCCAATAAGTTTCCTTAAACGGCAAGCTAGAGAGTGAATTCTAGAAAAAAGTGATAATGACTTGTTTCCAATTTGTATTTTCAATCTAGTCAAGCCCTTAATGTTCACTAAGGCTATGATAAAAGATAAAACTCGCTGATGGAACATTATTTTCTTCTTTTTTTTTAAGTGGAGGCGTGATGTTTCGTTTGCAGGATTTGAAGTTCCGATACAAATGGACATTTCAGGTTAGAATATGATAATTAGATTGGTTGGTATTGATCCTTAAAGAAGAGATGAATTGATCAAGGTGAGAAGAAAATCTTACTTTGGTGAGATGGTTATGTTTCTGTTAATGCATCTTTACATAGTGATTCTTTGAAGTTTGGGGAAGGATTCAAATTTAAATTACATAAGTATTTACCATAACCGTAGCTGATTTGTTCTTTATGAAATCCAAATGTTAAACACTTTTGCACATCGATTCATAAGTTGAGCTGTGATTTCGCTGATAATAGACAGCATGAGATTGTTCATGTGTTATCGAGCCCTTCTTCAGTTGCTTGCAAAACTGAAATTTTATTAAATCCAACAAAATTGGATTTGGTATGAGAATCAAAACACTGAAAAGAAAGCTGAAGAACATATCGGTCATATTTGTTGGGATACAGAATCCTGGCGTGATGGGATTTGCATGTTCATAATAGAGATAGTAGAAGTAAATATATTATTAGATGCCGCATGAATCGGGCATTCGGAAATGAGAAATGGTACACTCTTTATTTCTTTTTATGTAGAGCAAGTATTTTTAGATGATTGGATGGAACAATAGATCGGTTATAGCGACGATTTTATTAAAAAAGACCCATGCAAAACTTTTAAGTGTCTTAAGCAAAACTTTCGTTAACCAAAATTTGCATTTTTTTAAAATACCTAAATTTCAATATTTTGGTCTGTCATTTCTTTACATAAGTATGGATAAAGAATTTGGCTAACAAAAATTTGTATATATATTGACATTTAGGCATTTCAAAATGAATTTTAGGAAAATTAAATTAAGTACAATAGGCATTTTAAAATGAATTATGGGGTTTTTTTTTAAATCCATTTTTCGTCATTATTTAGAAAGTCTGTGATGTCATTGAAAAAAAATTTGCGGTATAAAATATGCTGTAACATAGTGGCAACAAATTTGCTACAATAAGTTTGCAGATACTAAAAAGGTTACTAATGTCTGCCGTAAAGGGAATTTTAAATTCTGTGATAACTAATGTTTGACAAAAAAAACTTTATGATAACTTAAAACAAATCTGGGGTAACGACGAGGTTAATATAGCAATTAATTTTTGTAATCAAAATACGGCTAGTAGTAGTTGAAAAAAACTCTGCTATAACTAAAAAAAAATTTCAGTGAAAAAATAATTATGTAAACAAATCTACGATAAAAAAATAAATATGCCGTAGAAATTCTATCAGTTTAGAGAAATGAAAAAAATATAATGCCTCTGTCACGATCTTCAGAAAAAGATCTACGGAGGAAAAAAATCTGTGATGAATTAGAAAATCTACCACCACTAAGATATGTAAATATGCGGTATAAATCAAATCTGCAAAAAAAATTGTGGCAAAATTTTAAATCTGCCATACAAAAAATCTACCATAACATAGAGCCACACATTTATGTCGCAGATATATATGTCAGCGGTGCCAAATGTCAGCGGTGGCATTTTTCTGATCAGAACTCACTTAACCTTACTTTTTCCCAAGTTAAAAACTAGTAATTAAATCACTTTGTAAGATTATTCTAATAATCCTCCCTCCATTTTATCTTTGTTGTGAACTCGCGAGATATGATCAAAATCTTTAAAAAATGAAAAGAGAGAAAACCGAGAGTCTCTTTGAAGCAAACACTCTTTGTCTCTAGGGTTTCTTTATTAATTTGGTGATTCAATTACAAACCCTTAGACTCCATTATAAAAGCTTCAAAACCCGACACAATCCTAATAGGAAGAGGAAATCTTTCGGCCCCTAATATCCCATTTGCTTATTCTAATTTGGGACCCTAAAACTCTTTGTCTGCAACCCTTTGCTCATTTCTTGGGGTGATCTTCATATTCCTCTAGCACTAGAAGACATGGAGTAAATCCAAGAAATGCCTGAATTTCTCCGTAGTGTCTGACTTGGTTAACATATCAGCTACATTTTCTGACGTGTGCATCTTCTCCAATAAGCTCTCACCTGAAGCTACTAGCTACTTTATCTTATTAAATCTGATTTGAATGTGTTTTTTCCTAGCATGATACACTTGATTCTTCACCAACTATATTGCACTTTGACTATCACAGTGTAGTTGACCTCCTCCTTGCTCAACAACCAATTCCACTACAAGTCCTTAGAAACCATAATGCTTCCTTAGAATCCTCTCCAATTTCAGTGTAATCAGAAATAATGTCTTTTGCTTCCATGATTTGAAATTGGAGCCATTAAATTTTTCTGGTGTCATAATGGCAATCGAAACATTTGGGACATCAGACGTGGTAAGTGGAAGACCTTTCGTCTTTTTTTAATTAAATGATTGATCATTTCCGTAATTAAGAAATCATAGTCCTTGATTTTAATATGGAATCATCATATCCAAAAACAATTCTTGGGAATAAATTCAAAATAGATACCAAATGGTCTATCTAGAAACATATACATAGTTTGAGGGTCTGGAGCTGAAGTAATGACTGACGATACAAGGTCAACAACATTAATTGTAGGGATCTTAGTTTGACTTATCTCTTCCATCTTCACCACTTTGTCATATTTAATTATCCCCAGATCAACATCAAGATCTTTGACCTCGCCATCTTCAATGTGCTTAATTAATTTGACATTTGCCGTTTAATCGGTAAGGAAGATAGAGAGGGGTGAAGCGATCTCCTTGACCTCGATAAGCGCATATAGGGAAAGTATGACAATTTCATATTTTCCCTGAGAGTCATCTCTTCTTCAAGAACACCACTTCTGATTTTGGCCCCTCAAAAGCTTAATGCCTCTTGGTGCATGAGCTCGGAACTAAGGAATCTTTGCTTCATGGCATTGAACTTAGTCCGAACGGTCTTTATCTCCTTCTTTAGCATTCTAACCTTGGCTAGGAAGTCTTTGTTTGCTTCTAAAATGGTTACCTTCTCATACTATAAGGCTCGACGTCTTGCTTTTCCAATCTCAGTTGGTCGCCTTTTGTAGTTAGGGTCTCGATTTTGCTTTCGTACGCTTCGCCAGTCAGATTGTGAACAACCATGGTCTGGATAAGAAATGTGCAACCCGGATTTTAGCTCCTAAAAAGTTTAGAACCTGGATTTTGATTTCTCGTAATATAGCTTTCTTTAGCAATAACCGTGGGAAATCCGAAGTAACTTTAACGATTCAAAGAGGAAAATTGGTTGAAAGGTTTAAGTGAGGCCCCTGGTTTTACGTAGCGGCGCATTGCTTGAGCAGTAGCTAACACTCTGGCTGAAAGAACAAGAGAAAAAAGGTTAGAAGTTCATTGATCCAAGAGCAGAAGAAGGAGAATAGAACCCAGAGGAGAGCACAAGTGTTTCGGGGACCGTCAGCCAGAGGTTTCTTGGAAACTGAGGCTGGTGGCAGATCTCTGTTTTCAGCAACTTTTCTCTTCGTGCCTGAAGTCATGCAGAAAACCAAAATAGGCAGGGCAGAAGGCATCAACGTCCGGCCACCAGATGATCAAGCTCGAGAGCGTGTGAGATCGTGAGAACGACTAAGTGAAGGGAGGGCGAAATGGTCGCTCACAAGAGTAGCATTAGCTGAGTCTGTGGTGTCTAGGGATGGTGAGTATGTCTGACCTTCCTACAGGTGGAGCTGAAGTGGGTCCAATATCCGTGTCTGCGGAGTTTTGAGATGCTTCTCTTATTCTTGAACACAACCTTTGTCCTCTATCTTCAAGAGCATCGTCAATTTGTCGTTTGTATAACCTTTTGTTGTCACCCAACATCTCTTTTCTTTTCTACTGGCTCACCCCAAAAAAAAAAACAGGGAAGAGCTTCGGGGAGCAGGGGAGAAGGGAACTCGACAATTGATTGTCCCACATTAATTTAAAATTTGACTACGAGGAAGGAAATCCCACGAGGTGGCTTCCTTGCTTAATAGTATGAACCATTCAACAAATTTTGGGGTAAGTGTTACTTTCTTGAACCTATCTGCAAACTGAAGAGATAATCTTACTGAGAAGAAGTCAACAAATGTAGAATAAAAGAAAATGATTTGACCAATTACCTGGAGCATCTCCCAATTCAAAACGACCAAATTTTCCGAATCTCCGATGGTAGAAGGGTTGATTGGAAAAAAGAAGTAGGATTTCCTCCAGATATCATCCTTGTTGGGAAGCTCCTTAACAAGAGTAAGTCCGAGTCTCTTTCCAACAAATAAAGTCACCGGACCGTGGCTTTTCTTCAGAACAAAGAGGCAAATAAAGTCGTTGACCGTGACATGTTCACCATATTCTGGAGCTAATGTTTGTATGGCAAAGATTAAACGAATGGAAATTGGTGTAAATTGAGAAAAAGCAAGCTCGAGAGCGTGTGAGTACTACATCAAAATCTTGGAATGAGGAAGGTTGAGACTACATAAAAAAAAATGTTGAAGGGATACATCATTGCCCCGGAACAAGTGTTTCAGTGGTATTATCTCTGGCAGATCAATAAGATATTTCTTCTCGGAAAGAGTAGACCTAGGGTTTGGGGCGATTTTTTCCGGCATATCGAAAGACATTAAGAGTGCCAAGATGGTCGAGCAGCAAGACTAATAGAATATTTGTTCATAAGCAAAATGGCCGTATTTCGAGTTCAACGTGTACTTCAGATCAAAGGATTTGATGGAATCGGTATAACTGAATGGCTGATTTTCTAAAACGACAGAGTTCTTGATCAAAAGGGAAAGTTAGTTTTTTTCTGTCTAAGAGAATGGAAGAATTACCTTGACAAAGGACTATACGGGAGTCAAAATAACACCTCGATTGGAGTAAGATGGGAAGTCGAAATGACGAAAGGTTAAGTAAAGAACATTAAAGACCAACAGTCCAAATAAGGCTTAGGGGCAAATTGTTGGTGTCGTAATTTGGAAATGGATTGGATTACAGGCCCAATGTCAGCTGGGCCTTTCCATTTGAGCCCAAGGGTGTGTTCTGAGGAAGATTTTTAGCAAGGTGCAATCAAGAATATCGAAGTAAAGGGTCATTTTAGCGTGTCAAAGGTCAAGTCAGGGACGTTAATGCAGCGGATCAAAAATCGACAGGTTTGAATTCGTATTAGCTATAGATCTTATGTATTAAGGCCCATTTATTACTTAACTCTCAACGTTTGAATATAGACTGTTACGAAATATAAACTCTATAAAGGACGAGGGAAAATGATAACCCGTGACACACTTTTTTATGCAATAATACTATACACAAGGTATACTTTTTTATTGTTCTTGATAAATCCTTAAATAATATGGATATTGTGATACAGAAATGTGATTCCCTATTTTCTAATTCAACAAGTACAAGCCCGGATTCGACATCCACAGTAAAGTAAGTTTAGAGTTGTCTTTGGCCAAAATATGTGAAGTGATGTCGTTTTGGACCAAGTAGGCTTCATAATTAGATCACCGCGCTTGCGGGGCTTCTTGGCGCGGTTAAGAGACCTTTTGCGGTACCACATGCTTGCCTTGGCGCGGTGGTGTGCTTTATTTTCTCTCAGCTTGCTTCTCTTTGGACTCTACAACATATGTCTTCAGTGCTCTCATCATAACTTTTAATTTTGCGGGATGGATTAGATTAATTCCAATTGGAGGTGAAATATGACTCTTCTATCTAGCTTTCCAATGAAGGCGTTCATGGGAAGGTTTTCAAGCGTAGAGCATAATTTGAAGCTCCAAAACTACCTTAAAACTTGTTTAGCGACTGTTTGCAGCTTTTTAATCCTTATTTTCTGAAAACTTGAAATGACCTCTTGAAACTAGAATTACTTGAAATGTGGCTTAAAAACATGTTAATCATACCACTTGTTACTCATCATAAAATCATAGCTAAAATGGGTAAAACATATATAATATCTTTTTAGGTAAAATGTGATATTTTAAAACCTTTTAAATTTTCGACAGCAATTACAAGGATAATAAAGAAGAAAGAAGAGATCAAAAACTACAAAAAAATCTAAGCTACAACAATAACAAAGAAAGGAAAATAAAGTGACAAGATATGAACCAACGAAAGCAACTTAGTAGATCCCTGACGAAAAATACCTATTCCAAACATTTAAGCTCGGACATTCAAGTTTGCAGCTCCAAAGAACTCAATTCCTCATCCTCATTACCACAAGCCATCTCCATCTGAGGTCATGCATCAAAAACCTGTCAAGTAGAAATGCCTACAACATCTCTGAGGACAAAGGCAATAACGGAACCGAAACAATGAACCATTACACATCTGGCAGCACAAATGTCTTTACATGCAGCCAAGAGGGTGCCTCCGGCCGTCATTCTCGAGCTTTCAAAAGGTACAAGAATCATCTCTCACGAAAGGAAATGGTTTCCAAAATGTCTCGCCGCCTCTATTAACCAAAGAGTTACCACATGTGCTTTACTGGATATATCCCTACCAAAGAAATGAACTGCTCCAAGAACTGTCGAAACATAACCAGAAATGACAAAACACCAAGACGGAAGCGGAATGGAGCCACACCGGAGGCGATTCTAGCAAAGATCACGTCACTACCATAGAACAAACACTCAAAAACTGCCACCAAAACAACACTTACTGAACAGAAATGTCGGTAATTTTCTACCACAAAATTACCATTGAAGACGAAGACAACGTAACCATAGACAACACCACTGAGGAAACTGTAACAATACCATCATAGTAGCCACCATAGCCAACATAACCGAACAACACGTGATCACCTAAGACAAAAACCCGACGAAGAAAAATACGATTTGTAGCAAACTCGCAACCGAGAGTCAATCTCCTACAAACCCTTCCAGCTCTGCCACCGTAGATCCATTTCAGCTTCACTAGAGAGATCTGGTGAGACCAACTACTACTTTCCACCTCGCATACCCGCCACTAGAAAAAAATACATCTGTCGCGGAAAGAGAAGACACGCTCCAACACTGGGACAAAGGAGAAGGTCCACCACGACAGCACTGGCGAGAGGAGTCATGCGAACCGGAGAAAGAAGGAGCCACCATCCTCGAGCGAGCTTTAACTAAACCCCAACGTGAACTGAATCAACACACCCACCAGGTATGGCGAATCATCCCTTCGTTGAGTCTCTAAGTGGAAGAAATCTAAAAAGAAAAGAAAAATGGCGGTGGCCGTGCTGGTACAGGAGAAGCCACCATGCTCCATCCAAGGATCTGCGACTCGTATGAAGCTACGAGAAGAAGATAAGTTGCGAGAAAATAATTTGTCGCGTGAAGGCCACACTCTACCTTTACTTAAAACATATTTTAAGTCTTACATAATCTCTCAAAGTAAATATATTAAAATTTATGCTTGTTTTTGCCTTAAGTTGTCAATTTTTCATTACTCTCAATGCATTTAGATTTGTTTATGTTTATCTGGTTAACTCATTTTATTGTATCTTTCCGTTTTTAATGTACAAACAAGAGTTAAGAGTTAAGAGAAACAAAGTTTTTGACTAAAATTAGCCTAAGGTTTTATTTGTGTATAGATAGTCTTCAAACTTAATTAATACACAACAATTGACATGTTTTTCTCATAATCTCACTATCTTAAATCTCATATCTTTTCCTAAATTTTCCCTCTTCAATAACCTATAAAAGATGACATCCTCCTCAATACCAAAAGATCATATTAACAACAAGATCTTACAATTTAAGACAAATCGCTCTGAGAGAAAAACTAGTATTTCTTGACAGAAATGGATATCTTGAATGTTTTCACAAATGAAGACAATCAAGTTAATAAAGAGAAACCTCCACCGCAAAAATGTCCAAGATGTTTTGGGTGTTTGGTAACTAATTATGAGTATAGTCCTCTTGGACGGATTTGGGTTGTTTGGGCTCCGTCAGTGCATCTTGAGGTCGTAGTATCTACTTCTCAGCATATTACGTGTCTGATCCAGCTTGGGGATGGATCCGCTGACTTCTTGTGCACTTTTGTCTATGCATCAAATGGTTTAGAGGAGCGTAGAGAGCTCTGGTGTGATCTTCAATCAATTCATATCAACTCGAGCTTCCGAGATAAGGCATGGATGTGCCTTGGTGACTTCAATGAGGTTCTTGATATTTCTGAGCATTCTTTATCGTCGTCTTTTCATGTGGACCTCCCTGGAATGCGGGACTTTCATGATCTAGTTAGATATTGCTCCTTTAGTGACTTAAATTATCATGGTCCGCTCTACACGTGGTGTAATAAACGAGATGAAGGTTTGGTTTGCAAGAAGTTAGATAGGGTGATGATTAACTCTCTTTGGTTTCAACGAGAAACGAACTCTTTCTGCCTTTATGAAGCTCACGGCTGTTCTGACCATCTATGTGCGGTTGTCTCCCTAGCTGGGGCGCTCCCCAAGCCTAAAGTTCCATTTAAAGTTGTCAACGCCATCCTCACTATGGCTGAGTTCACTCCAATGCTTGAAGCTTTCTGGGCAGTTTCGACTCCGCTCTATCACTCTACTTCCGCCTTATACCGTTTTTCCAAAAAGCTGAAGCTTCTTAAGCCTCGAATCCGTGAGTTAGGACGGCACCGGTTCCATCACTTATCTGCCTGGACAGCCGCTACTTTTCAGAATCTTTGTGCTAAGCAGATCGCCACTTTAGAGGCACCTGATGCTACACGAATCCAAGAGGAATCTCAGGCCTATGCGATTTGGGATTCTGTTTCGACCTTGGAGGAGCGGTTCTTAAGTCAAAAGGCTAAGTTGCATTGGATGAATGTTGGAGATAAGAACAATAAGGTATTTTATAACGCGGTCAAGGAGCGAGAAGTGCCCAACACAATCAATGCTGTCAATTCTCCGGACGGGAGGCAGTTCACGACCAAAGAGGATATACAAGCAGAAGCCATTAGGTATTATTCAACTCTTTTTTCCTTGCAGGTAAATGGCAGAACAAGGAGTTCTGTGGAGGAGCTGGCTGGAATTCTCAATTTTACATGTTCGGAGGAGGACAAGGAAGCCGTCTTACGGGAGGTAACGGAATTGGAAATTAAAACTACTCTGTTTTCTATGCCATTGAATAAATCCCCAGGTCCTGATGGGTTTACGGTGGAGTTTTTCCGAGCGGCATGGCCTATTATTGGTAAGGATCTAGTGGTTGCCATCCAATCATTCTTCATATATGGCTTCTTACCGAAAGGCATGAATGCCACGATCTTGGTCTTGATTCCGAAAAAACAGGTTTGATTGGTATGAAAGATTATAGACCTATCTCGTGTTGTAACGTAATCTATAAGATTATTTCCAAGCTAGTGGCAAACAGGTTGAAGGCTATCCTTCCGGTTTTTATCACGCAAAAACGAATCTGCTTTCATTAAAGACCTGTACATGCTAAAGAATATCCTTCTTGCCTCCGAGATAGTCAAGGACTATCACAAGCCTAATCTCTCATCCCGTTGTACAATGAAGATCGACCTCTCCAAGGCCTTTGACTCGGTTAATTGGGATTTCCTCCTCAATATCCTCACAGCCCTCCAGCTCCCACCAATCTTCATTCGATAGATTCAGGTCTGTGTTACCAGCCCTTCTTTTTCTATTCAGATTAACGGTGAACTGGCAAGTTTTTTCAGTAGCCAACGAGGTTTACGGCAAGGTTGTTCCTTCTCACCTTATTTATTTGTCATATGCATGAATGTTTTTTCCTGCATGCTAGATAAGGCTGCGAGGTTGGGTAGCTTTGGCTATCATCCGGGCTGTAAGAACTTGAATATTACTCACCTTTGCTTTGCTGACGATATGTTGGTCTTCTCTGATGGGATATTAAGATTTATTCAGGGAATTTTGGATGTTTTCAATTGTTTTGCTTCTATTTCAGGCCTCACTATCAGCTTGGAGAAAACAACGCTCTTTGTCACGGGTATTTCGCAAGACTCTCGAGCTTCATTGGATACTTACCCCTTTAATATTGGTGTTTTCCCGGTTAAGTACCTCGGTCTTCCCCTTTTGACAAAAAGACTGACAGCCTCAGATTTTCGGCCTTTTTTAGAGAGGATTCGAGTGCGCATAGGGTCTTGGAAGAATAGGTTTCTTTCTTTTGCGGGATGGCTTCAGCTCATTGTATTGGTAATTGGTAGCTTGACTAAGTTTTGGATGTCTACCTTCCGCCTTCCAAAGGCGTGTATTAGAGAAGTGGAAAAGCTTTGCTCGGCTTTCCTTTGGTCATGTACAGCTCTAAACCCAAACAAAAAAGTTATAAATCATCACTTATAAATCAAGAGTTTGGCGATTAAATTGTCCATGTACAAAGGAGATACTGGATTTACCAACTACCATTTATATTTTCGCTGCACCAATTAAACATGACGAACCTGGAGGTAGTTAATTTGTATTTATATTTCATTTGTAATTTCAATTTTTGTTCCAGGTTTCTATAATTTTATCTCAATTACAATAGAATTTGGTTTAGGTGTCATCTAATACTTTGATGTCGACTTATCCATGTCGGCCTTAATTTCATTCTACGATCGCCTCCAATGGAGATCAATTGTCACCAATGGAGATCACGTCCCCATACATAGTACTTAATAACAAGTTTCCATACTTGTTAGCGGCCAGAGTTTGAACCTTCTTGTCAGCTTGAATGGCATCTCCCACGGCATGACTTCAAAGGATCTTAAGCAAGCTAAACTCCTTGAAGGTTCAAGTTTTTTACTGTGGACATCTGCATGGTAAAATCTTTCACTTGGAGTTTGAACTTTGTAGTTTTCCTTGTTTTTTAGTAAATCAAACGCAGTTGAACATTCAAAATTAGTGTGCACCATCTCCCCCACTTTTAGTGTCAAAAGAACATTTGGATGTGATGCCGTATTTGTCTTCTTCATATACCAAGCCATAAATGCCTTGCAGATGTAATTGATAGTTGAACAATTGGCAGCTTTCGTGCCTCCTTCAGAACGGCATTGAGAGACTCAACTACTTTCAACATCATTATGTTATTGCGGTCTTCATCACTATGTGATCTTTTCCAGTGATGTAATCCAATGCTCGTCAAATATTCTCCACCGGCATAAGACACCTTCTCTATCTCGGTGAAGAAGTCATCAAAGGATGATTTTTGGAATTCCCTAATCGCCCTTGATATTAATGGAGCTAGTATCCTTCGCTTGAAATTTGGTGCAATGTTTCTTGAAGATGGACACTACAATCTTCGTGGCTGGTTCTAGGTTAATCCGCGCTTTATCTAGACATCAAAAATTTGATTAGTTACATTTTCTATTTCCTAACGATTTGTTACAAATATATTATGTCAAGCTAACGAGTTATGTAACAATCTATCCAAATATAGATGTCTATTGTTAACCCTTATTTCTATCGATTACTAACCATTGTTTTGATATTTATGTAGAATTTTTTCTTGAGTGAAAGTGTGTTGCTAGTGTCTTTTAGCAAAGAAAGATTTTTTGGAACATTTTGGATGATTGGAGATGCAAGACTTCGTAGAAGCATGAGAAATTTGACCTCCGATGGAAGACTTCCCACCGCTAAAGCTTTTTATATTTTGATAAATGGTAGAGGAAGATGTTAGTTTTCATTTTCAAGTTGTTTGAAGGACATCTAATGGTGGAATAGAAAGTTATGATCAATTTACTAAAGATAGGTCAAGCATGCTCACATATGAGTACCGACCAGTATAAATTGGGATAGTACCAATCAGTAAAGCTTGAATACCGATAAGTACTGAGCCGAGACGCGATTTTAGAAGCCCAAACTTAATCATAACCGACCAAAACCTATTCTCTTCACTATATAAACCTAAGACTGAACTTTTAGACCTAATTCTAGGCTCTCAACTCAGTTCTCAATTGGGATAGTACCAATCAGTAAAGCTTGAATACCGATAAGTACTGAGCTGAGACGCGATTTTAGAAGCCCGAGTTTAATCATAACTGACCAGAACCTATTCTCTTAACTATATATACCTAAGACTCCACTTTTAGACCTAATTCTAGCCTCTCAACTTAGTTTTAAACATTGTTCTCAATTAGTTTAGGTCATTTTAATTTACTGCTATTTACTTTCTGCAATCGTGACATTCAAACCCATATATTCTATTCTAGCTCTATTTGTAGTCTGAACTTAGTCTCTGTGGATTCGACCCTAATATATTCAATTGCGCACGATAGTGCACTTGCAATGATAGAGAAGGTTGAAACCTTAGAGATCAAAAATCTAAAATTGGCAAGTGAAGTAACAGTCACGCAAATGAGCTCCATTGATAACCAAAACCTTACGCATGAATCAAAATCCCCACACACTAGTTTCAATTAGTACAAAACTGTACTTTTGACCCATTGCACATTGGGTTCGGTCTCTCGTGTTGTTACCGATCCAATATTATATTTCTATAGTACGTACTAGTATGTTGGTAGAAGTTTGTAGCTCTCAGCTACAGACCCTTTGACGGTATCCATAGTTGTAAACAACACAAAACTATCCTTAAATTGATTGGCCCCTTACACATCGAGTTTGGTCTCTGGTGTCAGATGGCTCTATGTCTGATGGGATTACACCTTGTGGCGAAGAGGTAATGAAAACAATTAAATCTTGTGGTGAAAAGGCGATGAAAACATTTACGCCTTCTACTATGGAGATTGCTAAGCTGATGAAATCAGTTACGCCTTCATCTACTGAGGTTACTATTGAGAACAGAGCTGATGTGGTTGTTCCTTCTGCTGCACAAGTGATTGGTCCTTGAAAATCAAATCTTTCAGTAGCATAGAGATTTTATCAGTACCCCAAATCATCAAAAAGAATAAATACAAGAAAGAATACTTTACAGTAAATTATTGTTCCTTGAAAAAGAAAGATCTCGCTAAACATTTCAAGCAACAGTCAAAAAGATTTTATGCTTTAAACGGTCTCAAGAATCCAAGCGTGAAGCATGTCTATATATCCTCTATAGACGAATATCTAAGCTAGCAGAGCAAGCTATACATCAGAGATCAAGGCCAAACAGTTGAAGAGATCTCTATTGGTCAAAGTCAACAGTACGTCAACAGAGCCCTTGATAAGATGTGCAAACAAAAAGATTTACGGATAAATCAAAACATTTATCCAAGACTTGTGTCAGGCTGGATTTGCCAATAAAATTTTCAAAATCCAAGAATTCATGTTTGTGCAACACTAGACACAAATACCCAAATCAAAGAGAACAACATGCAAGGATAATTTCAAAGGAGTCCGACATAAACGATTCTTTAAGAAGAAGAGGAGCTTTAGAAAATCAACCAAATGCTTTTTTCATAAAGAAGGTCAGTACGCCAAGAACTGCCCTAAAAATCAA
Organism: Cardamine chenopodiifolia; assembly: GCA_963922655.1. Taxonomy (NCBI): domain Eukaryota; kingdom Viridiplantae; phylum Streptophyta; class Magnoliopsida; order Brassicales; family Brassicaceae; genus Cardamine; species Cardamine chenopodiifolia. Next base: position 14,292,549 of record OZ000490.1, on the reverse strand, counting down.
AGAACAAGAGGTAATATCTTATAAGCTCAATATCACGCAGAGCGCCGGATATCGACCACGAGAATCATGATCTCAAATCAGTTTTCTCTTACGACATCGACGATAACGCAGAAATCTGTGGATTTTCAGACGATGAAACTTCCTCAGAATCATCCACTGAAAAAGATATTGATGATTGTTGTTTCAATATTTGTCAAATACCACGACTAGAAGAGGTCATGACAACATTTGATCCAACAGACACTGAAGACTCGGTCCATGTCATTGCGTTCATTGACACTGGAACTCATACATCAATACTAAATCCAAAGATCCTAACATCTTCGAAGTGGACACCTTATGAGTAAAAATTCAGAGTGGAAAATTCAGGAAATTAAAGATCAAACTCAAGTCAAAACCTATAACAATAGAGGTTTTCCCACGATGCAAATTCACTACAGAAATCCTCGGTTCTTCGGCACCAAGCAAAGATCTGATTCTAAGATGGGATTCCTACAACATACTAAAGAAAAATTTTGATATCTCAATCAAACCAAGAGGAATCAAATGGAAAGGACTATTCAAAGATTCACGACATTGCATAGAGTATTTGCAATAGAAGATCTGATAGCTCCAACTTTTGAAGAAATCAAGAAATCGATTGCAGTAGTCTATTGTGTAGATTCTCACGTTGAGTTTATAACAAAATGCAAAAATCTTTTATGGCTCAACAAAATCAACGAAGATTTCTTTGTGTCACTACCATTCAAAGAAAAGATAAAACAACTCCAACAAAGGCGAGTCACGCATGGATGCCACCAGAATTACAGAAACAAGCTAATAAAGAATGCGACCAGCTAGTCTGACAAGGAATAGTCTCGTATACCAACTCACCATGGGCGTGCAAAGCATTATATGTCAACTAAGAATCATAATTGATTACAAACTGCTGAATCAATACCTACAAGACATCAAGTTTACACTTCCAAATAAAAGATCGCTGCTGCAACATCTCTCATAAGAAACAATATTCTCCAAATTTAACCTCAAGTCATGATTTTGGCAACTTGATGCTCATCTAGTAGATCAATACAAGATGTCGTTCTGCCTACCTAATTTTCATTTACAGTAGAAAGTTATACCCTTCAGTGTTAAGACAGCACCATCGATATTCCAACAAGCATTAGCAGATTCGTCAATGACACATAAAATCCTAGTCAAAACCGCTATTAAGAGTCAGCAAACAAGGACACGTACAACGAAGCTCTAGAGAATACCATCTTCAAGATTCATTTGCAAGTTAACTATTTAAAAGCTAACTACCAAGACGAAACATATCAGAACTAAGCCGAATTAGAAGATGACATCTCCATCCGTCTCAACGTGTACCGTGAGACGTCCGATAAGCCAGGTAAGCACGTTCCCTTGAATGAAATTGCTCTAAATATTACAAGACTCTGGATTCACTCAGAAGTCACCACTGGAGAAGACTTTCATCAAAGAAAAACATATGTCGCACGAGCGAGATTGAGAGATGGACGAGTGGAGCACTCCGTGCGCCTAGAGATACCAAGTGAAGACCCAAGTAAAGACAAGAGCATCAATAATAAAGAGAAGTGTCAATCAAGCTAGAAACAACTCAGGTGGTGAAGCGTACACTCAGAACACGTCAATGGCATTGTTGCTTCTGAAGACACCAATCCTAAGCCAAGGAGATACCCTAATACCTCTACGACTAGAGATATCACATGTTTTAAGTGCCAAGGATGTGGGCATATGGCGAGGGAATTGAAAGAGCCCATCCTGGACTACCAAGTCCGAGGAGGTTATTCTCGAGGGATCGTAGGGGTGACAGGAATGCCCTAACCAATGAGTGATGATCATTACGACTGATGGAGGTTATGTATCTCAAATGAGAAAGGAGACACCATCACGAGGAAGAAATTGAGTACTCAGACACGGGAGATCTCTTAGTCACGAGGAGGGTTCTAAGCACCATGGTAAACTCAGCGGAGGTTTGTAGTCTCATTATTGATGGAGGGTCATGCACTAACGTGGCAAGCAAGGTTATGGTTGAAAATCTAGGCCCTACAAGCTTTGTTGGTTGAATGACATCGTGTAGTTGAGGATTACAGAGCAAGTAACCGTAATGTTTAGTGTGGGAAGTATCATGATCAAGTTCTCTATGATTTAGTGCTAATGCAAGCTGGGCATCTTCTATTGAGGAGGCCATGACAGTTAGACCAAGAAGTCATGCATGGTGGACACAACAATCAATACTCATTCACTCATGATAAGTGTAAGTATACTTTAGCACCACTTACTACGGCTAAAGTACACGAATTGCAAGTCAAAATGAGTAAGGATTCCCAGGGAAGTAAGACTAATCTCTTTGTTTCTTCCAATGGTGTTGGTAAGTATTTGGACTTTAAACACCATGTGCTTCTTATTATCTTCAAAGAGAGCATGTTTTCAGGTTTAGAAAGCTTAGAGCTCCCAAGCAAGGTGACTAGCCTCCTTAATCAATAAACAACATTACCATCAAGTACCGGCATCCGATTCCTCAACTCGATTACATGTTGGATAAACTTAGTGGAGCCACCATTTTCTTTATAGTATACTTGAAGAGCGGGTATCACCAGGTCGAAATGAGAGAAGGGGATGAGCGGAAGACTGCATTCAAGACCAAGCAAGGCCTCTACGAGTGGTTAGTTATGCGTTTAATCTTCCAAACGCTCCAAACACCTTCAAGAGGCTTATGAACAATGTTCTAAGAGCTTACATCAGTAATTTTGTTGTGGTTAATTTTGACAATATACTTGTTTATAGTATTTTTTTTGGATCATTTGAAACACTTTGAGTAAGTACTAGAGACTTTTCTTCGATAAGGTATTTATGCTAATCTCAAGAAGTGCACATTTTGCATTGATCAGTTAGTTTTCCTAGTTTTTTTTGTTAGTTCTCAAAGCCTACAAGTTGATCAAGAGAAGATAAAAGCGAATGAAGAGTGGCCAATGCCGACAACCATTGCACATGTCCAAAATTATCACGGATTAGCCAGTTTGTAAGAGATTTTAGTACTATAGTTACACCCCACCCCCCACAACTGTAATCAAAAAGGATATTGCTTTCTCATGGGGAGCCATGCAAGAAGACGCCTTCAGGAAACTTAAGGAGAGCCTCACTAAAACCCCAATTTTTTCTTCACCATATTTTGACAAAACCTTCAAGGTAGAGTGTGTTGCTTCGGGTGTGGGTATTGAAGCAGTGCTAACAGATGATAAAAGACTTATTGCATACTTTAGTGAGAATTTAGGTGGAGCTAGGCTCAACTATCCGACCTATAACAAGGAACTCTTATGCGTTGGTGATATCCTTAAAGGTTTGGCAACAATACTTGTTAGCTAAAGAATTTGTCATCCATATGGACCATGAGACGTTGAAAAATTTAAGAGGATATACAACGCTTAAAAGAAGACATGCTAGGTGGTTAGAGTTCGTGGAGATATTTCCTTACATTATCAAATACAAGAAAGAAAAAGAAAATGTAGTCACAGATACCTTGTTGAGATGTCATGCTCTTATCACCACTACTGATGTAAAGGTTCTAGGTTTTGAACATATGTAAGGACCCGTCCTGAACCCTTAAGTCCGAGAGCAATCCCTACTTTACTTAACTTATTTTATAAGTCCATTCCTTAGATAATTTCTAGGTTGAGGTTCATTACTTAACTTGATTCATTAATTATAGTTTAAAATACGCTATTTAAAGTTAAAGAAGAAATAATATACTTTTATTTATATAAAAAGGATTCGATATGACTTATGAGTATCGCACCTAAGCTCGATCATTTCCAAGATCATCTTCTTTCCCCGGAAGCTAGATAGGCATATTATTTTTGTATATGAATGCGTATACAGAGAATGATTGTGAATATTCTTCCAATCTAAACCGCATTAACGCCTTAGTCTTTATTGACATAATGGTGAAATACGAGTTCGTGCACGAAGGCACATACTCGCCCTTACATCGATCTCATTGATTGCTCTCGCGTTACTCTGTTATTTCCTCGAACCATCAATCTTTTTCCTTGGCAGTGATTCCTTTCTGATACCCACTATCAGACTCGCAATTCTTTAGTGTTTTTCTCCGATATGACCTCAGGAAATTCTCTGGAATTTTCCCTTTATTTTTCCTATATTTAAATCGAGTCGAGACGACCCTTTTTATAGTTTTCTTTGCTCAAAGACTGTTACCAGGCGCAAAATGCAGATTCATTGTATTTTTGGTAATCATCCCATGGTTATGTAAGCGTTTGATACTCGCGCCCATTTGGTCATTGCCCATGTAACTGCCAGAGTCCTTCCAATTGATCAGTAGTAATCACGAAGGCATTAAGTATCAAGCCTTTGATGAACAACTTTTTCCCATCGGTTACCCTTACTAGTCCTCGCTCAAGGTTTAGTTCCTTAAGGAATTCCCCTTTACCTTCCATTTCCAAGCTCACAAAACTATGTGTAGCCCCTGAATCAAACAAGATATGGATCAGAACTTCCCCAAGTTTGAAGGTCCTTACACTTCTCCAGAATGCTAAGTGCCCAATCCGTTTGATGCATGATGCTTATGCAATTCACAAAAGTACAAGAATAGGCTAGGCAACTTACCGATAATCGGCCTGTAGTTGCCGACATTACTATCCTATTATGACAGTTCATAAATACGCGGTGGCGGTAAGATTTCTCCTCCGAGGTTACCCTTTTGTCCCCTTTTGTCTTTATGCTTCGAGCTATGGACATTCTCTGTTAAAGTGGCCTGCTTATCTACAGTAGTAACAAGGCCTTGAATCCTCCCTGGACCCTTTCTGGATTCCATTATCCATCCGAGGATCGTTTTGAATCCCATGATTCTTACTTCCGTACGGATCGCATGCACCCAACATGTGATATCTGTTAAAGTGCCCCGCACATTCGGTCTGCTTCCCATCTAACTTGTTATCCTAGACCTTGTCCCATTTTCTTTTTATATGCGGGATCTTGATAGTTTGGTTAGTATAGGATTGAAACTTTGCATGGTTTACTCGTTTCTCCTCTTTAATCTCGGCCTCAATCATAGCAGCGCGTTCCACCAACTCAGATACATAATTGAACATGTGAACGAAACAATGATTACGGATCTCGAACCTTAGACCCAAAATAAAATGGTGCGCTTGGGCTTCCTCCTCCTTGAGCTCTCTACCCACATAACGCCTTAAGGGGTTGAATTCTTCATCATATTCTCGCACCATTTTATTCCCTTGTACAAACTCTTAGTAAGCGCACTCGAGTCTATCCCAAGCCTCCAGTGGGAAGAACTTCATGTTGAATTCACATTCAAAGTTGCCGAAGGATCAAATTTGATCACACTTCCGCTTTTCAACGGTCAACCACCAGTTATGTGCATCTCCTTCTAGGAAATGAACTACAATGTCCATCTGGTAATCCTCTAGGCAACATGCCGAGTTAAAGTTCCTTACCAATCTGCTCCTCCAATCATCTGCTATAATTGGATCCAAACTACCAGTAAAATTCCTCGTTCCCAACATTAAGACATGCTCCAACAAACTAAGGTAGTTACCCCTTTTCCTTGTACAGTTTATTGTCAGACAAATCCTGATCACCTCCGTATCTGAACCCGTTTGTGTTTCTTCCACTTAGACCATATTAGCCGGTACCAGTGCTTGGGTTAGGACGGCTAGTTGAACCATCATTGCCTTCATTGTATCACATTGCTCCTGAGCTGATGGTAGCATACTCGGGTTTTCAACTGTTGCAACATTCCCAGTTGCTCCCAGTATTGATTGATGTGCAGCGTTTGATGTTTCGGCCACATCATCTTGAAAAATTGGCGCACTTTCTGAGTTTGTAGTACCTATGGGTCCTGTGTTTGCCCAGCCACAGTTCTGGTTCGGTTTTTCTTGACTTGTTCCTCGTGTGTTACCGTAAGAAATGTCTCTCTGACTACGTCTTTTTCCTTGCCCTCTTCTTTCTTACTCTTCTCGATTTTCTGCTCTTACCCATCTGTAAAAACTTGAAAGTTAGTCACACCATCACATAATGACCGTTAACAAGTAAAGGCGATATTACTGCGAGATCCCATAAGTCGATGAGTGGTGTACAACCCGCACTAGTAATCCTAGGAACAATCGTACTCTGATACCAACTTCTAAGGACCCATCCCTAACCTTTAAGTCTGAGACGAATCTCTACTTTATTTAATTCGTTTTATAAGTTCATTCCTTAGATAATTCTCGTTTGAGGTTCATTATGTGATTCATTACTTAGAGTTTAAAATACTCTATTTAGAGTAAAAAAAGAAACTAGATATTTTTATATTTATAACCAGGATTTTAGTTTGCATATAAGCTATTACAAGTTATACGATCATATATACTCGGTTCATTACTACCCATCTCTTTTCGGCCTTTAGTCTCGTGCCTAAGCCCAATCCTTTCCATGATCACCTTCTTTCCCTTAAATCCACATAAGCAAAAGTATTTTCGTATTTACTTAATAAGAATCAGATGAATGCATATGCAGAGAATGATCGTGAGAATTCTTTCGATCTGACCCCTATTAACCCCTTACTCTTTATTGACATAATGGTGAACTATGAGTCCGAGCACGAAGCCACGGATTCGCCTTTACTTCGATAGCCTTGGATTGAACTGGCGTTACGCTATATTTTCCTTGAACCATCGATCCTTTTCCTTGCAATGATTCCTTTTTGATAGCTGGTATCGGACATGCAATTCCTTAGTTTTTCTCTCTGATATGATCTCGAGAAAATCCTCTAGAATTTTCCCTGTTTTTAAAATGAGTCCAGACATCCCTTTTTATAGTTTTCCTCGATCAAAGACAGTTAGCAGACGCGAGATGCAGTTTTGGTTATGTAACCGTTTGTTACTCGCGCCCATTCAGTTATGGTCCAGGTAACTGCCTCAGTTCTTCCCGATGATCAGTAGTACCCTAGCTGATCCAACAAACCTTCACTCCCCCCAGCTAGGTCGAACTACCGAGCAGCTGCCCCAGCTCGAGTATCTAGCTCAGCTTCCTCTTTTTCGCTTGATGAGCTACTGGTATCTAGTTAGTTCGATGATCAAGCTCAACTCCTAGTTCTGGCAGCTGGTTAGCTCAATGATTCAGCGCAATTCCTAGTTTTCCTTGGTAATAATTAGGTTTTCCTTCATTATTCCTTCTCTTTTCACGATCTTCATATTGGGTCCTTCTTAACCCAATTTCCCATATACTCAGACCAAGTCCACCCAATTATCCAATTAAGAATCGCAGATGCTATAACATATCAAGAGTACCTACAAGGAGGATCCACATTTTGGATCTGTATACAACGAGTGTGACAAGGGAGTATCGGTCCATACTACAAGCATGAAGAATAGTTGTTCGGAGATAAATGCTTGTGTATTCCACAAGGATCAATGAGGGAACTCATCATTCGAGAAGCTAATGCAGGAGGGCTTATGGGGCATTTTGGAGTGGATAAGACAATGGCTGTAGTGGTAGAAAACTTCTTTTGGCCACATATGAAGAGGGATGTGGAGCGGTTATGTTCTAATTGCATTGTGTGCCTCAAATCCAAGTCTAGATCACATCCTCATGGTTTCTATATGCCATTACATATTCCAAACGATCCATGGGAGGATATTTCTATGGATATTTTTATGTTTACCGAAGATTAAAAACAAAGACTCTATCTTTTTTTTTTTTGATCGTTTCTCAAAGATGGCTCACTTCATACAATGCAACAAGACCAATGATGCTACACGAATGGCTGACTTATTCATTAAAGAAGTGGTGCGTTTACAAGGAGTGCCTCGAACCATTGTCTCGGATAGAGACACCAAGTTCTTGAGCCACTTTTGGAAGAAATTATGGAGGAACCTCGGAACCAAGCTTTCTTCTCCACCACTTGTCATCCCCAAGTGGATGGACAAACTGGGATTGTAAACTGTACTCTATCAATTTGAGGAATTGGCTTGATTGTTTGAATATGCTTATAACCGTGCTACTTACTCGGCTTCTAAATTCTTTTCTTTTGAAGTAGTTTATGGATTCAAGACATTGGCCCCATTAAACCTAGCACCATTACCACCAGGATCACATCATTATAAAGATGGAAACTACAAGGCTGAGCTTTTGAAGCAATTACATTGTACAATCAATGCTAACTTGGAGAAGAAGACCGAGCAATACAAAATGTGAGTAGATAAACACCGTAAGGAAATGATCTTTGAGCCATGAAAATGGGTTTGGCTGCACATTAGGACTGAAAGATTTCCTGACAAGAGGAGTTCAAAGCTTTCACCAAGAGTAGATGGCCCTTTCAAAGTGTTGGACAGCATCAATGACAACGTCTACCGTTTAGAACTACCAGGTGAGTTGGCTATCTCTAAAAAGATACAATTTTACTGACTTACTTCCCTTTGATGTAGGTGAAAATTTTATCTGGCCAGAACCTTATCAATAGAGAGAGGATGATGTGGACATCGACCTAGGCAACAATTCCACAAAGGCACCAGAAGTGATAGAGGCTCCGAAAGTTGTAGTAGGACCCATGAATCGGTATCGTGTCAGGAAACTTAGGGATAAGTTTAACTTAGTTGTGGAAGCATTCCTTAACACCATGGAATAATCTCCGGAATTCTATGCGTCATCGCCAAGTCATCATCGAGCCGTGACTTCCACACAAGAGGGTTTTGAGCAAACCACTCGTACACATGGTAAGGGAAGTAATATATTTTGTCAAAACATATATTTTAATACTAATGCTCGAAAGAATTTTGCAGAAGCTCGAGCAGATTTGTCAATGACACATACAACCCTAGCCGGAATTGCTATTGAGAGTCATCGAGCCAAGGATATGAAAAACCAAGGTCCAGAGAATACAAGCTTCGAGAATCATTTACAAGTTTACTATTTAGGAGCTACCCATACAAAATATACCAGAATCAAGCTGGATTGGAAGATGAGACCTCAAGTCATCTCAATGTGTACTACGAGACGTCTGATAAGCCAGGTAAGCACGTTCCCTCGAATGAACTTGCTCTAAAAATTGTAGGACTCCAGATTCACTCAGAAGTCACCATTGGAGAAGACTTTCATCAAAGAAAAACAGATGTCGCCCGAGCTGGATTTAGAGATTAATGAGTCTAGTGATGCCAAGTGAAAACCAAAGTGAAGAGAAGAGCATCAAGCATTAAGAAAAGTGTCAATCAAGCTGGAAACAACTCAGGTGGTGAAGCGTACACTCAGAACACATCAATGGAATTGTGGCCTCTCCTACACCCGAATAAGGTAATTTATATTTTTATTATTATTGTGTTGGCACATTTGGACGGCAGCTCTGATTCCTCTGTTTAATTGAGTGTCTTAGGATTATAGAGTCGAGATTAAAGCCTCCAGCTTGTGGAGAAGATCTCACTTCCATGAAAGCCATGTTTTTCTTTTGTTTGTTTTTTTCCATTTTCTTGTATTTTCCATTATTTGTGTCAAGATTAAATCACAGCCCTTGAAGGCATCAGCTTATGGACTATTTGATAAAGTCCCCCTACAGCTTTGTATTCACGTTTTTACCTATCAATAAAATAACACAGTTCTTTGAGATAAAAACCTTCTCGTGGCCGCATTGAGAAACCCTAGTATTCCTTCGTTCTTGCGCGTGGATTCCCCTTTTAACTGAGAGTACTTGATGTATCAAAGAGCTTTCCATCCTCTTTGTGGTGCCATCGATCCCCCTTTTTACTTACCAACGAATCAACAAAAGAGAAGCGAAGGCCACTTTGTTGTAGGCCACTTTGTTGTTTCTCCATTCATTTCACAGAAGTCTCGTCCAAGTCTTATATCATTTATAGTTCCAAGTCGGGGAAGACATATACTTGAAACTGTTATATTTATAGGGCTTGTAGCGGAAAAAGTGAAAGGGAAATCTCAAGCCAATGTTTATGGGGCCCTATAAGATACTGGAACGTATTGGAGTGGTGGCGTATCTCCTCAAACTCAGGAGGAATTCCGTAGATTTCATGTTGTGTTCTATGCGACTCAATTATGAAAGGTGAACAAGGAGTCGGAGATGATATTATCAAAACCCTCTGCTGACTTGTGGAGTGGCATGACATTACTAGAGACCCCAGTTTAGATGGTAATACGGGAAACCCAATCCAGGCAAAATAGGAAGGATCAAAGGATACAAGTAGTTTGGGTACGCACTGACATCAAGGAGGTAGCCTAAGAGTGAGAGACTCGGATTCGGGCAATGTACCTCGAATTGTTTAAAGACAAAACCCAAGACAGACAAGGAAATAAATTAAAGGAATTTGAGGACGGATCCCATCAAGTGGGGGATAATTTTAACGCCCTGAACCAAACCCATTGGATTGGACAAGGAGACAACAAGGGGATGGTCTTAACAAGGCAAGGAAGCCCAATAGAAGAACAGGAGGTAAGTGAGGATGTACGATAAGTTGTTGTTATGACACACTTGAGCGTGTGGCCCCAAAAATAGAGGGTCGGATCAATGGGAGGAGTGCACACCAAGTTGGTGTCACTCTCAATAAATGTGAATCTTAAAACAAGGTAATTCGTGGGAAGGAGGAATCACATCATCCAAAAAACTATGAAGATGATGTGCATAGGAATAATTAAGGGAAGGCGTGTGGGAAATTAAAGAGGAGGATATTATGAATAGAATGCTCAGCTTCCCTATAAAAGGAGTAGTTCTAGCACAAGATGAGGGTTTTGGAAGAAAAAGTTTCTTGAGCGTAAGAGAAGAGAGAAGAGAGAAAAAGAAAAAGGCAATACAGAGAGACCCTAGAAACTTTTGAGATTCAGGCGTCAATGAGTAAGGTAAGCCGCAATCTTGGACCTTTATCCCTTTCTCTTCTTCAACCTCTATGTTGAGGATAAATTATTGAGCCAAGAACCAATGGTTATTTTCCGATTACACTAAGGAAATGTGCGAGAAGCGTGAGATTTTGTTTAGTAACTCATGCAGATTTGACAAATACTTCTACGACTTTATTTCATTGTATCATGTTAAATATGCATTAGAAGCTTACAACTCAAATGGATCCACGTTTGCGTTGGTGATTTCATTGCCGCACGTTACAAAAACCTTAAATACGACATGGATCTAGAGCATGGGGCAATCTACTTGTTCTTTTCTTCATCTTCTTTGATCAAAATCTATTTAAAATTATAATAAACTTTAATGTATCGAGCTTTCCTCAAAAAACATTCTTTTTACCAATTGATTCATGTGTTATCCTATTTGGCGTTGGGTGAGAAGGAATACCTTAGGGTATGGTGAATTCCACCAGTGTTTTCAAATATTTTTTTATCACATCTCTTCAAATCTTTTTAAAACATGATCTGCAAGTTTGGGTAATAATACTTTATATAAACATTAGACGGTGAACGAACGGTCATCCATGGCTTGTTCAGTCATCACCTACCCTACACGAGTGTTTCCTAATCTGACTCGATCAAAACTCCTTATTTATGATAATAGGATTATTCTTAGAAGATAGATTGAGGTATTTGGCATTATAGTCAATGGAATTTGTAGAAGATGCTTTAGACTGGTATTGTCATGAACCATAGGTCAACCTAACTATTTAAAACTCAATCATAATCAATCAAAGGACTTTATATATTGACTAATGATAGATCTAGGCCGGGTTCATGAACCACCATTTGTTTGGGGTTAGAGCTTGCTAGGAATCGTTGGGTTTGGTCGTAGAATCGTATGTTGGGAGTGCATATTGTGTGTTGATGGTTATGTGATGCATTATTTGACCTTTAGGTGAAATCTATACGTCCTAGGGATGGGTAAAATGAGATAGCCTTTGGGCACGTGGTGTTTAAAACCGGACCGGGGAACAATGAACAACCGGTTCATCAATAACAATCTATACATTCTGGGAACTGGGAGATGATGTAACATTGGCCAAATTTCCTGGGAGCGAGTATAAAGTGGCTAACCTTCAGCAACTACCGCCAGACATCGCCTTTCGACAAACGGTTACTACCCTATATAACGTGTGATGTATGGTCCAAATTATGTGTGGTTACTATTGTCTATGAGACGCAAGATGTAGCATAGAATGCATGTTCATGAGTTACTGATGTGTTTTGATGTGTTGTTCACATTGAATAGTTGATCCTTCTGTTAACTAGTTTCTTAAACGCTTGTGTTGTCTAATAAGAATGGTTAAGTCCCGTTGCCGCAAAGAACTGTCTTTTTGAGTGAAAACTCACCCCTTTCATATTGTGTAGGAGACGAGAGTGGCTAGATGGTATGGAAGATCTTAATGGTTTGCAAGGCTTTGCGGATGGGATTTGATGTGGACATCCTAAGCATACATGACATACTGGTATGTTAGGGAGGGTCCAATGACATGCAATATACTCAAGATTCGAAGAGCATAGTTCAATGAGGTAGTAAAAGCTTTGGTGATAGGGGAAACCTATGCACAATACCAAGCTGATACCGAGCAGAAGCTAATTGTTTCGCACACAGGCAAACCAATTTGTACACAGAAAGTAAGCTATCAGTTCCCTCACGAAATCCCCTATTTAAATTCTATGCGTCGAGGAAAAATGCAGGAAGCACGAGCAAAAGTAGAATGGACAAGAGAACCCTGCCCGACACCGAGGTGATATGAGACATTGCCAATAAAAGAAAGATTGAGCATACCAGACAATCCACCCGGGCCAAATCGTTAAAGTTCAAATTTCATCAACAATAACTATAAGGAAGCAACGAGCCAAAGCATAATCAACAAAGAACACGTTAAAAAGTGGAATACGAGGCTCAATTGCTGCGCGTATCATCGAGTTCGATACCCCAAGAATCACGATAAAGTCATATACAGTAGAATCCACTCGAGCTCCAAAGCTGGGATTAAAACTTCATCACAAAATATGTCAAGAGAAACCTAACTCTCGATAAGAAATTGGCGTTGTTTGTGCTAGATTTGAAGAGGCATGAGCGAGCTTCACAACAGATTCTTCAAGGATCAACATCAACCGCGCCAAGGTAAGTCTCATTTTCGATACTTATGATTTTTGTTCTGGTTCAAACTGAAGACTCTACTTCATTTATAGTGTCTTGAGTCCTTAGTTTATTTTATTAAAATTTGTAGAATAGACTGAGATGTAAAAACGACATACTGTCAGTTAGTTAATTTTCTTAACATGTTAGTTTGTTGTGTTTTAATTCCTTTGAGTCGACCTTTAGGTCATAGCTGACGAACTATTTATAAGGTTCTCCTGAAACCTTGTATATTTTACCCTTGATTTTAATTAAATAACACAGTTCTTCCAAAAACCCTAATTCTTCGTATCATTGGCGCGGTTACCCCTTTTGATTCGATAAATTCTTTACCATATTAGAGACTCATCATCCCTCTGTGTTGCATGTCTCTTCATCTTCACTCCATCTCACAAATATACGAGATAGAGTTAAAGCCTGCTTGTTGATTCATCTGCTTCGACTCCATCAATCTGGTTTCAAAGAGAGAGCTTACGCAAGCTTTGAAATCTACATCCCTATCTTCGTACAACTCATCCTCGAGGCTTGTATCATCTTGTATCAGAGCTGAAAATTCAATTTTCGATTGTTCATTTTTTGTTAGTTGTTTCTTGAATTATTGTTTCTTAAAGTTTATATATATATTCCAGCGCCGATCATTCTTGTTTAGATTTTTATAAAAACCATAAAAACCCATAAGAAGTTTAATAAACGTTTATTTGAAGTATAACTTTTATTTTGCATTAATAAAATTATAAAAACTCTAAAAAGAATTTTCGTATTTCTTCTATTTGGGTTAGCAATTTGTTTTGAATTTGTAAAATCATAATATCCATAAAAAAATTTATATTTGATTGTTTAAGTTTGCTCTTACTTGATTCTAAAGTTTCTAGAAATCTATAGGTTCGACTTATAGAGAAACTTCGATATTTTGTGGAGTCTTGTTTAACATGTCATCAAGTTTGTTGTTTACTTGTAAGAGGGGCAACTAGCGAGATGGATTATCAACGTGCACCACCACCACCACCACCATCAGTTGCACCACTTGACGCAATGGCTCAACTACTAGCAAATATACAAGACTGGCTCCAGACTATAGATGACAGGATGACTTGCATGGAGCAGCCTCTAGTTGCTAACGCTAGGAATATTCAACCATGGAGAGGTGCCCGTATAGTGGATGATCTCTATGACACTGATGAAGATGATCCCCAAAATGGTCATCGACGAGACCAGAGATCCAGAGAAGAGAACCTCACAATTGAGGAAGGTACCGAGAGGAGGATGCTTTGGATAGAATGGCTCCAACGTGAAGCTTATTAGCTTATTCCCCCTGCCTATGCTGGAAAGGTAGACCCTGATGCGTACTTTGATTGGGAGAAGTGCATGGAGTACATATTCGAGTGTTACAACTACACTGATCAAAAGAAAGTAGCGGTAGCTTCCTCAGAACTCACTGAGCATGGCTTGACATGGTGGGATCAAGAGCTAGCTGAGAAAAGAAGGAAAAAGTAATGAAATATTAGGACATGAGAGGACATGAAAGATTCCATGAGGAGAAGATATGTGCCTCTGCATAATCATAGAGAAAATAAGAGGAAGTTTAGGAAGCTTGTCCAAGGAAACAAATGTGTAGAATACTATTATGATGAGTTTGAGATTTTGAGAGGATGTTTAGAGCTGAATGAGAACGATGATTCACTTATGGCTCAATTGTTTTATGGTTTGCACGAGAGGTTTTCTAGGAAAGTAGAGAGGAAAACCTATCTCCATATGTATGAGGTTCTACACCTTGCTATCCAAGCAGAGTTACAAATAATGAATTCAGCAACTCCACAACCAATACATAATCAACCAGGGGTTTGGTCCAACATAAGCAAACTAACAGATAAAGGGAAAACTATACAAGTTGACTCTAGGTTCAAAGCAAAGAGCAATGAACCAGTCTGTGACACTAGGACTCAAAACGGACAAACTACAAGCACACATCATACAAGGGACATTACTTATTTCAAATACCAAGGGAGAGAGCATTATGCTTGGGATTGTGTTAATCAAAGAGTAATGAATCTTTTTCCAAGTGGAGAGTATGAATCCCAAGACAAGTTAGAGGATCTAGCACTAAATCGGACGAAACAACAAAGTATCCGGAAGTAGAGAGATGTTGATCACTAGGAGGATTCTAAGCATTATAGTGAATCTGGAAGAGACAGCTCAGAGAGAGTGATGAGGTCATAAAACCAAATATAGACAAAACAATCATTCCTAAGGTAAGATATGCACCAATGACTTGTTCCAAGACGAGAAGGCTACAGGAAGGACTTAAAAAGATGTGGAGGCTCTTCTAAACATTAAGGAGCTGGGAGACATGCCAAGAATCATCCAAGAAGCCCCAAGCATTCAAGAGAACCCGAGTGAACCCAATTTGGACTTAAATGGAGAATTTTGCACGTCAAAGCCTAAAGGAAGCCCCTCCAAGGTAAGCTTAATTTCTTGAAGGGTCCAGGGGCTCCAAACAACAAAACTCCCACAAATATCACATCGAAACTGCAAGATACACTCAAAACTATCCAAGGAGCCGGTAAGAAGCAAATGGGACAAAAAGACAACTTTAACACTATTCAAGAGGAAATACAAGAATATCTTCATAAAAATGACTTCAAAGGGTTCCCAAGTGAAGAAGACAACCAAGACTTCAACCTAAAAGCACCTAAACACTCCAGACCGTCACTCCTAAGAAAAGAGTCATATCGCACCAAAACAAGATATTTTCATTATTTATGGTTTGTGCAGGTATTGGCGACGTATCCTAATTGTTCTCAGCGCCTCTAGAGACCCAAGTTCAAGCCTCAGCATGTGTGCAGGTATTTAAGTAGTTTTAGTAATATTTCGTTTAGTATTTTGGTACTTTTTCTTTAATTTTATAATTTTGTTTTTATTTTCTTCCGAGTCATATTGTTTTGTCGTTTTTGTCTTTGCGTGGGCCCTAGGGAAAGCTGATGAACCATTTATAGATTCCCCTACAGATTTGTATCAAACAACTTTTTACCTTATCAATAAAATATTAAATTTTCTTCTTGTCTCAAGCCGCCACCTTGAAGAAGTTTGCTATGCTCTTGCATGTGCGATTCACATTTTGAGTGAGTTTATTAGCTGTATAAGAGATCATTTCCATCCTCTATGTGGTTCTTTCCTTCTACTTCACATCCCTTCTTCGATCCAACAAGAGAGAGCTATCGCCAACTTGTTAGGTCTCCGCTTCGATTCAAGTTTAGCTACCAGACTTGTCTTGTCATCCTCATCCCTTGAGTATCTTGAGAGCATCAAAGCTAGCCAGAGACTACCATGAATCCACTCGTCCTCACCTCATCAACGCTCAGCATCACAGATCCTCTTCCGCATGCTATAAGTCTCCTAATAAGGTCTTATATCATTTTGGTATCTGAGAATAAGTTCCTTAATTGATTGATGCTTTTGTTCTTCATACTCTCTGTCTCTTTCGTTAAGTATCTGTTTCTGTTTTCTAGTATTGTTGAGCCGCATTTTGTTTTTGCTGCAGCTTGTCTCAGATTTGTGTCATCGATTTAAAAAGAAAACACTAAAAATAAAATATTATTTTGTCGTTTGATTCTCTGAGTGTCAAATTGTGCTGTGCCTGCTTTTCTTTATTTAACTATCGATTTTGTTGCTGTATGTTGTTTAAGTTGATTTTATCGAGTCATAAAACCCTAAAATTTCAAAAAATATTTGTGTTGCTTTGCTTCAATGTTTGATTGCTTCAGTTATTAATCAAATCATATTTGTAAAGTACTACTCGAGTTCTAAAAACCCTTAAAATATATATTTTTCATGTTCTTTGTCGAGCCTGTTCTTCAATATATGGAACTGCTTTGCATCATTGCTCTGTTTTGTTGCTTTGTTTTGTGGTCTGAATTTGCATTGATCTATCTTAGTTGTTAGGCGAGTTTTTGTTTCTGTCTTGTTTAAGTTGAAGTCGAGTCCTCCTTTGCTTTCTTCATCAATTGATCTTTGTGTTGTTAGAATCGAATTTACCTCCCTACCTCTCCGACCAGATTCCCTATGTGAAAGGGTGTGCTTCCATGTCTTCGCTTGTTTCGTTCTGTCCATAGTGTGTATGCTAGAGTGTGGAACGTATACCTTACTATGAAGTCTTCCGTCGTCTTGTTATTCTTTGTGTGAAACATCGTCAATAGCTCAGTAAACTGGGATGTGAAGTCTTGAGAAATAGTCCATAGGTTAGCTTATACCAGATCTGTGATGTGAATTGACAAGAGAAGAATAGATGGTCCCGAGTCTCTACGGGTTCTGAGCAAAAGACACATTTCGCCGATATGTTTTGTGAGCAAGTAAGCATTCTGTCCCCCGTTGTCAACTTGTTTCGAGCAGCTAACCACATAATGAAAGAGTACTTCGGGGTAGCATGTGAGTACCATACCACTTTATACCATGAGTTTCGCCTGCTTTGCTCTCGGATTTGGTCCCATGTCTCCTTAGAAGAGAAGTGCGGTTTGAATCTATCCTGCTTGTGCCGCCAAAGGGCTGTGTCCTCGTCTAGATACCCCGTCTCTTACCTTATTTATTTCGCCTTTTATTTGCGCAAGAACTGGCTGCCTTCTTCTCTGAGGCCTATGACTTACTAGTACATCCATCAGCGTATCTCCAGCTTTTATTCCCATGTCAATGAAGCCCCTCTCTCCTAGCACATCAATTAATCTCCCCAGCGAGCACAAATCATCATACCGAAAAGATGTTCGAGAGCCATTACGTACCTGAACCTTGTTATATGATTTTGCCAAGTTACAATACTTGAGTAGTTTCCTCCACATCCATGATCCCTGTTTTTGTAGAGCTCTCCGACCAAAACGATCCTTTTCGGATCAAATTTTTCTTTATCCAGTTCACCCATAGCGAGTCTTTTGTCGAGACTAGCCTCTATATTTGTTTGTAATAGCTCACCTTATTTGCTTCAATCAAAGATTTTAGACCGAGACCCCTTCTGACTTTGGTCTACACACTTCCTCCCATGAGACCTTTGATTTCTTTGAGTTTAATGCCGGGACAGACTACAAGAAAGCGGAGCTGATTCTATCGATCTCTCTTATGCAAGATCTTGGGAGCCTAAAAGCTGCAATCCAAATATTTGATAAGCTTGTTATTACCGAGGAGAGGAGTTGTAGCCTACCCGCAAAGGAGAGAAAACGATTTTTCCAGGGGCTGATGCGGGTTCTAATTTTTTTGAGAAGCGGTTGATAGTTTGTAGTTGACATTCTCTTGGTTAGGAGAGGGACACCTAAGTATTTTACCGGTAATGCTCCAATCTCAAAGCGATTCCCAAATTCCCAAAGAGATACCGGTGATAAACAGTGTTGTTTTCTCCAAGCTTATGTCAAGTCCAGATAACCGAGCAAAGCTTTTAAATACCTCCAGAATCCCCTTAATGGATCCCACCTTTCCATCTTTAAACACCATGATATCGTCTGCGAAACAGAGATGAGATATATTCAGACTCCTGCAACTAGGATGATAACCAAACTCACCATTCATAGCAGCTTTGTCAATCATTAGAGAGAGGAAATTCATGCAGATTACAAAGAGATAATGAGATAGAGAACATCCCTGGCGTAGTTCTCTCTCACTTCTGAAAAACCCAGCCAACTCCCCATTTATTTGAACTGAGAATGACGGGATGGTGATGCATAACTCAACCCATCTTATGAAAATTTCCGGCAGCCGCATCTCATGCAGGAGTTGGATAAGGAACTTCTAGTTTACCAAATCAAAAGCCTTTTTAATATCAATCTTCATGACACATCATGATGATATGTCCGGCTTGTGATAATCTTTTACCAGTTCAAATGCAAGCAGAAGATTTTCCATTAGGTATATGTCCTTAATGAAGGTTGTCTGGTTGTGGGATATAAAGTCTAGGAGGATGCGTTGAAGACGATTTGCTATGATTTTTTAGATCACCTTATATAACACGTTGCAGCAAGATATTGGTCTGAAGTCAGTCATCCCTAAAGTTCCCATTCTTTTTGGTATTAGAGCAAGAATCGTGGAATTCAGTCTTGTCGACAATAACCCATAGATAAAGAACGATTTAACCGCTGTAGTGAATTCATTTCCGATGACAGACCACACCTCTTTGTAAAACTCCACCGTGTATCCATCAGGTCCTGGGGATTTGTTTAGTGGCATTGAGAAGAGAACCTGTTTTATTTCCAAAGCTGTAACTTCTGCGATTAGCTCATTTCCCAATTCCTCAGACCATTGGTGAGTCATAATCCAAGGCAGCTCTCTCGGGTTGTCCTCGGTATCAGGTGATGGGTCTGTAAAAAACTCAGACAAGTATCTTACCGCTTCAGCTTTTACTTCTTCTCTTGTTGAGAAGATCTCATTCGTCGAAGACCTTATCTCAAAAATCGAGTTTCTCACCTGTCGTTCCTTGATAGCACTGTAGAAAAATCTGTTGTTTTGATCTCCTACCTTAACCCAATGGAGCTTTGCCCTCTGCCTTAGGAAGCTTTCCTTTATTCCAGCCACTCTCTCCCAAGCTTCATGAGCTAGAGCTTCTTCTCTCATACTTTGCTCATTCGGGTTTGTTAATGTTCCCGTCTGTTTTTCACAAAGCAATGCATAAGCCTCATCTTTTCTCCTAGTCAAATGATGTGTCCTCTATTTACTAAAGCTTCTAATGAGTGGTTTGAGAAGCTTTAGTTTCTTCGAGAATCGAAAAGGTGCCGAGGTTGAGGGGTAAAGGGAAACTGTGCTTAACCAATAGTTTTCAACAAGGTCCTTGAACTTTGACATAGCTATTACCGCGTTTACTATCTTGAAAGGAACTTTCGGTTTGCGTGGAGGTCCGTAGAGAGTGATGAACCCACATACATGGTCCGAGCATCCCCAACCCTGGACCTTAATAAGACATGATATCAGCTGACTTGTTTTGTAGACTACTGTCAAAGAAACCGACTTGCTCCACATAACCTAGATTCTACCAAGTGGGTTTAACTCATAGTTCGATTCCATGGACCAGTCCTTAAAAGCAGCTTTCACAATCGCATTTGCCTTATCTTTCACGACTCTTGTATTTAATAAGGCTCCGAAGATCAACGAGTATTTATTTATCAGCTCTTTGAAGATTGAATGCTTTTTCAGCTTGTTAAAACCATGGATGTTCCAGAAAAAACACGACATTATTGTTTTTCCGTTTGGTTCCTTCTTCCTAATGTGCTCGGGATTTTCTCCCCGGCTTGTTGAGATAAGGTCTGGTTCTGTTTCTGCATTTTCGCCGATCTTGGTATGGAGACTCGCAGCGCCGTGGGTTCAGGTGATACCTGTAGTTTCAGAGCCTCATCATTTACCATTTTTCTACCTTATGTTGTCACTCTTCCCTGATTACTTCCTTCCTCCGACTTCTGTTGGTCAATTGGCCCCCCTAGAGCAGGATCAGTCGCAGATAAACCCAAGTTGTTATCTTCTTCAGATATTAAAACTTTCCTCTCAGCGGAGAGGTCCATACCACTGGTATCCACGAGTTTTTCCTTATTCAAAATTTTTGGGTTTAGATCATGACCTGTGATCACTTCAGCCTTGCTTGTTACTGATACCTGCATCATCGTTTCCTTCTCCTTCGCAGTTTGTCCCAAGTTTGCAGGTTCCTTTTTTTCCAACCGAAGCTCCCTGAGGGGCTATCAAACCCACAGACCTTGAGTGATCTCGACTTTGCTTTTCCTAAAGTTCCAGACCCAAGTTTTCTGATCATGTCCCCCTATTTTTCCCAGATTCCTGACCTGCAGATGCAGATGCAGAGGTATTATTTGCTACAGGATTAAGTGTTTTAGTCTGAGTTTGTGATTCTTCCAAGCCTCCAGACCTCTCTTCTTCCATTTCTAGAGACTTGAGAACCTCAAATCTTGATGGTGTGGATATCGTTACCTCGCATAGACCATACTTCGCTTCCCTGACCTTTTGCTCTGACTTTTTGTGACCGAATTCCATTCTTGCTCTGAGCTGACACTCACTATGTCACTTTCTTCTCTCTGTAGATTTCCAGGAGCTGATGCAGCCATCATAGTTGAGACATTTCTTGGCTCTGTTGCTTCCTTTTCCATCACACCTTCTCCTTCCTTGCCCGTTTCGCTTAATGTTTGAGTTTGAAATTTCTCAAGACATTCGGCTTCTATATGTAACCATTTCCGACAGCTTCCACATTGCATTGGAAGCCAAGGGTAAGTATAATTCACTTCAAAATCCTCCCCTTTTACATTAAACCCATATCTTGTTGGTAGCTCTGTTTTGAGATTCACATTAATGAAAATTTTTGCTTCATCAAAGTTTGCAACCAGCTCCGTGTCTTGGTGCATTCTAAGTGGGATGCCCACCGGACTTGCAACAAAACTCAGACCTTTCCAGGAGAAGAGAGCTGGCGGTACATTCTTCAGAGTTACCCACATAGGCATCGAAGTTAGAACACGTTGTGCCTCTTCCTTAAATGGCGTCCATTTTGAGACTATCATGGGAATGTCGCATATATTCCACATGCCTCTTTTTAGTACTCTAGTTCGAGCATTTTGATTAAGGATTTGGAATTTTATGGATTTTGAGTGTTTTGTTCGTTCACCACACAAGCATCTATCTTGATGCTTTTGTCTCCCAAATTCCAGATCTTATTGGCTATCACATGAACCTTTGCCACATGTGGAGCTGACGAAGCGAAATTCCCTATCAAAAACTCTTCCCAGAGAAGTGGTGCGTCTTCAAACACTTCATCCGACACATGTACCACCTGTCGTCCGTCTATTTCCGAAACTAAGTAATCAAAACGAGTAAGATGATGGTCGACGAACAATGTTTGCCCGTGACTTCTATGATGATGGCTTTAGAGGCAAGTTTTCTTATCAACTGAAAGAGTATCCTATGATTTTTCGACAACATTAGCTGTGATCCCCACTAATTCATTCGCAATGACTGTCTCAGCCGGACTAACTACAACGTTGAATTCATTCCCCCCTGTTTCCCCAATACCTCACGACACAGACTCTGTTACATTAATTCCCCCCTCTGCCCCCCCCCCGGATAACCCCTGGGACGCAGCTTCCCCGCCCTGTTGTACGTCCCCTTCTCCTCGATCATCCACTCTGATAACGTCACACTAATCCTCTACTTCCACTATGCACCGAATCTCCTATGTCCTAACTGCGATCATACTCTGTTTCTTTAAGATGTCCCCGTTTTCTAGAACCTCATCTGAACCTTGACGACTCGGCAGAGACTCCAAGTGCACGGTAGTGGAGCCACCGTGCCTGGCGGCGCAGCAATGAAGGCGAAACCTAGAATCCCTTTGCGGTCACCCTTGTGAAGATACTCTGAAAAAATCGCGAAAAAAGATTTCCTACAGGATGTAATAATTAACAAAGTAATACTCATATTTTAGTTGTGTTTTTGACTCAGTTTATTTTGTGTTATCGAGTTTTCTCTGTCTCATTTAGCTGCATTGTTGTATCATAAATAAAAATAAAAAAATAAATTTTTGTGTTCTTTGTTTCAATCTTAAGCATCAGTATGTTCTGGTTGCAAGTCTGCTATTGGTGTTACTTAAGCTGTCTACTTCTGATTACTTCTTGTTTCAGTTGCTTGACTCCGTCTTGTTTGCCGTAGTGATTAAGAGTTTCGTTTGCTGAGCTAGTAGTTGAGTTATTATCTTGTTTGTTTCAGTTCTTTGGTAATTTTTTTGTTTGCCGTAGTGATTAAGAGTTGAGTTAAAAACTTGTTGTTTTCTTGTGAGTGCAAGATTGCAACAGAGAATAAAATGGAAGAGGAAGACAATGCAGCTCCCCAAGAAGCATTTTTGGTTCCTCAAAAAACCTCTTGAGTTTTCTTCAAACAGTCACTTCCTAAGGGTTGAATTGTCAGTGAAACTCGAAGCTTAGCAAATTGGCCCAAGGGGATTCTCCTATAACCCCTGGTGATGATTTCTAGGTGTTTCCTCGCATATTCTCGGTGCTCTCGAGTATCTTTTGTTTTGTTCGTGCTTTCTACAATGTTTCTCAGCCAAACGTAATTAAATGTGGTATTTTCCGAGGGAAACGATAGTTTACCTCATGTGTATGAGTTGTTATCTCTTTGGACCATGGAGCTTGAGTTTTCTCAGCATCGGCTATGTGGTGCATGGTGTACCTTGGTAATTGCGTTTCTTCTTCAATCAGTAGAGATTGTACAGCATCATTGCACTTTTTCCTAAGCCGTTTGAGTTTGTTACATGTAATGGGGACCTCCCTTACAATGGGTATCTTGGGTATGCTATGGGGTTCTATTAGCGTACTCCGGGTTCACTACGGATGGCCTCATCATTCCCTCCTCCTTAAGAGGGTTCTGGCCTCAGAACTGCTTCTCATGCATCAAAAAGGAGACAAGTAAGCCACATTAAAAATTTTAGAAATGTTGCACTCACCTGGGAGGTCGATGCGGTAGGCGTTGTTGTTCATCACTTCCAAAACTTTGAATGGTCCATCGCCGTGCGGATTGAGTTTAGAACTCCTCTGTACTAGGAATCTTTCAGGTTTCATATTTAACTAAACCCACTCTCCTGACTCAAAAATAACTTCTTTTTGGTGTTTATCCGCTTCTAGTTTGTAGGCTTCGGTTTTTTTCTCAATGTTCTCCTTGATGGTGGCATGTAATTTTCTCAGGATCTCCGCTTTGGTGGCTCCATCTTGGTAAACTTGGTCTACGTGTGGTAGGGGGTGCATGTCAAGTGGAGTCAAGGGCTTGAATCCATAAACCACCTCAAATGGAGAAAACTTAGAAGTGGAGTGATTAGCATGGTTATACACAAATTCAACATAAGGAATACACTATAACAAATTTCTAAGATTTTTACCAATGGTGGCTCGAAGTAGCGTAGAGAGAGTACATTTTACCACCTCAGTTTGGTTCCTAATTTTTCTACAAGGTTCTCCGAAAGTGACTTACAAATTAATTGTCTCGGTCCGAGACGATGGTTTTTGGTAGTCCATGCAAACGTACGACCTATTTGAATAAAAGATCACCAATTAAGGTGGCATCACTTGTCTTAGCATATGGTATGAAGTGAGCCATTTTGGAGAAACGATCAACTACCACGAAGATGGAGTATTTGTATTGGATCATCGGTAAACCTAAAACAAAATCCATGGAAATATTTTCCCAAAGGGGATTTAGGTATAGGTAATGGATTGTAAAGACCGTAGGGATGTAACCTGAATTTTTCCTTAAGGTAGGTGACGCATTTAGAGCATAACTTCTCGACATCCTTATGTAGGTGGTTCCAAAAAAAGTGATCCTTTATGACTGCTAAGGTTTTATCTCTACCGAAGTGTCCCATCAACCTTCCTCTATGATCTTCAGTACTATCAATTCTCATGGATCCATGCGGAATATATAAACCTTTTTCTTTAAGAAGAAATCCTTCATGCATGTAGAATTTCCCAAAGGCTCATTTCACACACTCCTTGTAAATGTATCCTAGCTCTGACTCTTCTACATAGGCTGCCTTGATGTGTTCAAAACCCATTACTTTAGCTTCCATTGTCATAATTAATGCATGCCTCCTTGATAATGCGTCTGCTACTATTTTTTATTTTCGCTTTTTGATGTAAGCATCGAGGATACCACCGAGGAGACCTCCGAGGAAACTAAAGCGATAAAAACTCTAGAGGTTATAGGAGGGCCTATGACTCTATCTAGGATCAGAAAACTTAGAAATAGTTTTAACTTAGCCGTGGAGACATTTCTTAATACTAAGGAACCTTTTTCTGAATCCTACGCATCAGCGCTTAATCATCGGCGAGCCGTGAAGTCCATAAAACAGGGATCCAAGCAAACCGCTCGTACACAGAACGAGGGGTAATATTTCTCGGCAAAACACTTCTTTTAACATTAATGCTTGAGAGATTTTTTTAGGAGCCCGGTAAGAATCACCGATAGCATGTACAATTCTAGCTGGAACCAATATTGAGAGTCTTCAAGCCAAGAACACATACAACCTGGCTCCTGAGGATACTATCTTTGAGAAACACTTGGAAACCAACCAGTTAGTAGCTAACCTCCAAGAAAAATCATATCAAAACTGAGTTAGAATCGACAATGACAACTCCCACCGTCTCATCATGTACCACGATACTCCGATAACACAGGTAAGTATGTTTCCACTGATGAACTTTGTCCAATGACTGCAGGACTCCATATTCATTTAGAACCCACTACTGGATAAGACTTTTACTCACGAAAAACATATGTCTCCCCGAACTGGATTGAGAGATCAACGAGTAACGCACTCCGTACGCTAGGCAAAGCCGAGTTTAGAACCAGGCAAAGAAGAGAGCCTCAAGAATCAAGAGCAGCTACTTAAGAATGTCAAACAAGCTGGATTGAGCTCAGGTGATAAAGCGCATGAAAGGACATGTCGATGCCATTATGAGGCCCCACCTACGACCAACTAAGGTAAGTTTTATTTTTATTATAAAAATCTTTGAAGGTGGTAATGATAACTCAAATACTTCTAGTTGATTTAGAGTCTTAGAGTCCTAGTGAGTTGAGATTAAAGCCTCCAACTTGTGGAGAAGGTCTCGCTTGTGCGTACAACACAAGTTTCCATTTCTGTTTTTCTTTTTTCATTTTTTGTCATTTTATGTATTACAAGTAGAAAGCCCTTGAAGGCACTAGCTGATGGAATATTTAATAAAGTCACACTACAACTTTAGATTTATTTTTTTAACTAACAATAAAATAACGCAATTCTTTCAGAACCTTTCTTGCCGCCGAGAAAACCCTAGTCACTCCTTGCTCCTTCATGTGGATTCCCCTTAGGATAAGAGGACTTGCTGTATCAAAGAGCTTTTCATACTCTTGTGGTGCTATCAATCCATTCATCCATCATTCATCGAGTCAACAAAAGAGAACAAATGCTAGTTTGTTGATTCCTCATATGTGTCACCCAAGACTTCCACCGAGTCTTTACCCAGCTCTCACCGAGTCTTTATCTGGCTCTCATCTGAGTCTTATATCATCTGCTATCAGAGCTTAAACGCTTTTTGCATTCGGAATTCTCAATAGGATCGTTGGGTAGACTTGGTTCGAGGATACAGGGGAAAAATCTCGAACTAAATAAAGGAAATATTGGGTTAAGGAGGACCCAATATTAAGATCACAAAAAAGAGAAGGAGAGAATGAAGGAAAACTTAAGTATTAACGAGGAAAAACTAGGAAATGAGCTAGATCACTAAGCTAACCAGTTGTCGGTAGCTCAACTAGCTAAAAAGAGGGAATTGAGCTAGATCACCAAGCTAACCAGGTGCTGGTAGCTCATCTAGCTAAAAGAGGGAACTGAGCTGGACACTCGAGCTGGGTTAGCTGCTCGGTTGCTCATCCTAGCTAGGGGAGTGAAGGTCAACTGGACCAGCTAAGGTGCTATTGGCCAGCTGAAAGTACTAAGACGGTTACCTGAGCAACTTCCAAATGGGCGCAAGTAACTAGTGGTTACATAAACTGTCATGTAGTTACCAAAATGCAATAAATGTACATTTCGAGTCTGATAACCTTTTTGATCAGGGAAAACTATAAAATGGGCCGCCTATTCTTGATTTTAGAGGGGAAAAGCACTGGGAAAATTCCAGAGGATTTCTGGAGGGAAACATTAAGAAATTGCGAGTTGGATAGCGGGTATTGGAGAGGAATTGGTGCCAAGGAAAAGGATTTGCGATTCACGAAAAGAATAGAGGAACGCCAGATCATTCCAAGGAAATTAAGGTAAGTGCGAGTCCGTGGCTTTGTGCTCAGACCCATACTTTCACCATTATGCCGATAATGATTAAGAGCTTAATAAGGGCTAGAGTCAAGGAGACATTTGTTAAGGTAACGCACGAGTAACAAGTCAAACAAAAACTAGCCGAACTTATTGCTTGGCAAAATCAGAACCCACAAGTTCTACAAACTCTGTAAGGGCGACAATTTGTTCAGGATAATGCGGCAAAAAATCAAATGGTGCACGTCAATCGGTACCATGAGCAACTTGGAATGGTGAAACAGTTGAAAACCCTAGTATGCTCCCATCTGCCAAGGAGCAATGGGATATGATGAAAGCAATGATGGCTCAATTGGCCGTCTTGACCCAAGCACTTGTATCGGCTCATGTGGTACAAGTTGAAGAAAAATAAATTGGTGCGGATACTTAGGTGATCAAGATTATTCTTATCAAAATTTACGAGAAAAGGGGTGACTACCTAAGTTTTTTAGAGCACGTCTCAAGGTCAGGAACAAGGCATTTTACAAGTAGTTCGGATCCAATCGTAGCGGATGATTGGAGGAGTAGAGTGGTAAGGAACTTTAACTCCACCCATTTCCCAGAGGATTACCAGAAGGACATTATAGTTCATTTCCGAGAAGAAGATGCACATAACTGGTGGTTAACCGTTGAAAACAGGAAGGGTGACCAAATCCGATCCTTGCCGACTTTGAACACAAATTTAACAAGAATTCTTCCTAGTAGAGGCTTGGGATAGACTCTAGTGTGGTTTGGGAATACGATGAGGAATTCAACCACTTAAGGCGTTATAATTGTAGAGAGCTAGAGGAGGAGAAAACCCAAGTTATCCAAGTTAAGGATCAAGATCCATAATCATTGTTTGGTTTGCACGTCTAACTCGGTATCTGAGTTAGTAGAACGTGCCAATATGATTGAAGTAGGGATTAAAGAGGAGAAACGAGTGAACCATGCAAAATTTCAATCCCTGACTAACAAAAAGTTAAGATCACTAATAAAAATGAAACCTTTTTCGTAGCCGAAGTATTTACAGGTTCTCCGGGAAAATATGTTGGTCTAGCGGAAACAATTAGAGGGTTTAAATTGATCCTTTCCGGAGAATTTGATATAGGACAAGGTTAAGGACAACACGTCAGATGGGAAATAAACCAAATGTGCATCATGTGGGAAAAGGCATAGCGGGTAATACTAGAAGGCGTTGGGTGTATGCTCTCAATGCGGAAGTAAGGATCATGGGATTCAAAACTGTTCTCATATGGATCGTAGAACCAAAAATGGTCTAGGTAGGAATCAAGGAATTGTTACTACTTTGGGAATGCGGGGCACTTTAACAGGGAGTGTCCAAACCTTGAAACATAAAGGCAAGGAGGACATAAGGATAACCGCAAAGGAGAAACCTTACCTTATTGCCAAAATGGTAGACAGGGACACCACATGTTTATGAACTGACAGAAGAGGATAGCAATGATGATAGAAGTCAATCCGGTTCAAATAATTGATCGCATGGACAAGGGTACAAGAAGAAATAAGATACAAATGATCAAGGTCATTTGGGATTGTAATGGAAGAAAAGAAGCTACTTGCAAAACTGGGAATATAATGAAGCCTAACTTTTCCGAGTGGTTTTAGGAGTTGGGATCTGAATTCGGGACGAATCCTATTAAGCTGGGGGAGACTTGTAGCATTCGCGATCCTCAATAGGATCATTGGGTGCACCATGTCCAAGGATATGAGGGAAATATCTCGGAATAAGTATAGGAAATATTGGATTTAGGAGGAACCAATATTAAGATCGCAAAAAAGGAGAAGGAAATAATGAAGGAAAACCTATGTATTACCAACTAAAAAGAGGGAATTGAGCTAGATCAACGAGCTAACCAGCTGTCAGTAGCTCAAGTAGCTAAAAAGATGGAACTGAGCTAGACACTCAAGCTGTGTTAGCTGCTTGGTAGCTCGTACTAGCTGGGGGAGAGAAATTCCACTGGACTAGCTAAGGTGCTACTGGCTAGATAGACTTAGACGCGAGACTCAAGGCCGAGAAGAAATGGGTGGTGATATAGGATCGTATAACTTGTAATAGTTTATATGCAAACTCATAAATTGTATCGAATGTTTGTTATATAAATAAAAAGAATTTGGTTTACTTCTTTTAATCTAACAATGTGTTTTAAACTCTAATAAATGAATCACAAAATGAACCTCATACGAGAATTATCTAAGGAATGGACCCATAAAACGAGTTTAGTAAAGTAGAGATTCTCCTTAGACTTGAGGGTTCGGGACGAATCCTTACAACACTCCAAATATCAAGTTATCTCAATCATTTTACCTTTGTTTTGTGTCTTGCTTGAAGGAGCTTTGATTTATTTTTTGAATTCTCTTACAAGGTACGATCTTCATGGCTGAAAACTTCAATCTAGAAGGTGTTATAGCTGAAGTAACTACTATCAATACCCAACTCCAAACCAATGGAAACCAGATAGATAGGCTACAACAACCTCTGAGAACAGACCCTATTCGGAATATGCCTAATGAACCAGCTCTGGACAATCAGTATGAAGCCCCTCAAGATGTGAGACGAGATCCTAACCATTGGGGAAGAGAGTTTCTTGAAGAGTAACAACAAGCTAACATCTATCCTAAACTTACAGCCCCCAATTTTGCGGGAAAGGTTAACCCAGAAGCTTACCTTGATTGGGAGCTGCGTCATGAACACATCTTTGAACTATATTGTTACTTGGATCACAAGAAAGTTAGCTTTGATGTTGCTCAACTTACAGACAATGCCCTTGCTTGGTGGGATATAGATGTGGATAATAGGAGGAGACTTAGGTATGGGCACAATACTACTTGGGAATATATGAAGTATACTCTCCGAAAACGATATGTACCACACTACTACCACATGGAGTTACAAAATAAGTCAGGAAATTAGTGGACGGAAATAAGTCAGTTGAGGAGTATTTTCAAGAATTTGAAGGTACAAGAATCACCTAGAGACCGAGGAATCCAAAGAGAATCATATGGCGCAATTCTTTGTTGGCCTTAATGATTGTATTAGGAGAAAAGTAGAGAGACAACCTTATCATGACCTGCAAGATCTTTTTCATTTGGCAATCCAAGCAGAACAACACATCAAGCGTAAGATGGCAGCCACTAGTCGTTCCAAGCCGTGGGTTCCATGTAATGCTCGACCCAATGACAAAGGAAAATTGACTCCCGTTTTAAGAAATCGGCTCCATATGCTTATAAGGGCACCAGACCAAAACATGTGAGGTTCCCAAATACCTCTCGGGACAGAGACATTACATGTTTTAAGTGCAAGTTTGAGGCCACATGGCAAGAGAATTCCCTAACAAATGATTGATGATCCTCACGGCTGACGGGGGATACGAGTCTCAAGAGGAACAAGAAGATAACATCTCTGATCATGAGGAAAGCATTGAGTATCCAGACATGGTAGAACTCTTAGTTACAAGGAGAGTTTTAAGTACCATGATAATACCCGGTGTACCATGAACAACAAGGTTTGTAGTTTCATCAACGATGGAGGCTCATGCACTAACATAGCAAGCAAGGTTATGGTTGAAAAGCTAAGAATCTTAAAGATGAAGCATCCTATACCCTTTAAGCTTCGTTGGTTGAAAGGCAATGTGGAGTTGAGGAGTGCGGAGCAAGTAACTCTACCCTTTAGCGTGTGAAGGTATCATGATCATGTTCTTTGTGATGTGGTGACGATGCAAGCTGAGCATCTTTTGTTAGGAAGACCATGGCAGTTCGATCAAGAAGTCATATATGATGGACGCACCAACCGATATTCATTTACTCATGACAAGCGTAAGTACAGTCTAGCAGCACTTACTCCGGTTGAAGTACATGTGATGCAAGTCAAAATGAACAAGGACTCCCCGATAAGTAAAACTAGTCTCTTTGTTTCCTAAAAAGTAATTTCTAAGTTTTTGGAATCAAAATACATGCTGCTACTTATGATCTTTAGGTTTAGAGTGCTTAGAAGTTCCAGTTTAGGTGAACAATCTTCTTAAGTGTTTTGAAGACGTCTTTCCAGAGGAAATACCACCAGGTTTTCCTCCCATATGAGGAATTAAACATCAGATTGACCTAGTTCCTGAATCCGCATTACCGAATAGGCCTGCCTATAGGATAAATCTGGAAGAAGTTAGAAATTTAGAAAGCCAAATTTAAGACCTTATATATAAGGGATACATCCAGGAGAGTCTCACTCTTTGTGCATCGCCAGTTAAGAAATATGGGACGTGGTGGATGTGTGTGGAATGCCAAAAAATAAACAACATTACCATCAAATACCAGCATCCAATTCTTCGGCTTGATGACATGTTGGATTAACTTAGCGGAGCCACCGACTTCTCTAAAGTGGACTTGGAGAGTGGATATCATCATGTATAAATGAGAAAAAAGGATGAATGGAAGACCACGTTCAAAACAAAAAAGGTCTCAACGAGTGGATAGTCATGCCGTTTGGTCATACAAATGCTCCGAGCACTTTTATAAGGCTTATGAATCATGTTCTAAGGTCCTACATTAGTAAGTGTTGTGGTTTACTTTTATGCTATACTTGTTTATAGCACTTGTTTATCAGATCACTTGAAGCACCTTGAGCAAGTACTGGAGACCCTTCGTCAAGAAGGATTTTATGCAAATCTCAAGAAGTGCACGTTTTGCACTGATCAATTAGTTTTTTTAGGTTTTTTTGTACGTTCTCAGGGTCTACAGGTTGATCGAGAGAATATTAAAGCTATCTAGGAGTGGCCAACACCGAGTATCATCAGACATGTCCAAAGTTTTCACAGATTAGCTAACTTTTACCGACTGTTTGTATGAGACTTTGGTACTATAGCTGCACCCCTCACTGGCATAATCAATAAGGACATTGACTTTACATGGGAAGCTGTGAAAAAAGAATTTTTTAGGAAGCTTAAGGAGAGTCTCACTAAAGCCCATGTCTTGACGCTACCAAATTTTAACAAAACCTTAGAAGTGGAGTGTGATGCTTCGGGTGTGGGCATTGAAGTTGTCTTCACACAAGAAAAGAAACTCGTTTCATACTTTAGTGAGAAGTTAAATAGATCCTCACTTAACTATCCAACCTATGACAAGGAACTCTATGTGTTGGTGAGATCCTTAGAAGTTTGGCAATATTACTTGCTAGAAAGGAATTTGTAATCCATACGGACCATGATACATTAAAGCTTTTACAAGTGCATAAAATACTCAAGAGGAGACATGCTAGTTGGTTAGAGTTCATGTAAACCTTTCCCAACATCATTAAGTACAATAAATGCAAGGAAAATATAGTCATAAATGCCTTATCAAGATGTCATGCCATTATCACTATTATGGATACAAAGGTTCTAAGGTTTGATCCAAAGTTTGGAGCTATCTATAGAGAGTGTGACAAGGGGCATTCGGTCCATACTATAAACATGAGGAGTACTTGTTATGAGATAGAAGATTGTGCATTCCGCAAGGATCAATGAGGTAACCTATCACTCGAGAAGCTCACGGAGGAGAGCTTATGGGACACTTTGGAGTAGATAAGATGTTAACTGTGGTGGTGTAGCATTTCTTTTGGCCACATATGAAGAGGGATGACGAACGGTTCTGCTCCAAGTGCATTACTTGTTTTAAGACCAAGTCAAGAACACATCCCCACGGTTTGTATATGCCATTAACTATTTCTAACACTCCATGGGAGAATTTTTATGTACTTTGTTTTAGCCCTACTATAGATTCAAAACAAAGACTCCATCTTTGTTATTTTGGACCTTTCTCAAAAGTGCTGCATTTTATAACGTCCCATAAGACCAACGATGCAACACAAATGGCTGAATAGTTCTTTAAAGAAGTAGTGTGTCTACATGGAGTGCCTCGCACCATTGTAACATAAAGAGACACCAAATTCATGAGCCACTTCTGGAAGACTTTGTGGAGGAACCTCGGGACCAAGCTCTTGTTCTCCACAATTTTCCACCCCTAGTCAGATGGCCAAACTGAGGTTGTCAACCGTACTATATCAAATTTTCTTAGAGCTATAGTCGAAAAGAATTTGTGGAATTGGCTTGATTATTTTATGTTCATTGAGTTTGCTTACAATTGTGTTACTCATTCGACTTCTAAGTTTTTTCCCTTTTAAGTTTTTATGGATTCAAGCCACTGACACCTTTAGACCTATCACCACTACCACGGGATCACACCATGATCATGATGGAAACCGCAAGGCTGAGCTTGTGAAGATATTTCATCTTACGGTCACTGCTAACTTTGAGAAGAAAACGAATAAATACAAGAGACGAGTAGACAAAAACCGCAAGGAAGTGATTTTCCAACCATTTGAATGGGTTTGGCTATACCTAAGGTCTGAGAGGTTCCTAGAAAATAGTAGTTCCAAGCTAGAACTTAGGGGAGATAGTCCTCTTAAAATAATGGAGCGCACCAATGACACGCTTACCGTTTAGAAATACCATGTGAGTTAGCTATTTTTAAAACCTTCATTGTGGCTGGCTTGCTTCTCTTTGATGCAAGTGAATATATTATGAGGCCAGAACCTTATTAAGAGGGAGAGGATGATGTAAGCATCAAGAATACCACCAAAGAGATAACCAAGGACACCAAAGCTATAAAAACTTTGGAGGTTATAGGAGGGCCTATGACTCAATCTCGCATCCGAAAACTTAGAAATATATTCAACTTAGTTGTGTAGACATTGCTTAATACCATGGAACCTTCTCCAGAATCATATGTTTTAGCGCCGAGTCATCGCCAAGCCATAAAGTCCATACAACAGGGTCCGAGCAAACCGCTCGTACACGAGATGAGGGAGGTAATATTCCTCAGCAAAACCTTCTTTTAATGCTAATGCTCGAGAGACTTTTTCAGAAGCCAAGAACATGTACAAACCAGCTCTTGAGGATACCAGCTTCGAGAATCACTCAAAAACCAACCAGTTGTAGCTAACTCCAAGACAAATCATATCAAAACCAAGTTGGAATCAATGATGACAACACCCACCGCGATAGATCTGATGACACAGGTAAGTACGTTTCCTCGGATGATATTTTTCAAATGAATGTAGGACTCCATTTTCATTCAAAAACAATTACTAGAGAAGAATTTTACCGAGGAAAAACATACGTCACCCAAGCTGGATCGAGAGATGGACTAGTAGAGCACTCCACGCGCCAAGCGATGCCGAGTCAAGAACCAGGGGAAGACGATAGCATCAAGCATTAAGAACAGCTAAAACAGAACATTTAAAAAGCTGGAATGAGCTCCGAATATAAAGTGCATGAACATGACACGTCGATGCCACGATGGCCCCTTCTACGATCAACTAAGGTAAGTTCTATTTTTATTATAAAACTCTTTGCAGATAATGATGAAAACACATCTACTTCTAGTTGATTTAGAATCTTAG
Source organism: Cardamine chenopodiifolia (assembly GCA_963922655.1). Classification (NCBI taxonomy): domain Eukaryota; kingdom Viridiplantae; phylum Streptophyta; class Magnoliopsida; order Brassicales; family Brassicaceae; genus Cardamine; species Cardamine chenopodiifolia. The sequence goes on along the minus strand of OZ000490.1, from coordinate 14,258,211 downwards.
AGTCTTAGTGGTTGAGATCAAAGCCTCCATCTCGTGGAAAAGTTCTTGCTTGTGAGTACGACACAAGTTTCCATTTATGTTTTTTCCTTTTTCTTTTATTTGTCATATTTTTATTACGAGTAGGAAACCCTAGAATGCACCAGCTGATAGACTATTTAATAAAATCACCCTGCAGCTTTGTATTCGCATTTTTACCTAGCAATAAAATAACACAGTTCTTCAAAACCTTTCTCCCCTCCGAGAAAAGCCTAGTCACTCTTTGCTCCTTCGTGTGGATTCCCTATAGAACAAGAGTACTTGCTGTGTCAAAGAGCTTTTTATACTCTTTTTGGTGTTATCAATCTATCCAACCATGATTCATCGAGTCGACAAAAGAGGGTGAAGGTCATTTTGGTTATTCCCAATCCGTATCATCCAAGGCTCCCACCGAGTTTTTACTCGGCTCTACCGAATCCTTATCCGGCTCTCATCAGAGTCTTATATCACTTCTTGTACTTGATGACGTAGGGAAAGGTTTCAACAAACACTAACAACTTTGAATGCCATCTTTTCATAGTTATTTTTCCCCTTAAATGTTTGAGCGTTTCATGATCGGTATGTGACAAATTCCTTGGACAACAAGTAATAATGCCATGTCTCCAATGCCCTAACTAATGCGTATAGCTCCTTGTCGTAGCTGGGGTAGTTGAGTGTTGCTCCAATTTTCCTTTTTGAGTCAGCACTTACCTAATACCCAAACCTGATGCATCACACTCAACCTCAAACATAACATCAATGTTAGGTAAAGTTAGCATTGATGCCTCGGTGAGAATTTTCTTTAGCCAATTGAAAGTAAGTTTCTGTTTATTTCCTCAAGAGAATGGTACATTCCTCTTGATCACGACGGTGAGTGGGGCTGCAAAGCTACTGAAATCCTTAACAAATCGTCGGTAGAAGCTCGCCTACCCGTGGAAGCTTCAAACTTTTCCAATGTTAGTCAGTGTAGGCCGCTCTTTAATGGCTTTGATTTGTCTTCATAAAGTGTAAGCTCTGTGAACTCACAATTAAGCCTAAAAAGATAACTTTATCAGCGCAAGAGGTGCACTTCTTAAGGTTAGCGTAGAGCTTTTCCTTGCGGAGAACTTCTAAAAATTGCTCAAGATGCATTAGGTGATCCGATAAGCATTTGCTATAAATTAAAATGTCATCAAAATAAACAACCACGAACTTACTGATGAAGTTCTTGAGAACTTGCTCCATGAGCCTCATGAAGGTGCTCGGAGCGTTTGTCAAACTGAAAGGCATAACGAGCCACTAATACAAACCTTGTTTAGTGTTGAATGTGGTCTTCCATTTGTTTTCTTCTTTCATTCTTACTTGGTGATACCCACTTTTAAGATCCACCTTTGAGAATACAGTTTCTCCATTTAGCTCGTCCAACATATCATCTAGTTGTGGAATTGAGTATCGATACTTAATAGTGATGTTGTTTATAGCATCCCAATCAACACACATTCTCCACATGTCGTCCTTCTTTGGTACTAGCAACACTAGAATCACACAGGGGCTGAAGCTCTCATTAATGTATCCCTTGTTTATCAGCTCTTGAACTTGCTTCTCGAGTTCCCTAGCTTCTACCAGGTTTATCCGGTAAGCGGACCGGTTAGGTAAGGCTTCTCTGGGCACAAAACCATGTGGTGTTTAATACCTCTCATTGGTGGTAATCATTCTGGCATTCCATCATGGAAGATGTCTTGGAATCTTGGAACAATCGTGGTGACTTCTCCGGGTTTCGCCAAGTGTACAAAATCATAAATGAACGCCCCTTTATAAACCATTAGTAGCACTGTGTGTTTAGAAATCAAATACTTACAAACCAACTGGAGAGATATATAGAAGCTAGATATACTTACCTGGTTCTCCTTAGTCTTCTTGGTTTTCATCTCGTGGACTTGGGAAGGACAGAGGGGTGCTAAGTTGTATATGTTCTTGTAGGTAAAGGAGTAGTAGTTGGTTCTCCCATAGTGCATTACCTCTCTATCAAACTGTCAAGGCCTCCCTAGTAGTCGATGTCATGTTTGCATTGGCATCACGTCACAAAAAAACCAATCATGATACTTCCCAATGCTGAAAGAGATCGTAACTTGCTCCGGATTCTTCAACTTGGCTTGATTACTAAGCCATCACAACCTATATGAGCTCATGTGTTTTTGTTGTGTGAAGTCCCAGCTTGTCCACCATGTACTTGCTTGCCACGTTAGTGCATGATCCACCAAAGATGATGAGATTACGCACCTTGTTGTTGATGTTACAACATGTGTGGAATATATTTTACTGTTGAGCTGTCTCCTCTGGATTAACCATAACACTCAGCACTCATCTAGTGATCTAAAGCTCCCCTACCTCCGGATACTCGGTACTCTCTTCCGGTTTGGTGCCTCCTTCATCTTGTTCATCTTGAGAATCGTATTCTCCACTAGGCAGAAAGATCATCACTCTTTGATTAGCATAATCCCTAGCGTAATAGCATCATCCTTAGCACTTGAAACAAATAATATTCGTTGTCCTTTAAGTACCAACCGGTTATCCCGGTTGATGTTTTTTTCCCAGCTTGGCTCATTGCCTCTAGGCCTAAAATTGGGGTCTGTTTCTACTACTTTCCCTTATTTGGGGCTTTACTTGTGTTGAGAGAAGAAGACCAAGGTTGAGTCTGGTGCAGTAGTGGAGTAGAAGATGCTTTCTTCTTGATTTGATACTCAGCTTGTATGGCAAGGTGTAGAACCTCGTGCATTTGGTGATAAGGCTATCGCTCAAGGTTTCAAGAAATCTGGTCTTGTAATCTATCAACGAATTGAGTCATCAAGGATTCATCTGTATCATTTATCTCCGGTCGCCCCCTTAAGATCTCAAACTCATCATAATATTCTTCTACTGTCTTGTTACCTTGAATGAGCTTCCAAAATTTTTCTAATTTCTCGATGATAATGTGGATGAACATACCGTCTTTTCAAAGCCTCTTTCATGTCTTCCCAGGTCTTACTGTGACCATACCGGTTTCTCCTCCTCTCAGCTAGTTCATGGTTCCACCAAGTCAAGGCGTGCTCCACAAGCTGGGGGCATGCTACCGCTACCTTCTTTTGGTCGGTGTAATTGTAGCACTCAAAGATGTACTCCATACGCTTCTCTAGTACAAGTATGCATCGGGATCAACCTTTCTAGCAAAGGTTGGTGGAATAACCTTCATGTTGGGGCCTCTTTGGTTGTAATGTTCTTCTCTCTCGGAACCTTCCATGGTGGTAAGGATCCCATCTTCCGTGTCTAGGCTCCGGTTGATGATTGTATTGGAGATTATCTTCCTCAGTCCCATACAAATCTTCCTCATTACGAGCTCCCCTCCAAAGTTGAACATTCCTAGCGTTTGCATCTGGGGGATGTTCTATACGAGTCATTCGCTCATTAATGGCTTGCAACCACTAGTTGGCTAGCATTTGAGCCATGGCATTTAATTGCTCGACTTGTGGAGGTGGTGATGATATCCATTGTTCTTCCATCTCAAGTTGTTCATACAATCATGTGAACAATAACTAGGTGATATGCTCAACAAGGACCACAAAGCTCAATAAATCTTGCAAGAAAAATAAATTCACAAACAATTTAAATTCCTTTTTTATTTTATTAAATTCCGACAATACCTAATTCAAACAAAGAAATAAGACAAAATAAAATTTATGGTTTTTTACATGGTTTTATGAAACAAAATAATTAAAATAAAAATTATGAAAATAAAGCAATCAAGTCCGAAATTTTTTTATGGGTTTTTTTCTAGGGCTCTCAGCTAAAAACAAAACAAATAAACTTGTAACAAAAGAAAGATGAAATCGAAAAAAAATTAATGTGGAACCGCTTAGGCTTTGATACCATATGATATAGCCCTTGAAAGAAAAAGACTAAAGGATAAGGATGATGACTCCAAAGGTGCTTTAGCTCTCTCTTTGGAACCAAGAAGATGGAAGCAATGCGGGGAATCGACGAGCTGGCCTTCGCTCTCTCTCGTGGATTCAATAGATGACGTGAAGATGGATCGAAATGTGACACAGAAGGGTGAGAATTCTCTGATACGATAAGGGTTTCCCTCGAGATTAGGGGGTAGTCGAGCCTAAAAGTTAAGAGCTAGGTTTCTTACTTGAAGAAATGAGTTATTTTATTAATCAAAAGGTAAATAATGATACACAAATGCAGGGGGACTTGATAATATTCCATCAGCTAGCCCAAGGGACAAAAGAAAGTAAAAACACAACAAGTAAAGAATAAAAAACATAACGAAATAAACTACACCCATTTTACATCTCGACCTTAAACTAATAAAACAAAAAATTAAGTAAGTGTTTAATACACTCTAAAAGAACTAGATTCTTTAGTTTGAACCTGCAAAGACAACAAAAATTGAATTCACGCGACTTACCTTGGCGCGGTTGAGGTTGAAGCTCGAAGGTTCCTCCTTGAAGCCTACTCGGGTATCTTTTAATCCAGCTTGGTCATCGCCCGTTTCTTTTTGGTAGATAAACTTTTCTAGGCCAGTTTCCAAGTGCACTATTGATCCTAGCTTCAACGCTCGAGTGGTTTTGGTTGTGGATGATTTTGTCGGGTCTTCTCGATCTTTGGACTCGGTGCTTGATTCTTCATGTATCATTTCTGGTTGCATAAAAAATCTCTTAGAGTCTGCTTCGAGTAGTCAATTTCTAGGGGTTGATTTGTCAGTGAAACTCGAAGCTTAGCAATTTGGCCCGAGGAGATTCTCCTGTGATTACTTCTCAGTTTTTCCTCAGATATTCTCAGTGCTCTCGGGTATCTCCTGTTTTGCTAGTACTTCCTGCATTGTTTCTCAGCCAAACGTAATTAAATGTTGTATTTTCCAAGTGGAACGAGAGCTTACCTCATGTGCACGAGTCATTATCTCTTTGGACCATGGAGCTTGAGTTTTCTCGGTATCGGCTACACGGTACGTGGTGTAGCTCGGTAATTTTGCTTCTTCCTTGATCAATAGAGATTGTACAACATCATTGAACTTTTTCCTAAGCCTATTGAGTTGGTTACGTGTAATGGGGCCCTCTTTTACAATTGGTATCTCGGTTATGCTTTGGGGTTCTATTACTCGAATGAACCATCCAAACACTTGAGGAAATGTTGAGACTTGGTGTATCTTAAGGTGGTATAGAGTGATTGTACGGGTTGGGGCAGTCGTGTACAAACTGCTTCTATTACCAGGAATCAAAGATACATATGATCAAGGTGTTTCATGTATCGCAATTAAAGAATGTTAAATTTTCTTTCGAGTTAAAAGAAAACATAATTGTGGAAGCCAAACCTGTTCGAATAATTTATCAGATGGAAAAGGGCACAATAAGGAAAAAGATACATATGAGCAAGGTCATTTGGGATTGTAATTTAAGCGAGGAGGCTAGTTGGGAAACCAAAACCAAGATGAAGGCTGATTTTCCTTAGTCGTTTAAAGAGATGGACAATACCCAACTGGACACATATTCGGGGACGAATCGTAATCAAGTAGGGAGACTTGTATCGTCCGCGATCCTAAATAGGGTCATTGCGTGAAACTTAGTCCGGTGATAGGTGGGAAATCTCGGGCTAAATTAAAGAGGTATTGGATCAAGTGGTGATTCAATACTTATAAAAATGAAGAAAAATGGGAATATAAGAATTCCTAGCAGGTGACAAGGATGGAGCTGGAGTGTCGAGTTAAGCAACTCTTTTCAGCTGCTTAGCAGGTGACAATGATTTTTATTTAATAACTGAAATTATTTTAAAAATATTTACCACGATATATATTTTATATTCAGTCATTATCTTTTATATATTTTAAAATTCAGTTATTATCTTTTTGAATATTCTAAATTTTTCAGAATACATATTCTAAAATTCTGAGAATATGTATTCTAATTGTTAGAAAGTGTAATCTAAATTTTTTTAAATCATTTACAACTATTAGTATAGGTATTCTAAAAACATCAAAATATTTATTCTAAATAATTCAAAAAAATATTCTAATATTTTCATTTTAAAAATCGTAGAACATGAACAATTGTTAGAATACGTAATATAATATTTTCAGACCATGAACAAATAGTAGAATACGTAATCTAAAAATTTTATCTTGGCAGAATACCTATTCTAGAATTTTTAAAACAATTTTAATTAACCTAAAAACCTATTTAAATCTGCATAAAATGAAAAAAAATTTTCTTCAAATCTTCTTAATAGGTGTGTATCTACATGTTTTTATGGTTTTTTGGAAAATGATATTAATCTAATAGTAGGGATAGGTACAAAAAATAATAATTTAAAAATATATATATAGATGAACGATAAAACTCATGAATTTTCCCAATAAAAAATTCCAACAAAACCATCCTAAGCTGATCGGAGTTAAATGTCTACACATTCGGAAAATTGTCCGAAATAAGTTAATTACCTCCTCTCTTATCCAAACAGAGTCATTTGAATTAACCAACCTAATCCAAACGACACAATCTTATAAAGATGATACATCTCTCCTCTTCTAGGCCTATGAAAATTTTGAGTATCAACTATGGCAGAACTCTCTCTTCCTCCCAATTCTCTTTTCCTCGGATTCGATTGCTCTACTCAGTGAGTTTAACTCTTGATTTTGTTTTTCTTTCCAGTTAAACTGCACTTTGATCATAATCTGTGTTCGGTCATTTTGAAATTCGTGAATTTCGTTGTCAATTAAATTCCAAACTTATCAGATTTGTTTTCTTTACGTAAATTGATCATTTGAAATTCATTCGTCAATTTTTTCATAAATTTTGATCATTTTAACCAGATTTCGATTTTAGTTTTGCCAAAGTTTCGATTTTATTCACCAAATTTGATCTTTTTGAAATTCGTTAGTTTTGGTCATCAATTTTCATAAAACTCTGCAATTTCGATCTGAATCGTAACGATATTATTGAACTGATTCCATATTTTCTTTATTACCCATTAAGGTCCCTGAAAGCAACTGTGCTGGATTCAGACCTCAACATTGTCACAACCGAACTCATTCATTTTGATTCTGACCTTCTTCATTACAAAACCAAAGATGGAGTTTACAGAGATACTACAATAAACGGTAGAATTATATCCCCAACTCTCATGTGGGTTGAGGCACTTGATCTCATTCTCCATAAGCTCTAAAATTCAAATTTCGATTTTAAGAAAGTAATTGCGGTTTCTGGAAGTGGTCAGCAACATGGTAGTGTGTATTGGCAAAGGGGTAGTTCACAGATATTGAGATCATTGGATTCAAAAAGATCTTTGAAGGAACAACTCGAAAACACCTTTTCGGTTAAGGAATCACCTATATGGATGGATAGTAGTACTACAAAGGAGTGTAAAGAGATTGAGAATGCCGTAGGGGGAGCTATGGAATTGTCAGAGATTACTGGTTCTCGTGCTTATGAGCGGTTTACTGGCCCGTAGATTCGGAAGCTTTTTATTGAAAAGGAAGATGTGTATAAGAGTACGGAGCGGATATCGCTTGTTAGCTCTTTTATGGCATCTTTGTTGATTGGAGATTATGCTTTGATTGATGAAACTGATGCAGCTGGGATGAATTTGATGGATATTAAAAACCGATGTTGGTTTAACACTGTGTTAGAGGTTTGTTTGTGATCGATTTCGAGGATATAGTTAGACATGAAAATGGTTGTTGTGTAATTGGTTTAATTTGCAGGCTGCAGCTACAAGTTTGGAGGAGAAACTTAGAAAGTTAGCACCAGCTTATGCTACTGCTGGTTTAATTTCTCAGTATTTTGTTCAGAGGTTAGTATCGATTGTGTCTTCGAAACTGGATTTATAAACTGGTTAAAAGAAGATTGAATTGTTAGTGATTAGGTGATAGATGTTTTTTTGTATGCATTTAAAACTTAACTTCAAGATTCTTGGAGTCTCACATGTCAGATTCAGCAATCCTTTTGGATTTGTTTTAGGTTCGGTTTTGAAAAGAACTGTGTGGTTGTGCAGTGGTCAGGAGATAATCCTAATAGCTTGGCAGGTACATATTCAACAACATAAGCTTGGGGTGAAGTTCATATACATTTTCACATTTCTATTTATTTAGTTTTTGAGTGTGGGCGTGTATCTATCGACTGGATGCTATCTGTAGTCATATATGAAATAAGTGTTCTTCAGGTCTAACTCTTAGTACTCCTGGAGTTCTGGCGATCAGTCTTGGGACCAGTGACATGGTAAGGCACTTGATTCTTGTCGGGTTTTCTAGTTAGTTATGCCAGAAACAGACTAGTATTCTTACCATTTCACTTGTCAAACATTGTAAACTCTGATATGTTTCTGGGATTACCAAAGAATATCAACCAAGTCTTGAAGGCCATGAGTTACCTAATCCGGTGGACCCTGAGAGTTATATGGTAATGTTGGTTTACAAGAATGCTTCTCTCACCCATGAAGGTAGTCATAACTGAAAACTCTGACTCTTACCTGTTGTTAAGAGTTTTGTTTGATCCTCTGAAACAATTCGAAATATGTGATCTGTTTCAGAAATTCGCACCGTTGTGCTGAAGGATCTTGGGATGTTTTTAATAAGTGTTTGCAGGAAACACAGCCACTAAACAGTAAGTTGCTATTTCATAGTCGTTCAGGTGTTCATCTATAAATATATTCATGTTCTTTGTTTTCATAATACACAACTGGATTCATTAGATGGGAAACTCGGCTACTACTACACTGAATGAAATTCTGCCCCCACTTCCCGGTATGTTATTGAGTTATTCTCCTTTCCATACCATTGCTTTCGGCAACACGCTATAAGCTTCTTTACTAATGTATTTCCCAATACTTAGTTGGCTCTCATCGTTACATTCTTGAGAACTTCTCTGGTGAGTCTCTCGAGGGTGTGAAGGAACAAGAGGTCAATGAGTTCGACCCTCCCTCAGAGGTAAGCAAGTACACACATACACGAGGAAATTACATAGTTTGATCTCATCCCAATATTGTTTCTTGTCAGGTTAGGGCATTGATTGAAGGTTAGTTCCTTTCAAAGCGAGCTCATACTGAGAGATTTGGTATGCCTTCCCCTCCAATCCGAATCATAGCCACTGGAGGTGCATCAGCTAAAGAGAATATCCTCAGTCTGATCTCGGCCATCTTCGGTTGTGATGTATACACTGTCCAAAGGCCTGGTAAGACTTGCAGCATTACTTGTTTATGCGCTGATCTCTTTACAAATTAAACAGTGTTTGTTTTCACAGACTCAGCATCACTTGGAGCTGCACTAAGAGCTGCGCATGGTTGGCTCTGCAACAAAAAAGGAAGCTTTGTTCCCATTTCATATCTTTACGAGGGGAGATTAGGGAAGACATCTCTAAACTGCAAGCTTAAGGTTAAAGCAGGAGATGCGAATATCGCTTTAACTTACGGTTTGTTGATGAAGAAGAGGATGGAAATAGAGAAAAAGCTTGTTGAGAAGTTCGGACACTTCTGAAAAAAACCCTACTCTTTAATAATTTTTAGAAGAGTTTAAAGCTAAATAAGATCTACTGAAAAAACAAAGTTTTGCTTGTTCCTCAGAATAAAATGTGCATTTTTAGCAAATTAACCACAAAGTATTGATCTTATGAGTTCATGAAAATGACGCTTGTATAAGATTTGGATTCTCTAAGAAATTCTTGTGATATTCTTGAAGAGCGATAAACAACTGTGCACATAGTGAATGAGAGAAACAAATACAGAAAACTCAAAGGGCATAAATTTATAGATCACATTGTTAGTAAATATCAATAAAATCAAATGATCTGCAGGATAAGAAAGATTTCACAATTTTCTGGTGGAAATATTTCAAGGAAAAAATACAAGATTACTGACGACGAATCATATCCATCTTCTTCATCCAGAAAACACCAAAATAAAACCCCCCCAAAAATCCAGAAAAAATAGAAAAAGCTTTGAAATTAGTGTTTTTGTTTTTGCTTTTGCTTTATAAGATATACTAGTATTACATTTGTACTTCGTACGGGAACAAAATGGTTATAAAGATTAATCAGTTAAAAATTAAGTTCAGATAGTTAAACCAATAAATACATATAGATATAAATTATTTGTAGCTTTTAAGTGAGATATATGTAAAAAAAACTAATAATGTAAAATTCATAAAATAAATAAATAATTAGATACATTTGGAGAAAAACTATTTGATTGTATGTAAATGAAATATTTGTCTTGGTCTTTCCTCTGATCCAGACTGACATACTCATGGATCAATTTCTTTAAATTTCTTTGTTATTGTTCTCTTTTTTACTTTCTTGGAAAGCCAAATTCTTTGAGACTCAGCCTATTATCAAAGCATTACTTGTTATAGTCATCAAGTTAACCAACTCTAGCTACTTTTCGTTCTTGTATCTCCAGTATGTGGAACAGGTATTCTTCCTGTCACAAACATTTCAAGCAGTGTTTAAATTTGTCTGTTTGAAAAAGATTTAACCTGAAGAAAACAAAAAAAAGATAAATAAACAAGAATGTGCTTCTAAACTACACATGTGTAACACAAAAATATCATAATTCTAATATCGGATTTAGGACTTACAAATAAGAAATTATTATTAGTAGATAACCATGTGAAATATTTTCGGATTTAGATGACTATTCTTAATATGTTCAACCTAAGTAATGTAAATTCAGAGAACTGGTTTTTCATCTTTATTAAAAGTGTGTATTTTTTTTATAAAAAAAGTGGTCTTGTCTCAATTGAGTTTTTTAGTTTTTGGGTTTTAATAAGACAACCATTTTAGATTTTTCAATTTTAGAACTTTTATTTTTGTTCTATAAGTTTCAAAAACGGTATTATAAAGGTTTTCTTGAATATAATTTTACATAATATTAAAAAAATGTAAAATGAGAGAGAATTATTGTGAGAAAAAAAAATGAATTTTGATAAAGAGTAGTCGTAATCTTGAATCGACTTATTTGCCAAATTCGTTGAATATGACTCACATTTGAACGTGGTAGTGGTAGGGATCAAAATGGTCATTAAATTCTCCAACTTTTGTAATCTCACAAAACTATTCCCCAACTTTCACCTGTACCAATTAATTATCAAAATTCAAGTTGACTATGCTAAGTTGGACTTACTATTAGTAAACGTTAAAAGAAAAAAAATAGTTAACTTTCCGTTTTTGCAAGAATCACTTTCTCTTCTCCTTACGTGATCTTGATTGATTGTCCACCAAAAACCCCATCCTCTACCTCAATTTTCCTTAGGTCAGTTATCTATTACAAACTTTAAACCTACAATGTTGTTGCTACTTGTGTGTTCTTCAATCTTCGAAATTGAGGCTTAACGGTCGAATGAAGCAGTTTGGAAAGATTTAGTATCCCAAGACATGAAGCTGTTTGGAACGATTTAGTATTCCAAGACATATATTTGCCTCTACAACTTTCTACAGAAGGCAAAAGCATCTTATGCAATATAGGAATGTAAAATTTTATTCAACAAAAAACCTTGGTCATTATATCCATCTTTGAGTTGAGATAGTATATAGAGAAACAATTTTAAAATAACATAATAATATAGAAGCATTTCATGAAGATTTTAAAATTTGTTCCCAAATTATTCTTGTAATTCATCCTTTATAATTTCCTGATTTTGTATAGTTGAGAGTCGGTTTCGAACTGCTCTCCCCATATATCTAACCCAACACATCAAACAACATACCAAGCGAACTTCAATTATCAAAGCAAAAAGACGTGTGAAATCCACTCCTCACCTCAACTTTATGGAACTCCTTTGCTTAATCTCGATACTTTAGAAGTTTTTGCCACATCCAAGAGCCAACACTCCTATTCAACTTTATCGACCAAAAAGATCCCTTCCAAATCAGATTCTTATGGACCCAATTCACCCACAAATAATTCTTTGACGATACCAATCTCCAGATCAACTTATAACAACTCACCTTGTTCGCTTCAGCCAAAGATTTAAGTCCAAGCTCCCTTTAGATTTTGGTTTACAAACATCAGCCAAAGCCACTTTCAATTTATTTGGATTTAAGGTTGTTCCAGACCATAAGAAAGTAAAACTTATCTTCTCAATTTCTTTGATGCAAGCCTGAGTAAGGCTAAAGGAAGCTATCCAAAAGGTTGTCAAACTCACAATCACCGAGGAAAGTAATTGTAGTCGACCCGTAAAATATAGGAAACAATTCTTCAAAGATACAATATAAGGTTGTATTTTCCAAAACTCTTCATCAACTGGCTTGAACTCATCCATTTTAACAATGGCGTTAACAATCTTAAATGGACACTTTGGCTTATGTGGAGCATTAGCTAAAGAGATAATTCTACATAGGTGATTCGAGCATCCCTTAGCCTCAAAGAAACAATAAGACTTATATGGACGCTGCAACCAAAAATTATTAACAAGAACACGATCAAGTTTCTTGCACACTAATCCTTCTTTGCACTTGCTACACCAAGTGTAACGGGGACCATGATAAGCCATATCTACCAAGGAGCAGTAACACAACATATCTTGAAAATCAACCATACCAAGCAGAGGGACCTGGGATATAGAGGAAAGTGAGTGCTCAACCAAGTCCAGTACCTCATTAAAGTCGCCTACACATCAATGGTTTCCCTCGAAATTGAGTCAAGTTTTGATGATATTTAAGATCTCTCCACAACTCACGACGTTCTTCCAAGACATTTGAGGCATAAAAAACGTACATAAAACTCCTTCGATGACTCCTTGAGTTTAACCAAGCATGAAATCAAATGCTATGTTTCAAATACAACTTTTAACTCCACCTTTTTACTCCACACCACACAAATCCTCCCTAATGGATTGTGTTCATAGTTTGAAACCATAGACCAATCACTAAAAATAGAATTAGGAATGCGACCTGCCTTACTTTCTGTAACTCTCATTTTCATCAAACCCCCAAACTCCATTACCACTGATGCTTCCTTGATTTATTGAGTCCACGAACGTTCCAAGAGAAAAATGACATTAATGTTTTTTCTGGGAATTCTCCTTTCCGATACCGCTTAGGATAAATTCCCCATCTTTTTGAGAAGTTTTAGCAAAGTATTTGTGCGCTACTTTAGAGGATCTCAGTAGTGGAGCCTGACTCAATGTATTTTCTTTACCTTTTGTAGCTTGTAGATAACCTGAAAACGAGCTTTCTGGGTAAGATCCGATAGAGACAGAGGTCGGCTCAGTTACTTCCTCCCGTACGATCGAGCTCACTCCCTCTAGAATGATTATGAAGTTAGCTTATTCTCTGTTTTTAATTCCTCCTCCTTCATTACATTTGCTGCCTCCTCTTCCTGATCTCTTAAAACATCAAACCATGATGGTGATGCGATTATGACCTAGCCATATACTAAACCTGCATAATTCTTTGCAGACTTTTTGCCCCCCCCCCCTCCGAGTGAGAGACCTTGGTCCACTCATTGTCCGTGGACTTTAAAACTAGGGAAGTCAGAATTATCTCACCTTCCTCCATCTCCGAATCACCACAACCTTGAACTTCACAATTATTATCACCTATGGATCCCTCTTCAAGCTCTTTCTTCCTTACTATAATATCAGTGGATGCACTCTTCCCTACATTCTCAGTACCAACTTCGTTTAAAGTAGTATAGGAGTGTTGCAACAGCTCCTCAGATCTAGCACTCTGTTTTGGATGATTCAATTGAATTGGACCTTGCTAAACCTTCACCAAACAACCCTCATCGATATTCCTCTATGTCCAATGAGTGTGCAGATGATCTCTTGCTTGGTCTCCATGGAGGATAGGACATGTTTTATTTGTTCTTTGTCTATGCATCTAATGGAGGAGAGGAGCTGAGCATTCTTTGGACAGAGTTAAAAGCAATAAAAGTCTCGCTTACTTTCCGTGATATGTCGTGGCTGTGTCTGGAGGATTTTAATGACACTCTGGCTAGTGAAGAGCATTAGGGAGGACTTCCAGCTGCAGCTTTCTCTAGTATTCTTGCCTTTCAAGAGACAGTTCACTATTTTTCTTTTCTTGATATGGTCTACCATGGTCCTCTTTTCACCTGGTGCAACAAAAGAGAAAGCCAGTTGATCTTTAAAAGCTCGATAGGGTCTTAATCAATGATTCTTAGCTACGCATGCATCCATACTCGTACTGCATTTTTGAAGTGGGAGGCTGCTTGGACCATCTCCGAGGCCACGTTCATCTCTTTGATACTCCTTTGAACCCTATAACTCCTTTCAAATTTTCTAATGCGCTTTTGCAGGTGGAGGAATTTTACCCTATGGTGGAGATCTATTGGACCAATACAAAGGGGTTATTTGTATCCACATCTTCTCTATTTCGGTTCTCGAAGAAGGTGAAGGCTCTAAAACTACAAATCAGAGCGTTGAGCCGTGTAAAGCTCCATCACTTGTCTAGGCGAGTTGAAGAGGCTTATGCTGACCTATGCACATGCCAAGCGACCACTCTTGCCCATCCCGATACTTCCGCGTCGGCTTTGGAAGCTTTGGCTTTTGAGAGATGGGAGAAGGTCTCTCACTTAGAGGAAGTTTTCCTTAGAAAAAGAGTAAAGTTACATTGGTTGGAGGTAGGAGACAAGAATAACCGCTATTTCCACAATGCGGTTAAGGAACGACAAGCACGAAATTTGATTAGAGAAATTCAAAACCAAAATGGAGTCAACATAAAGCAACCAGAGGAGATCAAGTCAGAGACGGTAAGGTATTTTACTTATATTTTTACTCACACTCCTTTGGATTTTACAAGAGCTACGACTTTAGATTTGAACACGCACCTTGAGTTTTGTTGCACTAAAGCAGAGAAGACCCAACTCTGTGCGGTAACTTTGCCAGAAGAAATTAAAGGGGTCCTCTACTCCATGCCATCAAACAAATCCCCAGGTCCTGACGGTTACACAGTAGAGTTCTTTAAGGAGATGTGGCCTATAATCGGTAAGGATTTTGTTGTGCCGGTTCAATCATTCTTTGCCTATGGTTTCCTTTCCAAGGTGGTCAATACGACAATTTTTGCTCCATTCTTGAGAAAAGTTGCATCCACAGTTATCACTTTCCTCCTAGCCTGAAACCCTCAATGCTAACTCCTAATGTGATGAATAGGTACTTAAATTTCTTTCCTTCATCTAATTTCACTTTTGTTACTGTACCATGATTGACTTTCTCTAACATGTACAAATAACAATACAACAACTTATAACTTTCTTCTCGATTACCACGCACATTACTAATAGCTTTTTTTTCCCTCTCAACGCTGTGGAATATGAAACTTTCACACCAACTTTACCATGAACAAGGGAGATAATACTTTTAGGAGTTGGAGTGTCCATTTGTCTTGGATAATCTTGATGCAAAACAAATGCAACTAATCTTGCTGTGCCTTTTCTTTAATAGTTGCTTGTACTCGCACTAGCCCGAGACCATATATGAATTTTGTTGTAAGTTCTAACCGAGAAATTATCTCTCTTTCCAACCTTTGCAGCTCGTAAATGCCATTTACAGGTTTCTTGACAACATTTTAGCAATAATCTCCTCGTATCTGAATTCTTTACAACAAAACCAAAACAATTCTGAGATGCAGCTCTATTCACCAGATCTTGCACTGCCTGCTTATTTGTAAATTCCTGACCGATTTCCAGCCCCATACCATCTTCCCATACCTCTATGCACTGATTATCTTCTACATCATGTAGAAGCTCAACATGTTCATCATGCATAGCTAAGCTATTTATACTGTTATCCATAGCTACAACAAGTGGTACATTCCCACACTCTCTACTAACATCATCCTCCATTCCCTTACAATGTTGTTCTGCTTGTTCGTCGTAAGGAATAATAGCACAAACATTTGTAGTAATTTCATCATCCTTTGAATACAACTCGTCATAGTTCACACCAAAAGAACTTCGGGGACCCACTGTTGAATGTTGCTCGTTACACTGATCTATTACCGAGACGTTGGTGACCTCCACATACAAAACACATCTACGTTGCTCTTTATCAATAGTCGCTAGATAAACAGACACATCCTCATCACCGGTAATAACTGATGGTATTTGAGCTCCCACTAACAATGGAATGTAACTCAATTTCAATTTCACAATATTTTCCTCTATTGCAACCTTCTTGCATATCCTAGCTTCTAACATTGACAAAGTTATCTCCTCCACTGTTGTATTTTTAAACAATAAACCGTAGATGCGACCTTTGGAATTCCATATATACTTCTTTGAAACAAATTTCCCGTAATCAAAATGTATGGTTATGTTATTGCTCATTGATTCCTGCGAAAGAATATAAAACACACAATCAACTTCAGCCAGTATAACTAGTATTACTAGTGATGCAACTTCAATTAGTAACACTATTCATACTCGTTATATTAAGTATTCCCCATTGTACAATGTTATCATATCACTACGATTCAACCACTGTATTCCATTCATTACCAATGCATAGTTACTAATCATCAAAGAAATCATGGTTAGAGAACGAATGTGCATACCAAATTAATGATTTTTAAATCAGTAATACTAGTGTTACTAGTTATACAATTTCAATCAATAATACTAGTGTTACTAGTTATTAAACTTTAATCAGTAATACTAGTGTTACTAGTTGTACAACTTCAATCAATGGTACTAAAGTTAAGTTACTAGTTATACAACTTTAATCAGTAATATTAGTGTTACTAGTTATACAACTTCAATAAGTAATACTAGTGTTACTAGTTGTACAATTTCAATCAGTAATACTAGTGTTACTAGTTATATTTTCTCCCTCAGTAATACCCAGTTGTACTTAGTTCTCCGTTTGTTGTAACTCAAATTGGATGATTTCTGGTTGAAATCCCTCTAATCTTCTGATGATTCGCTACAATTCAATAACTACAATACATTCATTACCAATACGTCATAATTAATCCATTAAGAATGGTTAAAACAATAAACCGTAGATGCGACATTTGGAATTCCATATATACTCCTTTGAAACAAATTCCTAGTAGTCAAAATGTATGGTTATGTTATTGGTCATAGTTTCCTACGAAAGAATATAAAACACACAATTAACTTCAGTCAGTATTACTAGTGATGCAACTATAATTAGTAACACTATTAATACTAGTTATGTTAAGTATTCCCATTTGTACAATGTTATCCTCTCACTACGATTCAACCACTGTATTCCATTCATTACCAATGCATAGTTACTAATCATCCAACAAATCATGGTTAGAGAACGAATGTGCATACCAAATTAATGATATTTCAATCACTAATACTATTGTTACTAGTTATACAATTTCAATGAATAATACTAGTGTTACTAGTTATTAAACTTCAATCAGTAATACTAGTGTTACTAGTTGTACAACTTCAATCAGTACTACTAAAGTTAAGTTACTAGTTATACAACTTCAATCAGTAATATTAGTGTTACTAGTTATACAACTTCAATAAGTAATACAAGTGTTACTAGTTGTACAATTTCAATCAGTAATACTAGTTTTACTAGTTATACATTCTCCCTCAGTAATACCTAGTTGTACTTAGTTCTCCGTTCGCTGCAACTCAAATCGGATGATTTCGGGCTGAAATCCCTCTAATCTTCTTATGATTCGCTACAATTCAACAACTACAATACATTCATTACCAATACGTCCTAATTTATCCATTAAACATGGTTAAAACAATAAACCGTAGATGCGACCTTTGGAATTCCATATATACTCCTTTGAAACAAATTCCTAGTAGTTAAAATGTGTGGTTATGTTATTGCCCATTGTTTCTTGCGAAAGAATATAAAACACACAATTAACTTCAGTCAGTATTAATAGTATTACTAGTGATGCAACTATAATTAGTAACACTATTAATACTAGTTATGTTAAGTATTCCCATTTGTACAATGTTATCCTCTCACTACGATTCAACCACTGTATTCCATTCATTACCAATGCATAGTTACTAATCATCCAACAAATCATGGTTAGAGAACGAATGTGCATACCAAATTAATGATATTTCAATCACTAATACTATTGTTACTAGTTATACAATTTCAATGAATAATACTAGTGTTACTAGTTATTAAACTTCAATCAGTAATACTAGTGTTACTAGTTGTACAACTTCAATCAGTACTACTAAAGTTAAGTTACTAGTTATACAACTTCAATCAGTAATATTAGTGTTACTAGTTATACAACTTCAATAAGTAATACAAGTGTTACTAGTTGTACAATTTTAATCAGTATTACTAATGTTACTAGTTATACTTTTTCCCTCAGTTATAGCCAGTTGTACTTAGTTCTCCGTTCGCTGCAACTTAAATCGGATGATTTCGGGCAGAAATCCCTCTAATCTTTTGATGATTCGCTATAATTCAACAACTACAATACATTAAGTACCAATACGTCCTTATTTATCCATTAAGCATGGTTAAAACAACAAACCGTAGATGCGACCTTTGGAATTCTATAAATACTCCTTTGAAACAAATTCCTAGTAGTCAAAATGTATGGTTATGTTATTGGTCATTGTTTCTTGCGAAAGAGTATAAAACACACAATTAACTTCAGTCAGTATTACTAGTGATGCAACTTCAATTAGTAACACTATTCATACTCGTTATATTAAGTATTCCCAATTGTACAATGTTATCCTATCACTACGATTCAACCACTGTATTCCATTCATTACCAATGCATAGTTACTAATCATCCAACAAATCATGGTTAGAAAACGAATGTGCATACCAAATTAATGGTTTTTCAATCAGTCATACTAGTGTTACTAGTTATACAATTTCAATCAATAATACTATTGTTACTAGTTATTAAACTTCAATCAATAATACTAGTGTTACTAGTTGTACAACTTCAATCAGTACTACTAAAGTTAAGTTATTAGTTATACAATTTCAATCAGTAATATTAGTGTTACTAGTTATACAACTTCAATAAGTAATACTAGTGTTACTAGTTGTACAACTTCAATCAGTACTACTAAAGTTAAGTTACTAGTTATACAACTTCAATCAGTAATATTAGTGTTACTAGTTATACAACTTCAATAAATAATACAAGTGTTACTAGTTGTACAATTTCAATCAATAATACTAGTGTTATTAGTTATACATTCTCCCTCAGTAATACCTAGTTGTACTTAGTTCTCCGTTTGCTGCAACTCAAATCTGATGATTTCGGGCTGAAATCCCTCTAATCTTCTGATGATTCGCTACAATTCAACAACTACAAAACATTCATTACCAATACGTCCTAATTTATCCATTAAGCATGGTTAAAACAATAACTCCTTTGGAATTCCATATATACTCCTTTGAAACAAATTCCTAGTACTCAAAATGTATGGTTATGTTATTGGTCATTGTTTCCTACGAAAGAATATAAAATACACAATTAACTTCAGTCAGTATTAGTAGTATTATTAGTGATGCAACTTCAATTAGTAACACTATTAATACTAGTTATATTAAGTATTTCCAATTGTACAATGTTATCCTATCACTACGTTTCAACCACTGTATTTCATTCATTACCAATGCATAGTTACTAATCATCCAACAAATCATGGTTAGAGAACGAATGTACATACCAAATTAATGGTTTTTCAATCAGTCATACTAGTGTTACTAGTTATACAATTTCAATCAATAATACTATTGTTACTAGTTATTAAACTTCAATCAATAATACTAGTGTTACTAGTTGTACAACTTCAATAAGTACTACTAAAGTTAAGTTACTAGTTATACAACTTCAATCAGTAATATTAGTGTTACTAGTTATACAACTTCAATAAGTAATACTAGTGTTACTAGTTGTACAACTTCAATCAGTACTACTAAAGTTAAGTTACTAGTTATACAACTTCAATCAGTAATATTAGTGTTACTAGTTATACAACTTCAATAAGTAATACAAGTGTTACTAGTTGTACAATTTCAATCAGTAATACTAGTGTTACTAGTTATATTTTCTCCCTCAGTAATACTCAGTTGTACTTAGTTCTCCGTTTGTTGTAACTCAAATCGGATGATTTCTGGTTGAAATCCCTCTAATCTTCTTATGATTCGCTACAATTCAACAACTACAATACATTCATTACCAATACGTCCTAATTTATCCATTAAGCATGGTTAAAACAATAAACCGTAGATGCGACCTTTGGAATTCCATATATACTCCTTTGAAACAAATTCCCAGTAGTCAAAATTTATGGTTATTTTATTGCTCATTGTTTCTTGCGAAAGAATATAAAACACACAATTAACTTCAGTCAGTATTACTAGTATTACTAGTAATGCAACTATAATTAGTAACACTATTAATACTAGTTATGTTAAGTATTCCCATTTGTACAATGTTATCCTCTCACTACGATTCAACCACTGTATTCTATTCATTACCAATGCATAGTTACTAATCATCCAACAAATCATGGTTAGAGAACGAATGTGCATACCAAATTAATGATATTTCAATCACTAATACTAGTGTTACTAGTTATACAATTTCAATGAATAATACTAGTGTTACTAGTTATTAAACTTCAATCAGTAATACTAATGTTACTAGTTGTACAACTTCAATCAGTACTACTAAAGTTAAGTTACTAGTTATACAACTTCAATCAGTAATATTAGTGTTACTAGTTATACAACTTCAATAAGTAATACAAGTGTTACTAGTTGTACAATTTCAATCAGTAATACTAGTGTTACTAGTTATACTTTCTCCCTCAGTAATACTCAGTTGTACTTAGTTCTCCGTTTGTTGTAACTCAAATCGGATGATTTCGGGTTGAAATCCCTCTAATCTTCTTATGATTCGCTACAATTCAACAACTACAATACATTCATTACCAATACGTCCTAATTTATCCATTAAGCATGGTTAAAACAATAAACCGTAGATGCGACCTTTGGAATTCCATATCTACTCCTTTGAAACAAATTCCCAGTAGTCAAAATTTATGGTTATCTTATTGCTCATTGTTTCTTGCGAAAGAATATAAAACACACAATTAACTTCAGTCAGTATTACTAGTATTACTAGTGATGCAACTTCAATTAGTAACACTATTAATACTATTTATATTAAGTATTCCCAATTGTACAACGTTATCCTATCACTACGATTCAACCACTGTATTCCATTCATTACCAATGCATAGTTACTAATCATCCAACAAATCATGGTTAGAGAACTAATGTGCATACCAAATTAATGATTTTTCACTCAGTAATAATAGTGTTACTAGTTATACAATTTCAATCAATAATACTATTGTTAATAGTTATTAAACTTCAATCAGTAATAGTAGTGTTACTAGTTGTACAACTTCAATCAGTACTACTAAAGTTAAGTTACTAGTCCTACAACTTCAATCAGTAATATTAGTGTTACTAGTTATACAACTTCAATAAGTAATACTAGTGTTACTAGTTGTACAATTTCAATCAGTAATACTACTGTTACTAGTTATACTTTCTCCCTCAGTAATACCTAGTTGTACTTAGTTCTCCGTTCGCTGCAACTCAAATCGGATGATTTCGGGCTGAAATCCCTCTAATCTTCTGATGATTCGCTACAATTCAATAACTACAATACATTCATTACCAATACGTCCTAATTAATCCATTAAGCATGGTTAAAATAATAAACCGTAGATGCGACCTTTGGAATTCCATATATACTTCTTTGAAACAAATTCCTAGTAGTCAAAATGTATGGTTATGTTTTGGTCATTGTTTCCTACGAAAGAATATAAAACACACAATTAACTTCAGTCAGTATTACTAGTATTACTAGTGATGCAACTTCAATTAGTAACACTATTAATACTATTTATATTAAGTATTCCCAATTGTACAACGTTATCCTATCACTACGATTCAACCACTGTATTCCATTCATTACCAATGCATAGTTACTAATCATCCAACAAATCATGGTTAGAGGACTAATGTGCATACCAAATTAATGATTTTTCAATCAATAATAATAGTTTTACTAGTTATACAATTTCAATCAATAATACTATTGTTAATAGTTAGTAAACTTCAATCAGTAATACTAGTGTTACTAGTTGTACAACTTCAATCAGTACTACTAAAGTTAAGTTACTAGTACTACAACTTCAATCAGTAATATTAGTGTTACTAGTTATACAACTTCAATAACTAATACTAGTGTTACTAGTTGTACAATTTCAATTAGTAATACTAGTGTTACTAGTTATACTTTCTCCCTCAGTAATACCTAGTTATACT
Organism: Cardamine chenopodiifolia; assembly: GCA_963922655.1. NCBI lineage: Eukaryota > Viridiplantae > Streptophyta > Magnoliopsida > Brassicales > Brassicaceae > Cardamine > Cardamine chenopodiifolia. The sequence continues at coordinate 14,235,890 of OZ000490.1, read as the reverse complement.
TTGTTCTCCGTTCGCTGCAACTCAAATCGGATGATTTCGGGCTGAAATCCCTCTAATCTTCTGATGATTCGCTATAATTCAATAACTACAATACATTCATTACCAATACGTCCTAATTAATCCATTAAGCATGGTTAAAACAATAAACCGTAGATGCGACCTTTGGAATTCCATATATACTTCTTTGAAACAAATTCCTAGTAGTCAAAATGTATGGTTATGTTATTGGTCATTGTTTCCTACGAAAGAATATAAAACACACAATTAACTTCAGTCAGTATTACTAGTATTACTAGTGATGCAACTTCAATTAGTAACACTATTAATACTATTTATATGAAGTATTCCCAATTGTACAACATTATCCTATCACTACGATTCAACCACTGTATTCCATTCATTACCAATGCATAGTTACTAATCATCCAACAAATCATGGTTAGAGAACTAATGTGCATACCAAATTAATGATTTTTCAATCAATAATAATAGTTTTACTAGTTATACAATTTCAATCAATAATACTATTGTTAATAGTTAGTAAACTTCAATCAGTAATACTAGTGTTACTAGTTGTACAACTTCAATCAGTACTACTAAAGTTAAGTTACTAGTACTACAACTTCAATCAGTAATATTAGTGTTACTAGTTATACAACTTCAATAACTAATACTAGTGTTACTAGTTGTACAATTTCAATTAGTAATACTAGTGTTACTAGTTATACTTTCTCCCTCAGTAATACCTAGTTATACTTTGTTCTCCGTTCGCTGCAACTCAAATCGGATGATTTCGGGCTGAAATCCCTCTAATCTTCTGATGATTCGCTATAATTCAATAACTACAATACATTCATTACCAATACGTCCTAATTAATCCATTAAGCATGGTTAAAACAATAAACCGTAGATGCGACCTTTGGAATTCCATATATACTTCTTTGAAACAAATTCCTAGTAGTCAAAATGTATGGTTATGTTATTGGTCATTGTTTCCTACGAAAGAATATAAAACACACAATTAACTTCAGTCAGTATTACTAGTATTACTAGTGATGCAACTTCAATTAGTAACACTATTAATACTATTTATATGAAGTATTCCCAATTGTACAACGTTATCCTATCACTACGATTCAACCACTGTATTCCATTCATTACCAATGCATAGTTACTAATCATCCAACAAATCATGGTTAGAGAATTAATATGCATACCAAATTAATGATTTTTCACTCAGTAATAATAGTGTTACTAGTTATACAATTTCAATCAATAATACTATTGTTAATAGTTATTAAACTTCAATCAGTAATAGTAGTGTTACTAGTTGTACAACTTCAATCAGTACTACTAAAGTTAAGTTACTAGTTTTACAACTTCAATCACTAATATAAGAGTTACTAGTTATACAACTTCAATAAGTAATACTAGTGTTACTAGTTGTACAATTTCAATCAGTAATACTACTGTTACTAGTTATACTTTCTCCCTCAGTAATACCTAGTTGTACTTAGTTCTCCGTTTGCTGCAACTCAAATCGGATGATTTCGGGCTGAAATCCCTCTAATCTTCTGATGATTCGCTACAATTCAATAACTACAATACATTGATTACCAATACGTCCTAACTAATCCATTAAGCATGGTTAAAATAATAAACCGTAGATGCGACCTTTGGAATTCCATATATACTTCTTTGAAACAAATTCCTAGTAGTCAAAATGTATGGTTATGTTATTGGTCATTGTTTCCTACGAAAGAATATAAAACACACAATTAACTTCAGTCAGTATTACTAGTATTACTAGTGATGCAACTTCAATTAGTAACACTATTAATACTATTTATATTAAGTATTCCCAATTGTACAACGTTATCCTATCACTACGATTCAACCACTGTATTCCATTCATTACCAATGCATAGTTACTAATCATCCAACAAATCATGGTTAGAGAACTAATGTGCATACCAAATTAATGATTTTTCAATCAATAATAATAGTTTTACTAGTTATACAATTTCAATCAATAATACTATTGTTAATAGTTAGTAAACTTCAATCAGTAATACTAGTGTTACTAGTTGTACAACTTCAATCAGTACTACTAAAGTTAAGTTACTAGTCCTACAACTTCAATCAGTAATATTAGTGTTACTAGTTATACAACTTCAATAACTAATACTAGTGTTACTAGTTGTACAATTTCAATTAGTAATACTAGTGTTACTAGTTATAGTTTCTCCCTCAGTAATACCTAGTTGTACTTAGTTCTCCGTTCGCTGCAACTCAAATCGGATGATTTCGGGCTGAAATCCCTCTAATCTTCTGATGATTCGCTACAATTCAATAACTACAATACATTCATTACCAATACGTCCTAATTAATCCATTAAGCATGGTTAAAATAATAAACCGTAGATGCGACCTTTGGAATTCCATATATACTTCTTTGAAACAAATTCCTAGTAGTCAAAATGTATGGTTATGTTATTGGTCATTGTTTCCTACGAAAGAATATAAAACACACAATTAACTTCAGTCAGTATTACTAGTATTACTAGTGATGCAACTTCAATTAGTAACACTATTAATACTATTTATATTAAGTATTCCCAATTGTACAACGTTATCCTATCACTACGATTCAACCACTGTATTCCATTCATTACCAATGCATAGTTACTAATCATCCAACAAATCATGGTTAGAGAACTAATGTGCATACCAAATTAATGATTTTTCAATCAATAATAATAGTTTTACTAGTTATACAATTTCAATCAATAATACTATTGTTAATAGTTAGTAAACTTCAATCAGTAATACTAGTGTTACTAGTTGTACAACTTCAATCAGTACTACTAAAGTTAAGTTACTAGTCCTACAACTTCAATCAGTAATATTAGTGTTACTAGTTATACAACTTCAATAACTAATACTAGTGTTACTAGTTGTACAATTTCAATTAGTAATACTAGTGTTACTAGTTATACTTTCTCCCTCAGTAATACCTAGTTATACTTAGTTCTCCGTTCGCTGCAACTCAAATCGGATGATTTCGGGCTGAAATCCCTCTAATCTTCTGATGATTCGCTACAATTCAATAACTACAATACATTCATTACCAATACGTCCTGATTAATCCATTAAGCATGGTTAAAACAATAAACCGTAGATGCGACCTTTGGAATTCCATATATACTTCTTTGAAACAAATTCCTAGTAGTCAAAATGTATGGTTATGTTATTGGTCATTGTTTCCTACGAAAAAATATAAAACACACAATTAACTTCAGTCAGTATTACTAGTGATGCAACTTCAATTAGTAACACTATTAATACTATTTATATTAAGTATTCCCAATTGTACAACGTTATCCTATCACTACGATTCAACCACTGTATTCCATTCATTACCAATGCATAGTTACTAATCATCCAACAAATCATGGTTAGAGAACTAATGTGCATACCAAATTAATGATTTTTCAATCAATAATAATAGTTTTACTAGTTATACAATTTCAATCAATAATACTATTGCTAATAGTTAGTAAACTTCAATCAGTAATACTAGTGTTACTAGTTGTACAACTTCAATCAGTACTACTAAAGTTAAGTTACTAGTACTACAACTTCAATCAGTAATATTAGTGTTACTAGTTATACAACTTCAATAACTAATACTAGTGTTACTAGTTGTACAATTTCAATTAGTAATACTAGTGTTACTAGTTATACTTTCTCCCTCAGTAATACCTAGTTATACTTAGTTCTCCGTTCGCTGCAACTCAAATCGGATGATTTCGGGCTGAAATCCTTCTAATCTTCTGATGATTCGCTACAATTCAATAACTACAATACATTCATTACCAATACGTCCTAATTAATCCATTAAGCATGGTTAAAACAATAAACCGTAGATGCGACCTTTGGAATTCCATATATACTTCTTTGAAACAAATTCCTAGTAGTCAAAATGTATGGTTATGTTATTGGTCATTGTTTCCTACGAAAGAATATAAAACACACAATTAACTTCAGTCAGTATTACTAGTATTACTAGTGATGCAACTTCAATTAGTAACACTATTAATACTATTTATATTAAGTATTCCCAATTGTACAACGTTATCCTATCACTACGATTCAACCACTGTATTCCATTCATTACCAATGCATAGTTACTAATCATCCAACAAATCATGGTTAGAGAACTAATGTGCATACCAAATTAATGATTTTTCAATCAATAATAATAGTTTTACTAGTTATACAATTTCAATCAATAATACTATTGTTAATAGTTAGTAAACTTCAATCAGTAATACTAGTGTTACTAGTTGTACAACTTCAATCAGTACTACTAAAGTTAAGTTACTAGTACTACAACTTCAATCAGTAATATTAGTGTTACTAGTTATACAACTTCAATAACTAATACTAGTGTTACTAGTTGTACAATTTCAATTAGTAATACTAGTGTTACTAGTTATACTTTCTCCCTCAGTAATACCTAGTTGTACTTAGTTCTCCGTTCGCTGCAACTCAAATCGGATGATTTCGGGCTGAAATCCCTCTAATCTTCTGATGATTCGCTACAATTCAATAACTACAATACATTCATTACCAATACGTCCTAATTAATCCATTAAGCATGGTTAAAATAATAAACCGTAGATGCGACCTTTGAAATTCCATATATACTTCTTTGAAACAAATTCCTAGTAGTCAAAATGTATGGTTATGTTATTGGTCATTGTTTCCTACGAAAGAATATAAAACACACAATTAACTTCAGTCAGTATTACTAGTATTACTAGTGATGCAACTTCAATTAGTAACACTATTAATACTATTTATATTAAGTATTCCCAATTGTACAACGTTATCCTATCACTACGATTCAACCACTGTATTCCATTCATTACCAATGCATAGTTACTAATCATCCAACAAATCATGGTTAGAGAACTAATGTGCATACCAAATTAATGATTTTTCAATCAATAATAATAGTTTTACTAGTTATACAATTTCAATCAATAATACTATTGTTAATAGTTAGTAAACTTCAATCAGTAATACTAGTGTTACTAGTTGTACAACTTCAATCAGTACTACTAAAGTTAAGTTACTAGTACTACAACTTCAATCAGTAATATTAGTGTTACTAGTTATACAACTTCAATAACTAATACTAGTGTTACTAGTTGTACAATTTCAATTAGTAATACTAGTGTTACTAGTTATACTTTCTCCCTCAGTAATACCTAGTTGTACTTAGTTCTCCGTTCGCTGCAACTCAAATCGGATGATTTCGGGCTGAAATCCCTCTAATCTTCTGATGATTCGCTACAATTCAATAACTACAATACATTCATTACCAATACGTCCTAATTACTCCATTAAGCATGGTTAAAATAATAAACCGTAGATGCGACCTTTGGAATTCCATATATACTTCTTTGAAACAAATTCCTAGTAGTCAAAATGTATGGTTATGTTATTGGTCATTGTTTCCTACGAAAGAATATAAAACACACAATTAACTTCAGTCAGTATTACTAGTATTACTAGTGATGCAACTTCAATTAGTAACACTATTAATACTATTTATATTAAGTATTCCCAATTGTACAACGTTATCCTATCACTACGATTCAACCACTGTATTCCATTCATTACCAATGCATAGTTACTAATCATCCAACAAATCATGGTTAGAGAACTAATGTGCATACCAAATTAATGATTTTTCAATCAATAATAATAGTTTTACTAGTTATACAATTTCAATCAATAATACTATTGCTAATAGTTAGTAAACTTCAATCAGTAATACTAGTGTTACTAGTTGTACAACTTCAATCAGTACTACTAAAGTTAAGTTACTAGTACTACAACTTCAATCAGTAATATTAGTGTTACTAGTTATACAACTTCAATAACTAATACTAGTGTTACTAGTTGTACAATTTCAATTAGTAATACTAGTGTTACTAGTTATACTTTCTCCCTCAGTAATACCTAGTTGTACTTAGTTCTCCGTTCGCTGCAACTCAAATCGGATGATTTCGGGCTGAAATCCCTCTAATCTTCTGATGATTCGCTACAATTCAATAACTACAATACATTCATTACCAATACGTCCTAATTAATCCATTAAGCATGGTTAAAATAATAAACCGTAGATGCGACCTTTGGAATTCCATATATACTTCTTTGAAACAAATTCCTAGTAGTCAAAATGTATGGTTATGTTATTGGTCATTGTTTCCTACGAAAGAATATAAAACACACAATTAACTTCAGTCAGTATTACTAGTATTACTAGTGATGCAACTTCAATTAGTAACACTATTAATACTATTTATATTAAGTATTCCCAATTGTACAACGTTATCCTATCACTACGATTCAACCACTGTATTCCATTCATTACCAATGCATAGTTACTAATCATCCAACAAATCATGGTTAGAGAACTAATGTGCATACCAAATTAATGATTTTTCAATCAATAATAATAGTTTTACTAGTTATACAATTTCAATCAATAATACTATTGTTAATAGTTAGTAAACTTCAATCAGTAATACTAGTGTTACTAGTTGTACAACTTCAATCAGTACTACTAAAGTTAAGTTACTAGTACTACAACTTCAATCAGTAATATTAGTGTTACTAGTTATACAACTTCAATAACTAATACTAGTGTTACTAGTTGTACAATTTCAATTAGTAATACTAGTGTTACTAGTTATACTTTCTCCCTCAGTAATACCTAGTTGTACTTAGTTCTCCGTTCGCTGCAACTCAAATCGGATGATTTCGGGCTGAAATCCCTCTAATCTTCTGATGATTCGCTACAATTCAATAACTACAATACATTCATTACCAATACGTCCTAATTAATCCATTAAGCATGGTTAAAACAATAAACCGTAGATGCGACCTTTGGAATTCCATATATACTTCTTTGAAACAAATTCCTAGTAGTCAAAATGTATGGTTATGTTATTGGTCATTGTTTCCTACGAAAGAATATAAAACACACAATTAACTTCAGTCAGTATTACTAGTATTACTAGTGATGCAACTTCAATTAGTAACACTATTAATACTATTTATATTAAGTATTCCCAATTGTACAACGTTATCCTATCACTACGATTCAACCACTGTATTCCATTCATTACCAATGCATAGTTACTAATCATCCAACAAATCATGGTTAGAGAACTAATGTGCATACCAAATTAATGATTTTTCAATCAATAATAATAGTTTTACTAGTTATACAATTTCAATCAATAATACTATTGCTAATAGTTAGTAAACTTCAATCAGTAATACTAGTGTTACTAGTTGTACAACTTCAATCAGTACTACTAAAGTTAAGTTACTAGTACTACAACTTCAATCAGTAATATTAGTGTTACTAGTTATACAACTTCAATAACTAATACTAGTGTTACTAGTTGTACAATTTCAATTAGTAATACTAGTGTTACTAGTTATACTTTCTCCCTCAGTAATACCTAGTTATACTTAGTTCTCCGTTCGCTGCAACTCAAATCGGATGATTTCGGGCTGAAATCCTTCTAATCTTCTGATGATTCGCTACAATTCAATAACTACAATACATTCATTACCAATACGTCCTAATTAATCCATTAAGCATGGTTAAAACAATAAACCGTAGATGCGACCTTTGGAATTCTATATATACTTCTTTGAAACAAATTCCTAGTAGTCAAAATGTATGGTTATGTTATTGGTCATTGTTTCCTACGAAAGAATATAAAACACACAATTAACTTCAGTCAGTATTACTAGTATTACTAGTGATGCAACTTCAATTAGTAACACTATTAATACTATTTATATTAAGTATTCCCAATTGTACAACGTTATCCTATCACTACGATTCAACCACTGTATTCCATTCATTACCAATGCATAGTTACTAATCATCCAACAAATCATGGTTAGAGAACTAATGTGCATACCAAATTAATGATTTTTCACTCAGTAATAATAGTGTTACTAGTTATACAATTTCAATCAATAATACTATTGTTAATAGTTATTAAACTTCAATCAGTAATAGTAGTGTTACTAGTTGTACAACTTCAATCAGTACTACTAAAGTTAAGTTACTAGTTATACAACTTCAATCAGTAATATAAGAGTTACTAGTTATACAACTTCAATAAGTAATACTAGTGTTACTAGTTGTACAATTTCAATCAGTAATACTACTGTTACTAGTTATACTTTCTCCCTCAGTAATACCTAGTTGTACTTAGTTCTCCGTTCGCTGCAACTCAAATCGGATGATTTCGGGCTGAAATCCCTCTAATCTTCTGATGATTCGCTACAATTCAATAACTACAATACATTCATTACCAATACGTCCTAATTAATCCATTAAGCATGGTTAAAACAATAAACCGTAGATGCGACCTTTGGAATTCCATATATACTTCTTTGAAACAAATTCCTAGTAGTCAAAATGTATGGTTATGTTATTGGTCATTGTTTCCTACGAAAGAATATAAAACACACAATTAACTTCAGTCAGTATTACTAGTATTACTAGTGATGCAACTTCAATTAGTAACACTATTAATACTATTTATATTAAGTATTCCCAATTGTACAACGTTATCCTATCACTACGATTCAACCACTGTATTCCATTCATTACCAATGCATAGTTACTAATCATCCAACAAATCATGGTTAGAGAACTAATGTGCATACCAAATTAATGATTTTTCAATCAATAATAATAGTTTTACTAGTTATACAATTTCAATCAATAATACTATTGCTAATAGTTAGTAAACTTCAATCAGTAATACTAGTGTTACTAGTTGTACAACTTCAATCAGTACTACTAAAGTTAAGTTACTAGTACTACAACTTCAATCAGTAATATTAGTGTTACTAGTTATACAACTTCAATAACTAATACTAGTGTTACTAGTTGTACAATTTCAATTAGTAATACTAGTGTTACTAGTTATACTTTCTCCCTCAATAATACCTAGTTATACTTAGTTCTCCGTTCGCTGCAACTCAAATCGGATGATTTCGGGCTGAAATCCTTCTAATCTTCTGATGATTCGCTACAATTCAATAACTACAATACATTCATTACCAATACGTCCTAATTAATCCATTAAGCATGGTTAAAACAATAAACCGTAGATGCGACCTTTGGAATTCCATATATACTTCTTTGAAACAAATTCCTAGTAGTCAAAATGTATGGTTATGTTATTGGTCATTGTTTCCTACGAAAGAATATAAAACACACAATTAACTTCAGTCAGTATTACTAGTATTACTAGTGATGCAACTTCAATTAGTAACACTATTAATACTATTTATATTAAGTATTCCCAATTGTACAACGTTATCCTATCACTACGATTCAACCACTGTATTCCATTCATTACCAATGCATAGTTACTAATCATCCAACAAATCATGGTTAGAGAACTAATGTGCATACCAAATTAATGATTTTTCAATCAATAATAATAGTTTTACTAGTTATACAATTTCAATCAATAATACTATTGTTAATAGTTAGTAAACTTCAATCAGTAATACTAGTGTTACTAGTTGTACAACTTCAATCAGTACTACTAAAGTTAAGTTACTAGTACTACAACTTCAATCAGTAATATTAGTGTTACTAGTTATACAACTTCAATAACTAATACTAGTGTTACTAGTTGTACAATTTCAATTAGTAATACTAGTGTTACTAGTTATACTTTCTCCCTCAGTAATACCTAGTTGTACTTAGTTCTCCGTTCGCTGCAACTCAAATCGGATGATTTCGGGCTGAAATCCCTCTAATCTTCTGATGATTCGCTACAATTCAATAACTACAATACATTCATTACCAATACGTCCTAATTAATCCATTAAGCATGGTTAAAATAATAAACCGTAGATGCGACCTTTGGAATTCCATATATACTTCTTTGAAACAAATTCCTAGTAGTCAAAATGTATGGTTATGTTATTGGTCATTGTTTCCTACGAAAGAATATAAAACACACAATTAACTTCAGTCAGTATTACTAGTATTACTAGTGATGCAACTTCAATTAGTAACACTATTAATACTATTTATATTAAGTATTCCCAATTGTACAACGTTATCCTATCACTACGATTCAACCACTGTATTCCATTCATTACCAATGCATAGTTACTAATCATCCAACAAATCATGGTTAGAGAACTAATGTGCATACCAAATTAATGATTTTTCAATCAATAATAATAGTTTTACTAGTTATACAATTTCAATCAATAATACTATTGTTAATAGTTAGTAAACTTCAATCAGTAATACTAGTGTTACTAGTTGTACAACTTCAATCAGTACTACTAAAGTTAAGTTACTAGTACTACAACTTCAATCAGTAATATTAGTGTTACTAGTTATACAACTTCAATAACTAATACTAGTGTTACTAGTTGTACAATTTCAATTAGTAATACTAGTGTTACTAGTTATACTTTCTCCCTCAGTAATACCTAGTTGTACTTAGTTCTCCGTTCGCTGCAACTCAAATCGGATGATTTCGGGCTGAAATCCCTCTAATCTTCTGATGATTCGCTACAATTCAATAACTACAATACATTCATTACCAATACGTCCTAATTAATCCATTAAGCATGGTTAAAACAATAAACCGTAGATGCGACCTTTGGAATTCCATATATACTTCTTTGAAACAAATTCCTAGTAGTCAAAATGTATGGTTATGTTATTGGTCATTGTTTCCTACGAAAGAATATAAAACACACAATTAACTTCAGTCAGTATTACTAGTATTACTAGTGATGCAACTTCAATTAGTAACACTATTAATACTATTTATATTAAGTATTCCCAATTGTACAACGTTATCCTATCACTACGATTCAACCACTGTATTCCATTCATTACCAATGCATAGTTACTAATCATCCAACAAATCATGGTTAGAGAACTAATGTGCATACCAAATTAATGATTTTTCAATCAATAATAATAGTTTTACTAGTTATACAATTTCAATTAATAATACTATTGTTAATAGTTAGTAAACTTCAATCAGTAATACTAGTGTTACTAGTTGTACAACTTCAATCAGTACTACTAAAGTTAAGTTACTAGTACTACAACTTCAATCAGTAATATTAGTGTTACTAGTTATACAACTTCAATAACTAATACTAGTGTTACTAGTTGTACAATTTCAATTAGTAATACTAGTGTTACTAGTTATACTTTCTCCCTCAGTAATACCTAGTTGTACTTAGTTCTCCGTTCGCTGCAACTCAAATCGGATGATTTCGGGCTGAAATCCCTCTAATCTTCTGATGATTCGCTACAATTCAATAACTACAATACATTCATTACCAATACGTCCTAATTAATCCATTAAGCATGGTTAAAATAATAAACCGTAGATGCGACCTTTGGAATTCCATATATACTTCTTTGAAACAAATTCCTAGTAGTCAAAATGTATGGTTATGTTATTGGTCATTGTTTCCTACGAAAGAATATAAAACACACAATTAACTTCAGTCAGTATTACTAGTATTACTAGTGATGCAACTTCAATTAGTAACACTATTAATACTATTTATATTAAGTATTCCCAATTGTACAACGTTATCCTATCACTACGATTCAACCACTGTATTCCATTCATTACCAATGCATAGTTACTAATCATCCAACAAATCATGGTTAGAGAACTAATGTGCATACCAAATTAATGATTTTTCAATCAATAATAATAGTTTTACTAGTTATACAATTTCAATCAATAATACTATTGTTAATAGTTAGTAAACTTCAATCAGTAATACTAGTGTTACTAGTTGTACAACTTCAATCAGTACTACTAAAGTTAAGTTACTAGTACTACAACTTCAATCAGTAATATTAGTGTTACTAGTTATACAACTTCAATAACTAATACTAGTGTTACTAGTTGTACAATTTCAATTAGTAATACTAGTGTTACTAGTTATACTTTCTCCCTCAGTAATACCTAGTTGTACTTAGTTCTCCGTTCGCTGCAACTCAAATCGGATGATTTCGGGCTGAAATCCCTCTAATCTTCTGATGATTCGCTACAATTCAATAACTACAATACATTCATTACCAATACGTCCTAATTAATCCATTAAGCATGGTTAAAATAATAAACCGTAGATGCGACCTTTGGAATTCCATATATACTTCTTTGAAACAAATTCCTAGTAGTCAAAATGTATGGTTATGTTATTGGTCATTGTTTCCTACGAAAGAATATAAAACACACAATTAACTTCAGTCAGTATTACTAGTATTACTAGTGATGCAACTTCAATTAGTAACACTATTAATACTATTTATATTAAGTATTCCCAATTGTACAACGTTATCCTATCACTACGATTCAACCACTGTATTCCATTCATTACCAATGCATAGTTACTAATCATCCAACAAATCATGGTTAGAGAACTAATGTGCATACCAAATTAATGATTTTTCAATCAATAATAATAGTTTTACTAGTTATACAATTTCAATCAATAATACTATTGTTAATAGTTAGTAAACTTCAATCAGTAATACTAGTGTTACTAGTTGTACAACTTCAATCAGTACTACTAAAGTTAAGTTACTAGTACTACAACTTCAATCAGTAATATTAGTGTTACTAGTTATACAACTTCAATAACTAATACTAGTGTTACTAGTTGTACAATTTCAATTAGTAATACTAGTGTTACTAGTTATACTTTCTCCCTCAGTAATACCTAGTTGTACTTAGTTCTCCGTTCGCTGCAACTCAAATCGGATGATTTCGGGCTGAAATCCCTCTAATCTTCTGATGATTCGCTACAATTCAATAACTACAATACATTCATTACCAATACGTCCTAATTAATCCATTAAGCATGGTTAAAACAATAAACCGTAGATGCGACCTTTGGAATTCCATATATACTTCTTTGAAACAAATTCCTAGTAGTCAAAATGTATGGTTATGTTATTGGTCATTGTTTCCTACGAAAGAATATAAAACACACAATTAACTTCAGTCAGTATTACTAGTATTACTAGTGATGCAACTTCAATTAGTAACACTATTAATACTATTTATATTAAGTATTCCCAATTGTACAACGTTATCCTATCACTACGATTCAACCACTGTATTCCATTCATTACCAATGTATAGTTACTAATCATCCAACAAATCATGGTTAGAGAACTAATGTGCATACCAAATTAATGATTTTTCAATCAATAATAATAGTTTTACTAGTTATACAATTTCAATTAATAATACTATTGTTAATAGTTAGTAAACTTCAATCAGTAATACTAGTATTACTAGTTGTACAACTTCAATCAGTACTACTAAAGTTAAGTTACTAGTACTACAACTTCAATCAGTAATATTAGTGTTACTAGTTATACAACTTCAATAACTAATACTAGTGTTACTAGTTGTACAATTTCAATTAGTAATACTAGTGTTACTAGTTATACTTTCTCCCTCAGTAATACCTAGTTGTACTTAGTTCTCCGTTCGCTGCAACTCAAATCGGATGATTTCGGGCTGAAATCCCTCTAATCTTCTGATGATTCGCTACAATTCAATAACTACAATACATTCATTACCAATACGTCCTAATTAATCCATTAAGCATGGTTAAAATAATAAACCGTAGATGCGACCTTTGGAATTCCATATATACTTCTTTGAAACAAATTCCTAGTAGTCAAAATGTATGGTTATGTTATTGGTCATTGTTTCCTACGAAAGAATATAAAACACACAATTAACTTCAGTCAGTATTACTAGTATTACTAGTGATGCAACTTCAATTAGTAACACTATTAATACTATTTATATTAAGTATTCCCAATTGTACAACGTTATCCTATCACTACGATTCAACCACTGTATTCCATTCATTACCAATGCATAGTTACTAATCATCCAACAAATCATGGTTAGAGAACTAATGTGCATACCAAATTAATGATTTTTCAATCAATAATAATAGTTTTACTAGTTATACAATTTCAATTAATAATACTATTGTTAATAGTTAGTAAACTTCAATCAGTAATACTAGTGTTACTAGTTGTACAACTTCAATCAGTACTACTAAAGTTAAGTTACTAGTACTACAACTTCAATCAGTAATATTAGTGTTACTAGTTATACAACTTCAATAACTAATACTAGTGTTACTAGTTGTACAATTTCAATTAGTAATACTAGTGTTACTAGTTATACTTTCTCCCTCAGTAATACCTAGTTGTACTTAGTTCTCCGTTCGCTGCAACTCAAATCGGATGATTTCGGGCTGAAATCCCTCTAATCTTCTGATGATTCGCTACAATTCAATAACTACAATACATTCATTACCAATACGTCCTAATTAATCCATTAAGCATGGTTAAAATAATAAACCGTAGATGCGACCTTTGGAATTCCATATATACTTCTTTGAAACAAATTCCTAGTAGTCAAAATGTATGGTTATGTTATTGGTCATTGTTTCCTACGAAAGAATATAAAACACACAATTAACTTCAGTCAGTATTACTAGTATTACTAGTGATGCAACTTCAATTAGTAACACTATTAATACTATTTATATTAAGTATTCCCAATTGTACAACGTTATCCTATCACTACGATTCAACCACTGTATTCCATTCATTACCAATGCATAGTTACTAATCATCCAACAAATCATGGTTAGAGAACTAATGTGCATACCAAATTAATGATTTTTCAATCAATAATAATAGTTTTACTAGTTATACAATTTCAATCAATAATACTATTGTTAATAGTTAGTAAACTTCAATCAGTAATACTAGTGTTACTAGTTGTACAACTTCAGTCAGTACTACTAAAGTTAAGTTACTAGTACTACAACTTCAATCAGTAATATTAGTGTTACTAGTTATACAACTTCAATAACTAATACTAGTGTTACTAGTTGTACAATTTCAATTAGTAATACTAGTGTTACTAGTTATACTTTCTCCCTCAGTAATACCTAGTTGTACTTAGTTCTCCGTTCGCTGCAACTCAAATCGGATGATTTCGGGCTGAAATCCCTCTAATCTTCTGATGATTCGCTACAATTCAATAACTACAATACATTCATTACCAATACGTCCTAATTAATCCATTAAGCATGGTTAAAATAATAAACCGTAGATGCGACCTTTGGAATTCCATATATACTTCTTTGAAACAAATTCCTAGTAGTCAAAATGTATGGTTATGTTATTGGTCATTGTTTCCTACGAAAGAATATAAAACACACAATTAACTTCAGTCAGTATTACTAGTATTACTAGTGATGCAACTTCAATTAGTAACACTATTAATACTATTTATATTAAGTATTCCCAATTGTACAACGTTATCCTATCACTACGATTCAACCACTGTATTCCATTCATTACCAATGCATAGTTACTAATCATCCAACAAATCATGGTTAGAGAACTAATGTGCATACCAAATTAATGATTTTTCAATCAATAATAATAGTTTTACTAGTTATACAATTTCAATCAATAATACTATTGCTAATAGTTAGTAAACTTCAATCAGTAATACTAGTGTTACTAGTTGTACAACTTCAATCAGTACTACTAAAGTTAAGTTACTAGTACTACAACTTCAATCAGTAATATTAGTGTTACTAGTTATACAACTTCAATAACTAATACTAGTGTTACTAGTTGTACAATTTCAATTAGTAATACTAGTGTTACTAGTTATACTTTCTCCCTCAGTAATACCTAGTTATACTTAGTTCTCCGTTCGCTGCAACTCAAATCGGATGATTTCGGGCTGAAATCCTTCTAATCTTCTGATGATTCGCTACAATTCAATAACTACAATACATTCATTACCAATACGTCCTAATTAATCCATTAAGCATGGTTAAAACAATAAACCGTAGATGCGACCTTTGGAATTCTATATATACTTCTTTGAAACAAATTCCTAGTAGTCAAAATGTATGGTTATGTTATTGGTCATTGTTTCCTACGAAAGAATATAAAACACACAATTAACTTCAGTCAGTATTACTAGTATTACTAGTGATGCAACTTCAATTAGTAACACTATTAATACTATTTATATTAAGTATTCCCAATTGTACAACGTTATCCTATCACTACGATTCAACCACTGTATTCCATTCATTACCAATGCATAGTTACTAATCATCCAACAAATCATGGTTAGAGAACTAATGTGCATACCAAATTAATGATTTTTCAATCAATAATAATAGTTTTACTAGTTATACAATTTCAATTAATAATACTATTGTTAATAGTTAGTAAACTTCAATCAGTAATACTAGTGTTACTAGTTGTACAACTTCAATCAGTACTACTAAAGTTAAGTTACTAGTACTACAACTTCAATCAGTAATATTAGTGTTACTAGTTATACAACTTCAATAACTAATACTAGTGTTACTAGTTGTACAATTTCAATTAGTAATACTAGTGTTACTAGTTATACTTTCTCCCTCAGTAATACCTAGTTATACTTAGTTCTCCGTTCGCTGCAACTCAAATCGGATGATTTCGGGCTGAAATCCTTCTAATCTTCTGATGATTCGCTACAATTCAATAACTACAATACATTCATTACCAATACGTCCTAATTAATCCATTAAGCATGGTTAAAACAATAAACCGTAGATGCGACCTTTGGAATTCTATATATACTTCTTTGAAACAAATTCCTAGTAGTCAAAATGTATGGTTATGTTATTGGTCATTGTTTCCTACGAAAGAATATAAAACACACAATTAACTTCAGTCAGTATTACTAGTATTACTAGTGATGCAACTTCAATTAGTAACACTATTAATACTATTTATATTAAGTATTCCCAATTGTACAACGTTATCCTATCACTACGATTCAACCACTGTATTCCATTCATTACCAATGCATAGTTACTAATCATCCAACAAATCATGGTTAGAGAACTAATGTGCATACCAAATTAATGATTTTTCACTCAGGAATAATAGTGTTACTAGTTATACAATTTCAATCAATAATACTATTGTTAATAGTTATTAAACTTCAATCAGTAATAGTAGTGTTACTAGTTGTACAACTTCAATCAGTACTACTAAAGTTAAGTTACTAGTTATACAACTTCAATCAGTAATATAAGAGTTACTAGTTATACAACTTCAATAAGTAATACTAGTGTTACTAGTTGTACAATTTCAATTAGTAATACTAGTGTTACTAGTTATACTTTCTCCCTCAGTAATACCTAGTTGTACTTAGTTCTCCGTTCGCTGCAACTCAAATCGGATGATTTCGGGCTGAAATCCCTCTAATCTTCTGATGATTCGCTACAATTCAATAACTACAATACATTCATTACCAATACGTCCTAATTAATCCATTAAGCATGGTTAAAATAATAAACCGTAGATGCGACCTTTGGAATTCCATATATACTTCTTTGAAACAAATTCCTAGTAGTCAAAATGTATGGTTATGTTATTGGTCATTGTTTCCTACGAAAGAATATAAAACACACAATTAACTTCAGTCAGTATTACTAGTATTACTAGTGATGCAACTTCAATTAGTAACACTATTAATACTATTTATATTAAGTATTCCCAATTGTACAACGTTATCCTATCACTACGATTCAACCACTGTATTCCATACATTACCTATGCATAGTTACTAATCATCCAACAAATCATGGTTAGAGAACGAATGTGCTTACCAAATTAATGGTTTTTTAATCAGTCATACTAGTGTTACTAGTTATACAATTTTAATCAATAATACTATTGTTAATAGTTAGTAAACTTCAATCAGTAATACTAGTGTTACTAGTTGTACAACTTCAATCAGTACTACTAAAGTTAAGTTACTAGTACTACAACTTCAATCAGTAATATTAGTGTTACTAGTTATACAACTTCAATAACTAATACTAGTGTTACTAGTTGTACAATTTCAATTAGTAATACTAGTGTTACTAGTTATACTTTCTCCCTCAGTAATACCTAGTTGTACTTAGTTCTCCGTTCGCTGCAACTCAAATCGGATGATTTCGGGCTGAAATCCCTCTAATCTTCTCATGATTCGCTACAATTCAATAACTACAATACATTCATTACCAATACGTCCTAATTAATCCATTAAGCATGGTTAAAACAATAAACCGTAGATGCGACCTTTGGAATTCCATATATACTTCTTTGAAACAAATTCCTAGTAGTCAAAATGTATGGTTATGTTATTGGTCATTGTTTCCTACGAAAGAATATAAAACACACAATTAACTTCAGTCAGTATTACTAGTATTACTAGTGATGCAACTTCAATTAGTAACACTATTAATACTATTTATATTAAGTATTCCCAATTGTACAACGTTATCCTATCACTACGATTCAACCACTGTATTCCATTCATTACCAATGCATAGTTACTAATCATCCAACAAATCATGGTTAGAGAACTAATGTGCATACCAAATTAATGATTTTTCACTCAGTAATAATAGTGTTACTAGTTATACAATTTCAATCAATAATACTATTGTTAATAGTTATTAAACTTCAATCAGTAATAGTAGTGTTACTAGTTGTACAACTTCAATCAGTACTACTAAAGTTAAGTTACTAGTTATACAACTTCAATCAGTAATATAAGAGTTACTAGTTATACAACTTCAATAAGTAATACTAGTGTTACTAGTTGTACAATTTCAATCAGTAATACTACTGTTACTAGTTATACTTTCTCCCTCAGTAATACCTAGTTGTACTTAGTTCTCCGTTTGCTGCAACTCAAATCAGATGATTTCGGGCTGAAATCCCTCTAATCTTTTGATGATTCGCTACAATTCAACAACTACAAAACATTCATTACCAATACGTCCTAATTTATCCATTAAGCATGGTTAAAACAATAAACCGTAGATGCGACCTTTGGAATTCCATATATACTTCTTTGAAACAAATTCCTAGTAGTCAAAATGTATGGTTATGTTATTGGTCATTGTTTCTTACGAAAGAATATAAAACACACAATTAACTTCAGTCAGTATTACTAGTATTACTAGTGATGCAACTTCAATTAGTAACACTATTAATACTATTTATATTAAGTATTCCCAATTGTACAACGTTATCCTATCACTACGATTCAACCACTGTATTCCATTCATTACCAATGCATAGTTACTAATCATCCAACAAATCATGGTTAGAGAACTAATGTGCATACCAAATTAATGATTTTTCAATCAATAATAATAGTTTTACTAGTTATACAATTCAATCAATAATACTATTGCTAATAGTTAGTAAACTTCAATCAGTAATACTAGTGTTACTAGTTGTACAACTTCAATCAGTACTACTAAAGTTAAGTTACTAGTACTACAACTTCAATCAGTAATATTAGTGTTACTAGGTATACAACTTCAATAACTAATACTAGTGTTACTAGTTGTACAATTTCAATTAGTAATACTAGTGTTACTAGTTATACTTTCTCCCTCAGTAATACCTAGTTGTACTTAGTTCTCCGTTCGCTGCAACTCAAATCGGATGATTTCGGGCTGAAATCCCTCTAATCTTCTGATGATTCGCTACAATTCAATAACTACAATACATTCATTACCAATACGTCCTAATTAATCCATTAAGCATGGTTAAAACAATAAACCGTAGATGCGACCTTTGGAATTCCATATATACTTCTTTGAAACAAATTCCTAGTAGTCAAAATGTATGGTTATGTTATTGGTCATTGTTTCCTACGAAAGAATATAAAACACACAATTAACTTCAGTCAGTATTACTAGTATTACTAGTGATGCAACTTCAATTAGGAACAATATTAATACTATTTATATTAAGTATTCCCAATTGTACAACGTTATCCTATCACTACGATTCAACCACTGTATTCCATTCATTACCAATGCATAGTTACTAATCATCCAACAAATCATGGTTAGAGAACTAATGTGCATACCAAATTAATGATTTTTCAATCAATAATAATAGTTTTACTAGTTATACAATTTCAATCAATAATACTATTGTTAATAGTTAGTAAACTTCAATCAGTAATACTAGTGTTACTAGTTGTACAACTTCAATCAGTACTACTAAAGTTAAGTTACTAGTCCTACAACTTCAATCAGTAATATTAGTGTTACTAGTTATACAACTTCAATAACTAATACTAGTGTTACTAGTTGTACAATTTCAATTAGTAATACTAGTGTTACTAGTTATACTTTCTCCCTCAGTAATACCTAGTTATACTTAGTTCTCCGTTCGCTGCAACTCAAATCGGATGATTTCGGGCTGAAATCCCTCTAATCTTCTGATGATTCGCTACAATTCAATAACTACAATACATTCATTACCAATACGTCCTAATTAATCCATTAAGCATGGTTAAAACAATAAACCGTAGATGCGACCTTTGGAATTCCATATATACTCCTTTGAAACAAATTCAAGTAGTCAAAATGTATGGTTATGTTATTGGTCATTGTTTCCTGCGAAAGAATATAAAACACACAATTAACTTCAAATAGTATTACTAGTATTACTAGTGATGCAAATTCAATTAGTAACACTATTAATACTATTTATATTAAGTATTCCCAATTGTACAACGTTATCCTATCACTACGATTCAACCACTGTATTCCATACATTACCTATGCATAGTTACTAATCATCCAACAAATCATGGTTAGAGAACGAATGTGCATACCAAATTAATGGTTTTTCAATCAGTCATACTAGTGTTACTAGTTATACAATTTTAATCAATAATACTATTGTTAATAGTTAGTAAACTTCAATCAGTAATACTAGTGTTACTAGTTGTACAACTTCAATCAGTACTACTAAAGTTAAGTTACTAGTACTACAACTTCAATCAGTAATATTAGTGTTACTAGTTATACAACTTCAATAACTAATACTAGTGTTACTAGTTGTACAATTTCAATTAGTAATACTAGTGTTACTAGTTATACTTTCTCCCTCAGTAATACCTAGTTGTACTTAGTTCTCCGTTCGCTGCAACTCAAATCGGATGATTTCGGGCTGAAATCCCTCTAATCTTCTCATGATTCGCTACAATTCAATAACTACAATACATTCATTACCAATACGTCCTAATTAATCCATTAAGCATGGTTAAAACAATAAACCGTAGATGCGACCTTTGGAATTCCATATATACTTCTTTGAAATAAATTCCTAGTAGTCAAAATGTATGGTTATGTTATTGGTCATTGTTTCCTACGAAAGAATATAAAACACACAATTAACTTCAGTCAGTATTACTAGTATTACTAGTGATGCAACTTCAATTAGGAACAATATTAATACTATTTATATTAAGTATTCCCAATTGTACAACGTTATCCTATCACTACGATTCAACCACTGTATTCCATTCATTACCAATGCATAGTTACTAATCATCCAACAAATCATGGTTAGAGAACTAATGTGCATACCAAATTAATGATTTTTCAATCAATAATAATAGTTTTACTAGTTATACAATTTCAATCAATAATACTATTGTTAATAGTTAGTAAACTTCAATCAGTAATACTAGTGTTACTAGTTGTACAACTTCAATCAGTACTACTAAAGTTGAGTTACTAGTCCTACAACTTCAATCAGTAATATTAGTGTTACTAGTTATACAACTTCAATAACTAATACTAGTGTTACTAGTTGTACAATTTCAATTAGTAATACTAGTGTTACTAGTTATACTTTCTCCCTCAGTAATACCTAGTTATACTTAGTTCTCCGTTCGCTGCAACTCAAATCGGATGATTTCGGGCTTAAATCCCTCTAATCTTCTGATGATTCGCTACAATTCAATAACTACAATACATTCATTACCAATACGTCCTAATTAATCCATTAAGCTTGGTTAAAACAATAAACCGTAGATGCGACCTTTGGAATTCCATATATACTCCTTTGAAACAAATTCAAGTAGTCAAAATGTATGGTTATGTTATTGGTCATTGTTTCCTGCGAAAGAATATAAAACACACAATTAACTTCAAATAGTATTACTAGTATTACTAGTGATGCAAATTCAATTAGTCACACTATTAATACTATTTATATTAAGTATTTCCAATTGTACAACGTTATCCTATCACTACGATTCAACCACTGTATTCCATTCATTACCTATGCATAGTTACTAATCATCCAACAAATCATGGTTAGAGAACGAATGTGCATACCAAATTAATGGTTTTTCAATCAGTCATACAAGTGTTACTAGTTATACAATTTCAATCAATAATACTATTGTTAATAGTTAGTAAACTTCAATCAGTAATACTAGTGTTACTAGTTGTACAACTTCAATCAGTACTACTAAAGTTAAGTTACTAGTCCTACAACTTCAATCAGTAATATTAGTGTTACTAGTTATACAACTTCAATAACTAATACTAGTGTTACTAGTTGTACAATTTCAATTAGTAATACTAGTGTTACTAGTTATACTTTCTCCCTCAGTAATACCTAGTTATACTTAGTTCTCCGTTCGCTGCAACTCAAATCGGATGATTTCGGGCTGAAATCCCTCTAATCTTCTGATGATTCGCTACAATTCAAAAACTAAAATACATTCATTACCAATACGTCCTAATTAATCCATTAAGCATGGTTAAAACAATAAACCGTAGATGCGACCTTTGGAATTCCATAAATACTCCTTTGAAACAAATTCAAGTAGTCAAAATGTATGGTTATGTTATTGGTCATTGTTTCCTGCGAAAGAATATAAAACACACAATTAACTTCAAATAGTATTACTAGTATTACTAGTGATGCAACTTCAATTAGTAACACTATTAATACTATTTATATTAAGTATTCCCAATTGTACAACATTATCCTATCACTACGATTCAACCACTGTATTCCATTCATTACCTATGCATAGTTACTAATCATCCAACAAATCATGGTTAGAGAACGAATGTGCATACCAAATTAATTGTTTTTCAATCAGTCATACTAGTGTTACTAGTTATACAATTTCAATCAATAATACTATTGTTAATAGTTAGTAAACTTCAATCAGTAATACTAGTGTTACTAGTTGTACAACTTCAATTAGTACTACTAAAGTTAAGTTACTAGTACTACAACTTCAATCAGTAATATTAGTGTTACTAGTTATACAACTTCAATAACTAATACTAGTGTTACTAGTTGTACAATTTCAATCAGTAATACTAGTGTTACTAGTTATACTTTCTCCCTCAGTAATACCTAGTTATACTTAGTTCTCCATTCGCTGCAACTCAAATCAGATGATTTCGGGCTGAAATCCCTCTAATCTTCTGATGATTCGCTACAATTCAATAACTACAATACATTCATTACCAATACGTTCTAATTAATCCATTAAGCATGGTTAAAACAATAAACCGTAGATGCGACCTTTGGAATTCCATATATACTCCTTTGAAACAAATTCAAGTAGTCAAAATGTATGGTTATGTTATTGGTCATTGTTTCCTGCGAAAGAATATAAAACACACAATTAACTTCAAATAGTATTACTAGTATTACTAGTGATGCAACTTCAATTAGTAACACTATTAATACTATTTATATTAAGTATTCCCAATTGTACAACGTTATCCTATCACTACGATTCAACCACTGTATTCCATTCATTACCTATGCATAGTTACTAATCATCGAACAAATCATGGTTAGAGAACGAATGTGCATACCAAATTAATGGTTTTTCAATCAGTCATACTAGTGTTACTAGTTATACAATTTCAATCAATAATACTATTGTTAATAGTTAGTAAACTTCAATCAGTAATACTAGTGTTACTAGTTGTACAACTTCAAACAGTACTACTAAAGTTAAGTTACTAGTCCTACAACTTCAATCAGTAATATTAGTGTTACTAGTTATACAACTTCAATAACTAATACTAGTGTTACTAGTTGTACAATTTCAATTAGTAATACTAGTGGTACTAGTTATACTTTCTCCGTCAGTAATACCTAGTTATACTTAGTTCTCCGTTCGCTGCAACTCAAATCGGATGATTTCGGGCTGAAATCCCTCTAATCTTCTGATGATTCGCAACAATTCAATAACTAAAATACATTCATTACCAATACGTCCTAATTAATCCATTAAGCATGGTTAAAACAATAAACCGTAGATGCGACCTTTGGAATTCCATATATACTCCTTTGAAACAAATTCAAGTAGTCAAAATGTATGGTTATGTTATTGGTCATTGTTTCCTGCGAAAGAATATAAAACACACAATTAACTTCAAATAGTATTACTAGTATTACTAGTGATGCAACTTCAATTAGTAACACTATTAATACTATTTATATTAAGTATTCCCAATTGTACAACATTATCCTATCACTACGATTAAACCACTGTATTCCATTCATTACCTATGCATAGTTACTAATCATCCAACAAATCATGGTTAGAGAACGAATGTGCATACCAAATTAATGGTTTTTCAATCAGTCATACTAGTGTTACTAGTTATACAATTTCAATCAATAATACTATTGTTAATAGTTAGTAAACTTCAATCAGTAATACTAGTGTTACTAGTTGTACAACTTCAATCAGTACTACTAAAGTTAAGTTACTAGTACTACAACTTCAATCAGTAATATTAGTGTT
Source organism: Cardamine chenopodiifolia (assembly GCA_963922655.1). Lineage (NCBI taxonomy): Eukaryota > Viridiplantae > Streptophyta > Magnoliopsida > Brassicales > Brassicaceae > Cardamine > Cardamine chenopodiifolia. Next base: position 14,211,036 of record OZ000490.1, on the reverse strand, counting down.
ACTAGTTAGACAACTTCAATAACTAATACTAGTGTTACTAGTTGTACAATTTCAATCAGTAATACTAGTGTTACTAGTTATATTTTCTCCCTCAGTAATACCTAGTTATACTTAGTTCTCCGTTCGCTGCAACTCAAATCGGATGATTTCGGGCTGAAATCCCTCTAATCTTCTGATGATTCGCTACAATTCAATAACTACAATACATTCATTACCAATACGTCCTAATTAATCCATTAAGCATGGTTAAAACAATAAACCGTAGATGCGACCTTTGGAATTCCATATACACTCCTTTGAAACAAATTCCTAGTAGTCAAAATGTATGGTTATGTTATTGGTCATTGTTTCCTACGAAAGAATATAAAACACACAATTAACTTCAGTCAGTATTACTAGTATTACTAGTGATGCAACTTCAATTAGTAACACTATTAATACTAGTTATATTAAGTATTCCCAATTGTACAATGTTATCCTATCACTACGATTCAACCACTGTATTCCATTCATTACCAATGCATAGTTACTAATCATCCAACAAATCATGGTTAGAGAACTAATGTGCATACCAAATTAATGATTTTTCAATCAGTAATAATAGTATTACTAGTTATACAATTTCAATCAATAATACTATTGTTACTAGTTATTAAACTTCAATCAGTAATACTAGTCTTACTAGTTGTACAACTTCAATCAGTACTACTAAAGTTAAGTTACTAGTTATACAATTTCAATCAGTAATATTAGTGTTACTAATTATACAACTTCAATAACTAATACTAGTGTTACTAGTTGTACAATTTCAATCAGAATACTAGTGTTACTAGTTATACTTTCTCCCTCAGTAATACCCAGTTGTACTTAGTTCTCCGTTCCCTGCAATTCAAATCGGATGATTCCGAACTGAAATCTCTTTAATCTTCTAATGATTCGCTAGAATTCAATAACTACAATACATTCATTACCAATAGGTCCTAATTTATCCATTAAGCACGGTTAAAACAATAAACCATAGATGCAGCCTTTGGAATTCCATATATACTCTTTTGAAACAAATTCCCCGTAGTCAAAATGTATGGTTATGTTATTGCTCATTGTTTCTTGCGAAAGAATATAAAACACACAATTAACTTCAGTCAGTATTACTAGTATTACTAGTGATGCAACTTCAATTAGTAACACTATTAACACTATTTATATTAAGTATTCCCAATTGTACAACGTTATCCTATCACTACGATTCAACCACTGTATTCCATTCATTACCAATGCATAGTTACTAATCATCCAACAAATCATGGTTAGAGAACTAATGTGCATACCAAATTAATGATTTCTCACTCAGTAATAATAGTGTTACTAGTTATACAATTTCAATCAAGAATACTATTGTTACTAGTTATTAAACTTCAATCAGTAATACTAGTGTTACTAGTTGTACAACTTCAATCAGTACTACTAAAATTAAGTTAATAGTTATACAATTTCAATCAGTAATATTAGTGTTACTAGTCATACAACTTCAATAAGTAATACTAGTGTTACTAGTTGTACAATTTCAATCAGTAATACTAGTGTTACTAGTTATACTTTCTCCCCCAGTATTACTAGTATTACTAGTGATGTAACTTCAATTAGCAACACTATTAACACTTTTTATATTAAGTATTCCCAATTGTACAACGTTATCCTATCACTACGATTCAACCACTGTATTCCATTCATTACCAATGCATAGTTACTAATCATCCAACAAATCATGGTTAGAGAACTAATGTGCATACCAAATTAATGATTTTTCAATCAGTAATAATAGTGTTACTAGTTATACAATTTCAATCAATAATACTATTGTTACTAGTTATTAAACTTCAATCAGTAATACTAGTGTTACTAGTTGTACAACTTCAATCAGTACTACTAAAGTTAAGTTACTAGAACTACAACTTCAATCAGTAATATTAGTGTTACTAGTTATACAACTTCAATAAGTAATACTAGTGTTACTAGTTGTACAATTTCAATTAGTAATACTAGTGTTACTAGTTATACTTTCTCCCTCAGTAATACCTAGTTGTACTTAGTTCTCCGTTTGCTGTAACTCAAATCGGATGATTTCTGGCTGAAATCCCTCTAATCTTCTGATGCTTCGCTACAATTCAATAACTACAATACATTCATTATCAATACGTCATAATTAATCCATTAAGAATGGTTAAAACAATAAACCGTAGATGCGACTTTTGGAATTCCATATATACTCCTTTGAAACAAATTCCTAGTACTCAAAATGAATGGTTATGTTATTGGTTATAGTTTCCTACGAAAGAATATAAAACACACAATTAACTTCAGTCAGTATTACTAGTATTACTAGTGATGCAACTTCAATTAGTAACACTATTAATACTAGTTATATTAAGTATTCCCAATTGTACAATGTTATCCTATCACTACGATTCAACCACTGTATTCCATTCATTACCAATGCATAGTTACTAATCATCCAACAAATCATGGTTAGAGAACTAATGTGCATACCAAATTAATGATTTTTCAATCAGTAATAATAGTGTTACTAGTTATACAATTTCAATCAATAATACTATTGTTACTAGTTATTAAACATCAATCAGTAATACTAGTGTTACTAGTTGTACAACTTCAATCAGTACTACTAAAGTTAATTTACTAGTTATACAACTTCAATCAGTAATATTAGTGTTACTAGTTATACAACTTCAATCAGTAATATTAGAGTTACTAGTTATACAACTTCAATAAGTAATACTAGTGTTACTAGTTGTACAATTTCAATCAGTAATACTACTGTTACTAGTTATACTTTCTCCCTCAGTAATACCTAGTTGTACTTAGTTCTCCGTTTTCTGCAACTCAAATCGGATGATTTCGGGCTGAAATCCCTCTAATCTTTTGATGATTCCCTACAATTCAACAACTACAAAACATTCATTACCAATACGTCCTAATTTATCCATTAAGCATGGTTAAAACAATAAACCGTAGATGCGACCTTTGGAATTCCATATATACTTATTTGAAAATAATTCCTAGTAGTCAAAATGTATGGTTATGTTATTGGTCATAGTTTCCTACGAAAGAATATAAAACACACAATTAACTTCAGTCAGTATTACTAGTATTACTAGTGATGCAACTTCAATTAGTAACACTATTAATACTAGTTATATTAAGTATTCCCAATTGTACAATGTTATCCTATCACTACGATTCAACCACTGTATTCCATTCATTACCAATGCATAGTTACTAATCATCCAACAAATCATGGTTAGAGAACTAATGTGCATACCAAATTAATGATTTTTCAATCAGTAATAATAGTGTTACTAGTTATACAATTTCAATCAATAATACTATTGTTACTAGTTATTAAACATCAATCAGTAATACTAGTGTTACTAGTTGTACAACTTCAATCAGTACTACTAAAGTTAAGTTACTAGTTATACAACTTCAATCAGTAATATTAGTGTTACTAGTTATACAACTTCAATCAGTAATATTAGAGTTACTAGTTATACAACTTCAATAAGTAATACTAGTGTTACTAGTTGTACAATTTCAATCAGTAATACTACTGTTACTAGTTATACTTTCTCCCTCAGTAATACCTAGTTGTACTTAGTTCTCCGTTTTCTGCAACTCAAATCGGATGATTTCGGGCTGAAATCCCTCTAATCTTTTGATGATTCCCTACAATTCAACAACTACAAAACATTCATTACCAATACGTCCTAATTTATCCATTAAGCATGGTTAAAACAATAAACCGTAGATGCGACCTTTGGAATTCCATATATACTTATTTGAAAATAATTCCTAGTAGTCAAAATGTATGGTTATGTTATTGGTCATTGTTTCCTACGAAAGAATATAAAACACACAATTAACTTCAATCAGTATTACTAGTATTACTAGTGATGCAACTTCAATTAGTAACACTATTAATACTATTTATATTAAGTATTCCCAATTGTACAACGTTATCCTATCACTACGATTCAACCACTGTATTCCATTCATTACCAATGCATAGTTACTAATCATCCAACAAATCATGGTTAGAGAACTAATGTGCATACCAAATTAATGATTTTTCAATCAATAATAATAGTTTTACTAGTTATACAATTTTAATCAATAATACTATTGTTAATAGTTAGTAAACTTCAATCAGTAATACTAGTGTTACTAGTTGTACAACTTCAATCAGTACTACTAAAGTTAAGTTACTAGTACTACAACTTCAATCAGTAATATTAGTGTTACTAGTTATACAACTTCACTAAGTAATACTAGTGTTACTAGTTGTACAATTTCAATTAGTAATACTAGTGTTACTAGTTATACTTTCTCCCTCAGTAATACCTAGTTGTACTTAGTTTTCCGTTCGCTGCAACTCAAATCGGATGATTTCGGGCTGAAATCCCTCTAATCTTCTAATGATTCGCTACAATTCAATAACTACAATACATTCATTACCAATACGTCCTAATTAATCCATTAAGCATGGTTAAAATAATAAACCGTAGATGCGACCTTTGGAATTCCATATATACTTCTTTGAAACAAATTCCTAGTTGTCAAAATGTATGGTTATGTTATTGGTCATTGTTTCCTACGAAAGAATATAAAACACACAATTAACTTCAGTCAGTATTACTAGTATTACTAGTGATGCAACTTCAATTAGTAACACTATTAATACTATTTATATTAAGTATTCCCAATTGTACAACGTTATCCTATCACTACGATTCAACCAATGTATTCCATTCATTACCAATGCATAGTTACTAATCATCCAACAAATCATGGTTAGAGAACTAATGTGCATACCAAATTAATGATTTTTCAATCAATAATAATAGTTTTACTAGTTATACAATTTCAATCAATAATACTATTGTTAATAGTTAGTAAACTTCAATCAGTAATACTAGTGTTACTAGTTGTACAACTTAAATCAGTACTACTAAAGTTAAGTTACTAGTACTACAACTTCAATCAGTAATATTAGTGTTACTAGTTATACAACTTCAATAACTAATACTAGTGTTACTAGTTGTACAATTTCAATTAGTAATACTAGTGTTACTAGTTATACTTTCTCCCTCAGTAATACCTAGTTATACTTAGTTCTCCGTTCGCTGCAACTCAAATCGGATGATTTCGGGCTGAAATCCCTCTAATCTTCTGATGATTCGCTACAATTCAATAACTACAATACATTCATTACCAATACGTCCTAATTAATCCATTAAGCATGGTTAAAACAATAAACCGTAGATGCAACCTTTGGAATTCCATATATACTTATTTGAAACAAATTCAAGTAGTCAAAATGTATGGTTATGTTATTGGTCATTGTTTCCTGCGAAAGAATATAAAACACACATTTAACTTCAAATAGTATTACTAGTATTACTAGTGATGCAACTTCAATTAGTAACACTATTAATACTAGTTATATTAAGTAATCCCAATTGTACAATGTTATCCTATCAATACGATTCAACCACTGTATTCCATTCATTACCAATGCATAGTTACTAATCATCCAACAAATCATGGTTAGAGAACTAATGTGCATACCAAATTAATGATTTTTCAATCAATAATAATAGTTTTACTAGTTATACAATTTCAATCAATAATACTATTGTTAATAGTTAGTAAACTTCAATCAGTAATACTAGTGTTACTAGTTGTACAACTTCAATCAGTACTACTAAAGTTAAGTTACTAGTACTACAACTTCAATCAGTAATATTAGTGTTACTAGTTATACAACTTCAATAACTAATACTAGTGTTACTAGTTATACTTTCTCCCTCAGTAATACCTAGTTGTACTTAGTTCTCCGTTCGCTGCAACTCAAATCGGATGATTTCGGGCTGAAATCCCTCTAATCTTCTCATGATTCGCTACAATTCAATAACTACAATACATTCATTACCAATACGTCCTAATTAATCCATTAAGCATGGTTAAAACAATAAACCGTAGATGCGACCTTTGGAATTCCATATATACTTCTTTGAAATAAATTCCTAGTAGTCAAAATGTATGGTTATGTTATTGGTCATTGTTTCCTACGAAAGAATATAAAACACACAATTAACTTCAGTCAGTATTACTAGTATTACTAGTGATGCAACTTCAATTAGGAACAATATTAATACTATTTATATTAAGTATTCCCAATTGTACAACGTTATCCTATCACTACGATTCAACCACTGTATTCCATTCATTACCAATGCATAGTTACTAATCATCCAACAAATCATGGTTAGAGAACTAATGTGCATACCAAATTAATGATTTTTCAATCAATAATAATAGTTTTACTAGTTATACAATTTCAATCAATAATACTATTGTTAATAGTTAGTAAACTTCAATCAGTAATACTAGTGTTACTAGTTGTACAACTTCAATCAGTACTACTAAAGTTGAGTTACTAGTCCTACAACTTCAATCAGTAATATTAGTGTTACTAGTTATACAACTTCAATAACTAATACTAGTGTTACTAGTTGTACAATTTCAATTAGTAATACTAGTGTTACTAGTTATACTTTCTCCCTCAGTAATACCTAGTTATACTTAGTTCTCCGTTCGCTGCAACTCAAATCGGATGATTTCGGGCTTAAATCCCTCTAATCTTCTGATGATTCGCTACAATTCAATAACTACAATACATTCATTACCAATACGTCCTAATTAATCCATTAAGCTTGGTTAAAACAATAAACCGTAGATGCGACCTTTGGAATTCCATATATACTCCTTTGAAACAAATTCAAGTAGTCAAAATGTATGGTTATGTTATTGGTCATTGTTTCCTGCGAAAGAATATAAAACACACAATTAACTTCAAATAGTATTACTAGTATTACTAGTGATGCAAATTCAATTAGTCACACTATTAATACTATTTATATTAAGTATTCCCAATTGTACAACGTTATCCTATCACTACGATTCAACCACTGTATTCCATTCATTACCTATGCATAGTTACTAATCATCCAACAAATCATGGTTAGAGAACGAATGTGCATACCAAATTAATGGTTTTTCAATCAGTCATACAAGTGTTACTAGTTATACAATTTCAATCAATAATACTATTGTTAATAGTTAGTAAACTTCAATCAGTAATACTAGTGTTACTAGTTGTACAACTTCAATCAGTACTACTAAAGTTAAGTTACTAGTCCTACAACTTCAATCAGTAATATTAGTGTTACTAGTTATACAACTTCAATAACTAATACTAGTGTTACTAGTTGTACAATTTCAATTAGTAATACTAGTGTTACTAGTTATACTTTCTCCCTCAGTAATACCTAGTTATACTTAGTTCTCCGTTCGCTGCAACTCAAATCGGATGATTTCGGGCTGAAATCCCTCTAATCTTCTGATGATTCGCTACAATTCAAAAACTAAAATACATTCATTACCAATACGTCCTAATTAATCCATTAAGCATGGTTAAAACAATAAACCGTAGATGCGACCTTTGGAATTCCATAAATACTCCTTTGAAACAAATTCAAGTAGTCAAAATGTATGGTTATGTTATTGGTCATTGTTTCCTGCGAAAGAATATAAAACACACAATTAACTTCAAATAGTATTACTAGTATTACTAGTGATGCAACTTCAATTAGTAACACTATTAATACTATTTATATTAAGTATTCCCAATTGTACAACATTATCCTATCACTACGATTCAACCACTGTATTCCATTCATTACCTATGCATAGTTACTAATCATCCAACAAATCATGGTTAGAGAACGAATGTGCATACCAAATTAATTGTTTTTCAATCAGTCATACTAGTGTTACTAGTTATACAATTTCAATCAATAATACTATTGTTAATAGTTAGTAAACTTCAATCAGTAATACTAGTGTTACTAGTTGTACAACTTCAATTAGTACTACTAAAGTTAAGTTACTAGTACTACAACTTCAATCAGTAATATTAGTGTTACTAGTTATACAACTTCAATAACTAATACTAGTGTTACTAGTTGTACAATTTCAATCAGTAATACTAGTGTTACTAGTTATACTTTCTCCCTCAGTAATACCTAGTTATACTTAGTTCTCCATTCGCTGCAACTCAAATCAGATGATTTCGGGCTGAAATCCCTCTAATCTTCTGATGATTCGCTACAATTCAATAACTACAATACATTCATTACCAATACGTTCTAATTAATCCATTAAGCATGGTTAAAACAATAAACCGTAGATGCGACCTTTGGAATTCCATATATACTCCTTTGAAACAAATTCAAGTAGTCAAAATGTATGGTTATGTTATTGGTCATTGTTTCCTGCGAAAGAATATAAAACACACAATTAACTTCAAATAGTATTACTAGTATTACTAGTGATGCAACTTCAATTAGTAACACTATTAATACTATTTATATTAAGTATTCCCAATTGTACAACGTTATCCTATCACTACGATTCAACCACTGTATTCCATTCATTACCTATGCATAGTTACTAATCATCGAACAAATCATGGTTAGAGAACGAATGTGCATACCAAATTAATGGTTTTTCAATCAGTCATACTAGTGTTACTAGTTATACAATTTCAATCAATAATACTATTGTTAATAGTTAGTAAACTTCAATCAGTAATACTAGTGTTACTAGTTGTACAACTTCAAACAGTACTACTAAAGTTAAGTTACTAGTCCTACAACTTCAATCAGTAATATTAGTGTTACTAGTTATACAACTTCAATAACTAATACTAGTGTTACTAGTTGTACAATTTCAATTAGTAATACTAGTGGTACTAGTTATACTTTCTCCGTCAGTAATACCTAGTTATACTTAGTTCTCCGTTCGCTGCAACTCAAATCGGATGATTTCGGGCTGAAATCCCTCTAATCTTCTGATGATTCGCAACAATTCAATAACTAAAATACATTCATTACCAATACGTCCTAATTAATCCATTAAGCATGGTTAAAACAATAAACCGTAGATGCGACCTTTGGAATTCCATATATACTCCTTTGAAACAAATTCAAGTAGTCAAAATGTATGGTTATGTTATTGGTCATTGTTTCCTGCGAAAGAATATAAAACACACAATTAACTTCAAATAGTATTACTAGTATTACTAGTGATGCAACTTCAATTAGTAACACTATTAATACTATTTATATTAAGTATTCCCAATTGTACAACATTATCCTATCACTACGATTAAACCACTGTATTCCATTCATTACCTATGCATAGTTACTAATCATCCAACAAATCATGGTTAGAGAACGAATGTGCATACCAAATTAATGGTTTTTCAATCAGTCATACTAGTGTTACTAGTTATACAATTTCAATCAATAATACTATTGTTAATAGTTAGTAAACTTCAATCAGTAATACTAGTGTTACTAGTTGTACAACTTCAATCAGTACTACTAAAGTTAAGTTACTAGTACTACAACTTCAATCAGTAATATTAGTGTTACTAGTTAGACAACTTCAATAACTAATACTAGTGTTACTAGTTGTACAATTTCAATCAGTAATACTAGTGTTACTAGTTATATTTTCTCCCTCAGTAATACCTAGTTATACTTAGTTCTCCGTTCGCTGCAACTCAAATCGGATGATTTCGGGCTGAAATCCCTCTAATCTTCTGATGATTCGCTACAATTCAATAACTACAATACATTCATTACCAATACGTCCTAATTAATCCATTAAGCATGGTTAAAACAATAAACCGTAGATGCGACCTTTGGAATTCCATATACACTCCTTTGAAACAAATTCCTAGTAGTCAAAATGTATGGTTATGTTATTGGTCATTGTTTCCTACGAAAGAATATAAAACACACAATTAACTTCAGTCAGTATTACTAGTATTACTAGTGATGCAACTTCAATTAGTAACACTATTAATACTAGTTATATTAAGTATTCCCAATTGTACAATGTTATCCTATCACTACGATTCAACCACTGTATTCCATTCATTACCAATGCATAGTTACTAATCATCCAACAAATCATGGTTAGAGAACTAATGTGCATACCAAATTAATGATTTTTCAATCAGTAATAATAGTATTACTAGTTATACAATTTCAATCAATAATACTATTGTTACTAGTTATTAAACTTCAATCAGTAATACTAGTCTTACTAGTTGTACAACTTCAATCAGTACTACTAAAGTTAAGTTACTAGTTATACAATTTCAATCAGTAATATTAGTGTTACTAATTATACAACTTCAATAACTAATACTAGTGTTACTAGTTGTACAATTTCAATCAGAATACTAGTGTTACTAGTTATACTTTCTCCCTCAGTAATACCCAGTTGTACTTAGTTCTCCGTTCCCTGCAATTCAAATCGGATGATTCCGAACTGAAATCTCTTTAATCTTCTAATGATTCGCTAGAATTCAATAACTACAATACATTCATTACCAATAGGTCCTAATTTATCCATTAAGCACGGTTAAAACAATAAACCATAGATGCAGCCTTTGGAATTCCATATATACTCTTTTGAAACAAATTCCCCGTAGTCAAAATGTATGGTTATGTTATTGCTCATTGTTTCTTGCGAAAGAATATAAAACACACAATTAACTTCAGTCAGTATTACTAGTATTACTAGTGATGCAACTTCAATTAGTAACACTATTAACACTATTTATATTAAGTATTCCCAATTGTACAACGTTATCCTATCACTACGATTCAACCACTGTATTCCATTCATTACCAATGCATAGTTACTAATCATCCAACAAATCATGGTTAGAGAACTAATGTGCATACCAAATTAATGATTTCTCACTCAGTAATAATAGTGTTACTAGTTATACAATTTCAATCAAGAATACTATTGTTACTAGTTATTAAACTTCAATCAGTAATACTAGTGTTACTAGTTGTACAACTTCAATCAGTACTACTAAAATTAAGTTAATAGTTATACAATTTCAATCAGTAATATTAGTGTTACTAGTCATACAACTTCAATAAGTAATACTAGTGTTACTAGTTGTACAATTTCAATCAGTAATACTAGTGTTACTAGTTATACTTTCTCCCCCAGTATTACTAGTATTACTAGTGATGTAACTTCAATTAGCAACACTATTAACACTTTTTATATTAAGTATTCCCAATTGTACAACGTTATCCTATCACTACGATTCAACCACTGTATTCCATTCATTACCAATGCATAGTTACTAATCATCCAACAAATCATGGTTAGAGAACTAATGTGCATACCAAATTAATGATTTTTCAATCAGTAATAATAGTGTTACTAGTTATACAATTTCAATCAATAATACTATTGTTACTAGTTATTAAACTTCAATCAGTAATACTAGTGTTACTAGTTGTACAACTTCAATCAGTACTACTAAAGTTAAGTTACTAGAACTACAACTTCAATCAGTAATATTAGTGTTACTAGTTATACAACTTCAATAAGTAATACTAGTGTTACTAGTTGTACAATTTCAATCAGTAATACTACTGTTACTAGTTATACTTTCTCCCTCAGTAATACCTAGTTGTACTTAGTTCTCCGTTTTCTGCAACTCAAATCGGATGATTTCGGGCTGAAATCCCTCTAATCTTTTGATGATTCCCTACAATTCAACAACTACAAAACATTCATTACCAATACGTCCTAATTTATCCATTAAGCATGGTTAAAACAATAAACCGTAGATGCGACCTTTGGAATTCCATATATACTTATTTGAAAATAATTCCTAGTAGTCAAAATGTATGGTTATGTTATTGGTCATAGTTTCCTACGAAAGAATATAAAACACACAATTAACTTCAGTCAGTATTACTAGTATTACTAGTGATGCAACTTCAATTAGTAACACTATTAATACTAGTTATATTAAGTATTCCCAATTGTACAATGTTATCCTATCACTACGATTCAACCACTGTATTCCATTCATTACCAATGCATAGTTACTAATCATCCAACAAATCATGGTTAGAGAACTAATGTGCATACCAAATTAATGATTTTTCAATCAGTAATAATAGTGTTACTAGTTATACAATTTCAATCAATAATACTATTGTTACTAGTTATTAAACATCAATCAGTAATACTAGTGTTACTAGTTGTACAACTTCAATCAGTACTACTAAAGTTAAGTTACTAGTTATACAACTTCAATCAGTAATATTAGTGTTACTAGTTATACAACTTCAATCAGTAATATTAGAGTTACTAGTTATACAACTTCAATAAGTAATACTAGTGTTACTAGTTGTACAATTTCAATCAGTAATACTACTGTTACTAGTTATACTTTCTCCCTCAGTAATACCTAGTTGTACTTAGTTCTCCGTTTTCTGCAACTCAAATCGGATGATTTCGGGCTGAAATCCCTCTAATCTTTTGATGATTCCCTACAATTCAACAACTACAAAACATTCATTACCAATACGTCCTAATTTATCCATTAAGCATGGTTAAAACAATAAACCGTAGATGCGACCTTTGGAATTCCATATATACTTATTTGAAAATAATTCCTAGTAGTCAAAATGTATGGTTATGTTATTGGTCATTGTTTCCTACGAAAGAATATAAAACACACAATTAACTTCAATCAGTATTACTAGTATTACTAGTGATGCAACTTCAATTAGTAACACTATTAATACTATTTATATTAAGTATTCCCAATTGTACAACGTTATCCTATCACTACGATTCAACCACTGTATTCCATTCATTACCAATGCATAGTTACTAATCATCCAACAAATCATGGTTAGAGAACTAATGTGCATACCAAATTAATGATTTTTCAATCAATAATAATAGTTTTACTAGTTATACAATTTTAATCAATAATACTATTGTTAATAGTTAGTAAACTTCAATCAGTAATACTAGTGTTACTAGTTGTACAACTTCAATCAGTACTACTAAAGTTAAGTTACTAGTACTACAACTTCAATCAGTAATATTAGTGTTACTAGTTATACAACTTCACTAAGTAATACTAGTGTTACTAGTTGTACAATTTCAATTAGTAATACTAGTGTTACTAGTTATACTTTCTCCCTCAGTAATACCTAGTTGTACTTAGTTTTCCGTTCGCTGCAACTCAAATCGGATGATTTCGGGCTGAAATCCCTCTAATCTTCTAATGATTCGCTACAATTCAATAACTACAATACATTCATTACCAATACGTCCTAATTAATCCATTAAGCATGGTTAAAATAATAAACCGTAGATGCGACCTTTGGAATTCCATATATACTTCTTTGAAACAAATTCCTAGTTGTCAAAATGTATGGTTATGTTATTGGTCATTGTTTCCTACGAAAGAATATAAAACACACAATTAACTTCAGTCAGTATTACTAGTATTACTAGTGATGCAACTTCAATTAGTAACACTATTAATACTATTTATATTAAGTATTCCCAATTGTACAACGTTATCCTATCACTACGATTCAACCAATGTATTCCATTCATTACCAATGCATAGTTACTAATCATCCAACAAATCATGGTTAGAGAACTAATGTGCATACCAAATTAATGATTTTTCAATCAATAATAATAGTTTTACTAGTTATACAATTTCAATCAATAATACTATTGTTAATAGTTAGTAAACTTCAATCAGTAATACTAGTGTTACTAGTTGTACAACTTAAATCAGTACTACTAAAGTTAAGTTACTAGTACTACAACTTCAATCAGTAATATTAGTGTTACTAGTTATACAACTTCAATAACTAATACTAGTGTTACTAGTTGTACAATTTCAATTAGTAATACTAGTGTTACTAGTTATACTTTCTCCCTCAGTAATACCTAGTTATACTTAGTTCTCCGTTCGCTGCAACTCAAATCGGATGATTTCGGGCTGAAATCCCTCTAATCTTCTGATGATTCGCTACAATTCAATAACTACAATACATTCATTACCAATACGTCCTAATTAATCCATTAAGCATGGTTAAAACAATAAACCGTAGATGCAACCTTTGGAATTCCATATATACTTATTTGAAACAAATTCAAGTAGTCAAAATGTATGGTTATGTTATTGGTCATTGTTTCCTGCGAAAGAATATAAAACACACATTTAACTTCAAATAGTATTACTAGTATTACTAGTGATGCAACTTCAATTAGTAACACTATTAATACTAGTTATATTAAGTAATCCCAATTGTACAATGTTATCCTATCAATACGATTCAACCACTGTATTCCATTCATTACCAATGCATAGTTACTAATCATCCAACAAATCATGGTTAGAGAACGAATGTGCATACCAAATTAATGGTTTTTCAATCAGTCATACTAGTGTTACTAGTTATACAATTTCAATCAATAATACTATTGTTAATAGTTAGTAAACTTCAATCAGTAATACTAGTGTTACTAGTTGTACAACTTCAATCAGTAATATTAGAGTTACTAGTTATACAACTTCAATAAGTAATACTAGTGTTACTAGTTGTACAATTTCAATCAGTAATACTACTGTTACTAGTTATACTTTCTCCCTCAGTAATACCTAGTTGTACTTAGTTCTCCGTTTTCTGCAACTCAAATCGGATGATTTCGGGCTGAAATCCCTCTAATCTTTTGATGATTCCCTACAATTCAACAACTACAAAACATTCATTACCAATACGTCCTAATTTATCCATTAAGCATGGTTAAAACAATAAACCGTAGATGCGACCTTTGGAATTCCATATATACTTATTTGAAAATAATTCCTAGTAGTCAAAATGTATGGTTATGTTATTGGTCATAGTTTCCTACGAAAGAATATAAAACACACAATTAACTTCAGTCAGTATTACTAGTATTACTAGTGATGCAACTTCAATTAGTAACACTATTAATACTAGTTATATTAAGTATTCCCAATTGTACAATGTTATCCTATCACTACGATTCAACCACTGTATTCCATTCATTACCAATGCATAGTTACTAATCATCCAACAAATCATGGTTAGAGAACTAATGTGCATACCAAATTAATGATTTTTCAATCAGTAATAATAGTGTTACTAGTTATACAATTTCAATCAATAATACTATTGTTACTAGTTATTAAACATCAATCAGTAATACTAGTGTTACTAGTTGTACAACTTCAATCAGTACTACTAAAGTTAAGTTACTAGTTATACAACTTCAATCAGTAATATTAGTGTTACTAGTTATACAACTTCAATCAGTAATATTAGAGTTACTAGTTATACAACTTCAATAAGTAATACTAGTGTTACTAGTTGTACAATTTCAATCAGTAATACTACTGTTACTAGTTATACTTTCTCCCTCAGTAATACCTAGTTGTACTTAGTTCTCCGTTTTCTGCAACTCAAATCGGATGATTTCGGGCTGAAATCCCTCTAATCTTTTGATGATTCCCTACAATTCAACAACTACAAAACATTCATTACCAATACGTCCTAATTTATCCATTAAGCATGGTTAAAACAATAAACCGTAGATGCGACCTTTGGAATTCCATATATACTTATTTGAAAATAATTCCTAGTAGTCAAAATGTATGGTTATGTTATTGGTCATTGTTTCCTACGAAAGAATATAAAACACACAATTAACTTCAGTCAGTATTACTAGTATTACTAGTGATGCAACTTCAATTAGTAACACTATTAATACTATTTATATTAAGTATTCCCAATTGTACAACGTTATCCTATCACTACGATTCAACCACTGTATTCCATTCATTACCAATGCATAGTTACTAATCATCCAACAAATCATGGTTAGAGAACTAATGTGCATACCAAATTAATGATTTTTCAATCAATAATAATAGTTTTACTAGTTATACAATTTTAATCAATAATACTATTGTTAATAGTTAGTAAACTTCAATCAGTAATACTAGTGTTACTAGTTGTACAACTTCAATCAGTACTACTAAAGTTAAGTTACTAGTACTACAACTTCAATCAGTAATATTAGTGTTACTAGTTATACAACTTCACTAAGTAATACTAGTGTTACTAGTTGTACAATTTCAATTAGTAATACTAGTGTTACTAGTTATACTTTCTCCCTCAGTAATACCTAGTTGTACTTAGTTTTCCGTTCGCTGCAACTCAAATCGGATGATTTCGGACTGAAATCCCTCTAATCTTCTAATGATTCGCTACAATTCAATAACTACAATACATTCATTACCAATACGTCCTAATTAATCCATTAAGCATGGTTAAAATAATAAACCGTAGATGCGACCTTTGGAATTCCATATATACTTCTTTGAAACAAATTCCTAGTTGTCAAAATGTATGGTTATGTTATTGGTCATTGTTTCCTACGAAAGAATATAAAACACACAATTAACTTCAGTCAGTATTACTAGTATTACTAGTGATGCAACTTCAATTAGTAACACTATTAATACTATTTATATTAAGTATTCCCAATTGTACAACGTTATCCTATCACTACGATTCAACCAATGTATTCCATTCATTACCAATGCATAGTTACTAATCATCCAACAAATCATGGTTAGAGAACTAATGTGCATACCAAATTAATGATTTTTCAATCAATAATAATAGTTTTACTAGTTATACAATTTCAATCAATAATACTATTGTTAATAGTTAGTAAACTTCAATCAGTAATACTAGTGTTACTAGTTGTACAACTTAAATCAGTACTACTAAAGTTAAGTTACTAGTACTACAACTTCAATCAGTAATATTAGTGTTACTAGTTATACAACTTCAATAACTAATACTAGTGTTACTAGTTGTACAATTTCAATTAGTAATACTAGTGTTACTAGTTATACTTTCTCCCTCAGTAATACCTAGTTATACTTAGTTCTCCGTTCGCTGCAACTCAAATCGGATGATTTCGGGCTGAAATCCCTCTAATCTTCTGATGATTCGCTACAATTCAATAACTACAATACATTCATTACCAATACGTCCTAATTAATCCATTAAGCATGGTTAAAACAATAAACCGTAGATGCAACCTTTGGAATTCCATATATACTTATTTGAAACAAATTCAAGTAGTCAAAATGTATGGTTATGTTATTGGTCATTGTTTCCTGCGAAAGAATATAAAACACACATTTAACTTCAAATAGTATTACTAGTATTACTAGTGATGCAACTTCAATTAGTAACACTATTAATACTAGTTATATTAAGTAATCCCAATTGTACAATGTTATCCTATCAATACGATTCAACCACTGTATTCCATTCATTACCAATGCATAGTTACTAATCATCCAACAAATCATGGTTAGAGAACGAATGTGCATACCAAATTAATGGTTTTTCAATCAGTCATACTAGTGTTACTAGTTATACAATTTCAATCAATAATACTATTGTTAATAGTTAGTAAACTTCAATCAGTAATACTAGTGTTACTAGTTGTACAACTTCAATCAGTACTACTAAAGTTAAGTTACAAGTACTGCAACATCAATCAGTAATATTAGTGTTATTAGTTATACAACTTCAATAAGTAATACTAATGTTACTAGTTGTACAATTTCAATCAGTAATACTAGTGTTACTAGTTATACTTTCTCCCTCAGTAATACCCAGTTGTACTTAGTTCTCCGTTTGTTGTAACTCAAATCGGATGATTTCTGGTTGAAATCCCTCTAATCTTCTGATGATTCGCTACAATTCAATAACTACAATACATTCATTACCAATACGTCCTAATTAATCCATTAAGCATGGTTAAAACAATAAACCGTAGATGCGACCTTTGGAATTCCATATACACTCCTTTGAAACAAATTCCTAGTACTCAAAATGTATGGTTATGTTATTGGTCATAGTTTCCTACGAAAGAATATAAAACACACAATTAACTTCAGTCAGTATTACTAGTATTACTAGTGATGCAACTTCAATTAGTAACACTATTAATACTAGTTATATTAAGTATTCCCAATTGTACAATGTTATCCTATCACTACGATTCAACCACTGTATTCCATTCATTACCAATGCATAGTTACTAATCATCCAACAAATCATGGTTAGAGAACTAATGTGCATACCAAATTAATGATTTTTCAATCAATAATAATAGTTTTACTAGTTATACAATTTTAATCAATAATACTATTGTTAATAGTTAGTAAACTTCAATCAGTAATACTAGTGTTACTAGTTGTACAACTTCAATTAGTACTACTAAAGTTAAGTTACTAGTACTACAACTTCAATCAGTAATATTAGTGTTACTAGTTATACAACTTCACTAAGTAATACTAGTGTTACTAGTTGTACAATTTCAATTAGTAATACTAGTGTTACTAGTTATACTTTCTCCCTCAGTAATACCTAGTTGTACTTAGTTTTCCGTTCGCTGCAACTCAAATCGGATGATTTCGGGCTGAAATCCCTCTAATCTTCTGATGATTCGCTACAATTCAATAACTACAATACATTCATTACCAATACGTCCTAATTAATCCATTAAGCATGGTTAAAACAATAAACCGTAGATGCGACCTTTGGAATTCCATATATACTTCTTTGAAACAAATTCCTAGTTGTCAAAATGTATGGTTATGTTATTGGTCATTGTTTCCTACGAAAGAATATAAAACACACAATTAACTTCAGTCAGTATTACTAGTATTACTAGTGATGCAACTTCAATTAGTAACACTATTAATACTATTTATATTAAGTATTCCCAATTGTACAACGTTATCCTATCACTACGATTCAACCAATGTATTCCATTCATTACCAATGCATAGTTACTAATCATCCAACAAATCATGGTTAGAGAACTAATGTGCATACCAAATTAATGATTTTTCAATCAATAATAATAGGTTTACTAGTTATACAATTTCAATCAATAATACTATTGTTAATAGTTAGTAAACTTCAATCAGTAATACTAGTGTTACTAGTTGTACAACTTAAATCAGTACTACTAAAGTTAAGTTACTAGTACTACAACTTCAATCAGTAATATTAGTGTTACTAGTTATACAACTTCAATAACTAATACTAGTGTTACTAGTTGTACAATTTCAATTAGTAATACTAGTGTTACTAGTTATACTTTCTCCCTTAGTAATACCTAGTTATACTTAGTTCTCCGTTCGCTGCAACTCAAATCGGATGATTTCGGGCTGAAATCCCTCTAATCTTCTGATGATTCGCTACAATTCAATAACTACAATACATTCATTACCAATACGTCCTAATTAATCCATTAAGCATGGTTAAAACAATAAACCGTAGATGCAACCTTTGGAATTCCATATATACTTATTTGAAACAAATTCAAGTAGTCAAAATGTATGGTTATGTTATTGGTCATTGTTTCCTGCGAAAGAATATAAAACACACATTTAACTTCAAATAGTATTACTAGTATTACTAGTGATGCAACTTCAATTAGTAACACTATTAATACTAGTTATATTAAGTAATCCCAATTGTACAATGTTATCCTATCAATACGATTCAACCACTGTATTCCATTCATTACCAATGCATAGTTACTAATCATCCAACAAATCATGGTTAGAGAACGAATGTGCATACCAAATTAATGGTTTTTCAATCAGTCATACTAGTGTTACTAGTTATACAATTTCAATCAATAATACTATTGTTAATAGTTAGTAAACTTCAATCAGTAATACTAGTGTTACTAGTTGTACAACTTCAATCAGTACTACTAAAGTTAAGTTACAAGTACTGCAACATCAATCAGTAATATTAGTGTTATTAGTTATACAACTTCAATAAGTAATACTAAGGTTACTAGTTGTACAATTTCAATCAGTAATACTAGTGTTACTAGTTATACTTTCTCCCTCAGTAATACCCAGTTGTACTTAGTTCTCCGTTTGTTGTAACTCAAATCGGATGATTTCTGGTTGAAATCCCTCTAATCTTCTGATGATTCGCTACAATTCAATAACTACAATACATTCATTACCAATACGTCCTAATTAATCCATTAAGCATGGTTAAAACAATAAACCGTAGATGCGACCTTTGGAATTCCATATACACTCCTTTGAAACAAATTCCTAGTACTCAAAATGTATGGTTATGTTATTGGTCATAGTTTCCTACGAAAGAATATAAAACACACAATTAACTTCAGTCAGTATTACTAGTATTACTAGTGATGCAACTTCAATTAGTAACACTATTAATACTAGTTATATTAAGTATTCCCAATTGTACAATGTTATCCTATCACTACGATTCAACCACTGTATTCCATTCATTACCAATGCATAGTTACTAATCATCCAACAAATCATGGTTAGAGAACTAATGTGCATACCAAATTAATGATTTTTCAATCAATAATAATAGTTTTACTAGTTATACAATTTTAATCAATAATACTATTGTTAATAGTTAGTAAACTTCAATCAGTAATACTAGTGTTACTAGTTGTACAACTTCAATCAGTACTACTAAAGTTAAGTTACTAGTTATACAACTTCAATCAGTAATATTAGTGTTACTAGTTATACAACTTCAATAAGTAATACTAGTGTTACTAGTTGTACAATTTCAATCAGAATACTAGTGTTACTAGTTATACTTTCTCCCTCAGTAATACCTAGTTGTACTTAGTTTTCCGTTCGCTGCAACTCAAATCGGATGATTTCGGGCTGAAATCCCTCTAATCTTCTTATGATTCGCTACAATTCAATAACTACAATACATTCATTACCAATACGTCCTAATTAATCCATTAAGCATGGTTAAAACAATAAACCGTAGATGCGACCTTTGGAATTCCATATATACTCTTTTGAAACAAATTCCTAGTTGTCAAAATGTATGCTTATGTTATTGCTTATTGTTTCTTGCGAAAGAATATAAAACACACAATTAACTTCAGTCAGTATTACTAGTATTACTAGTGATGCAACTTCAATTAGTAACACTATTAATACTAGTTATATTAAGTATTCCCAATTGTACAATGTTATCCTATCACTACGATTCAACCACTGTATTCCATTCATTACCAATGCATAGTTACTAATCATCCAACAAATCATGGTTAGAGAACTAATGTGCATACCAAATTAATGATTTTTCAATCAATAATAATAGTTTTACTAGTTATACAATTTTAATCAATAATACTATTGTTAATAGTTAGTAAACTTCAATCAGTAATACTAGTGTTACTAGTTGTACAACTTCAATCAGTACTACTAAAGTTAAGTTACTAGTTATACAACTTCAATCAGTAATATTAGTGTTACTAGTCATACAACTTCAATAAGTAATACTAGTGTTACTAGTTGTACAATTTCAATCAGTAATACTAGTGTTACTAGTTATACTTTCTCCCCCAGTAATACCCAGTTGTACTTAGTTCTCCGTTTGCTGTAACTCAAATCGGATGATTTCTGGCTGAAATCCCTCTAATCTTCTGATGCTTCGCTACAATTCAATAACTACAATACATTCATTATCAATACGTCATAATTAATCCATTAAGCATGGTTAAAACAATAAACCGTAGATGCGACCTTTGGAATTCCATATATACTTATTTGAAACAAATTCCTAGTAGTCAAAATGTATGGTTATGTTATTGGTCATTGTTTCCTACGAAAGAATATAAAACACACAATTAACTTCAGTCAGTATTACTAGTATTACTAGTGATGCAACTTCAATTAGTAACACTATTAATACTATTTATATTAAGTATTCCCAATTGTACAACGTTATCCTATCACTACGATTCAACCACTGTATTCCATTCATTACCAATGCATAGTTACTAATCATCCAACAAATCATGGTTAGAGAACTAATGTGCATACCAAATTAATGATTTTTCAATCAATAATAATAGTTTTACTAGTTATACAATTTTAATCAATAATACTATTGTTAATAGTTAGTAAACTTCAATCAGTAATACTGGTGTTACTAGTTGTACAACTTCAATCAGTACTACTAAAGTTAAGTTACTAGTACTACAACTTCAATCAGTAATATTAGTGTTACTAGTTATACAACTTCAATAACTAATACTAGTGTTACTAGTTGTACAATTTCAATTAGTAATACTAGTGTTACTAGTTATACTTTCTCCCTCAGTAATACCTAGTTGTACTTAGTTCTCCGTTCGCTGCAACTCAAATCGGATGATTTCGGGCTGAAATCCCTCTAATCTTCTGATGATTCGCTACAATTCAATAACTACAATACATTCATTACCAATACGTCATAATTAATCCATTAAGAATGGTTAAAACAATAAACCGTAGATGCGACCTTTGGAATTCCATATATACTCCTTTGAAACAAATTCCTAGTACTCAAAATGTATGGTTATGTTATTGGTCATAGTTTCCTACGAAAGAATATAAAACACACAATTAACTTCAGTCAGTATTACTAGTATTACTAGTGATGCAACTTCAATTAGTAACACTATTAATACTAGTTATATTAAGTATTCTCAATTGTACAATGTTATCCTATCACTACGATTCAACCACTGTATTCCATTCATTACCAATGCATAGTTACTAATCATCCAACAAATCATGGTTAGAGAACGAATGTGCATACCAAATTAATGGTATTTCAATCAGTCATACAAGTGTTACTAGTTATACAATTTCAATCAATAATACTATTGTTAATAGTTAGTAAACTTCAATCAGTAATACTACTGTTACTAGTTGTACAACTTCAATCAGTACTACTAAAGTTAAGTTACTAGTACTACAACTTCAATCAGTAATATTAGTGTTACTAGTTATACAACTTCAATAACTAATACTAGTGTTACTAGTTGTACAATTTCAATTAGTAATACTAGTGTTACTAGTTATACTTTCTCCCTCAGTAATACCTAGTTGTACTTAGTTCTCCGTTCGCTGCAACTCAAATCGGATGATTTCGGGCTGAAATCCCTCTAATCTTCTGATTATTCGCTACAATTCAATAACTACAATACATTCATTACTAATACGTCCAAATTAATCCATTAAGCATGGTTAAAACAATAAACCGTAGATGCGACCTTTGGAATTCCATATATACTTCTTTGAAACAAATTCCTAGTAGTCAAAATGTATGGTTATGTTATTGGTCATTGTTTCCTACGAAAGAATATAAAACACACAATTAACTTCAGTCAGTATTACTAGTATTACTAGTGATGCAACTTCAATTAGTAACACTATTAATACTATTTATATTAAGTATTCCCAATTGTACAACGTTATCCTATCACTACGATTCAACCACTGTATTCCATTCATTACCAATGCATAGTTACTAATCATCCAACAAATCATGGTTAGAGAACTAATGTGCATACCAAATTAATGATTTTTCAATCAATAATAATAGTTTTACTAGTTATACAATTTCAATCAATAATACTATTGTTAATAGTTAGTAAACTTCAATCAGTAATACTAGTGTTACTAGTTGTATAACTTCAATCAGTACTACTAAAATTAAGTTACTAGAACTACAACTTCAATCAGTAATATTAGTGTTACTAGTTATACAACTTCAATAACTAATACTAGTGTTACTAGTTGTACAATTTCAATTAGTAATACTAGTGGTACTAGTTATACTTTCTCCCTCAGTAATACCTAGTTGTACTTAGTTCTCCGTTCGCTACAACTCAAATCGGATGATTTCGGGCTGAAATCCCTCTAATCTTCTGATGATTCGCTACAATTCAATAACTACAATACATTCATTACCAATACGTCCTAATTAATCCATTAAGCATGGTTAAAACAATAAACCGTAGATGCGACCTTTGGAATTCCATATATACTTCTTTGAAACAAATTCCTAGTAGTCAAAATGTATGGTTATGTTATTGGTCATTGTTTCCTACGAAAGAATATAAAACACACAATTAACTTCAGTCAGTATTACTAGTATTACTAGTGATGCAACTTCAATTAGTAGCACTATTAATACTATTTATATTAAGTATTCCCAATTGTACAACGTTATCCTATCACTACGATTCAACCAATATATTCCATTCATTACGAATGCATAGTTACTAATCATCCAACAAATCATGGTTAGAGAACTAATGTGCATACCAAATTAATGATTTTTCAATCAATAATAATAGTTTTACTAGTTATACAATTTCAATCAATAATACTATTTTTAATAGTTAGTAAACTTCAATCAGTAATACTAGTGTTACTAGTTGTACAACTTCAATCAGTACTACTAAAGTTAAGTTACTAGTACTACAACTTCAATCAGTAATATTAGTGTTACTAGTTATACAACTTCAATAACTAATACTATTCTTACTAGTTGTACAATTTCAATTTGTAATACTAGTGTTACTAGTTATACTTTCTCCCTCAGTAACACCTAGTTGTACTTAGTTCTCCGTTCGCTGCAACTCAAATCGTATGATTTCGGGCTGAAATCCCTCTAATCTTCTGATGATTCGCTACAATTCAATAACTACAATACATTCATTACCAATACGTCCTAATTAATCCATTAAGCATGGTTAAAACAATAAACCGTAGATGCGACCTTTGGAATTCCATATATACTTCTTTGAAACAAATTCCTAGTAGTCAAAATGTATGGTTATGTTATTGGTCATTGTTTCCTACGAAAGAATATAAAACACACAATTAACTTCAGTCAGTATTACTAGTATTACTAGTGATGCAACTTCAATTAGTAACACTATTAATACTAGTTATATTAAGTATTCCCAATTGCACAATGTTATCCTATCAATACGATTCAACCACTGTATTCCATTCATTACCAATGCATAGTTACTAATCATCCAACAAATCATGGTTATAGAACGAATGTGCATACCAAATTAATGGTTTTTCAATCAGTCATACTAGTGTTACTAGTTATACAATTTCAATCAATAATACTATTGTTAATAGTTAGTAAACTTCAATCAGTAATACTAGTGTTACTAGTTGTACAACTTCAATCAGTACTACTAAAGTTAAGTTACTAGTACTACAACATCAATCAGTAATATTAGTGTTACTAGTTATACAACTTCAATAAGTAATACTAATGTTACTAGTTGTACTATTTCAATTAGTAATACTAGTGTTACTAGTTATACTTTCTCCCTCAGTAATACCCAGTTGTACTTAGTTCTCCGTTCGTTGTAACTTAAATCGGATGATTTCTTGCTGAAATCCCTCTAATCTTCTGATGATTCGCTACAATTCAATAACAACAATACATTCATTACCAATACGTCCTAATTAATCCATTAAGCATGGTTAAAACAATAAACCGTAGATGCGACCTTTGGAATTCCTTAAACACTCCTTTGAAATAAATTCCTAGTACTCAAAATGTATGGTTATGTTATTGGTCATTGTTTCCTACGAAAGAATATAAAACACACAATTAACTTCAGTCAGTATTACTAGTATTACTAGTGATGCAACTTCAATTAGTAACACTATTAATACTAGTTATATTAAGTATTCCCAATTGTACAATGTTATCCTATCACTACGATTCAACCACTGTATTCCATTCATTACCAATGCATAGTTACTAATCATCCAACAAATCATGGTTAGAGAACTAATGTGCATACCAAATTAATGATTTTTCAATCAGTAATAATAGTGTTACTAGTTATACAATTTCAATCAATAATACCATTGTTACTAGTTATTAAACTTCAATCAGTAATACTAGTCTTACTAGTTGTACAACTTCAATCAGTACTACTAAAGTTAAGTTACTAGTTATACAACTTCAATCAGTAATATTAGTGTTACTAGTTATACAACTTCAATAAGTAATACTAGTGTTACTAGTTGTACAATTTCAATCAGAATACTAGTGTTACTAGTTATACTTTCTCCCTCAGTAATACCCAGTTGTACTTAGTTCCCCGTTCCCTGCAACTCAAATCGGATGATTCCGGGCTGAAATCCCTCTAATCTTCTTATGATTCGCTAGAATTCAATAACTACAATACATTCATTACCAATAGGTCCTAATTTATCCATTAAGCACGGTTAAAACAATAAACCGTAGATGCAGCCTTTGGAATTCCATATATACTCTTTTGAAACAAATTCCCCGTTGTCAAAATGTATGCTTATGTTATTGCTCATTGTTTCTTGCGAAAGAATATAAAACACACAATTAACTTTAGTCAGTATTACTAGTATTACTAGTGATGCAACTTCAATTAGTAACACTATTAACACTATTTATATTAAGTATTCCCAATTGTACAACGTTATCCTATCACTACGATTCAACCACTGTATTCCATTCATTACCAATGCATAGTTACTAATCATCCAACAAATCATGGTTAGAGAACTAATGTGCATACCAAATTAATGATTTTTCACTCAGTAATAATAGTGTTACTAGTTATACAATTTCAATCAAGAATACTATTGTTACTAGTTATTAAACTTCAATCAGTAATACTATTGTTACTAGTTGTACAACTTCAATCAGTACTACTAAAATTAAGTTACTAGTTATACAATTTCAATCAGTAATATTAGTGTTACTAGTTATACAACTTCAATAAGTAATACTAGTGTTACTAGTTGTACAATTTCAATCAGTAATACTAGTGTTACTAGTTATACTTTCTCCCCCAGTAATACCCAGTTGTACTTAGTTCTCCGTTTGCTGTAACTCAAATCGGATGATTTCTGGCTGAAATCCCTCTAATCTTCTGATGATTCGCTACAATTCAATAACTACAATACATTCATTACCAATACGTCATAATTAATCCATTAAGAATGGTTAAAACAATAAACCGTAGATGCGACTTTTGGAATTCCATATATACTCCTTTGAAACAAATTCCTAGTACTCAAAATGTATGGTTATGTTATTGGTCATAGTTTCCTACGAAAGAATATAAAACACACAATTAACTTCAGTCAGTATTACTAGTATTACTAGTGATGCAACTTCAATTAGTAACACTATTAATACTAGTTATATTAAGTATTCCCAATTGTACAATGTTATCCTATCACTACGATTCAACCACTGTATTCCATTCATTACCAATGCATAGTTACTAATCATCCAACAAATCATGGTTAGATAACTAATGTGCATACCAAATTAATGATTTTTCAATCAGTAATAATAGTGTTACTTGTTCTACAATTTCAATCAATAATACTATTGTTACTAGTTATTAAACATCAATCAGTAATACTAGTGTTACTAGTTGTACAACTTCAATCAGTACTACTAAAGTTAAGTTACTAGTTATACAACTTCAATCAGTAATATTAGTGTTACTAGTTATACAACTTCAATAAGTAATACTAGTGTTACTAGTTGTACAATTTCAATCAGTAATACTAGTGTTACTACTTATACTTTCTCCGTCAGTAATACCTAGTTGTACTTAGTTCTCCGTTCGTTGTAACTCAAATCGGATGATTTCTTGCTGAAATCCCTCTAATCTTCTGATGATTCGCTACAATTCAATAACTACAATACATTCATTACCAATACGTCCTAATTAATCCATTAAGCATGGTTAAAACAATAAACCGTAGTCAAAATGTATGGTTATGTTATTGGTCATTATTTCCTGCGAAAGAATATAAAACACACAATTAACTTCAGATAGTATTACTAGTATTACTAGTGATGCAACTTCAATTAGTAACACTATTAATACTAGTTATATTAAGTATTCCCAATTGTACAATGTTATCCTATCACTACGATTACACCACTGTATTCCATTCATTACCAATGCATAGTTACTAATCATCCAATAAATCATGGTTAGAGAACGAATGTGAATACCAAATTAATGGTTTTTCAATCAGTCATACTAGTGTTAGTAGTTATACAATTTCAATCAATAATACTATTGTTACTAGTTATTAAACTTCAATCAGTACTACTAAAGTTAAGTTACTAGTTATACAACTTCAATTAGTAATATTATTGTTACTAGTTATACAACTTCAATAAGTAATACTAGTGTTATTAGATGTACAATTTCAATCAGTAATACTAGTGTTACTAGTTATACAACTTCAATAAGTAATACTAGTGTTACTAGTTGTACAATTTCAATCAGTAATACTAGTGTTACTAGTTATACTTTCTCCCTCAGTAATACCCAGTTGGACTTAGTTCTCCATTCCCTGCAACTCAAATCGGATTATTTCGGGCTGAAATCACTCTAATCTTCTTATGATTCACTAGAATTCAACAACTACAACACATTCATTACCAATACGTCCTAATTTATCCATTAAGCACGATTAAAACAATAAACCGTAGATGCAGCCTTTGGAATTCCATATATACTCTTTTGAAACAAATTCCCCGTAGTCAAAATGTATGGTTATGTTATTGCTCATTGTTTCTTGCGAAAGAATGGAAAACACACAATTAACTTCAGTCAGTATTACTAGTATTACTAGTGATGCAACTTCAATTAGTAACACTATTAATACTAGTTATATTAAGTATTCCCAATTGTACAATGTTATCCTATCACTACGTTTCAACCACTGTATTCCATTCATTACCAATGCATAGTTACTAATCATCCAACAAATAATGGTTAGAGAACGAATGTGCATACCAAATTAATGATTTTTCAATCATTAATAATAGTGTTACTAGTTATACAATTTCAATCAATAATACAATTGTTAATAGTTAGTAAATTTCAATCATTAAAACTAGTGTTACTAGTTGTACAACTTCAATCAGTACTACTAAAGTTAAGTTACTAGTACTACAACTTCAATCAGTAATATTAGTGTTACTAGTTATACAACTTCAATAAGTAATACTAGTATTACTAGTTGTACAATTTCAATCAGTAATACTAGTGTTACTAGTTATACTTTCTCCCTCACTAATACCTAGTTGTACTTAGTTCTCCCTTCGCTGCAGCTGAAATCGGATGATTTCGGGCTGAAATTCCTCTAATGTTTTGATGATTCGCTACAATTCAATAACTACAATACATTCATTACCTATACGCCCTAATTTATCCATTAAGCACGATTAAAACAATAAACCGTAGATGCAGCCTTTGGAATTCCATATATACTCTTTTGAAACAAATTCCCCGTAGTCAAAATGTATGGTTATGTTATTGCTCATTGTTTCCTACGAAAGAATATAAAACACACAATTAACTTCAGTCAGTATTACTAGTATTACTAGTGATGCAACTTCAATTAGTAACACTATTAATACTATTTATATTAAGTATTCCCAATTGTACAACGTTATCCTATCACTACGATTCAACCACTGTATTCCATTCATTACCAATGCATAGTTACTAATCATCCAACAAATCATGGTTAGAGAACTAATGTGCATACCAAATTAATGATTTTTCAATCAATAATAATAGTTTTACTAGTTATACAATTTCAATCAATAATACTATTGTTAATAGTTAGTAAACTTCAATCAGTAATACTAGTGTTACTAGTTGTACAACTTCAATCAGTACTACTAAAATTAAGTTACTAGAACTACAACTTCAATCAGTAATATTAGTGTTACTAGTTATACAACTTCAATAACTAATACTAGTGTTACTAGTTGTACAATTTCAATTAGTAATACTAGTGTTACTAGTTATACTTTCTCCCTCAGTAATACCTAGTTGTACTTAGTTCTCCGTTCGCTGCAACTCAAATCGGATGATTTCGGGCTGAAATCCCTCTAATCTTTTGATGATTCGTTACAATTCAACAACTACAAAACATTCATTACCAATACGTACAAATTAATCCATTAAGCATGGTTAAAACAATAAACCGTAGATGCGACCTTTGGAATTCCATATATACTTCTTTGAAACAAATTCCTAGTAGTCAAAATGTATGGTTATGTTATTGGTCATTGTTTCCTACTAAAGAATATAAAACACACAATTAACTTCAGTCAGTATTACTAGTATTACTAGTGATGCAACTTCAATTAGTAACACTATTAATACTATTTATATTAAGTATTCCCAATTGTACAACGTTATCCTATCACTACGATTCAATCACTGTATTCCATTCATTACCAATGCATAGTTACTAATCATCCAACAAATCATGGTTAGAGAACTAATGTGCATACCAAATTAATGATTTTTCAATCAATAATAATAGTTTTACTTGTTATACAATTTCAATCAATAATACTATTGTTAATAGTTAGTAAACTTCAATCAGTAATACTAGTGTTACTAGTTGTACAACTTCAATCAGTACTACTAAAGTTAAGTTACTAGTACTACAACTTCAATCAGTAATATTAGTGTTACTAGTTATACAACTTCAATAACTAATACTAGTGTTACTAGTTGTACAATTTCAATTAGTAATACTAGTGTTACTAGTTATACTTTCTCCCTCAGTAATACCTAGTTGTACTTAGTTCTCCGTTCGCTGCAACTCAAATTGGATGATTTCGGGCTAAAATCCCTCTAATCTTCTGATGATTCGCTACAATTCAATAACTACAATACATTCATTACCAATACGTCATAATTAATCCATTAAGAATGGTTAAAACAATAAACCGTAGATGCGACATTTGGAATTCCATATTTACTCTTTTGAAACAAATTCCTAGTACTCAAAATGTATGGTTATGTTATTGGTCATAGTTTCCTACGAAAGAATATAAAACACACAATTAACTTCAGTCAGTATTACTAGTATTACTAGTGATGCAACTTCAATTAGTAACACTATTAATACTAGTTATATTAAGTATTCTCAATTGTACAATGTTATCCTATCACTACGATTCAACCACTGTATTCCATTCATTACCAATGCATAGTTACTAATCATCCAACAAATCATGGTTAGAGAACGAATGTGCATACCAAATTAATGGAATTTCAATCAGTCATACAAGTGTTACTAGTTATACAATTTCAATCAATAATACTATTGTTAATAGTTAGTAAACTTCAATCAGTAATACTACTGTTACTAGTTGTACAACTTCAATCAGTACTACTAAAGTTAAGTTACTAGTACTACAACTTCAATCAGTAATATTAGTGTTACTAGTTATACAACTTCAATAACTAATACTAGTGTTACTAGTTGTACAATTTCAATCAGAATACTAGTGTTACTAGTTATACTTTCTCCCTCAGTAATACCTAGTTGTACTTAGTTCTCCGTTCGCTGCAACTCAAATCGGATGATTTCGGGCTGAAATCCCTCTAATCTTCTGATTATTCGCTACAATTCAATAACTACAATACATTCATTACTAATACGTCCAAATTAATCCATTAAGCATGGTTAAAACAATAAACCGTAGATGCGACCTTTGGAATTCCATATATACTTCTTTGAAACAAATTCCTAGTAGTCAAAATGTATGGTTATGTTATTGGTCATTGTTTCCTACGAAAGAATATAAAACACACAATTAACTTCAGTCAGTATTACTAGTATTACTAGTGATGCAACTTCAATTAGTAGCACTATTAATACTATTTATATTAAGTATTCCCAATTGTACAACGTTATCCTATCACTACGATTCAACCAATATATTCCATTCATTACCAATGCATAGTTACTAATCATCCAACAAATCATGGTTAGAGAACTAATGTGCATACCAAATTAATGATTTTTCAATCAATAATAATAGTTTTACTAGTTATACAATTTCAATCAATAATACTATTTTTAATAGTTAGTAAACTTCAATCAGTAATACTAGTGTTACTAGTTGTACAACTTCAATCAGTACTACTAAAGTTAAGTTACTAGTACTACAACTTCAATCAGTAATATTAGTGTTACTAGTTATACAACTTCAATAACTAATACTAGTGTTACTAGTTGTACAATTTCAATTAGTAATACTAGTGTTACTAGTTATACTTTCTCCCTCAGTAATACCTAGTTGTACTTAGTTCTCCGTTCGCTGCAACTCAAATCGGATGATTTCGGGCTGAAATCCCTCTAATCTTCTGATTATTCGCTACAATTCAATAACTACAATACATTCATTACTAATACGTCCAAATTAATCCATTAAGCATAGTTAAAACAATAAACCGTAGATGCGACCTTTGGAATTCCATATATACTTCTTTGAAACAAATTCCTAGTAGTCAAAATGTATGGTTATGTTATTGGTCATTGTTTCCTACGAAAGAATATAAAACACACAATTAACTTCAGTCAGTATTACTAGTATTACTAGTGATGCAACTTCAATTAGTAGCACTATTAATACTATTTATATTAAGTATTCCCAATTGTACAACGTTATCCTATCACTACGATTCAACCAATATATTCCATTCATTACCAATGCATAGTTACTAATCATCCAACAAATCATGGTTAGAGAACTAATGTGCATACCAAATTAATGATTTTTCAATCAATAATAATAGTTTTACTAGTTATACAATTTCAATCAATAATACTATTTTTAATAGTTAGTAAACTTCAATCAGTAATACTAGTGTTACTAGTTGTACAACTTCAATCAGTACTACTAAAGTTAAGTTACTAGTACTACAACTTCAATCAGTAATATTAGTGTTACTAGTTATACAACTTCAATAACTAATACTAGTGTTACTAGTTGTACAATTTCAATTAGTAATACTAGTGTTACTAGTTATACTTTCTCCCTCAGTAATACCTAGTTGTACTTAGTTCTCCGTTCGCTGCAACTCAAATCGGATGATTTCGGGCTGAAATCCCTCTAATCTTCTGATTATTCGCTACAATTCAATAACTACAATACATTCATTACTAATACGTCCAAATTAATCCATTAAGCATGGTTAAAACAATAAACCGTAGATGCGACCTTTGGAATTCCATATATACTTCTTTGAAACAAATTCCTAGTAGTCAAAATGTATGGTTATGTTATTGGTCATTGTTTCCTACGAAAGAATATAAAACACACAATTAACTTCAGTCAGTATTACTAGTATTACTAGTGATGCAACTTCAATTAGTAGCACTATTAATACTATTTATATTAAGTATTCCCAATTGTACAACGTTATCCTATCACTACGATTCAACCAATATATTCCATTCATTACCAATGCATAGTTACTAATCATCCAACAAATCATGGTTAGAGAACTAATGTGCATACCAAATTAATGATTTTTCAATCAATAATAATAGTTTTACTAGTTATACAATTTCAATCAATAATACTATTTTTAATAGTTAGTAAACTTCAATCAGTAATACTAGTGTTACTAGTTGTACAACTTCAATCAGTACTACTAAAGTTAAGTTACTAGTACTACAACTTCAATCAGTAATATTAGTGTTACTAGTTATACAACTTCAATAACTAATACTAGTGTTACTAGTTGTACAATTTCAATTAGTAATACTAGTGTTACTAGTTATACTTTCTCCCTCAGTAATACCTAGTTGTACTTAGTTCTCCGTTCGCTGCAACTCAAATCGGATGATTTCGGGCTGAAATCCCTCTAATCTTCTGATTATTCGCTACAATTCAATAACTACAATACATTCATTACTAATACGTCCAAATTAATCCATTAAGCATGGTTAAAACAATAAACCGTAGATGCGACCTTTGGAATTCCATATATACTTCTTTGAAACAAATTCCTAGTAGTCAAAATGTATGGTTATGTTATTGGTCATTGTTTCCTACGAAAGAATATAAAACACACAATTAACTTCAGTCAGTATTACTAGTATTACTAGTGATGCAACTTCAATTAGTAGCACTATTAATACTATTTATATTAAGTATTCCCAATTGTACAACGTTATCCTATCACTACGATTCAACCAATATATTCCATTCATTACCAATGCATAGTTACTAATCATCCAACAAATCATGGTTAGAGAACTAATGTGCATACCAAATTAATGATTTTTCAATCAATAATAATAGTTTTACTAGTTATACAATTTCAATCAATAATACTATTTTTAATAGTTAGTAAACTTCAATCAGTAATACTAGTGTTACTAGTTGTACAACTTCAATCAGTACTACTAAAGTTAAGTTACTAGTACTACAACTTCAATCAGTAATATTAGTGTTACTAGTTATACAACTTCAATAACTAATACTAGTGTTACTAGTTGTACAATTTCAATTAGTAATACTAGTGTTACTAGTTATACTTTCTCCCTCAGTAATACCTAGTTGTACTTAGTTCTCCGTTCGCTGCAACTCAAATCGGATGATTTCGGGCTGAAATCCCTCTAATCTTCTGATGATTCGCTACAATTCAATAACTACAATACATTCATTACCAATACGTCCTAATTAATCCATTAAGCATGGTTAAAACAATAAACCGTAGATGCGACCTTTGGAATTCCATATATACTTCTTTGAAACAAATTCCTAGTACTCAAAATGTATGGTTATGTTATTGGTCATTGTTTCCTACGAAAGAATATAAAACACACAATTAACTTCAGTCAGTATTACTAGTATTACTAGTGATGCAACTTCAATTAGTAACACTATTAATACTAGTTATATTAAGTATTCCCAATTGTACAATGTTATCCTATCACTACGATTCAACCACTGTATTCCATTCATTACCAATGCATAGTTACTAATCATCCAACAAATCATGGTTAGATAACTAATGTGCATACCAAATTAATGATTTTTCAATCAGTAATAATAGTGTTACTTGTTCTACAATTTCAATCAATAATACTATTGTTACTAGTTATTAAACATCAATCAGTAATACTAGTGTTACTAGTTGTACAACTTCAATCAGTACTACTAAAGTTAAGTTACTAGTTATACAACTTCAATCAGTAATATTAGTGTTACTAGTTATACAACTTCAATAAGTAATACTAGTGTTACTAGTTGTACAATTTCAATTAGTAATACTAGTGTTACTACTTATACTTTCTCCCTCAGTAATACCTAGTTGTACTTAGTTCTCCGTTCGTTGTAACTCAAATCGGATGATTTCTTGCTGAAATCCCTCTAATCTTCTGATGATTCGCTACAATTCAATAACTACAATACATTCATTACCAATACGTCCTAATTAATCCATTAAGCATGGTTAAAACAATAAACCGTAGTCAAAATGTATGGTTATGTTATTGGTCATTATTTCCTGCGAAAGAATATAAAACACACAATTAACTTCAGATAGTATTACTAGTATTACTAGTGATGCAACTTCAATTAGTAACACTATTAATACTAGTTATATTAAGTATTCCCAATTGTACAATTTTATCCTATCACTACGATTACACCACTGTATTCCATTCATTACCAATGCATAGTTACTAATCATCCAATAAATCATGGTTAGAGAACGAATGTGAATACCAAATTAATGGTTTTTCAATCAGTCATACTAGTGTTAGTAGTTATACAATTTCAATCAATAATACTATTGTTACTAGTTATTAAACTTCAATCAGTACTACTAAAGTTAAGTTACTAGTTATACAACTTCAATTAGTAATATTATTGTTACTAGTTATACAACTTCAATAAGTAATACTAGTGTTATTAGATGTACAATTTCAATCAGTAATACTAGTGTTACTAGTTATACAACTTCAATAAGTAATACTAGTGTTACTAGTTGTACAATTTCAATCAGTAATACTAGTGTTACTAGTTATACTTTCTCCCTCAGTAATACCCAGTTGGACTTAGTTCTCCGTTCCCTGCAACTCAAATCGGATTATTTCGGGCTGAAATCACTCTAATCTTCTTATGATTCACTAGAATTCAACAACTACAACACATTCATTACCAATACGTCCTAATTTATCCATTAAGCACGATTAAAACAATAAACCGTAGATGCAGCCTTTGGAATTCCATATATACTCTTTTGAAACAAATTCCCCGTAGTCAAAATGTATGGTTATGTTATTGCTCATTGTTTCTTGCGAAAGAATGGAAAACACACAATTAACTTCAGTCAGTATTACTAGTATTACTAGTGATGCAACTTCAATTAGTAACACTATTAATACTAGTTATATTAAGTATTCCCAATTGTACAATGTTATCCTATCACTACGTTTCAACCACTGTATTCCATTCATTACCAATGCATAGTTACTAATCATCCAACAAATAATGGTTAGAGAACGAATGTGCATACCAAATTAATGATTTTTCAATCATTAATAATAGTGTTACTAGTTATACAATTTCAATCAATAATACAATTGTTAATAGTTAGTAAATTTCAATCATTAAAACTAGTGTTACTAGTTGTACAACTTCAATCAGTACTACTAAAGTTAAGTTACTAGTACTACAACTTCAATCAGTAATATTAGTGTTACTAGTTATACAACTTCAATAAGTAATACTAGTATTACTAGTTGTACAATTTCAATCAGTAATACTAGTGTTACTAGTTATACTTTCTCCCTCACTAATACCTAGTTGTACTTAGTTCTCCCTTCGCTGCAGCTGAAATCGGATGATTTCGGGCTGAAATTCCTCTAATGTTTTGATGATTCGCTACAATTCAATAACTACAATACATTCATTACCTATACGCCCTAATTTATCCATTAAGCACGATTAAAACAATAAACCGTAGATGCAGCCTTTGGAATTCCATATATACTCTTTTGAAACAAATTCCCCGTAGTCAAAATGTATGGTTATGTTATTGCTCATTGTTTCCTACGAAAGAATATAAAACACACAATTAACTTCAGTCAGTATTACTAGTATTACTAGTGATGCAACTTCAATTAGTAACACTATTAATACTATTTATATTAAGTATTCCCAATTGTACAACGTTATCCTATCACTACGATTCAACCACTGTATTCCATTCATTACCAATGCATAGTTACTAATCATCCAACAAATCATGGTTAGAGAACTAATGTGCATACCAAATTAATGATTTTTCAATCAATAATAATAGTTTTACTAGTTATACAATTTCAATCAATAATACTATTGTTAATAGTTAGTAAACTTCAATCAGTAATACTAGTGTTACTAGTTGTATAACTTCAATCAGTACTACTAAAATTAAGTTACTAGAACTACAACTTCAATCAGTAATATTAGTGTTACTAGTTATACAACTTCAATAACTAATACTAGTGTTACTAGTTGTACAATTTCAATTAGTAATACTAGTGTTACTAGTTATACTTTCTCCCTCAGTAATACCTAGTTGTACTTAGTTCTCCGTTCGCTGCAACTCAAATCGGATGATTTCGGGCTGAAATCCCTCTAATCTTTTGATGATTCGCTACAATTCAACAACTACAAAACATTCATTACCAATACGTACAAATTAATCCATTAAGCATGGTTAAAACAATAAACCGTAGATGCGACCTTTGGAATTCCATATATACTTCTTTGAAACAAATTCCTAGTAGTCAAAATGTATGGTTATGTTATTGGTCATTGTTTCCTACTAAAGAATATAAAACACACAATTAACTTCAGTCAGTATTACTAGTATTACTAGTGATGCAACTTCAATTAGTAACACTATTAATACTATTTATATTAAGTATTCCCAATTGTACAACGTTATCCTATCACTACGATTCAATCACTGTATTCCATTCATTACCAATGCATAGTTACTAATCATCCAACAAATCATGGTTAGAGAACTAATGTGCATACCAAATTAATGATTTTTCAATCAATAATAATAGTTTTACTTGTTATACAATTTCAATCAATAATACTATTGTTAATAGTTAGTAAACTTCAATCAGTAATACTAGTGTTACTAGTTGTACAACTTCAATCAGTACTACTAAAGTTAAGTTACTAGTACTACAACTTCAATCAGTAATATTAGTGTTACTAGTTATACAACTTCAATAACTAATACTAGTGTTACTAGTTGTACAATTTCAATTAGTAATACTAGTGTTACTAGTTATACTTTCTCCCTCAGTAATACCTAGTTGTACTTAGTTCTCCGTTCGCTGCAACTCAAATTGGATGATTTCGGGCTAAAATCCCTCTAATCTTCTGATGATTCGCTACAATTCAATAACTACAATACATTCATTACCAATACGTCATAATTAATCCATTAAGAATGGTTAAAACAATAAACCGTAGATGCGACATTTGGAATTCCATATTTACTCTTTTGAAACAAATTCCTAGTACTCAAAATGTATGGTTATGTTATTGGTCATAGTTTCCTACGAAAGAATATAAAACACACAATTAACTTCAGTCAGTATTACTAGTATTACTAGTGATGCAACTTCAATTAGTAACACTATTAATACTAGTTATATTAAGTATTCTCAATTGTACAATGTTATCCTATCACTACGATTCAACCACTGTATTCCATTCATTACCAATGCATAGTTACTAATCATCCAACAAATCATGGTTAGAGAACGAATGTGCATACCAAATTAATGGAATTTCAATCAGTCATACAAGTGTTACTAGTTATACAATTTCAATCAATAATACTATTGTTAATAGTTAGTAAACTTCAATCAGTAATACTACTGTTACTAGTTGTACAACTTCAATCAGTACTACTAAAGTTAAGTTACTAGTACTACAACTTCAATCAGTAATATTAGTGTTACTAGTTATACAACTTCAATAACTAATACTAAAGTTACTAGTTGTACAATTTCAATCAGAATACTAGTGTTACTAGTTATACTTTCTCCCTCAGTAATACCTAGTTGTACTTAGTTCTCCGTTCGCTGCAACTCAAATCGGATGATTTCGGGCTGAAATCCCTCTAATCTTCGGATTATTCGCTACAATTCAATAACTACAATACATTCATTACTAATACGTCCAAATTAATCCATTAAGCATGGTTAAAACAATAAACCGTAGATGCGACCTTTGGAATTCCATATATACTTCTTTGAAACAAATTCCTAGTAGTCAAAATGTATGGTTATGTTATTGGTCATTGTTTCCTACGAAAGAATATAAAACACACAATTAACTTCAGTCAGTATTACTAGTATTACTAGTGATGCAACTTCAATTAGTAGCACTATTAATACTATTTATATTAAGTATTCCCAATTGTACAACGTTATACTATCACTACGATTCAACCAATATATTCCATTCATTACCAATGCATAGTTACTAATCATCCAACAAATCATGGTTAGAGAACTAATGTGCATACCAAATTAATGATTTTTCAATCAATAATAATAGTTTTACTAGTTATACAATTTCAATCAATAATACTATTTTTAATAGTTAGTAAACTTCAATCAGTAATACTAGTGTTACTAGTTGTACAACTTCAATCAGTACTACTAAAGTTAAGTTACTAGTACTACAACTTCAATCAGTAATATTAGTGTTACTAGTTATACAACTTCAATAACTAATACTAGTGTTACTAGTTGTACAATTTCAATTAGTAATACTAGTGTTACTAGTTATACTTTCTCCCTCAGTAATACCTAGTTGTACTTAGTTCTCCGTTCGCTGCAACTCAAATCGGATGATTTCGGGCTGAAATCCCTCTAATCTTCTGATTATTCGCTACAATTCAATAACTACAATACATTCATTACTAATACGTCCAAATTAATCCATTAAGCATGGTTAAAACAATAAACCGTAGATGCGACCTTTGGAATTCCATATATACTTCTTTGAAACAAATTCCTAGTAGTCAAAATGTATGGTTATGTTATTGGTCATTGTTTCCTACGAAAGAATATAAAACACACAATTAACTTCAGTCAGTATTACTAGTATTACTAGTGATGCAACTTCAATTAGTAGCACTATTAATACTATTTATATTAAGTATTCCCAATTGTACAACGTTATCCTATCACTACGATTCAACCAATATATTCCATTCATTACCAATGCATAGTTACTAATCATCCAACAAATCATGGTTAGAGAACTAATGTGCATACCAAATTAATAATTTTTCAATCAATAATAATAGTTTTACTAGTTATACAATTTCAATCAATAATACTATTTTTAATAGTTAGTAAACTTCAATCAGTAATACTAGTGTTACTAGTTGTACAACTTCAATCAGTACTACTAAAGTTAAGTTACTAGTACTACAACTTCAATCAGTAATATTAGTGTTACTAGTTATACAACTTCAATAACTAATACTAGTGTTACTAGTTGTACAATTTCAATTAGTAATACTAGTGTTACTAGTTATACTTTCTCCCTCAGTAATACCTAGTTGTACTTAGTTCTCCGTTCGCTGCAACTCAAATCGGATGATTTCGGGCTGAAATCCCTCTAATCTTCTGATTATTCGCTACAATTTAATAACTACAATACATTCATTACTAATACGTCCAAATTAATCCATTAAGCATGGTTAAAACAATAAACCGTAGATGCGACCTTTGGAATTCCATATATACTTCTTTGAAACAAATTCCTAGTAGTCAAAATGTATGGTTATGTTATTGGTCATTGTTTCCTACGAAAGAATATAAAACACACAATTAACTTCAATCAGTATTACTAGTATTACTAGTGATGCAACTTCAATTAGTAGCACTATTAATACTATTTATATTAAGTATTCCCAATTGTACAACGTTATCCTATCACTACGATTCAACCAATATATTCCATTCATTACCAATGCATAGTTACTAATCATCCAACAAATCATGGTTAGAGAACTAATGTGCATACCAAATTAATGATTTTTCAATCAATAATAATAGTTTTACTAGTTATACAATTTCAATCAATAATACTATTTTTAATAGTTAGTAAACTTCAATCAGTAATACTAGTGTTACTAGTTGTACAACTTCAATCAGTACTACTAAAGTTAAGTTACTAGTACTACAACTTCAATCAGTAATATTAGTGTTACTAGTTATACAACTTCAATAACTAATACTAGTGTTACTAGTTGTACAATTTCAATTAGTAATACTAGTGTTACTAGTTATACTTTCTCCCTCAGTAATACCTAGTTGTACTTAGTTCTCCGTTCGCTGCAACTCAAATCGGATGATTTCGGGCTGAAATCCCTCTAATCTTCTGATGATTCGCTACAATTCAATAACTACAATACATTCATTACCAATACGTCCTAATTAATCCATTAAGCATGGTTAAAACAATAAACCGTAGATGCGACCTTTGGAATTCCATATATACTTCTTTGAAACAAATTCCTAGTACTCAAAATGTATGGTTATGTTATTGGTCATTGTTTCCTACGAAAGAATATAAAACACACAATTAACTTCAGTCAGTATTACTAGTATTACTAGTGATGCAACTTCAATTAGTAACACTATTAATACTAGTTATATTAAGTATTCCCAATTGCACAATGTTATCCTATCAATACGATTCAACCACTGTATTCCATTCATTACCAATGCATAGTTACTAATCATCCAACAAATCATGGTTATAGAACGAATGTGCATACCAAATTAATGGTTTTTCAATCAGTCATACTAGTGTTACTAGTTATACAATTTCAATCAATAATACTATTGTTAATAGTTAGTAAACTTCAATCAGTAATACTAGTGTTACTAGTTGTACAACTTCAATCAGTACTACTAAAGTTAAGTTACTAGTACTACAACATCAATCAGTAATATTAGTGTTACTAGTTATACAACTTCAATAAGTAATACTAATGTTACTAGTTGTACTATTTCAATCAGTAATACTAGTGTTACTAGTTATACTTTCTCCCTCAGTAATACCCAGTTGTACTTAGTAATCCGTTCGTTGTAACTAAAATCGGATGATTTCTTGCTGAAATCCCTCTAATCTTCTGATGATTCGCTACAATTCAATAACTACAATACATTCATTACCAATACGTCCTAATTAATCCATTAAGCATGGTTAAAACAATAAACCGTAGATGCGACCTTTGGAATTCCTTAAACACTCCTTTGAAACAAATTCCTAGTACTCAAAATGTATGGTTATGTTATTGGTCATTGTTTCCTACGAAAGAATATAAAACACACAATTAACTTCAGTCAGTATTACTAGTATTACTAGTGATGCAACTTCAATTAGTAACACTATTAATACTAGTTATATTAAGTATTCCCAATTGTACAATGTTATCCTATCACTACGATTCAACCACTGTATTCCATTCATTACCAATGCATAGTTACTAATCATCCAACAAATCATGGTTAGAGAACTAATGTGCATACCAAATTAATGATTTTTCAATCAGTAATAATAGTGTTACTAGTTATACAATTTCAATCAATAATACTATTGTTACTAGTTATTAAACTTCAATCAGTAATACTAGTCTTACTAGTTGTACAACTTCAATCAGTACTACTAAAGTTAAGTTACTAGTTATACAACTTCAATCAGTAATATTAGTGTTACTAGTTATACAACTTCAATAAGTAATACTAGTGTTACTAGTTGTACAATTTCAATCAGAATACTAGTGTTACTAGTTATACTTTCTCCCTCAGTAATACCCAGTTGTACTTAGTTCCCCGTTCCCTGCAACTCAAATCGGATGATTCCGGGCTGAAATCCCTCTAATCTTCTTATGATTCGCTAGAATTCAATAACTACAATACATTCATTACCAATAGGTCCTAATTTATCCATTAAGCACGGTTAAAACAATAAACCGTAGATGCAGCCTTTGGAATTCCATATATACTCTTTTGAAACAAATTCCCCGTAGTCAAAATGTATGCTTATGTTATTGCTCATTGTTTCTTGCGAAAGAATATAAAACACACAATTAACTTTAGTCAGTATTACTAGTATTACTAGTGATGCAACTTCAATTAGTAACACTATTAACACTATTTATATTAAGTATTCCTAATTGTACAACGTTATCCTATCACTACGATTCAACCACTGTATTCCATTCATTACCAATGCATAGTTACTAATCATCCAACAAATCATGGTTAGAGAACTAATGTGCATACCAAATTAATGATTTTTCACTCAGTAATAATAGTGTTACTAGTTATACAATTTCAATCAAGAATACTATTGTTACTAGTTATTAAACTTCAATCAGTAATACTAGTGTTACTAGTTGTACAACTTCAATCAGTACTACTAAAATTAAGTTACTAGTTATACAATTTCAATCAGTAATATTAGTGTTACTAGTTATACAACTTCAATAAGTAATACTAGTGTTACTAGTTGTACAATTTCAATCAGTAATACTAGTGTTAGTAGTTATACTTTCTCCCCCAATAATACCCAGTTGTACTTAGTTCTCCGTTTGCTGTAACTCAAATCAGATGATTTCTGGCTGAAATCCCTCTAATCTTCTGATGATTCGCTACAATTCAATAACTACAATACATTCATTACCAATACGTCATAATTAATCCATTAAGAATGGTTAAAACAATAAACCGTAGATGCGACTTTTGGAATTCCATATATACTCCTTTGAAACAAATTCCTAGTACTCAAAATGTATGGTTATGTTATTGGTCATAGTTTCCTACGAAAGAATATAAAACACACAATTAACTTCAGTCAGTATTACTAGTATTACTAGTGATGCAACTTCAATTAGTAACACTATTAACACTATTTATATTAAGTATTCCCAATTGTACAACGTTATCCTATCACTACGATTCAACCACTGTATTCCATTCA
Organism: Cardamine chenopodiifolia; assembly: GCA_963922655.1. NCBI lineage: Eukaryota > Viridiplantae > Streptophyta > Magnoliopsida > Brassicales > Brassicaceae > Cardamine > Cardamine chenopodiifolia. Next base: position 14,167,186 of record OZ000490.1, on the reverse strand, counting down.
TTACCAATGCATAGTTACTAATCATCCAACAAATCATGGTTAGAGAACTAATGTGCATACCAAATTAATGATTTTTCACTCAGTAATAATAGTGTTACTAGTTATACAATTTCAATCAAGAATACTATTGTTACTAGTTATTAAACTTCAATCAGTAATACTAGTGTTACTAGTTGTACAACTTTAATCAGTACTACTAAAATTAAGTTACTAGTTATACAATTTCAATCAGTAATATTAGTGTTACTAGTTATACAACTTCAATAAGTAATACTAGTGTTACTAGTTGTACAATTTCAATCAGTAATACTAGTGTTACTAGTTATACTTTCTCCCCCAGTAATACCCAGTTGTACTTAGTTCTCCGTTTGCTGTAACTCAAATCGGATGATTTCTGGCTGAAATCCCTCTAATCTTCTGATGATTCGCTACAATTCAATAACTACAATACATTCATTACCAATACGTCATAATTAATCCATTAAGAATGGTTAAAACAATAAACCGTAGATGCGACTTTTGGAATTCCATATATACTCCTTTGAAACAAATTCCTATTACTCAAAATGTATGGTTATGTTATTGGTCATAGTTTCCTACGAAAGAATATAAAACACACAATTAACTTCAGTCAGTATTACTAGTATTACTAGTGATGCAACTTCAATTAGTAAAACTATTAATACTAGTTATATTAAGTATTCCCAATTGTACAATGTTATCCTATCACTACGATTCAACCACTGTATTCCATTCATTACCAATGCATAGTTACTAATCATCCAACAAATCATGGTTAGAGAACTAATGTGCATACCAAATTAATGATTTTTCAATCAGTAATAATAGTGTTACTAGTTCTACAATTTCAATCAATAATACTATTGTTACTAGTTATTAAACATCAATCAGTAATACTAGTGTTACTAGTTGTACAACTTCAATCAGTACTACTAAAGTTAAGTTACTAGTTATACAACTTCAATCAGTAATATTAGTGTTACTAGTTATACAACTTCAATAAGTAATACTAGTGTTACTAGTTGTACAATTTCAATCAGTAATACTAGTGTTACTACTTATACTTTCTCCCTCAGTAATACCTAGTTGTACTTAGTTCTCCGTTCGTTGTAACTCAAATCGGATGATTTCTTGCTGAAATCCCTCTAATCTTCTGATGATTCGCTACAATTCAATAACTACAATACATTCATTACCAATACGTCCTAATTAATCCATTAAGCATGGTTAAAACAATAAACCGTAGTCAAAATGTATGGTTATGTTATTGGTCATTATTTCCTGCGAAAGAATATAAAACACACAATTAACTTCAGATAGTATTACTAGTATTACTAGTGATGCAACTTCAATTAGTAACACTATTAATACTAGTTATATTAAGTATTCCCAATTGTACAATGTTATCCTATCACTACGATTACACCACTGTATTCCATTCATTACCAATGCATAGTTACTAATCATCCAATAAATCATGGTTAGAGAACGAATGTGAATACCAAATTAATGGTTTTTCAATCAGTCATACTAGTGTTAGTAGTTATACAATTTCAATCAATAATACTATTGTTACTAGTTATTAAACTTCAATCAGTACTACTAAAGTTAAGTTACTAGTTATACAACTTCAATTAGTAATATTATTGTTACTAGTTATACAACTTCAATAAGTAATACTAGTGTTATTAGATGTACAATTTCAATCAGTAATACTAGTGTTACTAGTTATACAACTTCAATAAGTAATACTAGTGTTACTAGTTTTACAATTTCAATCAGTAATACTAGTGTTACTAGTTATACTTTCTCCCTCAGTAATACCCAGTTGGACTTAGTTCTCCGTTCCCTGCAACTCAAATCGGATTATTTCGGGCTGAAATCACTCTAATCTTCTTATGATTCACTAGAATTCAACAACTACAACACATTCATTACCAATACGTCCAAGATTATCCATTAAGCATGGTTAAAACAATAAACCGTAGATGCGACCTTTGGAATTCCATATATACTTCTTTGAAACAAATTCCTAGTAGTCAAAATGTATGGTTATGTTATTGCTCATTGTTTCCTACGAAAGAATATAAAACACACAATTAATTTCAGTCAGTATTACTAGTATTACTAGTGATGCAACTTCAATTAGTAACACTATTAACACTATTTATATTAAGTATTCCCAATTGTACAACGTTATCCTATCACTACGATTCAACCACTGTATTCCATTCATTACCAATGCATAGTTACTAATCATCCAACAAATCATGGTTAGAGAACTAATATGCATACCAAATTAATAATTTTTCAATCAATAATAATAGTGTTATTAGTTATACAATTTCAATCAATAATACTATTGTTAATAGTTAGTAAACTTCAATCAGTAATACTAGTGTTACTAGTTGTACAACTTCAATCAGTACTACTAAAGTTAAGTTACTAGTACTACCACTTCAATCAGTAATATTAGTGTTACTAGTTATACAACTTCAATAAGTAATACTAGTGTTACTAGTTGTACAATTTCAATCAGTAATACTTGTGTAACTAGTTATACTTTCTCCCTCAGTAATACCTAGTTGTACTTAGTTCTCCCTTCGCTGCAGCTGAAATCGGATGATTTCGGGCTGAAATTCCTCTAATGTTTTGATGATTCGCTACAATTGAATAACTACAATACATTCATTACCTATACGCCCTAATTTATCCATTAAGCACGATTAAAACAATAAACCGTAGATGCAGCCTTTGGAATTCCATATATACTCTTTTGAAACAAATTCCCCGTAGTCAAAATGTATGGTTATGTTATTGGTCATTGTTTCCTACGAAAGAATATAAAACACACAATTAACTTCAGTCAGTATTACTAGTATTACTAGTGATGCAACTTCAATTAGTAACACTATTAATACTATTTATATTAAGTATTCCCAATTGTACAACGTTATCCTATCACTACGATTCAACCACTGTATTCCATTCATTACCAATGCATAGTTACTAATCATCCAACAAATCATGGTTAGAGAACTAATGTGCATACCAAATTAATGATTTTTCAATCAATAATAATAGTTTTACTAGTTATACAATTTCAATCAATAATACTATTGTTAATAGTTAGTAAACTTCAATCAGTAATACTAGTGTTACTAGTTGTACAACTTCAATCAGTACTACTAAAGTTAAGTTACTAGTACTACAACTTCAATCAGTAATATTAGTGTTACTAGTTATACAACTTCAATAACTAATACTAGTGTTACTAGTTGTACAATTTCAATTAGTAATACTAGTGTTACTAGTTATACTTTCTCCCTCAGTAATACCTAGTTGTACTTAGTTCTCCGTTCGCTGCAACTCAAATCGGATGATTTCGGGCTGAAATCCCTCTAATCTTTTGATGATTCGCTACAATTCAACAACTACAAAACATTCATTACCAATACGTCCTAATTTATCCATTAAGCATGGTTAAAACAATAAACCGTAGATGCGACCTTTGGAATTCCATATATACTTCTTTGAAACAAATTCCTAGTAGTCAAAATGTATGGTTATGTTATTGGTCATTGTTTCCTACTAAAGAATATAAAACACACAATTAACTTCAGTCAGTATTACTAGTATTACTAGTGATGCAACTTCAATTAGTAACACTATTAATACTATTTATATTAAGTATTCCCAATTGTACAACGTTATCCTATCACTACGATTCAATCACTGTATTCCATTCATTACCAATGCATAGTTACTAATCATCCAACAAATCATGGTTAGAGAACTAATGTGCATACCAAATTAATGATTTTTCAATCAATAATAATAGTGTTACTAGTTATATAATTTCAATCAATAATACTATTGTTAATAGTTAGTAAACTTCAATCAGTAATACTAGTGTTACTAGTTGTACAACTTCAATCAGTACTACTAAAGTTAAGTTACTAGTACTACAACTTCAATCAGTAATATTAGTGTTACTAGTTATACAACTTCAATAAGTAATACTAGTGTTACTAGTTGTACAATTTCAATTAGTAATACTAGTGTTACTAGTTATACTTTCTCCCTCAGTAATACCTAGTTGTACTTAGTTCTCCATTTGCTGCAACTCAAATCGGATGATTTCGGGCTGAAATCCCTCTAATCTTTTGATGATTCGCTACAATTCAACAACTACAAAACATTCATTACCAATACGTCCTAATTTATCCATTAAGCATGGTTAAAACAATAAACCGTAGATGCGACCTTTTGAATTCCATATATACTTCTTTGAAACAAATTCCTAGTAGTCAAAATGTATGGTTATGTTATTGGTCATTGTGTCCTACTAAAGAATATAAAACACACAATTAACTTCAGTCAGTATTACTAGTATTACTAGTGATGCAACTTCAATTAGTAACACTATTAATACTATTTATATTAAGTATTCCCAATTGTACAACGTTATCCTATCACTACGATTCAACCACTATATTCCATTCATTACCAATGCATAGTTACTAATCATCCAACAAATCATGGTTAGAGAACTAATGTGCATACCAAATTAATGATTTTTCAATCAATAATAATAGTTTTACTAGTTATACAATTTCAATCAATAATACTATTGTTAATAGTTAGTAAACTTCAATCAGTAATACTAGTGTTACTAGTTGTACAACTTCAATCAGTACTACTAAAGTTAAGTTACTAGTACTACAACTTCAATCAGTAATATTAGTGTTACTAGTTATACAACTTCAATAAGTAATACTAGTGTTACTAGTTGTACAATTTCAATTAGTAATACTAGTGTTACTAGTTATACTTTCTCCCTCGGTAATACCTAGTTGTACATAGTTCTCCGTTTGCTGCAACTCAAATCGGATGATTTCGGGCTGAAATCCCTCTAATCTTTTGATGATTCGCTACAATTCAACAACTACAAAACATTCATTACCAATACGTCCTAGATTATCCATTAAGCATGGTTAAAACAATAAACCGTAGATGCGACCTTTGGAATTCCATATATACTTCTTTGAAACAAATTCCTAGTAGTCAAAATGTATGGTTATGTTATTGCTCATTGTTTCCTACGAAAGAATATAAAACACACAATTAATTTCAGTCAGTATTACTAGTATTACTAGTGATGCAACTTCAATTAGTAACACTATTAACACTATTTATATTAAGTATTCCCAATTGTACAACGTTATCCTATCACTACGATTCAACCACTGTATTCCATTCATTACCAATGCATAGTTACTAATCATCCAACAAATCATGGTTAGAGAACTAATATGCATACCAAATTAATGATTTTTCAATCAATAATAATAGTGTTATTAGTTATACAATTTCAATCAATAATACTATTGTTAATAGTTAGTAAACTTCAATCAGTAATACTAGTGTTACTAGTTGTACAACTTCAATCAGTACTACTAAAGTTAAGTTACTAGTACTACCACTTCAATCAGTAATATTAGTGTTACTAGTTATACAACTTCTATAAGTAATACTAGTGTTACTAGTTGTACAATTTCAATCAGTAATACTTGTGTTACTAGTTATACTTTCTCCCTCAGTAATACCTAGTTGTACTTAGTTCTCCGTTCGCTACAACTCAAATCGGATGATTTCGGGCTGAAATCCCTCTAATCTTCTGATGATTCGCTATAATTCAATAACTACAATACATTCATTACCAATACGTCCTAATTAATCCATTAAGCATGGTTAAAAGAATAAACCGTAGATGCAGCCTTTGGAATTCCATATATACTCTTTTGAAACAAATTATCTGTAGTCAAAATATATGGTTATGTTATTGGTCATTGTTTCCTACGAAAGAATATAAAACACACAATTAACTTCAGTCAGTATTACTAGTATTACTAGTGATGCAACTTCAATTAGCAACACTATTAACACTTTTTATATTAAGTATTCCCAATTGTACAACGTTATCCTATCACTACGATTCAACCACTATATTCCATTCATTACCAATGCATAGTTACTAATCATCCAACAAATCATGGTTAGAGAACTAATGTGCATACCAAATTAATGATTTTTCAATCAGTAATAATAGTGTTACTGGTTATACAATTTCAATCAATAATACTATTGTTACTAGTTATTTAACTTCAATCAGTAATACTAGTGTTACTAGTTGTACAACTTCAATCAGTACTACTAAAGTTAAGTTACTAGAACTACAACTTCAATCAGTAATATTAGTGTTACTAGTTATACAACTTCAATAACTAATACTAGTGTTACTAGTTGTACAATTTCAATTAGTAATACTAGTGTTACTAGTTATACTTTCTCCCTCAGTAATACCTAGTTGTACTTAGTTCTCCGTTCGCTGCAACTCAAATCGGATGATTTCGGGCTGAAATCCCTCTAATCTTTTGATGATTCGTTACAATTCAACAACTACAAAACATTCATTACCAATACGTCCTAATTTATCCATTAGGCATGGTTAAAACAATAAACCGTAGATGCGACCTTTGGAATTCCATATATACTTCTTTGAAACAAATTCCTAGTAGTCAAAATGTATGGTTATGTTATTGGTCATTGTTTCCTACTAAAGAATATAAAACACACAATTAACTTCAGTCAGTATTACTAGTATTACTAGTGATGCAACTTCAATTAGTAACACTATTAATACTATTTATATTAAGTATTCCCAATTGTACAACGTTATCCTATCACTACGATTCAATCACTGTATTCCATTCATTACCAATGCATAGTTACTAATCATCCAACAAATCATGGTTAGAGAACTAATGTGCATACCAAATTAATGATTTTTCAATCAATAATAATATTGTTACTAGTTATACAATTTCAATCAATAATACTATTGTTAATAGTTAGTAAACTTCAATCAGTAATACTAGTGTTACTAGTTGTACAACTTCAATCAGTACTACTAAAGTTAAGTTACTAGTACTACAACTTCAATCAGTAATATTAGTGTTACTAGTTATACAACTTCAATAAGTAATACTAGTGTTACTAGTTGTACAATTTCAATTAGTAATACTAGTGTTACTAGTTATACTTTCTCCCTCAGTAATACCTAGTTGTACTTAGTTCTCCGTTCGCTGCAACTCAAATCGGATGATTTCGGGCTGAAATCCCTCTAATCTTTTGATGATTCGCTACAATTCAACAACTACAAAACATTCATTACCAATACGTCCTAATTTATCCATTAAGCATGGTTAAAACAATAAACCGTAGATGCGACCTTTTGAATTCCATATATACTTCTTTAAAACAAATTCCTAGTAGTCAAAATGTATGGTTATGTTATTGGTCATTGTGTCCTACTAAAGAATATAAAACACACAATTAACTTCAGTCAGTATTACTAGTATTACTAGTGATGCAACTTCAATTAGTAACACTATTAATACTATTTATATTAAGTATTCCCAATTGTACAACGTTATCCTATCACTACGATTCAATCACTGTATTCCATTCATTACCAATGCATAGTTACTAATCATCCAACAAATCATGGTTAGAGAACTAATGTGCATACCAAATTAATGATTTTTCAATCAATAATAATAGTGTTACTAGTTATACAATTTCAATCAATAATACTATTGTTAATAGTTAGTAAACTTCAATCAGTAATACTAGTGTTACTAGTTGTACAACTTCAATCAGTACTACTAAAGTTAAGTTACTAGTACTACAACTTCAATCAGTAATATTAGTGTTACTAGTTATACAACTTCAATAAGTAATACTAGTGTTACTAGTTGTACAATTTCAATCAGTAATACTACTGTTACTAGTTATACTTTCTCCCTCAGTAATACCTAGTTGTACATAGTTCTCCGTTTGCTGCAACTCAAATCGGATGATTTCGGGCTGAAATCCCTCTAATCTTTTGATGATTCGCTACAATTCAACAACTACAAAACATTCATTACCAATACGTCCTAGATTATCCATTAAGCATGGTTAAAACAATAAACCGTAGATGCGACCTTTGGAATTCCATATATACTTCTTTGAAACAAATTCCTAGTAGTCAAAATGTATGGTTATGTTATTGCTCATTGTTTCCTACGAAAGAATATAAAACACACAATTAATTTCAGTCAGTATTACTAGTATTACTAGTGATGCAACTTCAATTAGTAACACTATTAACACTATTTATATTAAGTATTCCCAATTGTACAACGTTATCCTATCACTACGATTCAACCACTATATTCCATTCATTACCAATGCATAGTTACTAATCATCCAACAAATCATGGTTAGAGAACTAATATGCATACCAAATTAATGATTTTTCAATCAATAATAATAGTGTTATTAGTTATACAATTTCAATCAATAATACTATTGTTAATAGTTAGTAAACTTCAATCAGTAATACTAGTGTTACTAGTTGTACAACTTCAATCAGTACTACTAAAGTTAAGTTACTAGTACTACCACTTCAATCAGTAATATTAGTGTTACTAGTTATACAACTTCAATAAGTAATACTAGTGTTACTAGTTGTACAATTTCAATCAGTAATACTTGTGTTACTAGTTATACTTTCTCCCTCAGTAATACCTAGTTGTACTTAGTTCTCCGTTCGCTACAACTCAAATCGGATGATTTCGGGCTGAAATCCCTCTAATCTTCTGATGATTCGCTATAATTCAATAACTACAATACATTCATTACCAATACGTCCTAATTAATCCATTAAGCATGGTTAAAAGAATAAACCGTAGATGCAGCCTTTGGAATTCCATATATACTCTTTTGAAACAAATTCCCTGTAGTCAAAATATATGGTTATGTTATTGGTCATTGTTTCCTACGAAAGAATATAAAACACACAATTAACTTCAGTCAGTATTACTAGTATTACTAGTGATGCAACTTCAATTAGCAACACTATTAACACTTTTTATATTAAGTATTCCCAATTGTACAACGTTATCCTATCACTACGATTCAACCACTGTATTCCATTCATTACCAATGCATAGTTACTAATCATCCAACAAATCATGGTTAGAGAACTAATGTGCATACCAAATTAATGATTTTTCAATCAGTAATAATAGTGTTACTAGTTATACAATTTCAATCAATAATACTATTGTTACTAGTTATTAAACTTCAATCAGTAATACTAGTGTTACTAGTTGTACAACTTCAATCAGTACTACTAAAGTTAAGTTACTAGAACTACAACTTCAATCAGTAATATTAGTGTTACTAGTTATACAACTTCAATAACTAATACTAGTGTTACTAGTTGTACAATTTCAATTAGTAATACTAGTGTTACTAGTTATACTTTCTCCCTCAGTAATACCTAGTTGTACTTAGTTCTCCGTTCGCTGCAACTCAAATCGGATGATTTCGGGCTGAAATCCCTCTAATCTTTTGATGATTCGCTACAATTCAACAACTACAAAACATTCATTACCAATACGTCCTAATTTATCCATTAAGCATGGTTAAAACAATAAACCGTAGATGCGACCTTTGGAATTCCATATATACTTCTTTGAAACAAATTCCTAGTAGTCAAAATGTATGGTTATGTTATTGGTCATTGTTTCCTACTAAAGAATATAAAACACACAATTAACTTCAGTCAGTATTACTAGTATTACTAGTGATGCAACTTCAATTAGTAACACTATTAATACTATTTATATTAAGTATTCCCAATTGTACAACGTTATCCTATCACTACGATTCAATCACTGTATTCCATTCATTACCAATGCATAGTTACTAATCATCCAACAAATCGTGGTTAGAGAACTAATGTGCATACCAAATTAATGATTTTTCAATCAATAATAATACTGTTACTAGTTATACAATTTCAATCAATAATACTATTGTTAATAGTTAGTAAACTTCAATCAGTAATACTAGTGTTACTAGTTGTACAACTTCAATCAGTACTACTAAAGTTAAGTTACTAGTACTACAACTTCAATCAGTAATATTAGTGTTACTAGTTATACAACTTCAATAAGTAATACTAGTGTTACTAGTTGTACAATTTCAATTAGTAATACTAGTGTTACTAGTTATACTTTCTCCCTCAGTAATACCTAGTTGTACTTAGTTCTCCGTTCGCTGCAACTCAAATCGGATGATTTCGGGCTGAAATCCCTCTAATCTTTTGATGATTCGCTACAATTCAACAACTACAAAACATTCATTACCAATACGTCCTAATTTATCCATTAAGCATGGTTAAAACAATAAACCGTAGATGCGACCTTTTGAATTCCATATATACTTCTTTGAAACAAATTCCTAGTAGTCAAAATGTATGGTTATGTTATTGGTCATTGTGTCCTACTAAAGAATATAAAACACACAATTAACTTCAGTCAGTATTACTAGTATTACTAGTGATGCAACTTCAATTAGTAACACTATTAGTACTATTTATATTAAGTATTCCCAATTGTACAACGTTATCCTATCACTACGATTCAATCACTGTATTCCATTCATTACCAATGCATAGTTACTAATCATCCAACAAATCATGGTTAGAGAACTAATGTGCATACCAAATTAATGATTTTTCAATCAATAATAATAGTGTTACTAGTTATACAATTTCAATCAAAAATACTATTGTTAATAGTTAGTAAACTTCAATCAGTAATACTAGTGTTACTAGTTGTACAACTTCAATCAGTACTACTACTGTTACTAGTTATACTTTCTCCCTCAGTAATACCTAGTTGTACATAGTTCTCCGTTTGCTGCAACTCAAATCGGATGATTTCGGGCTGAAATCCCTCTAATCTTTTGATGATTCGCTACAATTCAACAACTACAAAACATTCATTACCAATACGTCCTAGATTATCCATTAAGCATGGTTAAAACAATAAACCGTAGATGCGACCTTTGGAATTCCATATATACTTCTTTGAAACAAATTCCTAGTAGTCAAAATGTATGGTTATGTTATTGCTCATTGTTTCCTACGAAAGAATATAAAACACACAATTAATTTCAGTCAGTATTACTAGTATTACTAGTGATGCAACTTCAATTAGTAACACTATTAACACTATTTATATTAAGTATTCCCAATTGTACAACGTTATCCTATCACTACGATTCAACCACTGTATTCCATTCATTACCAATGCATAGTTACTAATCATCCAACAAATCATGGTTAGAGAACTAATATGCATACCAAATTAATGATTTTTCAATCAATAATAATAGTGTTATTAGTTATACAATTTCAATCAATAATACTATTGTTAATAGTTAGTAAACTTCAATCAGTAATACTAGTGTTACTAGTTGTACAACTTCAATCAGTACTACTAAAGTTAAGTTACTAGTACTACCACTTCAATCAGTAATATTAGTGTTACTAGTTATACAACTTCAATAAGTAATACTAGTGTTACTAGTTGTACAATTTCAATCAGTAATACTTGTGTTACTAGTTATACTTTCTCCCTCAGTAATACCTAGTTGTACTTAGTTCTCCGTTCGCTACAACTCAAATCGGATGATTTCGGGCTGAAATCCCTCTAATCTTCTGATGATTCGCTATAATTCAATAACTACAATACATTCATTACCAATACGTCCTAATTAATCCATTAAGCATGGTTAAAAGAATAAACCGTAGATGCAGCCTTTGGAATTCCATATATACTCTTTTGAAACAAATTCCCTGTAGTCAAAATATATGGTTATGTTATTGGTCATTGTTTCCTACGAAAGAATATAAAACACACAATTAACTTCAGTCAGTATTACTAGTATTACTAGTGATGCAACTTCAATTAGCAACACTATTAACACTTTTTATATTAAGTATTCCCAATTGTACAACGTTATCCTATCACTACGATTCAACCACTGTATTCCATTCATTACCAATGCATAGTTACTAATCATCCAACAAATCATGGTTAGAGAACTAATGTGCATACCAAATTAATGATTTTTCAATCAGTAATAATAGTGTTACTAGTTATACAATTTCAATCAATAATACTATTGTTACTAGTTATTAAACTTCAATCAGTAATACTAGTCTTACTAGTTGTACAACTTCAATCAGTACTACTAAAGTTAAGCTACTAGTTCTACAACTTCAATCAGTAATATTAGTGTTACTAGTTATACAACTTCAATAAGTAATACTAGTGTTACTAGTTGTACAATTTCAATCAGAATACTAGTGTTACTAGTTATACTTTCTCCCTCAGTAATACCCAGTTGTACTTAGTTCCCCGTTCCCTGCAACTCAAATCGAATGATTTCGGGCTGAAATCCCTCTAATCTTCTGATGATTCGCTATAATTCAATAACTACAATACATTCATTACCAATACGTCCTAATTAATCCATTAAGCATGGTTAAAAGAATAAACCGTAGATGCAGCCTTTGGAATTCCATATATACTCTTTTGAAACAAATTCCCTGTAGTCAAAATATATGGTTATGTTATTGGTCATTGTTTCCTACAAAAGAATATAAAACACACAATTAACTTCAGTCAGTATTACTAGTATTACTAGTGATGCAACTTCAATTAGCAACACTATTAACACTTTTTATATTAAGTATTCCCAATTGTACAACGTTATCCTATCACTACGATTCAACCACTGTATTCCATTCATTACCAATGCATAGTTACTAATCATCCAACAAATCATGGTTAGAGAACTAATGTGCATACCAAATTAATGATTTTTCAATCAGTAATAATAGTGTTACTAGTTATACAATTTCAATCAATAATACTATTGTTACTAGTTATTAAACTTCAATCAGTAATACTAGTGTTACTAGTTGTACAACTTCAATCAGTACTACTAAAGTTAAGTTACTAGAACTACCACTTCAATCAGTAATATTAGTGTTACTAGTTATACAACTTCAATAACTAATACTAGTGTTACTAGTTGTACAATTTCAATTAGTAATACTAGTGTTACTAGTTATACTTTCTCCCTCAGTAATACCTAGTTGTACTTAGTTCTCCGTTCGCTGCAACTCAAATCGGATGATTTCGGGCTGAAATCCCTCTAATCTTCTGATGATTCGCTATAATTCAATAACTACAATACATTCATTACCAATACGTCCTAATTAATCCATTAAGCATGGTTAAAAGAATAAACCGTAGATGCAGCCTTTGGAATTCCATATATACTCTTTTGAAACAAATTCCCTGTAGTCAAAATATATGGTTATGTTATTGGTCATTGTTTCCTACAAAAGAATATAAAACACACAATTAACTTCAGTCAGTATTACTAGTATTACTAGTGATGCAACTTCAATTAGCAACACTATTAACACTTTTTATATTAAGTATTCCCAATTGTACAACGTTATCCTATCACTACGATTCAACCACTGTATTCCATTCATTACCAATGCATAGTTACTAATCATCCAACAAATCATGGTTAGAGAACTAATATGCATACCAAATTAATGATTTTTCAATCAATAATAATAGTGTTATTAGTTATACAATTTCAATCAATAATACTATTGTTAATAGTTAGTAAACTTCAATCAGTAATACTAGTGTTACTAGTTGTACAACTTCAATCAGTACTACTAAAGTTAAGTTACTAGTACTACCACTTCAATCAGTAATATTAGTGTTACTAGTTATACAACTTCAATAAGTAATACTAGTGTTACTAGTTGTACAATTTCAATCAGTAATACTTGTGTTACTAGTTATACTTTCTCCCTCAGTAATACCTAGTTGTACTTAGTTCTCCGTTCGCTACAACTCAAATCGGATGATTTCGGGCTGAAATCCCTCTAATCTTCTGATGATTCGCTATAATTCAATAACTACAATACATTCATTACCAATACGTCCTAATTAATCCATTAAGCATGGTTAAAAGAATAAACCGTAGATGCAGCCTTTGGAATTCCATATATACTCTTTTGAAACAAATTCCCTGTAGTCAAAATATATGGTTATGTTATTGCTCATTGTTTCCTACGAAAGAATATAAAACACACAATTAACTTCAGTCAGTATTACTAGTATTACTAGTGATGCAACTTCAATTAGCAACACTATTAACACTTTTTATATTAAGTATTCCCAATTGTACAACGTTATCCTATCACTACGATTCAACCATTGTATTCCATTCATTACCAATGCATAGTTACTAATCATCCAACAAATCATGGTTAGAGAACTAATGTGCATACCAAATTAATGATTTTTCAATCAGTAGTAATAGTGTTACTAGTTATACAATTTCAATCAATAATACTATTGTTACTAGTTATTAAACTTCAATCAGTAATACTAGTCTTACTAGTTGTACAACTTCAATCAGTACTACTAAAGTTAAGTTACTAGTTATACAACTTCAATCAGTAATATTAGTGTTACTAGTTATACAACTTCAATAAGTAATACTAGTGTTACTAGTTGTACAATTTCAATCAGAATACTAGTGTTACTAGTTATACTTTCTCCCTCAGTAATACCCAGTTGTACTTAGTTCCCCGTTCCCTGCAACTCAAATCGAATGATTTCGGGCTGAAATCCCTCTAATCTTCTGATGATTCGCTATAATTCAATAACTACAATACATTCATTACCAATACGTCCTAATTAATCCATTAAGCATGGTTAAAAGAATAAACCGTAGATGCAGCCTTTGGAATTCCATATATACTCTTTTGAAACAAATTCCCTGTAGTCAAAATATATGGTTATGTTATTGGTCATTGTTTCCTACAAAAGAATATAAAACACACAATTAACTTCAGTCAGTATTACTAGTATTACTAGTGATGCAACTTCAATTAGCAACACTATTAACACTTTTTATATTAAGTATTCCCAATTGTACAACGTTATCCTATCACTACGATTCAACCACTGTATTCCATTCATTACCAATGTATAGTTACTAATCATCCAACAAATCATGGTTAGAGAACTAATGTGCATACCAAATTAATGATTTTTCAATCAGTAATAATAGTGTTACTAGTTATACAATTTCAATCAATAATACTATTGTTACTAGTTATTAAACTTCAATCAGTAATACTAGTCTTACTAGTTGTACAACTTCAATCAGTACTACTAAAGTTAAGCTACTAGTTATACAACTTCAATCAGTAATATTAGTGTTACTAGTTATACAACTTCAATAAGTAATACTAGTGTTACTAGTTGTACAATTTCAATCAGTAATACTTGTGTTACTAGTTATACTTTCTCCCTCAGTAATACCTAGTTGTACTTAGTTCTCCGTTCGCTACAACTCAAATCGGATGATTTCGGGCTGAAATCCCTCTAATCTTCTCATGATTCGCTATAATTCAATAACTACAATACATTCATTACCAATACGTCCTAATTAATCCATTAAGCATGGTTAAAAGAATAAACCGTAGATGCAGCCTTTGGAATTCCATATATACTCTTTTGAAACAAATTCCCTGTAGTCAAAATATATGGTTATGTTATTGCTCATTGTTTCCTACGAAAGAATATAAAACACACAATTAACTTCAGTCAGTATTACTAGTATTACTAGTGATGCAACTTCAATTAGCAACACTATTAACACTTTTTATATTAAGTATTCCCAATTGTACAACGTTATCCTATCACTACGATTCAACCATTGTATTCCATTCATTACCAATGCATAGTTACTAATCATCCAACAAATCATGGTTAGAGAACTAATGTGCATACCAAATTAATGATTTTTCAATCAGTAATAATAGTGTTACTAGTTATACAATTTCAATCAATAATACTATTGTTACTAGTTATTAAACTTCAATCAGTAATACTAGTCTTACTAGTTGTACAACTTCAATCAGTACTACTAAAGTTAAGTTACTAGTTATACAACTTCAATCAGTAATATTAGTGTTACTAGTTATACAACTTCAATAAGTAATACTAGTGTTACTAGTTGTACAATTTCAATCAGAATACTAGTGTTACTAGTTATACTTTCTCCCTCAGTAATACCCAGTTGTACTTAGTTCCCCGTTCCCTGCAACTCAAATCGAATGATTTCGGGCTGAAATCCCTCTAATCTTCTGATGATTCGCTATAATTCAATAACTACAATACATTCATTACCAATACGTCCTAATTAATCCATTAAGCATGGTTAAAAGAATAAACCGTAGATGCAGCCTTTGGAATTCCATATATACTCTTTTGAAACAAATTCCCTGTAGTCAAAATATATGGTTATGTTATTGGTCATTGTTTCCTACAAAAGAATATAAAACACACAATTAACTTCAGTCAGTATTACTAGTATTACTAGTGATGCAACTTCAATTAGCAACACTATTAACACTTTTTATATTAAGTATTCCCAATTGTACAACGTTATCCTATCACTACGATTCAACCACTGTATTCCATTCATTACCAATGCATAGTTACTAATCATCCAACAAATCATGGTTAGAGAACTAATGTGCATACCAAATTAATGATTTTTCAATCAGTAATAATAGTGTTACTAGTTGTACAACTTCAATCAGTACTACTAAAGTTAAGTTACTAGAACTACCACTTCAATCAGTAATATTAGTGTTACTAGTTATACAACTTCAATAACTAATACTAGTGTTACTAGTTGTACAATTTCAATTAGTAATACTAGTGTTACTAGTTATACTTTCTCCCTCAGTAATACCTAGTTGTACTTAGTTCTCCGTTCGCTGCAACTCAAATCGGATGATTTCGGGCTGAAATCCCTCTAATCTTTTGATGATTCGCTACAATTCAACAACTACAAAACATTCATTACCAATACGTCCTAATTTATCCATTAAGCATGGTTAAAACAATAAACCGTAGATGCGACCTTTGGAATTCCATATATACTTCTTTGAAACAAATTCCTAGTAGTCAAAATGTATGGTTATGTTATTGGTCATTGTTTCCTACTAAAGAATATAAAACACACAATTAACTTCAGTCAGTATTACTAGTATTACTAGTGATGCAACTTCAATTAGTAACACTATTAATACTATTTATATTAAGTATTCCCAATTGTACAACGTTATCCTATCACTACGATTCAATCACTGTATTCCATTCATTACCAATGCATAGTTACTAATCATCCAACAAATCATGGTTAGAGAACTAATGTGCATACCAAATTAATGATTTTTCAATCAATAATAATATTGTTACTAGTTATACAATTTCAATCAATAATACTATTGTTAATAGTTAGTAAACTTCAATCAGTAATACTAGTGTTACTAGTTGTACAACTTCAATCAGTACTACTAAAGTTAAGTTACTAGTACTACAACTTCAATCAGTAATATTAGTGTTACTAGTTATACAACTTCAATAAGTAATACTAGTGTTACTAGTTGTACAATTTCAATTAGTAATACTAGTGTTACTAGTTATACTTTCTCCCTCAGTAATACCTAGTTGTACTTAGTTCTCCGTTCGCTGCAACTCAAATCGGATGATTTCGGGCTGAAATCCCTCTAATCTTTTGATGATTCGCTACAATTCAACAACTACAAAACATTCATTACCAATACGTCCTAATTTATCCATTAAGCATGGTTAAAACAATAAACCATAGATGCGACCTTTTGAATTCCATATATACTTCTTTGAAACAAATTCCTAGTAGTCAAAATGTATGGTTATGTTATTGGTCATTGTGTCCTACTAAAGAATATAAAACACACAATTAACTTCAGTCAGTATTACTAGTATTACTAGTGATGCAACTTCAATTAGTAACACTATTAATACTATTTATATTAAGTATTCCCAATTGTACAACGTTATCCTATCACTACGATTCAACCACTGTATTCCATTCATTACCAATGCATAGTTACTAATCATCCAACAAATCATGGTTAGAGAACTAATGTGCATACCAAATTAATGATTTTTCAATCAATAATAATAGTTTTACTAGTTATACAATTTCAATCAATAATACTATTGTTAATAGTTAGTAAACTTCAATCAATAATACTAGTGTTACTAGTTGTACAACTTCAATCAGTACTACTAAAGTTAAGTTACTAGTACTACAACTTCAATCAGTAATATTAGTGTTACTAGTTATACAACTTCAATAACTAATACTAGTGTTACTAGTTGTACAATTTCAATTAGTAATACTAGTGTTACTTGTTATACTTTCTCCCTCAGTAATACCTAGTTGTACTTAGTTCTCCGTTCGCTGCAACTCAAATCGGATGATTTCGGGCTGAAATCCCTCTAATCTTTTGATGATTCGCTACAATTCAACAACTACAAAACATTCATTACCAATACGTCCTAATTTATCCATTAAGCATGGTTAAAACAATAAACCGTAGATGCGACCTTTGGAATTCCATATATACTTCTTTGAAACAAATTCCTAGTAGTCAAAATGTATGGTTATGTTATTGGTCATTGTTTCCTACTAAAGAATATAAAACACACAATTAACTTCAGTCAGTATTACTAGTATTACTAGTGATGCAACTTCAATTAGTAACACTATTAATACTATTTATATTAAGTATTCCCAATTGTACAACGTTATCCTATCACTACGATTCAACCACTGTATTCCATTCATTACCAATGCATAGTTACTAATCATCCAACAAATCATGGTTAGAGAACTAATGTGCATACCAAATTAATGATTTTTCAATCAGTAATAATAGTGTTACTAGTTATACAATTTCAATCAATAATACTATTGTTACTAGTTATTAAACTTCAATCAGTAATACTAGTCTTACTAGTTGTACAACTTCAATCAGTACTACTAAAGTTAAGTTACTAGTTATACAACTTCAATCAGTAATATTAGTGTTACTAGTTATACAACTTCAATAAGTAATACTAGTGTTACTAGTTGTACAATTTCAATCAGAATACTAGTGTTACTAGTTATACTTTCTCCCTCAGTAATACCCAGTTGTACTTAGTTCCCCGTTCCCTGCAACTCAAATCGAATGATTTCGGGCTGAAATCCCTCTAATCTTCTTATGATTCGCTAGAATTCAATAACTACAATACATTCATTACCAATACATCGTAATTTATCCATTAAGCACAGTTAAAACAATAAGCCGTAGATGCAGCCTTTGGAATTCCATATATACTCTTTTGAAACAAATTCCCCGTAGTCAAAATTTATGCTTATGTTATTGCTCATTGTTTCTTGCGAAAGAATATAAAACACACAATTAACTTCAGTCAGTATTACTAGTATTACTAGTGATGCAACTTCAATTAGTAACACTATTAATACTAGTTATATTAAGTAATCCCAATTGTACAATGTTATCCTATCACTACGATTCAACCACTGTATTCCATTCATTACCAATGCATAGTTACTAATCATCCAACAAATCATGGTTAGAGAACTAATGTGCATACCAAATTAATGATTTTTCACTCAGTAATAATAGTGTTACTAGTTATACAATTTCAATCAAGAATACTATTGTTACTAGTTATTAAACTTCAATCAGTAATACTAGTGTTACTAGTTGTACAACTTCAATCAGTACTACTAAAATTAAGTTACTAGTTATACAATTTCAATCAGTAATATTAGTGTTACTAGTTATACAACTTCAATAAGTAATACTAGTGTTACTAGTTATACAATTTCAATCAGTAATACTAGTGTTACTAGTTATACTTTCTCCCCCAGTAATACCCAGTTGTACTTAATTCTCCGTTTGCTGTAACTCAAATCGGATGATTTCTGGCTGAAATCCCTCAAATCTTCTGATGATTCGCTACAATTCAATAACTACAATACATTCATTACCAATACGTCATAATTAATCCATTAAGAATGGTTAAAACAATAAACCGTAGATGCGACCTTTGGAATTCCATATATACTCCTTTGAAACAAATTCCTAGTAGTCAAAATGTATGGTTATGTTATTGGTCATTGTTCCTACGAAAGAATATAAAACACACAATTAACTTCAGTCAGTATTACTAGTATTACTAGTGATGCAACTTCAATTAGTAACACTATTAATACTAGTTATATTAAGTATTCCCAATTGCACAATGTTATCCTATCAATACGATTCAACCACTGTATTCCATTCATTACTAATGCATAGTTACTAATCATCCAACAAATCATGGTTATAGAACGAATGTGCATACCAAATTAATGGTTTTTCAATCAGTCATACTAGTGTTACTAGTTATACAATTTCAATCAATAATACTATTGTTAATAGTTAGTAAACTTCAATCAGTAATACTAGTGTTACTAGTTGTACAACTTCAATCAGTACTACTAAAGTTAAGTTACTAGTACTACAACATCAATCAGTAATATTAGTGTTACTAGTTATACAACTTCAATAAGTAATACTAGTGTTACTAGTTGTACAATTTCAATCAGTAATACTACTGTTACTAGTTATACTTTCTCCCTCAGTAATACCTAGTTGTACTTAGTTCTCCGTTTGCTGCAACTCAAATCGGATGATTTCGGGCTGAAATCCCTCTAATCTTTTGATGATTCGCTACAATTCAACAACGACAAAACATTCATTACCAATACGTCCTAATTTATCCATTAAGCATGGTTAAAATAATAAACCGTAGATGCGACCTTTGGAATTCCATATATACTTCTTTGAAACAAATTCCTAGTAGTCAAAATGTATGGTTATGTTATTGGTCATTGTTTCCTGCGAAAGAATATAAAACACACAATTAACTTCAAATAGTATTACTAGTACTACTAGTGATGCAACTTCAATTAGTAACACTATTAATACTATTTATATTAAGTAATCCCAATTGTACAATGTTATCCTATCACTACGATTCAACCACTGTATTCCATTCATTACCAATGCATAGTTACTAATCATCCAACAAATCATGGTTAGAGAACGAATGTGCATACCAAATTAATGGTTTTTCAATTAGTCATACAAGTGTTACTAGTTATACAATTTCAATCAATAATACTATTGTTAATAGTTAGTAAACTTCAATCAGTAATACTAGTGTTACTAGTTGTACAACTTCAATCAGTACTACTAAAGTTAAGTTACTAGTACTACAACTTCAATCAGTAATATTAGTGTTACTAGTTATACAACTTCAATAAGTAATACTAGTGTTACTAGTTGTACAATTTCAATTAGTAATACTACTGTTACTAGTTATACATTCTCCCTCAGTAATACCTAGTTGTGCTTAGTTCTCCGTTTGCTGCAACTCAAATCGGATGATTTCGGGCTGAAATCCCTCTAATCTTTTGATGATTCGCTACAATTCAACAACTACAAAACATTCATTACCAATACGTCCTAATTTATCCATTAAGCATGGTTAAAACAATAAACCGTAGATGCGACCTTTGGAATTCCATATATACTTCTTTGAAACAAATTATTAGTAATCAAAATGTATGGTTATGTTATTGCTCATTGTTTCCTACGAAAGAATATAAAACACACAATTAACTTCAGTCAGTATTACTAGTATTACTAGTGATGCAACTTCAATTAGTAACACTATTAATACTAGTTATATTAAGTATTCCCAATTGTATTCCATTCATTACCAATGCATAGTTATTAATCATCCAACAAATCATGGTTAGAGAACTAATGTGCATACCAAATTAATGATTTTTCACTCAGTAATAATAGTGTTACTAGTTATACAATTTCAATCAAGAATACTATTGTTACTAGTTATTAAACTTCAATCAGTAATACTAATGTTACTAGTTGTACAACTTCAATCAGTACTACTAAAATTAAGTTACTAGTTATACAACTTCAATCAGTAATATTATTGTTACTAATTATACAACTTCAATAAGTAATACTAGTGTTATTAGATGTACAATTTCAATCAGTAATACTAGTGTTACTAGTTATACTTTCTCCCTCAGTAATACCCAGTTGTACTTAGTTCTCCGTTCCCTGCAACTCAAATCGGATTATTTCGGGCTAAAATCACTCTAATCTTCTTATGATTCACTAGAATTCAACTTCAGTCAGTTCTCCGTTCAATGCAACTCAGATCGGATGATTTTGGGCTGAAATCCCTCTAATCTTCTGATGATTGCTACAATTCAACAACTACAATACATTCATTACCAATACGTCCTAATTTGTCCATTAAGCATGGTTAAAACAATAAACCGTAGATGCGACCTTTGGAATTCCATATCTACTCCTTTGAAACAAATTCGCCGTAGTCAAAATGTATGGTTATGTTATTGCTCATTGTTTCTTGCGAAAGAATATAAAACACACCATCAACTTCAGTCAGTATAACTAGTATTACTAGTGATGCAACTTCAAATAGTAACACTTGTAATACTAGTTATATTAAGTATTCCCAATTGTACAATCTAATCCTACCACTATGATTCAACTACTATATTCCATTAATTACCAATGCATAGGTACTAATCATCCAGGAAATCATGGTTAGAGAACGAATGTGCATACCAAATTAATGATTTTTCAATCAATAATACTAGTGTTACTAGTTATACAATTTCAATCAATAATACTAGTGTTACTAGTTATTAAACTTCAATCAGTAATACTAGTGTTACTAGTTGAACAACTTCAATCAGTACTACTAAATTTGAGTTACTAGTTATACATCTTCAATCAGAAATATTAGTGTTACTAGTTATACAACTTCAACAAGTAATACTAGTGTTACTAGTTGTACAATTTCAATCAGTAATACTAGTGTTACTACTTATACTTTCTCCCTCAGTTATACCCAGTTGTACTTAGTTCTCCGTTCAATGCAACTCAGATCGGATGATTTTGGGCTGAAATCCCTCTAATCTTCTGATGATTGCTACAATTCAACAACTACAATACATTCATTACTAATACGTCCTAATTTGTCCATTAAGCATAGTTAAAACAATAAACCGTAGATGCGACCATTGGAATTCCATATCTACTCCTTTGAAACAAATTCGTCGTAGTCCAAATGTATGGTTATGTTATTGATCATTGTTTCTTGCGAAAGAAGATAAAACACACAATCAACTTCAGTCAGTATAACTAGTATTACTAGTGATGCAACTTCAATTAGTAACACGAGTAATTCTAGTTATATTAAGTATTCCCAATTGTACAATGTTATCCTACCACTATGATTCAACTACTGTATTCCATTCATTACCAGTGCATAGGTACTAATCATCCAAGAAATCATGGTTAGAGAACGAATGTACATACCAAATTAATTATTTTTCAATCAGTAATACTAGTGTTACTAGTTATACAATTTCAATCAATAATACTAGTGTTGCTAGTTATTAAACTTCAATCAGTAAAACTAGTGTTACTAGTTGTACAACTTCAAACAGTACTACTAAAGTTAAGTTACTAGTTATACAACTTCAATCAGTAATATTAGTGTTACTAGTTATACAACTTCAATAAGTAACACTAGTGATACTAGTTGTACAATTTCAATCAGTAATACTAGTGTTACTAGTTATACTTTCTCCCTCAGTAATACCCTGTTGTACTTAGTTTTCCGTTCGCTGCAACTCAAATCGGATGATTCCGGGCTGAAATCCCTCTAATCTTCTGATGATTCGCTACAATTCAACAAGTACAATACATTCAATACCAATACGTCCTAATTTGTCCATTAAGCATGGTTAAAACAATAAACCATAAATGCGACCTTTGGAATTCCATATCTACTCCTTTGAAACAAATTCGCCGTAGTCAAAATGTATGGTTATGTTATTGCTCATTGTTTCTTGCGAAAGAATATAAAACACACCATCAATTTCAGTCAGTATAACTAGTATTACTAGTGATGCAACTTCAATTAGTAACACTAGTAATACTAGTTATATTAAGTATTCCCAATTGTACAATGTTATCCTACCACTATGATTCAACTACTATATTCCATTCATTACCAATGCATAGGTACTAATAATCTAGGAAATCATGGTTAGAGAACGAATGTGCATACCAAATTAATGATTTTTCATTCAGTAATACTAGTGTTACTAGTTATACAATTTCAATCAATAATACTAGTGTTACTAGTTATTAAACTTCAATCAGTAATACTAGTGTTACTAGTTGTACAACTTCAATCAGTACTACTAAATTTGAGTTACTAGTTATACAACTTCAATCAAAAATATTAGTGTTACTAGTTATACAACTTCAATAAGTAATACTAGTGTTACTAGTTGTACAATTTCAATCAGTAATACTAGTGTTACTAGTTATACTTTCTCCCTCAGTAATACCCAGTTGTACTTAGTTCTCCGTTTGTTGTAACTCAAATCGGATGATTTCTGGTTGAAATCCCTCTAATCTTCTGATGATTCGCTACAATTCAATAACTAATATACATTCATTACCAATAGGTCCTAATTAATCCATTAAGCATGGTTAAAACAATAAACCGTAGATGCGACCTTTGGAATTCCATATACACTCCTTTGAAACAAATTCCTAGTACTCAAAATGTATGGTTATGTTATTGCTCATTGTTTCCTACGAAAGAATATAAAACACACAATTAACTTCAGTCAGTATTACTAGTATTACTAGTGATGCAACTTCAATTAGTAACACTATTAACACTTTTTATATTAAGTATTCCCAATTGTACAACGTTATCCTATCACTACGATTCAACCACTGTATTCCATTCATTACCAATGCATACCAAATTAATAATTTTTCAATCAGTAATAATAGTGTTACTAGTTATACAATTTCAATCAATAATACTATTGTTACTAGTTATTAAACTTCAATCAGTAATACTAGTCTTACTAGTTGTACAACTTCAATCAGTACTACTAAAGTTAAGTTACTAGTTATACAACTTCAATCAGTAATATTAGTGTTACTAGTTATACAACTTCAATAACTAATACTAGTGTTACTAGTTGTACAATTTCAATTAGTAATACTTGTGTTACTAGTTATACTTTCTCCCTCAGTAAGACCTAGTTGTACTTAGTTCTTCGTTCGCTGCAACTCAAATCGGATGATTTCGGGCTGAAATCCCTCTAATCTTCTGATGATTCGCTACAATTCAATAACTACAATACATTCATTACCAATACGTCATAATTAATCCATTAAGAATGCTTAAAACAATAAACCGTAGATGCGACCTTTGGAATTCCATATATACTCCTTTGAAACAAATTCCTAGTACTCAAAATGTATGGTTATGTTATTGGTCATAGTTTCCTACGAAAGAATATAAAACACACAATTAACTTCAGTCACTATAACTAGTATTACTAGTGATGCAATTTCAATTAGTAACACTAGTAATTCTAGTTATATTAAGTATTCCCAATTGTACAATGTTATCCTACCACTATGATTCAACTACTGTATTCCATTCATTACCAAGGCATAGGTACTAATCATCCAAGAAATCATGGTTAGAGAACGAATGTGCATACCAAATTAATTATTTTTCAATCAGTAATACTAGTGTTACTAGTTATACAATTTCAATCAATAATACTAGTGTTGCTAGTTATTAATCTTCAATCAGTAATACTAGTGTTACTAGTTGTACAACTTCAAACAGTACTACTAAAGTTGAGTTACTAGTTATACAACTTCAATCAGTAATATTAGTGTTACTAGTTATACAACTTCAATAAGTAACACTAGTGTTACTAGTTGTACAATTTCAATCAGTAATACTAGTGTTACTAGTTATACTTTCTCCCTCAGTAATACCCTGTTGTACTTAGTTTTCCGTTCGCTGCAACTCAAATCGGATGATTACGGGCTGAAATCCCTCTAATCTTCTGATGATTCGCTACAATTCAACAAGTACAATATATTCATTACCAATACGTCCTAATTTGTCCATTAAGCATGGTTAAAACAATAAACCGTAGATGCGACCTTTGGAATTCCATATCTACTCCTTTGAAACAAATTCACCGTAGTCAAAATGTATGGTTATGTTATTGATCATTGTTTCTTGCGAAAGAATATAAAACACACAATCAACTTTAGTCAGTATAACTAGTATTACTAGTGATGCAACTTCAATTAGTAACACGAGTAATTCTAGTTATATTAAGTATTCCCAATTGTACAATGTTATCCTACCACTATGATTCAACTACTGTATTCCATTCATTACCAGTGCATAGGTACTAATCATCCAAGAAATCATGGTTAGAGAACGAATGTGCATACCAAATTAATTATTTTTCAATCAGTAATACTAGTGTTACTAGTTATACAATTTCATTCAATAATACTAGTGTTGCTAGTTATTAAACTTCAATCAGTAATACTAGTGTTACTAGTTGTACAACTTCAAACAATACTACTAAAGTTGAGTTACTAGTTATACAACTTCAATCAGTAATATTAGTGTTACTAGTTATACAACTTCAATAAGTAACACTAGTGTTACTAGTTGTACAATTTCAATCAGTAATACTAGTGTTACTAGTTATATTTTCTCCCTCAGTAATACCTAGTTGTACTTAGTTTTCCGTTCGCTGCAACTCAAATCGGATGATTCCGGGCTGAAATCCCTCTAATCTTCTGATGATTCGCTACAATTCAACAAGTACAATACATTCAGTACCAATACGTCCTAATTTGTCCATTAAGCATGGTTAAAACAATAAACCGTAGATGCGACCTTTGGAATTCCATATCTACTCCTTTGAAACAAATTCGCCGTAGTCAAAATGTATGGTTATGTTATCGCTCATTGTTTCTTGCGAAAGAATATAAAACACACCATCAACTTAAGTCAGTATAACTAGTATTACTAGTGATGCAAGTTCAATTAGTAACACGAGTAATTCTAGTTATATTAAGTATTCCCAATTGTACAATGTTATCCTACCACTATGATTCAACCACTGTATTCCATTCATTACCAATGCATAGTTACTAATCATCCAACAAATCATGGTTAGAGAACTAATGTGCATACCAAATTAATGATTTTTCAATCAGTAATAATAGTGTTACTAGTTATACAATTTCAATCAATAATACTATTGTTACTAGTTATTAAACTTCAATCAGTAATACTAGTCTTACTAGTTGTACAACTTCAATCAGTACTACTAAAGTTAAGTTACTAGTTATACAACTTCAATCAGTAATATTAGTGTTACTAGTTATACAACTTCAATAACTAATACTAATGTTACTAGTTGTACAATTTCAATCAGTAATACTAGTGTTACTAGTTATACTTTCTCCCTCAGTAATACCTAGTTGTACTTAGTTCTCCGTTCGCTGCAACTCAAATCGGATGATTTCGGGCTGAAATCCCTCTAATCTTCTGATGATTCGCTACAATTCAATAACTACAATACATTCATTACCAATACGTCATAATTAATCCATTAAGAATGCTTAAAACAATAAACCGTAGATGCGACCTTTGGAATTCCATATATACTCCTTTGAAACAAATTCCTAGTACTCAAAATGTATGGTTATGTTATTGGTCATAGTTTCCTACGAAAGAATATAAAACACACAATTAACTTCAGTCAGTATAACTAGTATTACTAGTGATGCAACTTCAGTTAGTAACACGAGTAATTCTAGTTATATTAAGTATTCCCAATTGTACAATGTTATCCTACCACTATGATTCAACTACTGTATTCCATTCTTTACCAAGGCATAGGTACTAATCATCCAAGAAATCATGGTTAGAGAACGAATGTGCATACCAAATTAATTATTTTTCAATCAGTAATACTAGTGTTACTAGTTATACAATTTCAATCAATAATACTAGCGTTGCTAGTTATTAAACTTCAATCAGTAATACTAGTGTTACTAGTTGTACATCTTCAAACAATACTACTAAAGTTGAGTTACTAGTTATACAACTTCAATCAGTAATATTAGTGTTACTAGTTATACAATTTCAATAAGTAACACTAGTGTTACTAGTTGTACAATTTCAATCAGTAATACTAGTGTTACTAGTTATACTTTCTCCCTCAGTAATACCCAGTTGTACTTAGTTTTCCGTTCGCTGCAACTCAAATCGGATGATTCCGGGCTGAAATCCCTCTAATCTTCTGATGATTCGCTACAATTCAACAAGTACAATACATTCAGTACCACTACGTCCTAATTTGTCCATTAAGCATGGTTAAAACAATAAACCGTAGATGCGACCTTTGGAATTCCATATCTACTCCTTTGAAACAAATTCGCCGTAGTCAAAATGTATGGTTATGTTATTGCTCATTGTTTCTTGCGAAAGAATATAAAACACACCATCAACTTCAGTCAGTATAACTAGTATTACTAGTGATGCAACTTCAATTAGTAACACTAGTAATACTAGTTATATTAAGTATTCCCAATTGTACAATGTTATCCTACCACTATGATTCAACTACTGTATTCCATTCATTACCAGTGCATAGATACTAATCATCCAAGAAATCATGGTTAGAGAACGAATGTGCATACCAAATTAATTATTTTTCAATCAGTAATACTAGTGTTACTAGTTATACAATTTCAATCAATAATACTAGTGTTGCTAGTTATTAAACTTCAATCAGTAATACTAGTGTTACTAGTTGTACAACTTCAAACAGTACTACTAAAGTTGAGTTACTAGTTATACAACTTCAATCAGTAATATTAGTGTTACTAGTTATACAACTTCAATAAGTAACACTAGTGTTATTAGTTGTACAATTTCAATCAGTAATACTAGTGTTACTAGTTATACTTTCTCCCTCAGTAATACCCTGTTGTACTTAGTTTTCCGTTCGCTGCAACTCAAATCGGATGATTACGGGCTGAAATCCCTCTAATCTTCTAATGATTCGCTACAATTCAACAACTACAATATATTCATTACCAATACGTCCTAATTTGTCCATTAAGCATGGTTAAAACAATAAACCGTAGATGCAACCTTTGGAATTCCATATCTACTCCTTTGAAACAAATTCACCGTAGTCAAAATGTATGGTTATGTTATTGATCATTGTTTCTTGCGAAAGAATATAAAACACACCATCAACTTCAGTCAGTATAACTAGTATTACTAGTGATGCAACTTCAATTAGTAACACTAGTAATACTAGTTATATTAAGTATTCCCAATTGTACAATCTAATCCTACCACTTTGATTCAACTACTATATTCCATTCATTACCAATGCATAGGTACTAATCATTCAGGAAATCAAGGTTAGAGAACGAATGTGCATACCAAATTAATGATTTATCAATCAGTAATACTAGTGTTACTAGTTATACAATTTCAATCAATAATACTAGTGTTACTAGTTATTAAACTTCAATCAGTAATACTAGTGTTACTAGTTGAACAACTTCAATCAGTACTACTAAATTTGAGTTACTAGTTATACAACTTCAATCAGAAATATTAGTGTTACTAGTTGTACAACTTCAATAAGTAATACTAGTGTTACTAGTTGTACAATTTCAATCAATAATACTAGTGTTACTACTTATACTTTCTCCCTTAGTTATACCCAGTTGTACTAAGTTCTCCGTTCGCTGCAACTCAGATCGGATGATTTTGGGCTGAAATCCCTCTAATCTTCTGATGATTGCTACAATTCAACAACTACAATACATTCATTACCAATACGTCCTAATTTTTCCATTAAGCATGGTTAAAACAATAAACCGTAGATGCGACCATTGGAATTCCATATCTACTCTTTTGAAACAAATTCGCCGTAGTCAAAATGTATGGTTATGTTATTGCTCATTGTTTCTTGCGAAAGAATATAAAACACACCATCAACTTCAGTCAGTATAACTAGTATTACTAGTGATGCAACTTCAATTAGTAACACTAGTAATACTAGTTATATTAAGTATTCCCAATTGTACAATGTTATCCTACCACTATGATTCAACTACTATATTCCATTCATTACCAATGCATATGTACTAATCATTCAGGAAATCATGGTTAGAGAACGAATGTGCATACCAAATTAATGATTTTTCAATCAGTAATACGAGTGTTACTAGTTATACAATTTCAATCAATAATACTAGTGTTACTAGTTATTAAACTTCAATCAGTAATACTAGTGTTACTAGTTGTACAACTTCAATCAGTACTACTAAATTTGAGTTACTAGTTATACAACTTCAATCAGAAATATTAGTGTTACTAGTTGTACAACTTCAATAAGTAATACTAGTGTTATTAGTTGTACAATTTCAATCAGTAATACTAGTGTTACTACTTATACTTTCTCCCTCAGTTATACCCAGTTGTACTTAGTTGTCCGTTCGCTGCAACTCAGATCGGATGATTTTGGGCTGAAATCCCTCTAATCTTCTGATGATTGCTACAATTCAACAACTACAATACATTCATTACCAATACGTCCTAATTTTTCCATTAAGCATGGTTAAAACAATAAACCGTAGATGCGACCATTGGAATTCCATATCTACTTTTTTGAAACAAATTCGCCGTAGTCAAAATGTATGGTTATGTTATTGATCATTGTTTCTTGCGAAAGAATATAAAACACACAATCAACTTCAGTCAGTATAAATAGTATTACTAGTGATGCAACTTCAATTAGTAACACGAGTCATTCTAGTTATATTAAGTATTCCCAATTGTACAATGTTATCCTACCACTATGATTCAACTACTGTATTCCATTCATTACCAGTGCATAGGTACTAATCATCCAAGAAATCATGGTTAGAGAAAGAATGTGCATACCAAATTAATTATTTTTCAATCAGTAATACTAGTGTTACTAGTTATACAATTTCAATATATAATACTAGTGTTGCTAGTTATTAAACTTCAATCAGTAATACTAGTGTTACTAGTTGTACAACTTCAAACAGTACTACTAAAGTTGAGTTACTAGTTATACAACTTCAATCAGTAATATTAGTGTTACTAGTTATACAACTTCAATAAGTAACACTAGTGTTACTAGTTGTACAATTTCAATCAGTAATACTAGTGTTACTAGTTATACTTTCTCCCTCAGTAATACCCTGTTGTACTTAGTTTTCCGTTCGCTGCAACTCAAATCGGATGATTACGGGCTGAAATCCCTCTAATTTTCTGATGATTCGCTACAATTCAACAAGTACAATATATTCATTACCAATACGTCCTAATTTATCCATTAAGCATGGTTAAAACAATAAACCGTAGATGCGACCTTTGGAATTCCATATCTACTCCTTTGAAACAAATTCGCCGTAGTCAAAATGTATGGTTATGTTATTGATCATTGTTTCTTGCGAAAGAATATAAAACACACAATCAACTTTAGTCAGTATAACTAGTATTACTAGTGATGCAACTTCAATTAGTAACACGAGTAATTCTAGTTATATTAAGTATTCCCAATTGTACAATGTTATCCTACCACTATGATTCAACTACTGTATTCCATTCATTACCAGTGCATAGGTACTAATCATCCAGGAAATCATGGTTAGAGAACGAATGTGCATACCAAATTAATTATTTTTCAATCAGTAATACTAGTGTTACTAGTTATACAATTTCAATCAATAATACTAGTGTTGCTAGTTATTAAACTTCAATCAGTAATACTAGTGTTACTAGTTGTACAACTTCAAACAATACTACTAAAGTTGAGTTACTAGTTATACAACTTCAATCAGTAATATTAGTGTTACTAGTTATACAACTTCAATAAGTAACACTAGTGTTACTAGTTGTACAATTTCAATCAGTAATACTAGTGTTACTAGTTATACTTTCTCCCTCAGTAATACCCAGTTGTACTTAGTTTTCCGTTCGCTGCAACTCAAATCGGATGATTCCGGGCTGAAATCCCTCTAATCTTCTGATGATTCGCTACAATTCAACAAGTACAATACATTCAGTACCAATACGTCCTAATTTTTCCATTAAGCATGGTTAAAACAATAAACCGTAGGTGCGACCTTTGGAATTCCATATCTACTCCTTTGAAACAAATTCGCCGTAGTCAAAATGTATGGTTATGTTATTCCTCATTGTTTCTTGCGAAAGAATATAAAACACACCATCAACTTCAGTCAGTATAACTAGTATTACTAGTGATGCAACTTCAATTAGTAACACTAGTAATACTAGTTATATTAAGTATTCCCAATTGTACAATGTTATCCTACCACTATGATTCAACTACTATATTCCATTCATTACAAATGCATAGATACTAATAATCCAGGAAATCATGGTTAGAGAACGAATGTGCATATCAAATTAATGATTTTTCAATCAGTAATACTAGTGTTACTAGTTATACAATTTCAATCAATAATACTAGTGTTACTAGTTATTAAACTTTAATCAGTAATACTAGTGTTACTAGTTGTACAACTTCAATCAGTACTACTAAATTTGAGTTACTAGATATAGAACTTCAATCAGAAATATTAGTGTTACTAGTTATAGAACTTCAATAAGTAATACTAGTGTTACTAGTTGTACAATTTCAATCAATAATACTAGTGTTATTACTTATACTTTCTCCCTTAGTTATACCCAGTTGTACTAAGTTCTCCGTTCGCTGCAACTCAGATTGGATGATTTTGGGCTGAAATCCCTCTAATCTTCTGATGATTCGCTACAATTCAACAACTACAATACATTCATTACCAATACGTCCTAATTTGTCCATTAAGCATGGTTAAAACAATAAACCGTAGATGCGACCTTTGGAATTCCATATCTACTCCTTTGAAACAAATTCACCTTAGTCAAAATGTATGGTTATGTTATTGCTCATTGTTTCTTGCGAAAGAATATAAAACACACCATCAACTTCAGTCAGTATAACTAGTATTACTAGTGATGCAACTTTAATTAGTAACACTAGTAATACTAGTTATATTAAGTATTCCCAATTGTACAATGTTATCCTACCACTATGACTCAACTACTATATTCCATTCATTACCAATGCATAGGTACTAATCATCCAGGAAATCATGGTTAGAGAACGAATGTGCATACCAAATTAATGATTTTTCAATCAGTAATACGAGTGTTACTAGTTATACAATTTCAATCAATAATACTAGTGTTACTAGTTATTAAACTTCAATCAGTAATACTATTGTTACTAGTTGTACAACTTCAATCAGTACTACTAAATTTGAGTTACTAGTTATACAACTTCAATCAGAAATATTAGTGTTACTAGTTATACAACTTCAATAAGTAATACTAGTGTTACTAGTTGTACAATTTCAATCAGTAATACTAGTGTTACTACTTATACTTTCTCTCTCAGTAATACCCAGTTGTACTTAGTTCTCCGTTTAATGCAACTCAGATCAGATGATTTTGGGCTGAAATCCCTCTCATCTTCTGATGATTGCTACAATTCAACAACTACAATACATTCATTACCAATACGTCCTAATTTGTCCATTAAGCATGGTTAAAACAATAAACCGTAGATGCGACCATTGGAATTCCATATCTACTCTTTTGAAACAAATTCGCCGTAGTCAAAATGTATGGTTATGTTATTGATCATTGTTTCTTGCGAAAGAATATAAAACACACAATCAACTTCAGTCAGGATAACTAGTATTACTAGTGATGCAACTTCAATTAGTAACACGAGTCATTCTAGTTATATTAAGTATTCCCAATTGTACAATGTTATCCTACCACTATGATTCAACTACTGTATTCCATTCATTACCAGTGCATAGGTACTAATCATCCAAGAAATCATGGTTAGAGAAAGAATGTGCATACCAAATTAATTATTTTTCAATCAGTAATACTAGTGTTACTAGTTATACAATTTCAATCAATAATACTAGTGTTGCTAGTTATTAAACTTCAATCAGTAATACTAGTGTTACTAGTTGTACAACTTCAAACAGTACTACTAAAGTTGAGTTACTAGTTATACAACTTCAATCAGTAATATTAGTGTTACTAGTTATACAACTTCAATAAGTAACACTAGTGTTACTAGTTGTACAATTTCAATCAGTAATACTAATGTTACTAGTTATACTTTCTCCCTCAGTAATACCCTGTTGTACTTAGTTTTCCGTTCGCTGCAACTCAAATCGGATGATTACGGGCTGAAATCCATCTAATCTTCTGATGATTCGCTACAATTCAACAAGTACAATATATTCATTACCAATACGTCCTAATTTGTCCATTAAGCATGGTTAAAACAATAAACCGTAGATGCGACCTTTGGAATTCCATATCTACTCCTTTGAAACAAATTCGCCATAGTCAAAATGTATGGTTATGTTATTGATCATTGTTTCTTGCGAAAGAATATAAAACACACAATCAACTTCAGTCAGTATAACTAGTATTACTAGTGATGCAACTTCAATTAGTAACACGAGTCATTCTAATTATATTAAGTATTCCCAATTGTACAATGTTATCCTACCACTATGATTCAACTACTGTATTCCATTCATTACCAGTGCATAGGTACTAATCATCCAAGAAATCATGGTTAGAGAAAGAATGTGCATACCAAATTAATTATTTTTCAATCAGTAATACTAGTGTTACAAGTTATACAATTTCAATCAATAATACTAGTGTTACTAGTTATTAAACTTCAATTAGTAATACTAGTGTTACTAGTTGTACAACTTCAAACAGTACTACTAAAGTTGAGTTACTAGTTATACAACTTCAATCAGTAATATTAGTGTTACTAGTTATACAACTTCAATAAGTAACACTAGTGTTACTAGTTGTACAATTTCAATCAGTAATACTAGTGTTACTAGTTATACTTTCTCCCTCAGTAATACCCTGTTGTACTTAGTTTTCCGTTCGCTGCAACTCAAATCGGATGATTACGGGCTGAAATCCATCTAATCTTCTGATGATTCGCTACAATTCAACAAGTACAATATATTCATTACCAATACGTCCTAATTTGTCCATTAAGCATGGTTAAAACAATAAACCGTAGATGCGACCTTTGGAATTCCATATCTACTCCTTTGAAACAAATTCGCCATAGTCAAAATGTATGGTTATGTTATTGATCATTGTTTCTTGCGAAAGAATATAAAACACACAATCAACTTCAGTCAGTATAACTAGTATTACTAGTGATGCAACTTCAATTAGTAACACGAGTCATTCTAATTATATTAAGTATTCCCAATTGTACAATGTTATCCTACCACTATGATTCAACTACTGTATTCCATTCATTACCAGTGCATAGGTACTAATCATCCAAGAAATCATGGTTAGAGAAAGAATGTGCATACCAAATTAATTATTTTTCAATCAGTAATACTAGTGTTACAAGTTATACAATTTCAATCAATAATACTAGTGTTACTAGTTATTAAACTTCAATTAGTAATACTAGTGTTACTAGTTGTACAACTTCAAACAGTACTACTAAAGTTGAGTTACTAGTTATACAACTTCAATCAGTAATATTAGTGTTACTAGTTATACAACTTCAATAAGTAACACTAGTGTTACTAGTTGTACAATTTCAATCAGTAATACTAGTGTTACTAGTTATACTTTCTCCCTCAGTAATACCCTGTTGTACTTAGTTTTCCGTTCGCTGCAACTCAAATCGGATGATTACAGGCTGAAATCCCTCTAATCTTCTGATGATTCGCTACAATTCAACAAGTACAATATATTCATTACCAATACGTCCTAATTTGTCCATTAAGCATGGTTAAAACAATAAACCGTAGATGCGACCTTTGGAATTCCATATCTACTCCTTTGAAACAAATTCGCCATAGTCAAAATGTATGGTTATGTTATTGATCATTGTTTCTTGCGAAAGAATATAAAACACACAATCAACTTTAGTCAGTATAACTAGTATTACTAGTGATGCAACTTCAATTAGTAACACGAGTAATTCTAGTTATATTAAGTATTCCCAATTGTACAATGTTATCCTACCACTATGATTCAACTACTGTATTCCATTCATTACCAGTGCATAGGTACTAATCATCCAAGAAATCATGGTTAGAGAACGAATGTGCATACCAAATTAATTATTTTTCAATCAGTAATACTAGTGTTACTAGTTATACAATTTCAATCAATAATACTAGTGTTGCTAGTTATTAAACTTCAATCAGTAATACTAGTGTTACTAGTTGTACAACTTCAAACAATACTACTAAAGTTGAGTTACTAGTTATACAACTTCAATCAGTAATATTAGTGTTACTAGTTATACAACTTCAATAAGTAACACTAGTGTTACTAGTTGTACAATTTCAATCAGTAATACTAGTGTTACTAGTTATACTTTCTCCCTCAGTAATACCTAGTTGTACTTAGTTTTCCGTTCGCTGCAACTCAAATCGGATGATTCCGGGCTGAAATCCCTCTAATCTTCTGATGATTCGCTACAATTCAACAAGTACAATACATTCAGTACCAATACGTCCTAATTTTTCCATTAAGCATGGTTAAAACAATAAACCGTAGGTGCGACCTTTGGAATTCCATATCTACTCCTTTGAAACAAATTCGCCGTAGTCAAAATGTATGGTTATGTTATTCCTCATTGTTTCTTGCGAAAGAATATAAAACACACCATCAACTTCAGTCAGTATAACTAGTATTACTAGTGATGCAACTTCAATTAGTAACACTAGTAATACTAGTTATATTAAGTATTCCCAATTGTACAATGTTATCCTACCACTATGATTCAACTACTATATTCCATTCATTACAAATGCATAGATACTAATAATCCAGGAAATCATGGTTAGAGAACGAATGTGCATACCAAATTAATGATTTTTCAATCAGTAATACTAGTGTTACTAGTTATACAATTTCAATCAATAATACTAGTGTTACTAGTTATTAAACTTTAATCAGTAATACTAGTGTTACTAGTTGTACAACTTCAATCAGTACTACTAAATTTGAGTTACTAGTTATAGAACTTCAATCAGAAATATTAGTGTTACTAGTTATAGAACTTCAATAAGTAATACTAGTGTTACTAGTTGTACAATTTCAATCAATAATACTAGTGTTACTACTTATACTTTCTCCCTTAGTTATACCCAGTTGTACTAAGTTCTCCGTTCGCTGCAACTCAGATTGGATGATTTTGGGCTGAAATCCCTCTAATCTTCTGATGATTCGCTACAATTCAACAACTACAATACATTCATTACCAATACGTCCTAATTTGTCCATTAAGCATGGTTAAAACAATAAACCGTAGATGCGACCTTTGGAATTCCATATCTACTCCTTTGAAACAAATTCACCGTAGTCAAAATGTATGGTTATGTTATTGCTCATTGTTTCTTGCGAAAGAATATAAAACACACCATCAACTTCAGTCAGTATAACTAGTATTACTAGTGATGCAACTTCAATTAGTAACACTAGTAATACTAGTTATATTAAGTATTCCCAATTGTACAATGTTATCCTACCACTATGATTCAACTACTATATTCCATTCATTACCAATGCATATGTACTAATCATTCAGGAAATCATGGTTAGAGAACGAATGTGCATACCAAATTAATGATTTTTCAATCAGTAATACGAGTGTTACTAGTTATACAATTTCAATCAATAATACTAGTGTTACTAGTTATTAAACTTCAATCAGTAATACTAGTGTTACTAGTTGTACAACTTCAATCAGTACTACTAAATTTGAGTTACTAGTTATACAACTTCAATCAGAAATATTAGTGTTACTAGTTGTACAACTTCAATAAGTAATACTAGTGTTATTAGTTGTACAATTTCAATCAGTAATACTAGTGTTACTACTTATACTTTCTCCCTCAGTTATACCCAGTTGTACTTAGTTGTCCGTTCGCTGCAACTCAGATCGGATGATTTTGGGCTGAAATCCCTCTAATCTTCTGATGATTGCTACAATTCAACAACTACAATACATTCATTACCAATACGTCCTAATTTTTCCATTAAGCATGGTTAAAACAATAAACCGTAGATGCGACCATTGGAATTCCATATCTACTTTTTTGAAACAAATTCGCCGTAGTCAAAATGTATGGTTATGTTATTGATCATTGTTTCTTGCGAAAGAATATAAAACACACAATCAACTTCAGTCAGTATAAATAGTATTACTAGTGATGCAACTTCAATTAGTAACACGAGTCATTCTAGTTATATTAAGTATTCCCAATTGTACAATGTTATCCTACCACTATGATTCAACTACTGTATTCCATTCATTACCAGTGCATAGGTACTAATCATCCAAGAAATCATGGTTAGAGAAAGAATGTGCATACCAAATTAATTATTTTTCAATCAGTAATACTAGTGTTACTAGTTATACAATTTCAATATATAATACTAGTGTTGCTAGTTATTAAACTTCAATCAGTAATACTAGTGTTACTAGTTATACAACTTCAAACAGTACTACTAAAGTTGAGTTACTAGTTATACAACTTCAATCAGTAATATTAGTGTTACTAGTTATACAACTTCAATAAGTAACACTAGTGTTACTAGTTGTACAATTTCAATCAGTAATACTAGTGTTACTAGTTATATTTTCTCCCTCAGTAATACCCTGTTGTACTTAGTTTTCCGTTCGCTGCAACTCAAATCGGATGATTACGGGCTGCAATCCCTCTAATCTTCTGATGATTCGCTACAATTCAACAAGTACAATATATTCATTACCAATACGTCCTAATTTATCCATTAAGCATGGTTAAAACAATAAACCGTAGATGCGACCTTTGGAATTCCATATCTACTCCTTTGAAACAAATTCGCCGTAGTCAAAATGTATGGTTATGTTATTGATCATTGTTTCTTGCGAAAGAATATGAAACACACAATCAACTTTAGTCAGTATAACTAGTATTACTAGTGATGCAACTTCAATTAGTAACACGAGTAATTCTAGTTATATTAAGTATTCCCAATTGTACAATGTTATCCTACCACTATGATTCAACTACTGTATTCCATTCATTACCAGTGCATAGGTACTAATAATCCAGGAAATCATGTTTAGAGAAAGAATGTGCATACCAAATTAATTATTTTTCAATCAGTAATACTAGTGTTACTAGTTATACAATTTCAATCAATAATACTAGTGTTGCTAGTTATTAAACTTCAATCAGTAATACTAGTGTTACTAGTTGTACAACTTCAAACAGTACTACTAAAGTTGAGTTACTAGTTATACAACTTCAATCAGTAATATTAGTGTTACTAGTTATACAACTTCAATAAGTAACACTAGTGTTACTAGTTGTACAATTTCAATCAGTAATACTAGTGTTACTAGTTATACTTTCTCCCTCAGTAATACCCTGTTGTACTTAGTTTTCCGTTCGCTGCAACTCAAATCGGATGATTACGGGCTGAAATCCCTCTAATCTTCTGATGATTCGCTACAATTCAACAAGTACAATATATTCATTACCAATACGTCCTAATTTATCCATTAAGCATGGTTAAAACAATAAACCGTAGATGCGACCTTTGGAATTCCATATCTACTCCTTTGAAACAAATTCGCCGTAGTCAAAATGTATGGTTATGTTATTGATCATTGTTTCTTGCGAAAGAATATAAAACACACAATCAACTTCAGTCAGTATAACTAGTATTACTAGTGATGCAACTTCAATTAGTAACACGAGTCATTCTAGTTATATTAAGTATTCCCAATTGTACAATGTTATCCTACCACTATGATTCAACTACTGTATTCCATTCATTACCAGTGCATAGGTACTAATCATCCAAGAAATCATGGTTAGAGAAAGAATGTGCATACCAAATTAATTATTTTTCAATCAGTAATACTAGTGTTACTAGTTATACAATTTCAATATATAATACTAGTGTTGCTAGTTATTAAACTTCAATCAGTAATACTAGTGTTACTAGTTGTACAACTTCAAACAGTACTACTAAAGTTGAGTTACTAGTTATACAACTTCAATCAGTAATATTAGTGTTACTAGTTATACAACTTCAATAAGTAACACTAGTGTTACTAGTTGTACAATTTCAATCAGTAATACTAGTGTTACTAGTTATATTTTCTCCCTCAGTAATACCCTGTTGTACTTAGTTTTCCGTTCGCTGCAACTCAAATCGGATGATTACGGGCTGAAATCCCTCTAATCTTCTGATGATTCGCTACAATTCAACAAGTACAATATATTCATTACCAATACGTCCTAATTTATCCATTAAGCATGGTTAAAACAATAAACCGTGGATGCGACCTTTGGAATTCCATATCTACTCCTTTGAAACAAATTCGTCGTAGTCAAAATGTATGGTTATGTTATTGATCATTGTTTCTTGCGAAAGAATATAAAACACACAATCAACTTCAGTCAGTATAACTAGTATTACTAGTGATGCAACTTCAATTAGTAACACGAGTCATTCTAGTTATATTAAGTATTCCCAATTGTACAATGTTATCCTACCACTATGATTCAACTACTGTATTCCATTCATTACCAGTGCATAGGTACTAATCATCCAAGAAATCATGGTTAGAGAAAGAATGTGCATACCAAATTAATTATTTTTCAATCAGTAATACTAGTGTTACTAGTTATACAATTTCAATATATAATACTAGTGTTGCTAGTTATTAAACTTCAATCAGTAATACTAGTGTTACTAGTTGTACAACTTCAAACAGTACTACTAAAGTTGAGTTACTAGTTATACAACTTCAATCAGTAATATTAGTGTTACTAGTTATACAACTTCAATAAGTAACACTAGTGTTACTAGTTGTACAATTTCAATCAGTAATACTAGTGTTACTAGTTATATTTTCTCCCTCAGTAATACCCTGTTGTACTTAGTTTTCCGTTCGCTGCAACTCAAATCGGATGATTACGGGCTGAAATCCCTCTAATCTTCTGATGATTCGCTACAATTCAACAAGTACAATATATTCATTACCAATACGTCCTAATTTATCCATTAAGCATGGTTAAAACAATAAACCGTGGATGCGACCTTTGGAATTCCATATCTACTCCTTTGAAACAAATTCGTCGTAGTCAAAATGTATGGTTATGTTATTGATCATTGTTTCTTGCGAAAGAATATAAAACACACAATCAACTTTAGTCAGTATAACTAGTATTACTAGTGATGCAACTTCAATTAGTAACACGAGTAATTCTAGTTATATTAAGTATTCCCAATTGTACAATGTTATCCTACCACTATGATTCAACTACTGTATTCCATTCATTACCAGTGCATAGGTACTAATCATCCAAGAAATCATGGTTAGAGAAAGAATGTGCATACCAAATTAATTATTTTTCAATCAGTAATACTAGTGTTACTAGTTATACAATTTCAATCAATAATACTAGTGTTGCTAGTTATTAAACTTCAATCAGTAATACTAGTGTTACTAGTTGTACAACTTCAAACAGTACTACTAAAGTTGAGTTACTAGTTATACAACTTCAATCAGTAATATTAGTGTTACTAGTTATACAACTTCAATAAGTAACACTAGTGTTACTAGTTGTACAATTTCAATCAGTAATACTAGTGTTACTAGTTATACTTTCTCCCTCAGTAATACCCTGTTGTACTTAGTTTTCCGTTCGCTGCAACTCAAATCGGATGATTACGGGCTGAAATCCCTCTAATCTTCTGATGATTCGCTACAATTCAACAAGTACAATATATTCATTACCAATACGTCCTAATTTATCCATTAAGCATGGTTAAAACAATAAACCGTAGATGCGACCTTTGGAATTCCATATCTACTC
This sequence comes from Cardamine chenopodiifolia, assembly GCA_963922655.1. NCBI lineage: Eukaryota > Viridiplantae > Streptophyta > Magnoliopsida > Brassicales > Brassicaceae > Cardamine > Cardamine chenopodiifolia. The sequence goes on along the minus strand of OZ000490.1, from coordinate 14,125,215 downwards.
CTTTGAAACAAATTCGCCGTAGTCAAAATGTATGGTTATGTTATTGATCATTGTTTCTTGCGAAAGAATATAAAACACACAATCAACTTTAGTCAGTATAACTAGTATTACTAGTGATGCAACTTCAATTAGTAACACGAGTAATTCTAGTTATATTAAGTATTCCCAATTGTACAATGTTATCCTACCACTATGATTCAACTACTGTATTCCATTCATTACCAGTGCATAGGTACTAATCATCCAAGAAATCATGGTTAGAGAACGAATGTGCATACCAAATTAATTATTTTTCAATCAGTAATACTAGTGTTACTAGTTATACAATTTCAATCAATAATACAAGTGTTGCTAGTTATTAAACTTCAATCAGTAATACTAGTGTTACTAGTTGTACAACTTCAAACAGTACTACTAAAGTTGAGTTACTAGTTATACAACTTCAATCAGTAATATTAGTGTTACTAGTTATACAACTTCAATAAATAACACTAGTGTTACTAGTTGTACAATTTCAATCAGTAATACTAGTGTTACTAGTTGTACAACTTCAAACAATACTACTAAAGTTGAGTTACTAGTTATACAACTTCAATCAGTAATATTAGTGTTACTAGTTATACAACTTCAATAAGTAACACTAGTGTTACTAGTTGTACAATTTCAATCAGTAATACTAGTGTTACTAGTTATACTTTCTCCCTCAGTAATACCCAGTTGTACTTAGTTTTCCGTTCGCTGCAACTCAAATCGGAAGATTCCGGGCTGAAATCCCTCTAATCTTCTGATGATTCGCTACAATTCAACAAGTACAATACATTCAGTACCAATACGTCCTAATTTTTCCATTAAGCATGGTTAAAACAATAAACCGTAGGTGCGACCTTTGGAATTCCATATCTACTCCTTTGAAACAAATTCGCCGTAGTCAAAATGTATGGTTATGTTATTCCTCATTGTTTCTTGCGAAAGAATATAAAACACACCATCAACTTCAGTCAGTATAACTAGTATTACTAGTGATGCAACTTCAATTAGTAACACTAGTAATACTAGTTATATTAAGTATTCCCAATTGTACAATGTTATCCTACCACTATGATTCAACTACTATATTCCATTCATTACAAATGCATAGATACTAATAATCCAGGAAATCATGGTTAGAGAACGAATGTGCATACCAAATTAATGATTTTTCAATCAGTAATACTAGTGTTACTAGTTATACAATTTCAATCAATAATACTAGTGTTACTAGTTATTAAACTTTAATCAGTAATACTAGTGTTACTAGTTGTACAACTTCAATCAGTACTACTAAATTTGAGTTACTAGTTATAGAACTTCAATCAGAAATATTAGTGTTACTAGTTATAGAACTTCAATAAGTAATACTAGTGTTACTAGTTGTACAATTTCAATCAATAATACTAGTGTTACTACTTATACTTTCTCCCTTAGTTATACCCAGTTGTACTAAGTTCTCCGTTCGCTGCAACTCAGATTAGATGATTTTGGGCTGAAATCCCTCTAATCTTCTGATGATTCGCTACAATTCAACAACTACAATACATTCATTACCAATACGTCCTAATTTGTCCATTAAGCATGGTTAAAACAATAAACCGTAGATGCGACCTTTGGAATTCCATATCTACTCCTTTGAAACAAATTCACCGTAGTCAAAATGTATGGTTATGTTATTGCTCATTGTTTCTTGCGAAAGAATATAAAACACACCATCAACTTCAGTCAGTATAACTAGTATTACTAGTGATGCAACTTCAATTAGTAACACTAGTAATACTAGTTATATTAAGTATTCCCAATTGTACAATGTTATCCTACCACTATGATTCAACTACTATATTCCATTCATTACCAATGCATATGTACTAATCATCCAGGAAATCATGGTTAGAGAACGAATGTGCATACCAAAATAATGATTTTTCAATCAGTAATACGAGTGTTACTAGTTATACAATTTCAATCAATAATACTAGTGTTACTAGTTATTAAACTTCAATCAGTAATACTAGGGTTACTAGTTGTACAACTTCAATCAGTACTACTAAATTTGAGTTACTAGTTATACAACTTCAATCAGAAATATTAGTGTTACTAGTTGTACAACTTCAATAAGTAATACTAGTGTTACTAGTTGTACAATTTCAATCAGTAATACTAGTGTTACTACTTATACTTTCTCCCTCAGTTATACCCAGTTGTACTTAGTTCTCCGTTCGCTGCAACTCAGATCGGATGATTTTGGGATGAAATCCCTCTAATCTTCTGATGATTGCTACAATTCAACAACTACAATACATTCATTACCAATACGTCCTAATTTTTCCATTAAGCATGGTTAAAACAATAAACCGTAGATGCGACCATTGGAATTCCATATCTACTCTTTTGAAACAAATTCGCCGTAGTCAAAATGTATGGTTATGTTATTGATCATTGTTTCTTGCGAAAGAATATAAAACACACAATCAACTTCAGTCAGTATAACTAGTATTACTAGTGATGCAACTTCAATTAGTAACACGAGTCATTCTAGTTATATTAAGTATTCCCAATTATACAATGTTATCCTACCACTATGATTCAACTACTGTATTCCATTCATTACCAGTGCATAGGTACTAATCATCCAAGAAATCATGGTTAGAGAAAGAATGTGCATACCAAATTAATTATTTTTCAATCAGTAATACTAGTGTTACTAGTTATACAATTTCAATCAATAATACTAGTGTTGCTAGTTATTAAACTTCAATCAGTAATACTAGTGTTACTAGTTGTACAACTTCAAACAGTACTACTAAAGTTGAGTTACTAGTTATACAACTTCAATCAGTAATATTAGTGTTACTAGTTATACAACTTCAATAAGTAACACTAGTGTTACTAGTTGTACAATTTCAATCAGTAATACTAGTGTTACTAGTTATACTTTCTCCCTCAGTAATACCCTGTTGTACTTAGTTTTCCGTTCGCTGCAACTCAAATCGGATGATTACGGGCTGAAATCCCTCTAATCTTCTGATGATTCGCTACAATTCAACAAGTACAATATATTCATTACCAATACGTCCTAATTTATCCATTAAGCATGGCTAAAACAATAAACCGTAGATGCGACCTTTGGAATTCCATATCTACTCCTTTGAAACAAATTCGCCGTAGTCAAAATGTATGGTTATGTTATTGATCATTGTTTCTTGCGAAAGAATATAAAACACACAATCAACTTTAGTCAGTATAACTAGTATTACTAGTGATGCAACTTCAATTAGTAACACGAGTAATTCTAGTTATATTAAGTATTCCCAATTGTACAATGTTATCCTACCACTATGATTCAACTACTGTATTCCATTCATTACCAGTGCATAGGTACTAATCATCCAAGAAATCATGGTTAGAGAAAGAATGTGCATACCAAATTAATTATTTTTCAATCAGTAATACTAGTGTTACTAGTTATACAATTTCAATCAATAATACTAGTGTTGCTAGTTATTAAACTTCAATCAGTAATACTAGTGTTACTAGTTGTACAACTTCAAACAGTACTACTAAAGTTGAGTTACTAGTTATACAACTTCAATCAGTAATATTAGTGTTACTAGTTATACAACTTCAATAAGTAACACTAGTGTTACTAGTTGTACAATTTCAATCAGTAATACTAGTGTTACTAGTTATACTTTCTCCCTCAGTAATACCCTGTTGTACTTAGTTTTCCGTTCGCTGCAACTCAAATCGGATGATTACGGGCTGAAATCCCTCTAATCTTCTGATGATTCGCTACAATTCAACAAGTACAATATATTCATTACCAATACGTCCTAATTTATCCATTAAGCATGGCTAAAACAATAAACCGTAGATGCGACCTTTGGAATTCCATATCTACTCCTTTGAAACAAATTCGCCGTAGTCAAAATGTATGGTTATGTTATTGATCATTGTTTCTTGCGAAAGAATATAAAACACACAATCAACTTTAGTCAGTATAACTAGTATTACTAGTGATGCAACTTCAATTAGTAACACGAGTAATTCTAGTTATATTAAGTATTCCCAATTGTACAATGTTATCCTACCACTATGATTCAACTACTGTATTCCATTCATTACCAGTGCATAGGTACTAATCATCCAAGAAATCATGGTTAGAGAAAGAATGTGCATACCAAATTAATTATTTTTCAATCAGTAATACTAGTGTTACTAGTTATACAATTTCAATCAATAATACTAGTGTTGCTAGTTATTAAACTTCAATCAGTAATACTAGTGTTACTAGTTGTACAACTTCAAACAGTACTACTAAAGTTGAGTTACTAGTTATACAACTTCAATCAGTAATATTAGTGTTACTAGTTATACAACTTCAATAAGTAACACTAGTGTTACTAGTTGTACAATTTCAATCAGTAATACTAGTGTTACTAGTTATACTTTCTCCCTCAGTAATACCCTGTTGTACTTAGTTTTCCGTTCGCTGCAACTCAAATCGGATGATTACGGGCTGAAATCCCTCTAATCTTCTGATGATTCGCTACAATTCAACAAGTACAATATATTCATTACCAATACGTCCTAATTTGTCCATTAAGCATGGTTAAACAATAAACATATTAATATATATATGCTACATAAATGGTTAACATTTTGGAAATAACTGAGATATACCTACAATTTCTTAATGCACGTCTTTTTGAAGAAGATGGGCAAAGGAAAATAGAAGAAGCATCACAACATGACAATCATGACTCTTCGTTCCAATAAACTTATCTTCTATGGAATCCACACATTTACGAAAATTAGATGCGTATCCATCAGTGAATTTTACATCGTCGCGAATCTAATCAAAAAATGTTTTTTTTCTTAGTTGAGTCTAACCGGTAGGTAAGTATAAAACACTACCATTAGGCAAAACTTCATGAAATTTCCGAGAACAAATCAGTGGCAAGTATAATCTAGACTTCATATTGTCTTTCGTCTTTCCTTGGACGTTTAAAACAGTGTTCATGATGTTATCAAAGAAGTTTTTCTCAACGTGCATAACATCTAGATTGTGCCTCAATAAATAATTTTTCCAATAAGGTAAATCCCAAAAAATACTCTTTTTGTGCCAATAATGAATTTTACGGACACTATCAACAGGATCGTACCCATTACCCCACAGTAATGGGTTCTTTCAGCACCAAAATCCCTTAACTGCTCCAGTATACAAATTACATCAATTTCAAGAGGTGCACAGTCAAATACTTGCTTGTTCTTCGTAAACAATGTTCTACACCGACAATAAGGATGATCACTTGGTAGAAACCGTAGATGCGACCTTTGGAATTCCATATCTACTCCTTTGAAACAAATTCGCCGTAGTCAAAATGTATGGTTATGTTATTGATCATTGTTTCTTGCGAAAGAATATAAAACACACAATCAACTTTAGTCAGTATAACTAGTATTACTTGTGATGCAACTTCAATTAGTAACACGAGTAATTCTAGTTATATTAAGTATTCCCAATTGTACAATGTTATCCTACCACTATGATTCAACTACTGTATTCCATTCATTACCAGTGCATAGGTACTAATCATCCAAGAAATCATGGTTAGAGAACGAATGTGCATACCAAATTAATTATTTTTCAATCAGTAATACTAGTGTTACTAGTTATACAATTTCAATCAATAATACTAGTGTTGCTAGTTATTAAACTTCAATCAGTAATACTAGTGTTACTAGTTGTACAACTTCAAACAATACTACTAAAGTTGAGTTACTAGTTATACAACTTCAATCAGTAATATTAGTGTTACTAGTTATACAACTTCAATAAGTAACACTAGTGTTACTAGTTGTACAATTTCAATCAGTAATACTAGTGTTACTAGTTATACTTTCTCCCTCAGTAATACCCAGTTGTACTTAGTTTTCCGTTTGCTGCAACTCAAATCGGATGATTCCGGGCTGAAATCCCTCTAATCTTCTGATGATTCGCTACAATTCAACAAGTACAATACATTCAGTACCTAATTTGTCCATTAAGCATGGTTAAAACAATAAACCGTAGATGCGACCTTTGGAATTCCATATCTACTCCTTTGAAACAAATTCGCCGTAGTCAAAATGTATGGTTATGTTATTGATCATTGTTTCTTGCGAAAGAATATAAAACACACAATCAACTTTAGTCAGTATAACTAGTATTACTTGTGATGCAACTTCAATTAGTAACACGAGTAATTCTAGTTATATTAAGTATTCCCAATTGTACAATGTTATCCTACCACTATGATTCAACTACTGTATTCCATTCATTACCAGTGCATAGGTACTAATCATCCAAGAAATCATCGTTAGAAAACGAATGTGCATACCAAATTAATTATTTTTCAATCAGTAATACTAGTGTTACTAGTTATACAATTTCAATCAATAATACTAGTGTTGCTAGTTATTAAACTTCAATCAGTAATACTAGTGTTACTAGTTGTACAACTTCAAACAATACTACTAAAGTTGAGTTACTAGTTATACAACTTCAATCAGTAATATTAGTGTTACTAGTTATACAACTTCAATAAGTAACACTAGTGTTACTAGTTGTACAATTTCAATCAGTAATACTAGTGTTACTAGTTATACTTTCTCCCTCAGTAATACCCAGTTGTACTTAGTTTTCCGTTCGCTGCAACTCAAATCGGATGATTCCGGGCTGAAATCCCTCTAATCTTCTGATGATTCGCTACAATTCAACAAGTACAATACATTCAGTACCTAATTTGTCCATTAAGCATGGTTAAAACAATAAACCGTAGATGCGACCTTTGGAATTCCATATCTACTCCTTTGAAACAAATTCGCCGTAGTCAAAATGTATGGTTATGTTATTGATCATTGTTTCTTGCGAAAGAATATAAAACACACAATCAACTTTAGTCAGTATAACTAGTATTACTAGTGATGCAACTTCAATTAGTAACACGAGTAATTCTAGTTATATTAAGTATTCCCAATTGTACAATGTTATCCTACCACTATGATTCAACTACTATATTCCATTCATTACCAATGCATAGATACTAATAATCCAGGAAATCATGGTTAGAGAACGAATGTGCATACCAAATTAATGATTTTTCAATCAGTAATACTAGTGTTACTAGTTATACAATTTCAATCAATAATACTAGTGTTACTAGTTATTAAACTTTAATCAGTAATACTAGTGTTACTAGTTGTACAACTTCAATCAGTACTACTAAATTTGAGTTACTAGTTATAGAACTTCAATCAGAAATATTAGTGTTACTAGTTATACAACTTCAATAAGTAATACTAGTGTTACTAGTTGTACAATTTCAATCAATAATACTAGTGTTACTACTTATACTTTCTCCCTCAGTTATACCCAGTTGTACTTAGTTCTCCGTTCGCTGCAACTCAGATCGGATGATTTTGGGCTGAAATCCCTCTAATCTTCTGATGATTCGCTACAATTCAACAACTACAATACATTCATTACCAATACGTCCTAATTTGTCCATTAAGCATGGTTAAAACAATAAACCGTAGATGCGACCTTTGGAATTCCATATCTACTCCTTTGAACCAAATTCGCCGTAGTCAAAATGTATGGTTATGTTATTGCTCATTGTTTCTTGCGAAAGAATATAAAACACACCATCAACTTCAGTCAGTATAACTAGTATTACTAGTGATGCAACTTCAATTAGTAACACTAGTAATACTAGTTATATTAAGTATTCCCAATTGTACAATGTTATCCTACCACTATGATTCAACTACTATATTCCATTCATTACCAATGCATAGGTACTAATCATCCAGGAAATCATGGTTAGAGAACGAATGTGCATACCAAATTAATGATTTTTCAATCATTAATACTAGTGTTACTAGTTATACAATTTCAATCAATAATACTAGTGTTACTAGTTATTAAACTTCAATCAGTAATACTAGTGTTACTAGTTGAACAACTTCAATCAGTACTACTAAATTTGAGTTACTAGTTATACAACTTCAATCAGAAATATTAGTGTTACTAGTTATACAACTTCAATAAGTAATACTAGTGTTACTAGTTGTACAATTTCAATCAGTAATACTAGTGTTACTACTTATACTTTCTCCCTCAGTTATACCCAGTTGTACTTAGTTCTCCGTTCAATACAACTCAGATCGGATGATTTTGGGCTGAAATCCCTCTAATCTTCTGATGATTGCTACAATTCAACAACTACAATACATTCATTACCAATACGTCCTAATTTGTCCATTAAGCATGGTTAAAACAATAAACCGTAGATGCGACCATTGGAATTCCATATCTACTCTTTTGAAACAAATTCGCCGTAGTCAAAATGTATGGTTATGTTATTGCTCATTGTTTCTTGCGAAAGAATATAAAACACACCATCAACTTCAGTCAGTATAACTAGTATTACTAGTGATGCAACTTCAATTAGTAACACTAGTAATACTAGTTATATTAAGTATTCCCAATTGTACAATGTTATCCTACCACTATGATTCAACTACTATATTCCATTCATTACCAATGCATAGGTACTAATCATCCAGGAAATCATGGTTTGAGAACGAATGTGCATACCAAATTAATGATTTTTCAATCAGTAATACTAGTGTTACTAGTTATACAATTTCAATCAATAATACTAGTGTTACTAGTTATTAAACTTCAATCAGTAATACTAGTGTTACTAGTTGAACAACTTCAATCAGTACTACTAAATTTGAGTTACTAGTTATACAACTTCAATCAGAAATATTAGTGTTACTAGTTATACAACTTCAATAAGTAATACTAGTGTTACTAGTTGTACAATTTCAATTGAGTAATACTAGTGTTACTACTTATACTTTCTCCCTCAGTTATACCCAGTTGTACTTAGTTCTCCGTTCAATACAACTCAGATCGGATGATTTTGGGCTGAAATCCCTCTAATCTTCTGATGATTGCTACAATTCAACAACTACAATACATTCATTACCAATACGTCCTAATTTGTCCATTAAGCATGGTTAAAACAATAAACCGTAGATGCGACCATTGGAATTCCATATCTACTCTTTTGAAACAAATTCGCTGTAGTCAAAATGTATGGTTATGTTATTGATCATTGTTTCTTGCGAAAGAATATAAAACACACAATCAACTTCAGTCAGTATAACTAGTATTACTAGTGATGCAACTTCAATTAGTAACACGAGTCATTCTAGTTATATTAAGTATTCCCAATTGTACAATGTTATCCTACCACTATGATTCAACTACTGTATTCCATTCATTACCAGTGCATAGGTACTAATCATCCAAGAAATTATGGTTAGAGAAAGAATGTGCATACCAAATTAATTATTTTTCAATCAGTAATACTAGTGTTACAAGTTATACAATTTCAATCAATAATACTAGTGTTACTAGTTATTAAACTTCAATTAGTAATACTAGTGTTACTAGTTGTACAACTTCAAACAGTACTACTAAAGTTGAGTTACTAGTTATACAACTTCAATCAGTAATATTAGTGTTACTAGTTATACAACTTCAATAAGTAACACTAGTGTTACTAGTTGTACAATTTCAATCAGTAATACTAGTGTTACTAGATATATTTCTCCCTTAGTAATACCCATTTGTACTTAGTTTTCCGTTCGCTGCAACTCAAATCGGATGATTCCGGGCTGAAATCCCTCTAATCTTCTGATGATTCGCTACAATTCAACAAGTACAATACATTTAGTACCAATACGTCCTAATTTGTCCATTAAGCATGGTTAAAACAATAAACCGTAGATGCGACCTTTGGAATTCCATATCTACTCCTTTGAAACAAATTCGCCGTAGTCAAAATGTATGGTTATGTTATTGCTCATTGTTTCTTGCGAAAGAATATAAAACACACCATCTACTTCAGTCAGTATAACTAGTATTACTAGTGATGCAACTTCAATTAGTAACACTAGTAATACTAGTTATATTAAGTATTCCCAATTGTACAATGTTATCCTACCACTATGATTCAACTACTATATTACATTCATTACCAATGCATAGATACTAATAATCCAGGAAGTCATGGTTAGAGAACGAATGTGCATACCAAATTAATGATTTTTCAATCAGTAATACTAGTGTTACTAGTTATACAATTTCAATCAATAATACTAGTGTTACTAGTTATTAAACTTTAATCAGTAATACTAGTGTTACTAGTTGTACAACTTCAATCAGTACTACTAAATTTGAGTTACTAGTTATAGAACTTCAATCAGAAATATTAGTGTTACTAGTTATACAACTTCAATAAGTAATACTAGTGTTACTAGTTGTACAATTTCAATCAATAATACTAGTGTTACTACTTATACTTTCTCCCTCAGTTATACCCAGTTGTACTTAGTTCTCCGTTCGCTGCAACTCAGATCGGATGATTTTGGGCTGAAATCCCTCTAATCTTCTGATGATTCGCTACAATTCAACAACTACAATACATTCATTACCAATACGTCCTAATTTGTCCATTAAGCATGGTTAAAACAATAAACCGTAGATGCGACCTTTGGAATTCCATATCTACTCCTTTGAACCAAATTCGCCGTAGTCAAAATGTATGGTTATGTTATTGCTCATTGTTTCTTGCGAAAGAATATAAAACACACCATGAACTTCAGTCAGTATAACTAGTATTACTAGTGATGCAACTTCAATTAGTAACACTAGTAATACTAGTTATATTAAGTATTCCCAATTGTACAATGTTATCCTACCACTATGATTCAACTACTATATTCCATTCATTACCAATGCATAGGTACTAATCATCCAGGAAATCATGGTTAGAGAACGAATGTGCATACCAAATTAATGATTTTTCAATCAGTAATACTAGTGTTACTAGTTATACAATTTCAATCAATAATACTAGTGTTGCTAGTTATTAAACTTCAATCAGTAATACTAGTGTTACTAGTTGTACAACTTCAAACAGTACTACTAAAGTTGAGTTACTAGTTATACAACTTCAATCAGTAATATTAGTGTTACTAGTTATACAACTTCAATAAGTAACACTAGTGTTACTAGTTGTACAATTTCAATCAGTAATACTAGTGTTACTAGTTATACTTTCTCCCTCAGTAATACCCTGTTGTACTTAGTTTTCCGTTCGCTGCAACTCAAATCGGATGATTACGGGCTGAAATCCCTCTAATCTTCTGATGATTCGCTACAATTCAACAAGTACAATATATTCATTACCAATACGTCCTAATTTATCCATTAAGCATGGCTAAAACAATAAACCGTAGATGCGACCTTTGGAATTCCATATCTACTCCTTTGAAACAAATTCGCCGTAGTCAAAATGTATGGTTATGTTATTGATCATTGTTTCTTGCGAAAGAATATAAAACACACAATCAACTTTAGTCAGTATAACTAGTATTACTAGTGATGCAACTTCAATTAGTAACACGAGTAATTCTAGTTATATTAAGTATTCCCAATTGTACAATGTTATCCTACCACTATGATTCAACTACTGTATTCCATTCATTACCAGTGCATAGGTACTAATCATCCAAGAAATCATGGTTAGAGAAAGAATGTGCATACCAAATTAATTATTTTTCAATCAGTAATATTAGTGTTACTAGTTATACAATTTCAATCAATAATACTAGTGTTGCTAGTTATTAAACTTCAATCAGTAATACTAGTGTTACTAGTTGTACAACTTCAAACAGTACTACTAAAGTTGAGTTACTAGTTATACAACTTCAATCAGTAATATTAGTGTTACTAGTTATACAACTTCAATAAGTAACACTAGTGTTACTAGTTGTACAATTTCAATCAGTAATACTAGTGTTACTAGTTATACTTTCTCCCTCAGTAATACCCTGTTGTACTTAGTTTTCCGTTCGCTGCAACTCAAATCGGATGATTACGGGCTGAAATCCCTCTAATCTTCTGATGATTCGCTACAATTCAACAAGTACAATATATTCATTACCAATACGTCCTAATTTGTCCATTAAGCATGGTTAAAACAATAAACCGTAGATGCGACCTTTGGAATTCCATATCTACTCCTTTGAAACAAATTCGCCGTAGTCAAAATGTATGGTTATGTTATTGATCATTGTTTCTTGCGAAAGAATATAAAACACACAATCAACTTTAGTCAGTATAACTAGTATTACTTGTGATGCAACTTCAATTAGTAACACGAGTAATTCTAGTTATATTAAGTATTCCCAATTGTACAATGTTATCCTACCACTATGATTCAACTACTGTATTCCATTCATTACCAGTGCATAGGTACTAATCATCCAAGAAATCATGGTTAGAGAACGAATGTGCATACCAAATTAATTATTTTTCAATCAGTAATACTAGTGTTACTAGTTATACAATTTCAATCAATAATACTAGTGTTGCTAGTTATTAAACTTCAATCAGTAATACTAGTGTTACTAGTTGTACAACTTCAAACAATACTACTAAAGTTGAGTTACTAGTTATACAACTTCAATCAGTAATATTAGTGTTACTAGTTATACAACTTCAATAAGTAACACTAGTGTTACTAGTTGTACAATTTCAATCAGTAATACTAGTGTTACTAGTTATACTTTCTCCCTCAGTAATACCCAGTTGTACTTAGTTTTCCGTTTGCTGCAACTCAAATCGGATGATTCCGGGCTGAAATCCCTCTAATCTTCTGATGATTCGCTACAATTCAACAAGTACAATACATTCAGTACCTAATTTGTCCATTAAGCATGGTTAAAACAATAAACCGTAGATGCGACCTTTGGAATTCCATATCTACTCCTTTGAAACAAATTCGCCGTAGTCAAAATGTATGGTTATGTTATTGATCATTGTTTCTTGCGAAAGAATATAAAACACACAATCAACTTTAGTCAGTATAACTAGTATTACTTGTGATGCAACTTCAATTAGTAACACGAGTAATTCTAGTTATATTAAGTATTCCCAATTGTACAATGTTATCCTACCACTATGATTCAACTACTGTATTCCATTCATTACCAGTGCATAGGTACTAATCATCCAAGAAATCATCGTTAGAGAACGAATGTGCATACCAAATTAATTATTTTTCAATCAGTAATACTAGTGTTACTAGTTATACAATTTCAATCAATAATACTAGTGTTGCTAGTTATTAAACTTCAATCAGTAATACTAGTGTTACTAGTTGTACAACTTCAAACAATACTACTAAAGTTGAGTTACTAGTTATACAACTTCAATCAGTAATATTAGTGTTACTAGTTATACAACTTCAATAAGTAACACTAGTGTTACTAGTTGTACAATTTCAATCAGTAATACTAGTGTTACTAGTTATACTTTCTCCCTCAGTAATACCCAGTTGTACTTAGTTTTCCGTTCGCTGCAACTCAAATCGGATGATTCCGGGCTGAAATCCCTCTAATCTTCTGATGATTCGCTACAATTCAACAAGTACAATACATTCAGTACCTAATTTGTCCATTAAGCATGGTTAAACCAATAAACCGTAGATGCGACCTTTGGAATTCCATATCTACTCCTTTGAAACAAATTCGCCGTAGTCAAAATGTATGGTTATGTTATTGATCATTGTTTCTTGCGAAAGAATATAAAACACACAATCAACTTTAGTCAGTATAACTAGTATTACTAGTGATGCAACTTCAATTAGTAACACGAGTAATTCTAGTTATATTAAGTATTCCCAATTGTACAATGTTATCCTACCACTATGATTCAACTACTATATTCCATTCATTACCAATGCATAGATACTAATAATCCAGGAAATCATGGTTAGAGAACGAATGTGCATACCAAATTAATGATTTTTCAATCAGTAATACTAGTGTTACTAGTTATACAATTTCAATCAATAATACTAGTGTTACTAGTTATTAAACTTTAATCAGTAATACTAGTGTTACTAGTTGTACAACTTCAATCAGTACTACTAAATTTGAGTTACTAGTTATAGAACTTCAATCAGAAATATTAGTGTTACTAGTTATACAACTTCAATAAGTAATACTAGTGTTACTAGTTGTACAATTTCAATCAATAATACTAGTGTTACTACTTATACTTTCTCCCTCAGTTATACCCAGTTGTACTTAGTTCTCCGTTCGCTGCAACTCAGATCGGATGATTTTGGGCTGAAATCCCTCTAATCTTCTGATGATTCGCTACAATTCAACAACTACAATACATTCATTACCAATACGTCCTAATTTGTCCATTAAGCATGGTTAAAACAATAAACCGTAGATGCGACCTTTGGAATTCCATATCTACTCCTTTGAACCAAATTCGCCGTAGTCAAAATGTATGGTTATGTTATTGCTCATTGTTTCTTGCGAAAGAATATAAAACACACCATCAACTTCAGTCAGTATAACTAGTATTACTAGTGATGCAACTTCAATTAGTAACACTAGTAATACTAGTTATATTAAGTATTCCCAATTGTACAATGTTATCCTACCACTATGATTCAACTACTATATTCCATTCATTACCAATGCATAGGTACTAATCATCCAGGAAATCATGGTTAGAGAACGAATGTGCATACCAAATTAATGATTTTTCAATCATTAATACTAGTGTTACTAGTTATACAATTTCAATCAATAATACTAGTGTTACTAGTTATTAAACTTCAATCAGTAATACTAGTGTTACTAGTTGAACAACTTCAATCAGTACTACTAAATTTGAGTTACTAGTTATACAACTTCAATCAGAAATATTAGTGTTACTAGTTATACAACTTCAATAAGTAATACTAGTGTTACTAGTTGTACAATTTCAATCAGTAATACTAGTGTTACTACTTATACTTTCTCCCTCAGTTATACCCAGTTGTACTTAGTTCTCCGTTCAATACAACTCAGATCGGATGATTTTGGGCTGAAATCCCTCTAATCTTCTGATGATTGCTACAATTCAACAACTACAATACATTCATTACCAATACGTCCTAATTTGTCCATTAAGCATGGTTAAAACAATAAACCGTAGATGCGACCATTGGAATTCCATATCTACTCTTTTGAAACAAATTCGCCGTAGTCAAAATGTATGGTTATGTTATTGCTCATTGTTTCTTGCGAAAGAATATAAAACACACCATCAACTTCAGTCAGTATAACTAGTATTACTAGTGATGCAACTTCAATTAGTAACACTAGTAATACTAGTTATATTAAGTATTCCCAATTGTATAATGTTATCCTACCACTATGATTCAACTACTATATTCCATTCATTACCAATGCATAGGTACTAATCATCCAGGAAATCATGGTTAGAGAACGAATGTGCATACCAAATTAATGATTTTTCAATCAGTAATACTAGTGTTACTAGTTATACAATTTCAATCAATAATACTAGTGTTACTAGTTATTAAACTTCAATCAGTAATACTAGTGTTACTAGTTGAACAACTTCAATCAGTACTACTAAATTTGAGTTACTAGTTATACAACTTCAATCAGAAATATTAGTGTTACTAGTTATACAACTTCAATAAGTAATACTAGTGTTACTAGTTGTACAATTTCAATTGAGTAATACTAGTGTTACTACTTATACTTTCTCCCTCAGTTATACCCAGTTGTACTTAGTTCTCCGTTCAATACAACTCAGATCGGATGATTTTGGGCTGAAATCCCTCTAATCTTCTGATGATTGCTACAATTCAACAACTACAATACATTCATTACCAATACGTCCTAATTTGTCCATTAAGCATGGTTAAAACAATAAACCGTAGATGCGACCATTGGAATTCCATATCTACTCTTTTGAAACAAATTCGCTGTAGTCAAAATGTATGGTTATGTTATTGATCATTGTTTCTTGCGAAAGAATATAAAACACACAATCAACTTCAGTCAGTATAACTAGTATTACTAGTGATGCAACTTCAATTAGTAACACGAGTCATTCTAGTTATATTAAGTATTCCCAATTGTACAATGTTATCCTACCACTGTGATTCAACTACTGTATTCCATTCATTACCAGTGCATAGGTACTAATCATCCAAGAAATCATGGTTAGAGAAAGAATGTGCATACCAAATTAATTATTTTTCAATCAGTAATACTAGTGTTACAAGTTATACAATTTCAATCAATAATACTAGTGTTACTAGTTATTAAACTTCAATTAGTAATACTAGTGTTACTAGTTGTACAACTTCAAACAGTACTACTAAAGTTGAGTTACTAGTTATACAACTTCAATCAGTAATATTAGTGTTACTAGTTATACAACTTCAATAAGTAACACTAGTGTTACTAGTTGTACAATTTCAATCAGTAATACTAGTGTTACTAGATATATTTCTCCCTTAGTAATACCCATTTGTACTTAGTTTTCCGTTCGCTGCAACTCAAATCGGATGATTCCGGGCTGAAATCCCTCTAATCTTCTGATGATTCGCTACAATTCAACAAGTACAATACATTTAGTACCAATACGTCCTAATTTGTCCATTAAGCATGGTTAAAACAATAAACCGTAGATGCGACCTTTGGAATTCCATATCTACTCCTTTGAAACAAATTCGCCGTAGTCAAAATGTATGGTTATGTTATTGCTCATTGTTTCTTGCGAAAGAATATAAAACACACCATCTACTTCAGTCAGTATAACTAGTATTACTAGTGATGCAACTTCAATTAGTAACACTAGTAATACTAGTTATATTAAGTATTCCCAATTGTACAATGTTATCCTACCACTATGATTCAACTACTATATTACATTCATTACCAATGCATAGATACTAATAATCCAGGAAGTCATGGTTAGAGAACGAATGTGCATACCAAATTAATGATTTTTCAATCAGTAATACTAGTGTTACTAGTTATACAATTTCAATCAATAATACTAGTGTTACTAGTTATTAAACTTTAATCAGTAATACTAGTGTTACTAGTTGTACAACTTCAATCAGTACTACTAAATTTGAGTTACTAGTTATAGAACTTCAATCAGAAATATTAGTGTTACTAGTTATACAACTTCAATAAGTAATACTAGTGTTACTAGTTGTACAATTTCAATCAATAATACTAGTGTTACTACTTATACTTTCTCCCTCAGTTATACCCAGTTGTACTTAGTTCTCCGTTCGCTGCAACTCAGATCGGATGATTTTGGGCTGAAATCCCTCTAATCTTCTGATGATTCGCTACAATTCAACAACTACAATACATTCATTACCAATACGTCCTAATTTGTCCATTAAGCATGGTTAAAACAATAAACCGTAGATGCGACCTTTGGAATTCCATATCTACTCCTTTGAACCAAATTCGCCGTAGTCAAAATGTATGGTTATGTTATTGCTCATTGTTTCTTGCGAAAGAATATAAAACACACCATGAACTTCAGTCAGTATAACTAGTATTACTAGTGATGCAACTTCAATTAGTAACACTAGTAATACTAGTTATATTAAGTATTCCCAATTGTACAATGTTATCCTACCACTATGATTCAACTACTATATTCCATTCATTACCAATGCATAGGTACTAATCATCCAGGAAATCATGGTTAGAGAACGAATGTGCATACCAAATTAATGATTTTTCAATCAGTAATACTAGTGTTACTAGTTATACAATTTCAATCAATAATACTAGTGTTACTAGTTATTAAACTTCAATCAGTAATACTAGTGTTACTAGTTGAACAACTTCAATCAGTACTACTAAATTTGAGTTACTAGTTATACAACTTCAATCAGAAATATTAGTGTTACTAGTTATACAACTTCAATAAGTAATACTAGTATTACTAGTTGTACAATTTCAATTGAGTAATACTAGTGTTACTACTTATACTTTCTCCCTCAGTTATACCCAGTTGTACTTAGTTCTCCGTTCAATACAACTCAGATCGGATGATTTTGGGCTGAAATCCCTCTAATCTTCTGATGATTGCTACAATTCAACAACTACAATACATTCATTACCAATACGTCCTAATTTGTCCATTAAGCATGGTTAAAACAATAAACCGTAGATGCGACCATTGGAATTTCATATCTACTCTTTTGAAACAAATTCGAAGTAGTCAAAATGTATGGTTATGTTATTGATCATTGTTTCTTGCGAAAGAATATAAAACACACAATCAACTTCAGTCAGTATAACTAGTATTACTAGTGATGCAACTTCAATTAGTAACACGAGTCATTCTAGTTATATTAAGTATTCCCAATTGTACAATGTTATCCTACCACTATGATTCAACTACTGTATTCCATTCATTACCAGTGCATAGGTACTAATCATCCAAGAAATCATGGTTAGAGAAAGAATGTGCATACCAAATTAATTATTTTTCAATCAGTAATACTAGTGTTACAAGTTATACAATTTCAATCAATAATACTAGTGTTACTAGTTATTAAACTTTAATTAGTAATACTAGTGTTACTAGTTGTACAACTTCAAACAGTACTACTAAAGTTGAGTTACTAGTTATACAACTTCAATCAGTAATATTAGTGTTACTAGTTATACAACTTCAATAAGTAACACTAGTGTTACTAGTTGTACAATTTCAATCAGTAATACTAGTGTTACTAGTTATACTTTCTCCCTCAGAAATACCCTGTTGTACTTAGTTTTCCATTCGCTGCAACTCAAATCGGATGATTACGGGCTGAAATCCCTCTAATCTTCTGATGATTTGCTACAATTCAACAAGTACAATACATTCATTACCAATACGTCCTAATTTGTCAATTAAGCATGGTTAAAACAATAAACCGTAGATGCGACCTTTGGAATTCCATATCTACTCCTTTGAAACAAATTCGCCGTAGTCAAAATGTATGGTTATGTTATTGCTCATTGTTTCTTGCGAAAGAATATAAAACACACCATCAACTTCAGTCAGTATAACTAGTATTACTAGTGATGCAACTTCAATTAGTAACACTAGTAATACTAGTTATATTAAGTATTCCCAATTGTACAATGTTATCCTACCACTATGATTCAACTACTATATTCCATTCATTACCAATGCATAGGTACTAATCATCCAGAAAATCATGGTTAGAGAACGAATGTGCATACCAAATTAAAGATTTTTCAATCAGTAATACTAGTGTTACTAGTTATACAATTTCAATCAATAATACTAGTGTTACTAGTTATTAAACTTCAATCAGTAATACTAGTGTTACTAGTTGAACAACTTCAATCAGTACTACTAAATTTGAGTTACTAGTTATACAACTTCAATCAGAAATATTAGTGTTACTAGTTATACAACTTCAATAAGTAATACTAGTGTTACTAGTTGTACAATTTCAATCAATAATACTAGTGTTACTACTTATACTTTCTCCCTCAGTTATACCCAGTTGTACTTAGTTCTCCGTTCGCTGCAACTCAGATCGGATGATTTTGGGCTGAAATCCCTCTAATCTTCTGATGATTCGCTAAAATTCAACAACTACAATACATTCATTACCAATACGTCCTAATTTGTCCATTAAGCATGGTTAAAACAATAAATCGTAGATGCGACCTTTGGAATTCCATATCTACTCCTTTGAAACAAATTCGCCGTAGTCAAAATGTATGGTTATGTTATTGCTCATTATTTCTTGCGAAAGAATATAAAACACACCATGAACTTCAGTCAGTATAACTAGTATTACTAGTGATGCAACTTCAATTAGTAACACTAGTAATACTAGTTATATTAAGTATTCCCAATTGTACAATGTTATCCTACCACTATGATTCAACTACTGTATTCCATTCATTACCAGTGCATAGGTACTAATCATCCAAGAAATCATGGTTAGAGAAAGAATGTGCATACCAAATTAATTATTTTTCAATCAGTAATACTAGTGTTACTAGTTATACAATTTCAATCAATAATACTATTGTTGTTAGTTATTAAACTTCAATCAGTAATACTAGTGTTACTAGTTGTACAACTTCAAACAATACTACTAAAGTTGAGTTACTAGTTATACAACTTCAATCAGAAATATTAGTGTTACTAGTTATACAACTTCAATAAGTAATACTAGTGTTACTAGTTGTACAATTTCAATCAGTAATACTAGTGTTACTACTTATACTTTTTCCCTCAGTTATACCCAGTTGTACTTAGTTCTCCGTTCAATACAACTCAGATCGTATGATTTTGGGCTGAAATCCCTCTAATCTTCTGATGATTGCTACAATTCAACAACTACAATACATTCATTACCAATACGTCCTAATTTGTCCATTAAGCATGGTTAAAACAATAAACCGTAGATGCGACCATTGGAATTCCAGATCTATTCTTTTGAAACAAATTCGCCGTAGTCAAAATGTATGGTTATGTTATTGCTCATTGTTTCTTGCGAAAGAATATAAAACACACCATGAACTTCAGTCAGTATAACTAGTATTACTAGTGATGCAACTTCAATTAGTAACACTAGTAATACTAGTTATATTAAGTATTCCCAATTGTACAATGTTATCCTACCACTATGATTCAACTACTATATTCCATTCATTACCAATGCATAGGTACTAATCATCCAGGAAATCATGGTTAGAGAACGAATGTGCATACCAAATTAAAGATTTTTCAATCAGTAATACTAGTGTTACTAGTTATACAATTTCAATCAATAATACTAGTGTTACTAGTTATTAAACTTTAATCAGTAATACTAGTGTTACTAGTTGAACAACTTCAATCAGTACTACTAAATTTGAGTTACTAGTTATACAACTTCAATCAGAAATATTAGTGTTACTAGTTATACAACTTCAATAAGTAATACTAGTGTTACTAGTTGTACAATTTCAATCAATAATACTAGTGTTACTACTTATACTTTCTCCCTCAGTTATACCCAGTTGTACTTAGTTCTCCGTTCGCTGCAACTCAGATCGGATGATTTTGGGCTGAAATCCCTCTAATCTTCTGATGATTCGCTACAATTCAACAACTACAATACATTCATTACCAATACGTCCTAATTTGTCCATTAAGCATGGTTAAAACAATAAACCGTAGATGCGACCTTTGGAATTCCATATCTACTCCTTTGAAACAAATTCGCCGTAGTCAAAATGTATGGTTATGTTATTGCTCATTGTTTCTTGCGAAAGAATATAAAACACACCATGAACTTCAGTCAGCATAACTAGTATTACTAGTGATGCAACTTCAATTAGTAACACTAGTAATACTAGTTATATTAAGTATTCCCAATTGTACAATGTTATCCTACCACTATGATTCAACTACTATATTCCATTCATTACCAATGCATAGGTACTAATCATCCAGGAAATCATGGTTAGAGAACGAATGTGCATACCAAATTAATGATTTTTCAATCAGTAATACTAGTGTTACTAGTTATACAATTTCAATCAATAATACTAGTGTTACTAGTTATTAAACTTCAATCAGTAATACTAGTGTTACTAGTTGAAGAACTTCAATCAGTACTACTAAATTTGAGTTACTAGTTATACAACTTCAATCAGAAATATTAGTGTTACTAGTTATACAACTTCAATAAGTAATACTAGTGTTACTAGTTGTACAATTTCAATCAGTAATACTAGTGTTACTACTTATACTTTCTCCCTCAGTTATACCCAGTTGTACTTAGTTCTCCGTTCAATACAACTCAGATCGGATGATTTTGGGCTGAAATCCCTCTAATCTTCTGATGATTGCTACAATTCAACAACTACAATACATTCATTACCAATACGTCCTAATTTGTCCATTAAGCATGGTTAAAACAATAAACCGTAGATGCGACCATTGGAATTCCATATCAATTCTTTTGAAACAAATTCGCCGTAGTCAAAATGTATGGTTATGTTATTGCTCATTGTTTCTTGCGAAAGAATATAAAACACACCATCAACTTCAGTCAGTATAACTAGTATTACTAGTGATGCAACTTCAATTAGTAACACTAGTAATACTAGTTATATTAAGTATTCCCAATTGTACAATGTTATCCTACCACTATGATTCAACTACTATATTCCATTCATTACCAATGCATAGGTACTAATCATCCAGGAAATCATGGTTAGAGAACGAATGTGCATACCAAATTAATTATTTTTCAATCAGTAATACTAGTGTTACAAGTTATACAATTTCAATCAATAATACTAGTGTTACTAGTTATTAAACTTCAATCAGTAATACTAGTGTTACTAGTTGAACAACTTCAATCAGTACTACTAAATTTGAGTTACTAGTTATACAACTTCAATCAGAAATATTAGTGTTACTAGTTATACAACTTCAATAAGTAATACTAGTGTTACTAGTTGTACAATTTCAATTGAGTAATACTAGTGTTACTACTTATACTTTCTCCCTCAGTTATACCCAGTTGTACTTAGTTCTCCGTTCAATACAACTCAGATCGGATGATTTTGGGCTGAAATCCCTCTAATCTTCTGATGATTGCTACAATTCAACAACTACAATACATTCATTACCAATACGTCCTAATTTGTCCATTAAGCATGGTTAAAACAATAAACCGTAGATGCGACCATTGGAATTCCATATCTATTCTTTTGAAACAAATTCGCCGTAGTCAAAATGTATGGTTATGTTATTGATCATTGTTTCTTGCGAAAGAATATAAAACACACAATCAACTTCAGTCAGTATAACTAGTATTACTAGTGATGCAACTTCAATTAGTAACACGAGTCATTCTAGTTATATTAAGTATTCCCAATTGTACAATGTTATCCTACCACTATGATTCAACTACTGTATTCCATTCATTCCCAGTGCATAGGTACTAATCATCCAAGAAATCATGGTTAGAGAAAGAATGTGCATACCAAATTAATTATTTTTCAATCAGTAATACTAGTGTTACAAGTTATACAATTTCAATCAATAATACTAGTGTTACTAGTTATTAAACTTCAATTAGTAATACTAGTGTTACTAGTTGTACAACTTCAAACAGTACTACTAAAGTTGAGTTACTAGTTATACAACTTCAATCAGTAATATTAGTGTTACTAGTTATACAACTTCAATAAGTAACACTAGTGTTACTAGTTGTACAATTTCAATCAGTAATACTAGTGTTACTAGTTATACTTTCTCCCTCAGTAATACCCTGTTGTACTTAGTTTTCCATTCGCTGCAACTCAAATCGGATGATTACGGGCTGAAATCCCTCTAATCTTCTGATGATTTGCTACAATTCAACAAGTACAATACATTCATTACCAATACGTCCTAATTTGTCCATTAAGCATGGTTAAAACAATAAACCGTAGATGCGACCTTTGGAATTCCATATCTACTCCTTTGAAACAAATTCGCCGTAGTCAAAATGTATGGTTATGTTATTGCTCATTGTTTCTTGCGAAAGAATATAAAACACACCATCAACTTCAGTCAATATAACTAGTATTACTAGTGATGCAACTTCAATTAGTAACACTAGTAATACTAGTTATATTAAGTATTCCCAATTGTACAATGTTATCCTACCACTATGATTCAACTACTGTATTCTATTCATTACCAGTGCATAGGTACTAATCATCCAAGAAATCATGGTTAGAGAACGAATGTGCATACCAAATTAATGATTTTTTAATCAGTAATACTAGTGTTACTAGTTATACAATTTCAATCAATAATACTAGTGTTACTAGTTATTAAACTTCAATCAGTAATACTAGTGTTACTAGTTGTACAACTTCAATTAATACTACTAAATTTGAGTTACTAGTTATACAACTTCAATCAAAAATATTAGTGTTACTAGTTATACAACTTCAATAAGTAACACTAGTGTTACTAGTTGTACAATTTCAATCAGTAATACTAGTGTTACTACTTATACTTTCTCCCTCAGTTATACCTAGTTGTACTTAGTTCTCCGTTCGCTGTAACTCAGATCAGATGATTTTGGGCTGAAATCCCTCTAATCTTCTGATGATTCGCTACAATTCAACAACTACAATACATTCATTACCAATACGTCCTAATTTGTCCATTAAGCATGGTTAAAACAATAAACCGTAGATGCGACCTTTGGAATTCCATATCTACTCCTTTGAAACAAATTCGCCGTAGTCAAAATGTATGGTTATGTTATTGCTCATTGTTTCTTGCGAAAGAATATAAAACACACCATCAACTTCAGTCAGTATAACTAGTATTACTAGTGATGCAACTTCAATTAGTAACACTAGTAATACTAGTTATATTAAGTATTCCCAATTGTACAATGTTATCCTACCACTATGATTCAACTACTATATTCCATTCATTACCAATGCATAGGTACTAATCATCCAGGAAATCATGGTTAGAGAACGAATGTGCATACCAAATAAAAGATTTTTCAATCAGTAATACTAGTGTTACTAGTTATACAATTTCAATCAATAATACTAGTGTTACTAGTTATTAAACTTCAATCAGTAATACTAGTGTTACTAGTTGAACAACTTCAATCAGTACTACTAAATTTGAGTTACTAGTTATACAACTTCAATCAGAAATATTAGTGTTACTAGTTATACAACTTCAATAAGTAACACTAGTGTTACTAGTTGTACAATTTCAATCAGAAATACTAGTGTTACTAGTTATACTTTCTCCCTCAGTAATACCCTGTTGTACTTAGTTTTCCGTTCGCTGCAACTCAAATCGGATGATTACGGGCTGAAATCCCTCTAATCTTCTGATGATTCGCTACAATTCAACAAGTACAATATATTCATTACCAATACGTCCTAATTTGTCCATTAAGCATGGTTAAAACAATAAACCGTAGATGCGACCTTTGGAATTCCATATCTACTCCTTTGAAACAAATTCGCCGTAGTCAAAATGTATGGTTATGTTATTGATCATTGTTTCTTGCGAAAGAATATAAAACACACAATCAACTTTAGTCAGTATAACTAGTATTACTTGTGATGCAACTTCAATTAGTAACACGAGTAATTCTAATTATATTAAGTATTCCCAATTGTACAATGTTATCCTACCACTATGATTCAACTACTGTATTCCATTCATTACTAGTGCATAGGTACTAATCATCCAAGAAATCATGGTTAGAGAACGAATGTGCATACCAAATTAATTATTTTTCAATCAGTAATACTAGTGTTACTAGTTATACAATTTCAATCAATAATACTAGTGTTGCTAGTTATTAAACTTCAATCAGTAATACTAGTGTTACTAGTTGTACAACTTCAAACAATACTACTAAAGTTGAGTTACTAGTTATACAACTTCAATCAGTAATATTAGTGTTACTAGTTATACAACTTCAATAAGTAACACTAGTGTTACTAGTTGTACAATTTCAATCAGTAATACTAGTGTTACTAGTTATACTTTCTCCCTCAGTAATACCCAGTTGTACTTAGTTTTCCGTTCGCTGCAACTCAAATCGGATGATTCCGGGCTGAAATCCCTCTAATCTTCTGATGATTCGCTACAATTCAACAAGTACAATACATTCAGTACCTAATTTGTCCATTAAGCATGGTTAAAACAATAAACCGTAGATGCGACCTTTGGAATTCCAAAGCTACTCCTTTGAAACAAATTCGCCGTAGTCAAAATGTATGGTTATGTTATTGATTATTGTTTCTTGCGAAAGAATATAAAACACACAATCAACTTTAGTCAGTATAACTAGTATTACTAGTGATGCAACTTCAATTAGTAACACGAGTAATTCTAGTTATATTAAGTATTCCCAATTGTACAATGTTATCCTACCACTATGATTCAACTACTATATTCCATTCATTACCAATGCATAGATACTAATAATCCAGGAAATCATGGTTAGAGAACGAATGTGCATACCAAATTAATGATTTTTCAATCAGTAATACTAGTGTTACTAGTTATACAATTTCAATCAATAATACTAGTGTTACTAGTTATTAAACTTTAATCAGTAATACTAGTGTTACTAGTTGTACAACTTCAATCAGTACTACTAAATTTGAGTTACTAGTTATAGAACTTCAATCAGAAATATTAGTGTTACTAGTTATACAACTTCAATAAGTAATACTAGTGTTACTAGTTGTACAATTTCAATCAATAATACTAGTGTTACTACTTATACTTTCTCCCTCAGTTATACCCAGTTGTACTTAGTTCTCCGTTCGCTGCAACTCAGATCGGATGATTTTGGGCTGAAATCCCTCTAATCTTCTGATGATTCGCTACAATTCAACAACTACAATACATTCATTACCAATACGTCCTAATTTGTCCATTAAGCATTGTTAAAACAATAAACCGTAGATGCGACCTTTGGAATTCCATATCTACTCCTTTGAACCAAATTCGCCGTAGTCAAAATGTATGGTTATGTTATTGCTTATTGTTTCTTGCGAAAGAATATAAAACACACCATCAACTTCAGTCAGTATAACTAGTATTACTAGTGAATGCAACTTCAATTAGTAACACTAGTAATACTAGTTATATTAAGTATTCCCAATTGTACAATGTTATCCTACCACTATGATTCAACTACTATATTCCATTCATTACCAATGCATAGGTACTAATCATCCAGGAAATCATGGTTAGAGAACGAATGTGCATACCAAATTAATGATTTTTCAATCAGTAATACTAGTGTTACTAGTTATACAATTTCAATCAATAATACTAGTGTTACTAGTTATTAAACTTCAATCAGTAATACTAGTGTTACTAGTTGAACAACTTCAATCAGTACTACTAAATTTGAGTTACTAGTTATACAACTTCAATCAGAAATATTAGTGTTACTAGTTATACAACTTCAATAAGTAATACTAGTGTTACTAGTTGTACAATTTCAATCAGTAATACTAGTGTTACTACTTATACTTTCTCCCTCAGTTATACCCAGTTGTACTTAGTTCTCCGTTCAATACAACTCAGATCGGATGATTTTGGGCTGAAATCCCTCTAATCTTCTGATGATTGCTACAATTCAACAACTACAATACATTCATTACCAATACGTCCTAATTTGTCTATTAAGCATGGTTAAAACAATAAACCGTAGATGCGACCATTGGAATTCCATATCTACCCTTTTGAAACAAATTCGCCGTAGTCAAAATGTATGGTTATGTTATTGCTCATTGTTTCTTGCGAAAGAATATAAAACACACCATCAACTTCAGTCAGTATAACTAGTATTACTAGTGATGCAACTTCAATTAGTAACACTAGTAATACTAGTTATATTAAGTATTCCCAATTGTACAATGTTATCCTACCACTATGATTCAACTACTATATTCCATTCATTACCAATGCATAGGTACTAATCATCCAGGAAATCATGGTTAGAGAACGAATGTGAATACCAAATTAATGATTTTTCAATCAGTAATACTAGTGTTACTAGTTATACAATTTCAATCAATAATACTAGTGTTACTAGTTATTAAACTTCAATCAGTAATACTAGTGTTACTAGTGGAACAACTTCAATCAGTACTACTAAATTTGAGTTACTAGTTATACAACTTCAATCAGAAATATTAGTGTTACTAGTTGTACAACTTCAATAAGTAATACTAGTGTTACTAGTTGTACAATTTCAATCAATAATACTAGTGTTACTACTTATACTTTCTCCCTCAGTTATACCCAGTTGTACTTAGTTCTCCGTTCGCTGCAACTCAGATCAGATGATTTTGGGCTGAAATCCCTCTAATCTTCTGATGATTCGCTACAATTCAACAACTACAATACATACATTACCAATACGTCCTAATTTGTCCATTAAGCATGGTTAAAACAATAAACCGTAGATGCGACCTTTGGAATTCCATATCTACTCCTTTGAAACAAATTCGCCGTAGTCAAAATGTATGGTTATGTTATTGCTCATTGTTTCTTGCGAAAGAATATAAAACACACCATGAA
This sequence comes from Cardamine chenopodiifolia, assembly GCA_963922655.1. Taxonomy (NCBI): domain Eukaryota; kingdom Viridiplantae; phylum Streptophyta; class Magnoliopsida; order Brassicales; family Brassicaceae; genus Cardamine; species Cardamine chenopodiifolia. Next base: position 14,097,083 of record OZ000490.1, on the reverse strand, counting down.
CTTCAGTCAGCATAACTAGTATTACTAGTGATGCAACTTCAATTAGTAACACTAGTAATACTAGTTATATTAAGTATTCCCAATTGTACAATGTTATCCTACCACTATGATTCAACTACTATATTCCATTCATTACCAATGCATAGGTACTAATCATCCAGGAAATCATGGTTAGAGAACGAATGTGCATACCAAATTAATGATTTTTCAATCAGTAATACTAGTGTTACTAGTTATACAATTTCAATCAATAATACTAGTGTTACTAGTTATTAAACTTCAATCAGTAATACTAGTGTTACTAGTTGAAGAACTTCAATCAGTACTACTAAATTTGAGTTACTAGTTATACAACTTCAATCAGAAATATTAGTGCTACTAGTTGTACAACTTCAATAAGTAATACTAGTGTTACTAGTTGTACAATTTCAATCAATAATACTAGTGTTACTACTTATACTTTCTCCCTCAGTTATACCCAGTTGTACTTAGTTCTCCGTTCGCTGCAACTCAGATCGGATGATTTTGGGCTGAAATCCCTCTAATCTTCTGATGATTCGCTACAATTCAACAACTACAATACATTCATTACCAATACGTCCTAATTTGTCCATTAAGCATGGTTAAAACAATAAACCGTAGATGCGACCTTTGGAATTCCATATCTACTCCTTTGAAACAAATTCGCCGTAGTCAAAATGTATGGTTATGTTATTGCTCATTGTTTCTTGCGAAAGAATATAAAACACACCATCAACTTCAGTCAGTATAACTAGTATTACTAGTGATGCAACTTCAATTAGTAACACTAGTAATACTAGTTATATTAAGTATTCCCAATTGTACAATGTTATCCTACCACTATGATTCAACTACTATATTCCATTCATTACCAATGCATAGGTACTAATCATCCAGGAAATCATGGTTAGAGAACGAATGTGCATACCAAATAAAAGATTTTTCAATCAGTAATACTAGTGTTACTAGTTATACAATTTCAATCAATAATACTAGTGTTACTAGTTATTAAACTTCAATCAGTAATACTAGTGTTACTAGTTGAACAACTTCAATCAGTACTACTAAATTTGAGTTACTAGTTATACAACTTCAATCAGAAATATTAGTGTTACTAGTTATACAACTTCAATAAGTAACACTAGTGTTACTAGTTGTACAATTTCAATCAGAAATACTAGTGTTACTAGTTATACTTTCTCCCTCAGTAATACCCTGTTGTACTTAGTTTTCCGTTCGCTGCAACTCAAATCGGATGATTACGGGCTGAAATCCCTCTAATCTTCTGATGATTCGCTACAATTCAACAAGTACAATATATTCATTACCAATACGTCCTAATTTGTCCATTAAGCATGGTTAAAACAATAAACCGTAGATGCGACCTTTGGAATTCCATATCTACTCCTTTGAAACAAATTCGCCGTAGTCAAAATGTATGGTTATGTTATTGATCATTGTTTCTTGCGAAAGAATATAAAACACACAATCAACTTTAGTCAGTATAACTAGTATTACTTGTGATGCAACTTCAATTAGTAACACGAGTAATTCTAATTATATTAAGTATTCCCAATTGTACAATGTTATCCTACCACTATGATTCAACTACTGTATTCCATTCATTACTAGTGCATAGGTACTAATCATCCAAGAAATCATGGTTAGAGAACGAATGTGCATACCAAATTAATTATTTTTCAATCAGTAATACTAGTGTTACTAGTTATACAATTTCAATCAATAATACTAGTGTTGCTAGTTATTAAACTTCAATCAGTAATACTAGTGTTACTAGTTGTACAACTTCAAACAATACTACTAAAGTTGAGTTACTAGTTATACAACTTCAATCAGTAATATTAGTGTTACTAGTTATACAACTTCAATAAGTAACACTAGTGTTACTAGTTGTACAATTTCAATCAGTAATACTAGTGTTACTAGTTATACTTTCTCCCTCAGTAATACCCAGTTGTACTTAGTTTTCCGTTCGCTGCAACTCAAATCGGATGATTCCGGGCTGAAATCCCTCTAATCTTCTGATGATTCGCTACAATTCAACAAGTACAATACATTCAGTACCTAATTTGTCCATTAAGCATGGTTAAAACAATAAACCGTAGATGCGACCTTTGGAATTCCAAAGCTACTCCTTTGAAACAAATTCGCCGTAGTCAAAATGTATGGTTATGTTATTGATTATTGTTTCTTGCGAAAGAATATAAAACACACAATCAACTTTAGTCAGTATAACTAGTATTACTAGTGATGCAACTTCAATTAGTAACACGAGTAATTCTAGTTATATTAAGTATTCCCAATTGTACAATGTTATCCTACCACTATGATTCAACTACTATATTCCATTCATTACCAATGCATAGATACTAATAATCCAGGAAATCATGGTTAGAGAACGAATGTGCATACCAAATTAATGATTTTTCAATCAGTAATACTAGTGTTACTAGTTATACAATTTCAATCAATAATACTAGTGTTACTAGTTATTAAACTTTAATCAGTAATACTAGTGTTACTAGTTGTACAACTTCAATCAGTACTACTAAATTTGAGTTACTAGTTATAGAACTTCAATCAGAAATATTAGTGTTACTAGTTATACAACTTCAATAAGTAATACTAGTGTTACTAGTTGTACAATTTCAATCAATAATACTAGTGTTACTACTTATACTTTCTCCCTCAGTTATACCCAGTTGTACTTAGTTCTCCGTTCGCTGCAACTCAGATCGGATGATTTTGGGCTGAAATCCCTCTAATCTTCTGATGATTCGCTACAATTCAACAACTACAATACATTCATTACCAATACGTCCTAATTTGTCCATTAAGCATTGTTAAAACAATAAACCGTAGATGCGACCTTTGGAATTCCATATCTACTCCTTTGAACCAAATTCGCCGTAGTCAAAATGTATGGTTATGTTATTGCTCATTGTTTCTTGCGAAAGAATATAAAACACACCATCAACTTCAGTCAGTATAACTAGTATTACTAGTGAATGCAACTTCAATTAGTAACACTAGTAATACTAGTTATATTAAGTATTCCCAATTGTACAATGTTATCCTACCACTATGATTCAACTACTATATTCCATTCATTACCAATGCATAGGTACTAATCATCCAGGAAATCATGGTTAGAGAACGAATGTGCATACCAAATTAATGATTTTTCAATCAGTAATACTAGTGTTACTAGTTATACAATTTCAATCAATAATACTAGTGTTACTAGTTATTAAACTTCAATCAGTAATACTAGTGTTACTAGTTGAACAACTTCAATCAGTACTACTAAATTTGAGTTACTAGTTATACAACTTCAATCAGAAATATTAGTGTTACTAGTTATACAACTTCAATAAGTAATACTAGTGTTACTAGTTGTACAATTTCAATCAGTAATACTAGTGTTACTACTTATACTTTCTCCCTCAGTTATACCCAGTTGTACTTAGTTCTCCGTTCAATACAACTCAGATCGGATGATTTTGGGCTGAAATCCCTCTAATCTTCTGATGATTGCTACAATTCAACAACTACAATACATTCATTACCAATACGTCCTAATTTGTCTATTAAGCATGGTTAAAACAATAAACCGTAGATGCGACCATTGGAATTCCATATCTACCCTTTTGAAACAAATTCGCCGTAGTCAAAATGTATGGTTATGTTATTGCTCATTGTTTCTTGCGAAAGAATATAAAACACACCATCAACTTCAGTCAGTATAACTAGTATTACTAGTGATGCAACTTCAATTAGTAACACTAGTAATACTAGTTATATTAAGTATTCCCAATTGTACAATGTTATCCTACCACTATGATTCAACTACTATATTCCATTCATTACCAATGCATAGGTACTAATCATCCAGGAAATCATGGTTAGAGAACGAATGTGAATACCAAATTAATGATTTTTCAATCAGTAATACTAGTGTTACTAGTTATACAATTTCAATCAATAATACTAGTGTTACTAGTTATTAAACTTCAATCAGTAATACTAGTGTTACTAGTGGAACAACTTCAATCAGTACTACTAAATTTGAGTTACTAGTTATACAACTTCAATCAGAAATATTAGTGTTACTAGTTGTACAACTTCAATAAGTAATACTAGTGTTACTAGTTGTACAATTTCAATCAATAATACTAGTGTTACTACTTATACTTTCTCCCTCAGTTATACCCAGTTGTACTTAGTTCTCCGTTCGCTGCAACTCAGATCAGATGATTTTGGGCTGAAATCCCTCTAATCTTCTGATGATTCGCTACAATTCAACAACTACAATACATACATTACCAATACGTCCTAATTTGTCCATTAAGCATGGTTAAAACAATAAACCGTAGATGCGACCTTTGGAATTCCATATCTACTCCTTTGAAACAAATTCGCCGTAGTCAAAATGTATGGTTATGTTATTGCTCATTGTTTCTTGCGAAAGAATATAAAACACACCATGAACTTCAGTCAGCATAACTAGTATTACTAGTGATGCAACTTCAATTAGTAACACTAGTAATACTAGTTATATTAAGTATTCCCAATTGTACAATGTTATCCTACCACTATGATTCAACTACTATATTCCATTCATTACCAATGCATAGGTACTAATCATCCAGGAAATCATGGTTAGAGAACGAATGTGCATACCAAATTAATGATTTTTCAATCAGTAATACTAGTGTTACTAGTTATACAATTTCAATCAATAATACTAGTGTTACTAGTTATTAAACTTCAATCAGTAATACTAGTGTTACTAGTTGAAGAACTTCAATCAGTACTACTAAATTTGAGTTACTAGTTATACAACTTCAATCAGAAATATTAGTGTTACTAGTTGTACAACTTCAATAAGTAATACTAGTGTTACTAGTTGTACAATTTCAATCAATAATACTAGTGTTACTACTTATACTTTCTCCCTCAGTTATACCCAGTTGTACTTAGTTCTCCGTTCGCTGCAACTCAGATCGGATGATTTTGGGCTGAAATCCCTCTAATCTTCTGATGATTCGCTACAATTCAACAACTACAATACATTCATTACCAATACGTCCTAATTTGTCCATTAAGCATGGTTAAAACAATAAACCGTAGATGCGACCTTTGGAATTCCATATCTACTCCTTTGAAACAAATTCGCCGTAGTCAAAATGTATGGTTATGTTATTGCTCATTGTTTCTTGCGAAAGAATATAAAACACACCATGAACTTCAGTCAGTATAACTAGTATTACTAGTGATGCAACTTCAATTAGTAACACTAGTAATACTAGTTATATTAAGTATTCCCAATTGTACAATGTTATCCTACCACTATGATTCAACTACTATATTCCATTCATTACCAATGCATAGGTACTAATCATCCAGGAAATCATGGTTAGAGAACGAATGTGCATACCAAATAAAAGATTTTTCAATCAGTAATACTAGTGTTACTAGTTATACAATTTCAATCAATAATACTAGTGTTACTAGTTATTAAACTTCAATCAGTAATACTAGTGTTACTAGTTGAACAACTTCAATCAGTACTACTAAATTTGAGTTACTAGTTATACAACTTCAATCAGAAATATTAGTGTTACTAGTTATACAACTTCAATAAGTAATACTAGTGTTACTAGTTGTACAATTTCAATCAATAATACTAGTGTTACTACTTATACTTTCTCCCTCAGTTATACCCAGTTGTACTTAGTTCTCCGTTCGCTGCAACTCAGATCGGATGATTTTGGGCTGAAATCCCTCTAATCTTCTGATGATTCGCTACAATTCAACAACTACAATACATTCATTACCAATACGTCCTAATTTGTCCATTAAGCATGGTTAAAACAATAAACCGTAGATGCGACCTTTGGAATTCCATATCTACTCCTTTGAACCAAATTCGCCGTAGTCAAAATGTATGGTTATGTTATTGCTCATTGTTTCTTGCGAAAGAATATAAAACACACCATCAACTTCAGTCAGTATAACTAGTATTACTAGTGATGCAACTTCAATTAGTAACACTAGTAATACTAGTTATATTAAGTATTCCCAATTGTACAATGTTATCCTACCACTATGATTCAACTACTATATTCCATTCATTACCAATGCATAGGTACTAATCATCCAGGAAATCATGGTTAGAGAACGAATGTGCATACCAAATTAATGATTTTTCAATCATTAATACTAGTGTTATTAGTTATACAATTTCAATCAATAATACTAGTGTTACTAGTTATTAAACTTTAATCAGTAATACTAGTGTTACTAGTTGTACAACTTCAATCAGTACTACTAAATTTGAGTTACTAGTTATAGAACTTCAATCAGAAATATTAGTGTTACTAGTTATACAACTTCAATAAGTAATACTAGTGTTACTAGTTGTACAATTTCAATCAATAATACTAGTGTTACTACTTATACTTTCTCCCTCAGTTATACCCAGTTGTACTTAGTTCTCCGTTCGCTGCAACTCAGATCGGATGATTTTGGGCTGAAATCCCTCTAATCTTCTGATGATTCGCTACAATTCAACAACTACAATACATTCATTACCAATACGTCCTAATTTGTCCATTAAGCATTGTTAAAACAATAAACCGTAGATGCGACCTTTGGAATTCCATATCTACTCCTTTGAACCAAATTCGCCGTAGTCAAAATGTATGGTTATGTTATTGATCATTGTTTCTTGCGAAAGAATATAAAACACACAATCAACTTTAGTCAGTATAACTAGTATTACTTGTGATGCAACTTCAATTAGTAACACGAGTAATTCTAGTTATATTAAGTATTCCCAATTGTACAATGTTATCCTACCACTATGATTCAACTACTGTATTCCATTCATTACTAGTGCATAGGTACTAATCATCCAAGAAATCATGGTTAGAGAACGAATGTGCATACCAAATTAATTATTTTTCAATCAGTAATACTAGTGTTACTAGTTATACAATTTCAATCAATAATACTAGTGTTGCTAGTTATTAAACTTCAATCAGTAATACTAGTGTTACTAGTTGTACAACTTCAAACAATACTACTAAAGTTGAGTTACTAGTTATACAACTTCAATCAGTAATATTAGTGTTACTAGTTATACAACTTCAATAAGTAACACTAGTGTTACTAGTTGTACAATTTCAATCAGTAATACTAGTGTTACTAGTTATACTTTCTCCCTCAGTAATACCCAGTTGTACTTAGTTTTCCGTTCGCTGAAACTCAAATCGGATGATTCCGGGCTGAAATCCCTCTAATCTTCTGATGATTCGCTACAATTCAACAAGTACAATACATTCAGTACCTAATTTGTCCATTAAGCATGGTTAAAACAATAAACCGTTGATGCGACCTTTGGAATTCCAAAGCTACTCCTTTGAAACAAATTCGCCGTAGTCAAAATGTATGGTTATGTTATTGATCATTGTTTCTTGCGAAAGAATATAAAACACACAATCAACTTTAGTCAGTATAACTAGTATTACTAGTGATGCAACTTCAATTAGTAACACGAGTAATTCTAGTTATATTAAGTATTCCCAATTGTACAATGTTATCCTACCACTATGATTCAACTACTATATTCCATTCATTACCAATGCATAGATACTAATAATCCAGGAAATCATGGTTAGAGAACGAATGTGCATACCAAATTAATGATTTTTCAATCAGTAATACTAGTGTTACTAGTTATACAATTTCAATCAATAATACTAGTGTTACTAGTTATTAAACTTTAATCAGTAATACTAGTGTTACTAGTTGTACAACTTCAATCAGTACTACTAAATTTGAGTTACTAGTTATAGAACTTCAATCAGAAATATTAGTGTTACTAGTTATACAACTTCAATAAGTAATACTAGTGTTACTAGTTGTACAATTTCAATCAATAATACTAGTGTTACTACTTATACTTTCTCCCTCAGTTATACCCAGTTGTACTTAGTTCTCCGTTCGCTGCAACTCAGATCGGATGATTTTGGGCTGAAATCCCTCTAATCTTCTGATGATTGCTACAATTCAACAACTACAATACATTCATTACCAATACGTCCTAATTTGTCCATTAAGCATGGTTAAAACAATAAACCGTAGATGCGACCTTTGGAATTCCATATCTACTCCTTTGAACCAAATTCGCCGTAGTCAAAATGTATGGTTATGTTATTGCTCATTGTTTCTTGCGAAAGAATATAAAACACACCATCAACTTCAGTCAGTATAACTAGTATTACTAGTGATGCAACTTCAATTAGTAACACTAGTAATACTAGTTATATTAAGTATTCCCAATTGTACAATGTTATCCTACCACTATGATTCAACTACTATATTCCATTCATTACCAATGCATAGGTACTAATCATCCAGGAAATCATGGTTAGAGAACGAATGTGCATACCAAATTAATGATTTTTCAATCATTAATACTAGTGTTACTAGTTATACAATTTCAATCAATAATACTAGTGTTACTAGTTATTAAACTTCAATCAGTAATACTAGTGTTACTAGTTGAACAACTTCAATCAGTACTACTAAATTTGAGTTACTAGTTATACAACTTCAATCAGAAATATTAGTGTTACTAGTTATACAACTTCAATAAGTAATACTAGTGTTACTAGTTGTTCAATTTCAATCAGTAATACTAGTGTTACTACTTATACTTTCTCCCTCAGTTATACCCAGTTGTACTTAGTTCTCCGTTCAATACAACTCAGATCGGATGATTTTGGGCTGAAATCCCTCTAATCTTCTGATGATTGCTACAATTCAACAACTACAATACATTCATTACCAATACGTCCTAATTTGTCTATTAAGCATGGTAAAACAATAAACCGTAGATGCGACCATTGGAATTCCATATCTACTCTTTTGAAACAAATTCGCCGTAGTCAAAATGTATGGTTATGTTATTGCTCATTGTTTCTTGCGAAAGAATATAAAACACACCATCAACTTCAGTCAGTATAACTAGTATTACTAGTGATGCAACTTCAATTAGTAACACTAGTAATACTAGTTATATTAAGTATTCCCAATTGTACAATGTTATCCTACCACTATGATTCAACTACTATATTCCATTCATTACTAATGCATAGGTACTAATCATCCAGGAAATCATGGTTAGAGAACGAATGTGCATACCAAATTAATGATTTTTCAATCAGTAATACTAGTGTTACTAGTTATACAATTTCAATCAATAATACTAGTGTTACTAGTTATTAAACTTCAATCAGTAATACTAGTGTTACTAGTTGAACAACTTCAATCAGTACTACTAAATTTGAGTTACTAGTTATACAACTTCAATCAGAAATATTAGTGTTACTAGTTATACAACTTCAATAAGTAACACTAGTGTTACTAGTTGTACAATTTCAATCAGTAATACTAGTGTTACTAGTTATACTTTCTCCCTCAGTAATACCCTGTTGTACTTAGTTTTCCGTTCGCTGCAACTCAAATCGGATGATTACGGGCTGAAATCCCTCTAATCTTCTGATGATTCGCTACAATTCAACAAGTACAATATATTCATTACCAATACGTCCTAATTTGTCCATTAAGCATGGTTAAAACAATAAACCGTAGATGCGACCTTTGGAATTCCATATCTACTCCTTTGAAACAAATTCGCCGTAGTCAAAATGTATGGTTATGTTATTGATCATTGTTTCTTGCGAAAGAATATAAAACACACAATCAACTTTAGTCAGTATAACTAGTATTACTTGTGATGCAACTTCAATTAGTAACACGAGTAATTCTAGTTATATTAAGTATTCCCAATTGTACAATGTTATCCTACCACTATGATTCAACTACTGTATTCCATTCATTACTAGTGCATAGGTACTAATCATCCAAGAAATCATGGTTAGAGAACGAATGTGCATACCAAATTAATTATTTTTCAATCAGTAATACTAGTGTTACTAGTTATACAATTTCAATCAATAATACTAGTGTTGCTAGTTATTAAACTTCAATCAGTAATACTAGTGTTACTAGTTGTACAACTTCAAACAATACTACTAAAGTTGAGTTACTAGTTATACAACTTCAATCAGTAATATTAGTGTTACTAGTTATACAACTTCAATAAGTAACACTAGTGTTACTAGTTGTACAATTTCAATCAGTAATACTAGTGTTACTAGTTATACTTTCTCCCTCAGTAATACCCAGTTGTACTTAGTTTTCCGTTCGCTGAAACTCAAATCGGATGATTCCGGGCTGAAATCCCTCTAATCTTATGATGATTCGCTACAATTCAACAAGTACAATACATTCAGTAACTAATTTGTCCATTAAGCATGGTTAAAACAATAAACCGTAGATGCGACCTTTGGAATTCCAAAGCTACTCCTTTGAAACAAATTCGCCGTAGTCAAAATGTATGGTTATGTTATTGATCATTGTTTCTTGCGAAAGAATATAAAACACACAATCAACTTTAGTCAGTATAACTAGTATTACTAGTGATGCAACTTCAATTAGTAACACGAGTAATTCTAGTTATATTAAGTATTCCCAATTGTACAATGTTATCCTACCACTATGATTCAACTACTATATTCCATTCATTACCAATGCATAGATACTAATAATCCAGGAAATCATGGTTAGAGAACGAATGTGCATACCAAATTAATGATTTTTCAATCAGTAATACTAGTGTTACTAGTTATACAATTTCAATCAATAATACTAGTGTTACTAGTTATTAAACTTTAATCAGTAATACTAGTGTTACTAGTTGTACAACTTCAATCAGTACTACTAAATTTGAGTTACTAGTTATAGAACTTCAATCAGAAATATTAGTGTTACTAGTTATACAACTTCAATAAGTAATACTAGTGTTACTAGTTGTACAATTTCAATCAATAATACTAGTGTTACTACTTATACTTTCTCCCTCAGTTATACCCAGTTGTACTTAGTTCTCCGTTCGCTGCAACTCAGATCGGATGATTTTGGGCTGAAATCCCTCTAATCTTCTGATGATTGCTACAATTCAACAACTACAATACATTCATTACCAATACGTCCTAATTTGTCCATTAAGCATGGTTAAAACAATAAACCGTAGATGCGACCTTTGGAATTCCATATCTACTCCTTTGAACCAAATTCGCCGTAGTCAAAATGTATGGTTATGTTATTGCTCATTGTTTCTTGCGAAAGAATATAAAACACACCATCAACTTCAGTCAGTATAACTAGTATTACTAGTGATGCAACTTCAATTAGTAACACTAGTAATACTAGTTATATTAAGTATTCCCAATTGTACAATGTTATCCTACCACTATGATTCAACTACTATATTCCATTCATTACCAATGCATAGGTACTAATCATCCAGGAAATCATGGTTAGAGAACGAATGTGCATACCAAATTAATGATTTTTCAATCATTAATACTAGTGTTACTAGTTATACAATTTCAATCAATAATACTAGTGTTACTAGTTATTAAACTTCAATCAGTAATACTAGTGTTACTAGTTGAACAACTTCAATCAGTACTACTAAATTTGAGTTACTAGTTATACAACTTCAATCAGAAATATTAGTGTTACTAGTTATACAACTTCAATAAGTAATACTAGTGTTACTAGTTGTTCAATTTCAATCAGTAATACTAGTGTTACTACTTATACTTTCTCCCTCAGTTATACCCAGTTGTACTTAGTTCTCCGTTCAATACAACTCAGATCGGATGATTTTGGGCTGAAATCCCTCTAATCTTCTGATGATTGCTACAATTCAACAACTACAATACATTCATTACCAATACGTCCTAATTTGTCTATTAAGCATGGTAAAACAATAAACCGTAGATGCGACCATTGGAATTCCATATCTACTCTTTTGAAACAAATTCGCCGTAGTCAAAATGTATGGTTATGTTATTGCTCATTGTTTCTTGCGAAAGAATATAAAACACACCATCAACTTCAGTCAGTATAACTAGTATTACTAGTGATGCAACTTCAATTAGTAACACTAGTAATACTAGTTATATTAAGTATTCCCAATTGTACAATGTTATCCTACCACTATGATTCAACTACTATATTCCATTCATTACCAATGCATAGGTACTAATCATCCAGGAAATCATGGTTAGAGAACGAATGTGCATACCAAATTAATGATTTTTCAATCAGTAATACTAGTGTTACTAGTTATACAATTTCAATCAATAATACTAGTGTTACTAGTTATTAAACTTCAATCAGTAATACTAGTGTTACTAGTTGAACAACTTCAATCAGTACTACTAAATTTGAGTTACTAGTTATACAACTTCAATCAGAAATATTAGTGTTACTAGTTATACAACTTCAATAAGTAATACAAGTGTTACTAGTTGTACAATTTCAATTGAGTAATACTAGTGTTACTACTTATACTTTCTCCCTCAGTTATACCCAGTTGTACTTAGTTCTCCGTTCAATACAACTCAGATCGGATGATTTTGGGCTGACATCCCTCTAATCTTCTGATGATTGCTACAATTCAACAACTACAATACATTCATTACCAATACGTCCTAATTTGTCCATTAAGCATGGTTAAAACAATAAACCGTAGATGCGACCATTGGAATTCCATATCTACTCTTTTGAAACAAATTCGCCGTAGTCAAAATGTATGGTTATGTTATTGATCATTGTTTCTTGCGAAAGAATATAAAACACACAATCAACTTCAGTCAGTATAACTAGTATTACTAGTGATGCAACTTCAATTAGTAACACGAGTCATTCTAGTTATATTAAGTATTCCCAATTGTACAATGTTATGCTACCACTATGATTCAACTACTGTATTCCATTCATTACCAGTGCATAGGTACTAATCATCCAAGAAATCATGGTTAGAGAAAGAATGTGCATACCAAATTAATTATTTTTCAATCAGTAATACTAGTGTTACTAGTTATACAATTTCAATCAATAATACTAGTGTTGCTAGTTATTAAACTTCAATCAGTAATACTAGTGTTACTAGTTGTACAACTTCAAACAGTACTACTAAAGTTGAGTTACTAGTTATACAACTTCAATCAGTAATATTAGTGTTACTAGTTATACAACTTCAATAAGTAACACTAGTGTTACTAGTTGTACAATTTCAATCAGTAATACTAGTGTTACTAGTTATACTTTCTCCCTCAGTAATACCCTGTTGTACTTAGTTTTCCGTTCGCTGCAACTCAAATCGGATGATTACGGGCTGAAATCCCTCTAATCTTCTGATGATTCGCTACAATTCAACAAGTACAATATATTCATTACCAATACGTCCTAATTTATCCATTAAGCATGGTTAAAACAATAAACCGTAGATGCGACCTTTGGAATTCTATATCTACTCCTTTGAAACAAATTCGCCGTAGTCAAAATGTATGGTTATGTTATTGATCATTGTTTCTTGCGAAAGAATATAAAACACACAATCAACTTTAGTCAGTATAACTAGTATTACTAGTGATGCAACTTCAATTAGTAACACGAGTAATTCTAGTTATATTAAGTATTCCCAATTGTACAATGTTATCCTACCACTATGATTCAACTACTGTATTCCATTCATTACCAGTGCATAGGTACTAATCATCCAAGAAATCATGGTTAGAGAAAGAATGTGCATACCAAATTAATTATTTTTCAATCAGTAATACTAGTGTTACTAGTTATACAATTTCAATCAATAATACTAGTGTTGCTAGTTATTAAACTTCAATCAGTAATACTAGTGTTACTAGTTGTACAACTTCAAACAGTACTACTAAAGTTGAGTTACTAGTTATACAACTTCAATCAGTAATATTAGTGTTACTAGTTATACAACTTCAATAAGTAACACTAGTGTTACTAGTTGTACAATTTCAATCAGTAATACTAGTGTTACTAGTTATACTTTCTCCCTCAGTAATACCCTGTTGTACTTAGTTTTCCGTTCGCTGCAACTCAAATCGGATGATTACGGGCTTAAATCCCTCTAATCTTCTGATGATTCGCTACAATTCAACAAGTACAATATATTCATTACCAATACGTCCTAATTTGTCCATTAAGCATGGTTAAAACAATAAACCGTAGATGCGACCTTTGGAATTCCATATCTACTCCTTTGAAACAAATTCGCCGTAGTCAAAATGTATGGTTATGTTATTGATCATTGTTTCTTGCGAAAGAATATAAAACACACAATCAACTTTAGTCAGTATAACTAGTATTACTTGTGATGCAACTTCAATTAGTAACACGAGTAATTCTAGTTATATTAAGTATTCCCAATTGTACAATGTTATCCTACCACTATGATTCAACTACTGTATTCCATTCATTACCAGTGCATAGGTACTAATCATCCAAGAAATCATGGTTAGAGAACGAATGTGCATACCAAATTAATTATTTTTCAATCAGTAATACTAGTGTTACTAGTTATACAATTTCAATCAATAATACTAGTGTTGCTAGTTATTAAACTTCAATCAGTAATACTAGTGTTACTAGTTGTACAACTTCAAACAATACTACTAAAGTTGAGTTACTAGTTATACAACTTCAATCAGTAATATTAGTGTTACTAGTTATACAACTTCAATAAGTAACACTAGTGTTACTAGTTGTACAATTTCAATCAGTAATACTAGTGTTACTAGTTATACTTTCTCCCTCAGTAATACCCAGTTGTACTTAGTTTTCCGTTCGCTGCAACTCAAATCGGATGATTCCGGGCTGAAATCCCTCTAATCTTCTGATGATTCGCTACAATTCAACAAGTACAATACATTCAGTACCTAATTTGTCCATTAAGCATGGTTAAAACAATAAACCGTAGATGCGACCTTTGGAATTCCATATCTACTCCTTTGAAACAAATTCGCCGTAGTCAAAATGTATGGTTATGTTATTGATCATTGTTTCTTGCGAAAGAATATAAAACACACAATCAACTTTAGTCAGTATAACTAGTATTACTAGTGATGCAACTTCAATTAGTAACACGAGTAATTCTAGTTATATTAAGTATTTCCAATTGTACAATGTTATCCTACCACTATGATTCAACTACTATATTCCATTCATTACCAATGCATAGATACTAATAATCCAGGAAATCATGGTTAGAGAACGAATGTGCATACCAAATTAATGATTTTTCAATCAGTAATACTAGTGTTACTAGTTATACAATTTCAATCAATAATACTAGTGTTACTAGTTATTAAACTTTAATCAGTAATACTAGTGTTACTAGTTGTACAACTTCAATCAGTACTACTAAATTTGAGTTACTAGTTATAGAACTTCAATCAGAAATATTAGTGTTACTAGTTATACAACTTCAATAAGTAATACTAGTGTTACTAGTTGTACAATTTCAATCAATAATACTAGTGTTACTACTTATACTTTCTCCCTCAGTTATACCCAGTTGTACTTAGTTCTCCGTTCGCTGCAACTCAGATCGGATGATTTTGGGCTGAAATCCCTCTAATCTTCTGATGATTGCTACAATTCAACAACTACAATACATTCATTACCAATACGTCCTAATTTGTCCATTAAGCATGGTTAAAACAATAAACCGTAGATGCGACCTTTGGAATTCCATATCTACTCCTTTGAACCAAATTCGCCGTAGTCAAAATGTATGGTTATGTTATTGCTCATTGTTTCTTGCGAAAGAATATAAAACACACCATCAACTTCAGTCAGTATAACTAGTATTACTAGTGATGCAACTTCAATTAGTAACACTAGTAATACTAGTTATATTAAGTATTCCCAATTGTACAATGTTATCCTACCACTATGATTCAACTACTATATTCCATTCATTACCAATGCATAGGTACTAATCATCCAGGAAATCATGGTTAGAGAACGAATGTGCATACCAAATTAATGATTTTTCAATCATTAATACTAGTGTTACTAGTTATACAATTTCAATCAATAATACTAGTGTTACTAGTTATTAAACTTCAATCAGTAATACTAGTGTTACTAGTTGAACAACTTCAATCAGTACTACTAAATTTGAGTTACTAGTTATACAACTTCAATCAGAAATATTAGTGTTACTAGTTATACAACTTCAATAAGTAATACTAGTGTTACTAGTTGTTCAATTTCAATCAGTAATACTAGTGTTACTACTTATACTTTCTCCCTCAGTTATACCCAGTTGTACTTAGTTCTCCGTTCAATACAACTCAGATCGGATGATTTTGGGCTGAAATCCCTCTAATCTTCTGATGATTGCTACAATTCAACAACTACAATACATTCATTACCAATACGTCCTAATTTGTCTATTAAGCATGGTAAAACAATAAACCGTAGATGCGACCATTGGAATTCCATATCTACTCTTTTGAAACAAATTCGCCGTAGTCAAAATGTATGGTTATGTTATTGCTCATTGTTTCTTGCGAAAGAATATAAAACACACCATCAACTTCAGTCAGTATAACTAGTATTACTAGTGATGCAACTTCAATTAGTAACACTAGTAATACTAGTTATATTAAGTATTCCCAATTGTACAATGTTATCCTACCACTATGATTCAACTACTATATTCCATTCATTACCAATGCATAGGTACTAATCATCCAGGAAATCATGGTTAGAGAACGAATGTGCATACCAAATTAATGATTTTTCAATCAGTAATACTAGTGTTACTAGTTATACAATTTCAATCAATAATACTAGTGTTACTAGTTATTAAACTTCAATCAGTAATACTAGTGTTACTAGTTGAACAACTTCAATCAGTACTACTAAATTTGAGTTACTAGTTATACAACTTCAATCAGAAATATTAGTGTTACTAGTTATACAACTTCAATAAGTAATACTAGTGTTACTAGTTGTACAATTTCAATTGAGTAATACTAGTGTTACTACTTATACTTTCTCCCTCAGTTATACCCAGTTGTACTTAGTTCTCCGTTCAATACAACTCAGATCGGATGATTTTGGGCTGACATCCCTCTAATCTTCTGATGATTGCTACAATTCAACAACTACAATACATTCATTACCAATACGTCCTAATTTGTCCATTAAGCATGGTTAAAACAATAAACCGTAGATGCGACCATTGGAATTCCATATCTACTCTTTTGAAACAAATTCGCCGTAGTCAAAATGTATGGTTATGTTATTGATCATTGTTTCTTGCGAAAGAATATAAAACACACAATCAACTTCAGTCAGTATAACTAGTATTACTAGTGATGCAACTTCAATTAGTAACACGAGTCATTCTAGTTATATTAAGTATTCCCAATTGTACAATGTTATGCTACCACTATGATTCAACTACTGTATTCCATTCATTACCAGTGCATAGGTACTAATCATCCAAGAAATCATGGTTAGAGAAAGAATGTGCATACCAAATTAATTATTTTTCAATCAGTAATACTAGTGTTACTAGTTATACAATTTCAATCAATAATACTAGTGTTGCTAGTTATTAAACTTCAATCAGTAATACTAGTGTTACTAGTTGTACAACTTCAAACAGTACTACTAAAGTTGAGTTACTAGTTATACAACTTCAATCAGTAATATTAGTGTTACTAGTTATACAACTTCAATAAGTAACACTAGTGTTACTAGTTGTACAATTTCAATCAGTAATACTAGTGTTACTAGTTATACTTTCTCCCTCAGTAATACCCTGTTGTACTTAGTTTTCCGTTCGCTGCAACTCAAATCGGATGATTACGGGCTGAAATCCCTCTAATCTTCTGATGATTCGCTACAATTCAACAAGTACAATATATTCATTACCAATACGTCCTAATTTATCCATTAAGCATGGTTAAAACAATAAACCGTAGATGCGACCTTTGGAATTCCATATCTACTCCTTTGAAACAAATTCGCCGTAGTCAAAATGTATGGTTATGTTATTGATCATTGTTTCTTGCGAAAGAATATAAAACACACAATCAACTTTAGTCAGTATAACTAGTATTACTAGTGATGCAACTTCAATTAGTAACACGAGTAATTCTAGTTATATTAAGTATTCCCAATTGTACAATGTTATCCTACCACTATGATTCAACTACTGTATTCCATTCATTACCAGTGCATAGGTACTAATCATCCAAGAAATCATGGTTAGAGAAAGAATGTGCATACCAAATTAATTATTTTTCAATCAGTAATACTAGTGTTACTAGTTATACAATTTCAATCAATAATACTAGTGTTGCTAGTTATTAAACTTCAATCAGTAATACTAGTGTTACTAGTTGTACAACTTCAAACAGTACTACTAAAGTTGAGTTACTAGTTATACAACTTCAATCAGTAATATTAGTGTTACTAGTTATACAACTTCAATAAGTAACACTAGTGTTACTAGTTGTACAATTTCAATCAGTAATACTAGTGTTACTAGTTATACTTTCTCCCTCAGTAATACCCTGTTGTACTTAGTTTTCCGTTCGCTGCAACTCAAATCGGATGATTACGGGCTTAAATCCCTCTAATCTTCTGATGATTCGCTACAATTCAACAAGTACAATATATTCATTACCAATACGTCCTAATTTGTCCATTAAGCATGGTTAAAACAATAAACCGTAGATGCGACCTTTGGAATTCCATATCTACTCCTTTGAAACAAATTCGCCGTAGTCAAAATGTATGGTTATGTTATTGATCATTGTTTCTTGCGAAAGAATATAAAACACACAATCAACTTTAGTCAGTATAACTAGTATTACTTGTGATGCAACTTCAATTAGTAACACGAGTAATTCTAGTTATATTAAGTATTCCCAATTGTACAATGTTATCCTACCACTATGATTCAACTACTGTATTCCATTCATTACCAGTGCATAGGTACTAATCATCCAAGAAATCATGGTTAGAGAACGAATGTGCATACCAAATTAATTATTTTTCAATCAGTAATACTAGTGTTACTAGTTATACAATTTCAATCAATAATACTAGTGTTGCTAGTTATTAAACTTCAATCAGTAATACTAGTGTTACTAGTTGTACAACTTCAAACAATACTACTAAAGTTGAGTTACTAGTTATACAACTTCAATCAGTAATATTAGTGTTACTAGTTATACAACTTCAATAAGTAACACTAGTGTTACTAGTTGTACAATTTCAATCAGTAATACTAGTGTTACTAGTTATACTTTCTCCCTCAGTTATACCCAGTTGTACTTAGTTCTCCGTTCAATACAACTCAGATCGGATGATTTTGGGCTGAAATCCCTCTAATCTTCTGATGATTGCTACAATTCAACAACTACAATACATTCATTACCAATACGTCCTAATTTGTCTATTAAGCATGGTTAAAACAATAAACCGTAGATGCGACCATTGGAATTCCATATCTACTCTTTTGAAACAAATTCGCCGTAGTCAAAATGTATGGTTATGTTATTGCTCATTGTTTCTTGCGAAAGAATATAAAACACACCATCAACTTCAGTCAGTATAACTAGTATTACTAGTGATGCAACTTCAATTAGTAACACTAGTAATACTAGTTATATTAAGTATTCCCAATTGTACAATGTTATCCTACCACTATGATTCAACTACTATATTCCATTCATTACCAATGCATAGATACTAATAATCCAGGAAATGATGGTTAGAGAACGAATGTGCATACCAAATTAATGATTTTTCAATCAGTAATACTAGTGTTACTAGTTATACAATTTCAATCAATAATACTAGTGTTACTAGTTATTAAACTTTAATCAGTAATACTAGTGTTACTAGTTGAACAACTTCAATCAGTACTACTAAATTTGAGTTACTAGTTATAGAACTTCAATCAGAAATATTAGTGTTACTAGTTATACAACTTCAATAAGTAATACTAGTGTTACTAGTTGTACAATTTCAATCAATAATACTAGTGTTACTACTTATACTTTCTCCCTCAGTTATACCCAGTTGTACTTAGTTCTCCGTTCGCTGCAACTCAGATCGGATGATTTTGGGCTGAAATCCCTCTAATCTTCTGATGATTCGCTACAATTCAACAACTACAATACATTCATTACCAATACGTCCTAATTTGTCCATTAAGCATGGTTAAAACAATAAACCGTAGATGCGACCTTTGGAATTCCATATCTACTCCTTTGAACCAAATTCGCCGTAGTCAAAATGTATGGTTATGTTATTGCTCATTGTTTCTTGCGAAAGAATATAAAACACACCATCAACTTCAGTCAGTATAACTAGTATTACTAGTGATGCAACTTCAATTAGTAACACTAGTAATACTAGTTATATTAAGTATTCCCAATTGTACAATGTTATCCTACCACTATGATTCAACTACTATATTCCATTCATTACCAATGCATAGGTACTAATCATCCAGGAAATCATGGTTAGAGAACGAATGTGCATACCAAATTAATGATTTTTCAATCATTAATACTAGTGTTATTAGTTATACAATTTCAATCAATAATATTAGTGTTACTAGTTATTAAACTTCAATCAGTAATACTAGTGTTACTAGTTGAACAACTTCAATCAGTACTACTAAATTTGAGTTACTAGTTATACAACTTCAATCAGAAATATTAGTGTTACTAGTTATACAACTTCAATAAGTAATACTAGTGTTACTAGTTGTACAATTTCAATTGAGTAATACTAGTGTTACTACTTATACTTTCTCCCTCAGTTATACCCAGTTGTACTTAGTTCTCCGTTCAATACAACTCAGATCGGATGATTTTGGGCTGAAATCCCTCTAATCTTCTGATGATTGCTACAATTCAACAACTACAATACATTCATTACCAATACGTCCTAATTTGTCCATTAAGCATGGTTAAAACAATAAACCGTAGATGCGACCATTGGAATTCCATATCTACTCTTTTGAAACAAATTCGCCGTAGTCAAAATGTATGGTTATGTTATTGATCATTGTTTCTTGCGAAAGAATATAAAACACACAATCAACTTCAGTCAGTATAACTAGTATTACTAGTGATGCAACTTCAATTAGTAACACGAGTCATTCTAGTTATATTAAGTATTCCCAATTGTACAATGTTATGCTACCACTATGATTCAACTACTGTATTCCATTCATTACCAGTGCATAGGTACTAATCATCCAAGAAATCATGGTTAGAGAAAGAATGTGCATACCAAATTAATTATTTTTCAATCAGTAATACTAGTGTTACAAGTTATACAATTTCAATCAATAATACTAGTGTTACTAGTTATTAAACTTCAATTAGTAATACTAGTGTTACTAGTTGTACAACTTCAAAAAGTACTACTAAAGTTGAGTTACTAGTTATACAACTTCAATCAGTAATATTAGTGTTACTAGTTATACAACTTCAATAAGTAACACTAGTGTTACTAGTTGTACAATTTCAATCAGTAATACTAGTGTTACTAGATATATTTCTCCCTTAGTAATACCCATTTGTACTTAGTTTTCCGTTCGCTGCAACTCAAATCGGATGATTCCGGGCTGAAATCCCTCTAATCTTCTGATGATTTGCTACAATTCAACAAGTACAATACATTTAGTACCAATACGTCCTAATTTGTCCATTAAGCATGGTTAAAACAATAAACCGTAGATGCGACCTTTGGAATTCCATATCTACTCCTTTGAAACAAATTCGCCGTAGTCAAAATGTATGGTTATGTTATTGATCATTGTTTCTTGCGAAAGAATATAAAACACACAATCAACTTTAGTCAGTATAACTAGTATTACTAGTGATGCAACTTCAATTAGTAACACGAGTAATTCTAGTTATATTAAGTATTCCCAATTGTACAATGTTATCCTACCACTATGATTCAACTACTGTATTCCATTCATTACCAGTGCATAGGTACTAATCATCCAAGAAATCATGGTTAGAGAAAGAATGTGCATACCAAATTAATTATTTTTCAATCAGTAATACTAGTGTTACTAGTTATACAATTTCAATCAATAATACTAGTGTTGCTAGTTATTAAACTTCAATCAGTAATACTAGTGTTACTAGTTGTACAACTTCAAACAATACTACTAAAGTTGAGTTACTAGTTATACAACTTCAATCAGTAATATTAGTGTTACTAGTTATACAACTTCAATAAGTAACACTAGTGTTACTAGTTGTACAATTTCAATCAGTAATACTAGTGTTACTAGTTATACTTTCTCCCTCAGTAATACCCTGTTGTACTTAGTTTTCCGTTCGCTGCAACTCAAATCGGATGATTACGGGCTGAAATCCCTCTAATCTTCTGATGATTCGCTACAATTCAACAAGTACAATATATTCATTACCAATACGTCCTAATTTGTCCATTAAGCATGGTTAAAACAATAAACCGTAGATGCGACCTTTGGAATTCCATATCTACTCCTTTGAAACAAATTCGCCGTAGTCAAAATGTATGGTTATGTTATTGATCATTGTTTCTTGCGAAAGAATATAAAACACACAATCAACTTTAGTCAGTATAACTAGTATTACTTGTGATGCAACTTCAATTAGTAACACGAGTAATTCTAGTTATATTAAGTATTCCCAATTGTACAATGTTATCCTACCACTATGATTCAACTACTGTATTCCATTCATTACCAGTGCATAGGTACTAATCATCCAAGAAATCATGGTTAGAGAACGAATGTGCATACCAAATTAATTATTTTTCAATCAGTAATACTAGTGTTACTAGTTATACAATTTCAATCAATAATACTAGTGTTGCTAGTTATTAAACTTCAATCAGTAATACTAGTGTTACTAGTTGTACAACTTTAAACAATACTACTAAAGTTGAGTTACTAGTTATACAACTTCAATCAGTAATATTAGTGTTACTAGTTATACAACTTCAATAAGTAACACTAGTGTTACTAGTTGTACAATTTCAATCAGTAATACTAGTGTTACTAGTTATACTTTCTCCCTCAGTTATACCCAGTTGTACTTAGTTCTCCGTTCAATACAACTCAGATCGGATGATTTTGGGCTGAAATCCCTCTAATCTTCTGATGATTGCTACAATTCAACAACTACAATACATTCATTACCAATACGTCCTAATTTGTCTATTAAGCATGGTTAAAACAATAAACCGTAGATGCGACCATTGGAATTCCATATCTACTCTTTTGAAACAAATTCGCCGTAGTCAAAATGTATGGTTATGTTATTGCTCATTGTTTCTTGCGAAAGAATATAAAACACACCATCAACATCAGTCAGTATAACTAGTATTACTAGTGATGCAACTTCAATTAGTAACACTAGTAATACTAGTTATATTAAGTATTCCCAATTGTACAATGTTATCCTACCACTATGATTCAACTACTATATTCCATTCATTACCAATGCATAGATACTAATAATCCAGGAAATGATGGTTAGAGAACGAATGTGCATACCAAATTAATGATTTTTCAATCAGTAATACTAGTGTTACTAGTTATACAATTTCAATCAATAATACTAGTGTTACTAGTTATTAAACTTTAATCAGTAATACTAGTGTTACTAGTTGAACAACTTCAATCAGTACTACTAAATTTGAGTTACTAGTTATAGAACTTCAATCAGAAATATTAGTGTTACTAGTTATACAACTTCAATAAGTAATACTAGTGTTACTAGTTGTACAATTTCAATCAATAATACTAGTGTTACTACTTATACTTTCTCCCTCAGTTATACCCAGTTGTACTTAGTTCTCCGTTCGCTGCAACTCAGATCGGATTATTTTGGGCTGAAATCCCTCTAATCTTCTGATGATTCGCTACAATTCAACAACTACAATACATTCATTACCAATACGTCCTAATTTGTCCATTAAGCATGGTTAAAACAATAAACCGTAGATGCGACCTTTGGAATTCCATATCTACTCCTTTGAAC
The DNA here is from genome assembly GCA_963922655.1 of Cardamine chenopodiifolia. Classification (NCBI taxonomy): domain Eukaryota; kingdom Viridiplantae; phylum Streptophyta; class Magnoliopsida; order Brassicales; family Brassicaceae; genus Cardamine; species Cardamine chenopodiifolia. The sequence continues at coordinate 14,072,985 of OZ000490.1, read as the reverse complement.
CAAATTCGCCGTAGTCAAAATGTATGGTTATGTTATTGCTCATTGTTTCTTGCGAAAGAATATAAAACACACCATCAACTTCAGTCAGTATAACTAGTATTACTAGTGATGCAACTTCAATTAGTAACACTAGTAATACTAGTTATATTAAGTATTCCCAATTGTACAATGTTATCCTACCACTATGATTCAACTACTATATTCCATTCATTACCAATGCATAGGTACTAATCATCCAGGAAATCATGGTTAGAGAACGAATGTGCATACCAAATTAATGATTTTTCAATCATTAATACTAGTGTTACTAGTTATACAATTTCAATCAATAATACTAGTGTTACTAGTTATTAAACTTCAATCAGTAATACTAGTGTTACTAGTTGAACAACTTCAATCAGTACTACTAAATTTGAGTTACTAGTTATACAACTTCAATCAGAAATATTAGTGTTACTAGTTATACAACTTCAATAAGTAATACTAGTGTTACTAGTTGTACAATTTCAATTGAGTAATACTAGTGTTACTACTTATACTTTCTCCCTCAGTTATACCCAGTTGTACTTAGTTCTCCGTTCAATACAACTCAGATCGGATGATTTTGGGCTGAAATCCCTCTAATCTTCTGATGATTGCTACAATTCAACAACTACAATACATTCATTACCAATACGTCCTAATTTGTCCATTAAGCATGGTTAAAACAATAAACCGTAGATGCGACCATTGGAATTCCATATCTACTCTTTTGAAACAAATTCGCCGTAGTCAAAATGTATGGTTATGTTATTGATCATTGTTTCTTGCGAAAGAATATAAAACACACAATCAACTTCAGTCAGTATAACTAGTATTACTAGTGATGCAACTTCAATTAGTAACATGAGTCATTCTAGTTATATTAAGTATTCCCAATTGTACAATGTTATGCTACCACTATGATTCAACTACTGTATTCCATTCATTACCAGTGCATAGGTACTAATCATCCAAGAAATCATGGTTAGAAAAAGAATGTGCATACCAAATTAATTATTTTTCAATCAGTAATACTAGTGTTACAAGTTATACAATTTCAATCAATAATACTAGTGTTACTAGTTATTAAACTTCAATTAGTAATACTAGTGTTACTAGTTGTACAACTTCAAAAAGTACTACTAAAGTTGAGTTACTAGTTATACAACTTCAATCAGTAATATTAGTGTTACTAGTTATACAACTTCAATAAGTAACACTAGTGTTACTAGTTGTACAATTTCAATCAGTAATACTAGTGTTACTAGATATATTTCTCCCTTAGTAATACCCATTTGTACTTAGTTTTCCGTTCGCTGGAACTCAAATCGGATGATTCCGGGCTGAAATCCCTCTAATCTTCTGATGATTCGCTACAATTCAACAAGTACAATACATTTAGTACCAATACGTCCTAATTTGTCCATTAAGCATGGTTAAAACAATAAACCGTAGATGCGACCTTTGGAATTCCATATCTACTCCTTTGAAACAAATTCGACGTAGTCAAAATGTATGGTTATGTTATTGCTCATTGTTTCTTGCGAAAGAATATAAAACACACCATCTACTTCAGTCAGTATAACTAGTATTACTAGTGATGCAACTTCAATTAGTAACACTAGTAATACTAGTTATATTAAGTATTCCCAATTGTACAATGTTATCCTAGCACTATGATTCAACTACTATATTACATTCATTACCAATGCATAGATACTAATAATCCAGGAAGTCATGGTTAGAGAACGAATGTGCATACCAAATTAATGATTTTTCAATCAGTAATACTAGTGTTACTAGTTATACAATTTCAATCAATAATACTAGTGTTACTAGTTATTAAACTTTAATCAGTAATACTAGTGTTACTAGTTGTACAACTTCAATCAGTACTACTAAATTTGAGTTACTAGTTATAGAACTTCAATCAGAAATATTAGTGTTACTAGTTATACAACTTCAATAAGTAATACTAGTGTTACTAGTTGTACAATTTCAATCAATAATACTAGTGTTACTACTTATACTTTCTCCCTCAGTTATACCCAGTTGTACTTAGTTCTCCGTTCGCTGCAACTCAGATCGGATGATTTTGGGCTGAAATCCCTCTAATCTTCTGATGATTCGCTACAATTCAACAACTACAATACATTCATTACCAATACGTCCTAATTTGTCCATTAAGCATGGTTAAAACAATAAACCGTAGATGCGACCTTTGGAATTCCATATCTACTCCTTTGAACCAAATTCGCCGTAGTCAAAATGTATGGTTATGTTATTGCTCATTGTTTCTTGCGAAAGAATATAAAACACACCATCAACTTCAGTCAGTATAACTAGTATTACTAGTGATGCAACTTCAATTAGTAACACTAGTAATACTAGTTATATTAAGTATTCCCAATTGTACAATGTTATCCTACCACTATGATTCAATTACTATATTCCATTCATTACCAATGCATAGGTACTAATCATCCAGGAAATCATGGTTAGAGAACGAATGTGCATACCAAATTAATGATTTTTCAATCAGTAATACTAGTGTTACTAGTTATACAATTTCAATCAATAATACTAGTGTTACTAGTTATTAAACTTCAATCAGTAATACTAGTGTTACTAGTTGAACAACTTCAATCAGTACTACTAAATTTGAGTTACTAGTTATACAACTTCAATCAGAAATATTAGTGTTACTAGTTATACAACTTCAATAAGTAATACTAGTGTTACTAGTTGTACAATTTCAATCAGTAATACTAGTGTTACTACTTATACTTTCTCCCTCAGTTATACCCAGTTGTACTTAGTTCTCCGTTCAATACAACTCAGATCGGATGATTTTGGGCTGAAATCCCTCTAATCTTCTGATGATTGCTACAATTCAACAACTACAATACATTCATTACCAATACGTCCTAATTTGTCCATTAAGCATGGTTAAAACAATAAACCGTAGATGCGACCATTGGAATTCCATATCTATTCTTTTGAAACAAATTCGCCGTAGTCAAAATGTATGGTTATGTTATTGATCATTGTTTCTTGCGAAAGAATATAAAACACACAATCAACTTTAGTCAGTATAACTAGTATTACTTGTGATGCAACTTCAATTAGTAACACGAGTAATTCTAGTTATATTAAGTATTCCCAATTGTACAATGTTATCCTACCACTATGATTCAACTACTGTATTCCATTCATTACCAGTGCATAGGTACTAATCATCCAAGAAATCATGGTTAGAGAAAGAATGTGCATACCAAATTAATTATTTTTCAATCAGTAATACTAGTGTTACTAGTTATACAATTTCAATCAATAATACTAGTGTTGCTAGTTATTAAACTTCAATCAGTAATACTAGTGTTACTAGTTGTACAACTTCAAACAGTACTACTAAAGTTGAGTTACTAGTTATACAACTTCAATCAGTAATATTAGTGTTACTAGTTATACAACTTCAATAAGTAACACTAGTGTTACTAGTTGTACAATTTCAATCAGTAATACTAGTGTTACTAGTTATACTTTCTCCCTCAGTAATACCCTGTTGTACTTAGTTTTCCGTTCGCTGCAACTCAAATCGGATGATTACGGGCTGAAATCCCTCTAATCTTCTGATGATTTGCTACAATTCAACAAGTACAATATATTCATTACCAATACGTCCTAATTTGTCCATTAAGCATGGTTAAAACAATAAACCGTAGATGCGACCTTTGGAATTCCATATCTACTCCTTTGAAACAAATTCGCCGTAGTCAAAATGTATGGTTATGTTATTGATCATTGTTTCTTGCGAAAGAATATAAAACACACAATCAACTTTAGTCAGTATAACTAGTATTACTTGTGATGCAACTTCAATTAGTAACACGAGTAATTCTAGTTATATTAAGTATTCCCAATTGTACAATGTTATCCTACCACTATGATTCAACTACTGTATTCCATTCATTACCAGTGCATAGGTACTAATCATCCAAGAAATCATGGTTAGAGAACGAATGTGCATACCAAATTAATTATTTTTCAATCAGTAATACTAGTGTTACTAGTTATAAAATTTCAATCAATAATACTAGTGTTGCTAGTTATTAAACTTCAATCAGTAATACTAGTGTTACTAGTTGTACAACTTCAAACAATACTACTAAAGTTGAGTTACTAGTTATACAACTTCAATCAGTAATATTAGTGTTACTAGTTATACAACTTCAATAAGTAACACTAGTGTTACTAGTTGTACAATTTCAATCAGTAATACTAGTGTTACTAGTTATACTTTCTCCCTCAGTAATACCCAGTTGTACTTAGTTTTCCGTTCGCTGCAACTCAAATCGGATGATTCCGGGCTGAAATCCCTCTAATCTTCTGATGATTCGCTACAATTCAACAAGTACAATACATTCAGTACCTAATTTGTCCATTAAGCATGGTTAAAACAATAAACCGTAGATGCGACCTTTGGAATTCCATATCTACTCCTTTGAAACAAATTCGCCGTAGTCAAAATGTATGGTTATGTTATTGATCATTGTTTCTTGCGAAAGAATATAAAACACACAATCAACTTTAGTCAGTATAACTAGTATTACTAGTGATGCAACTTCAATTAGTAACACGAGTAATTCTAGTTATATTAAGTATTTCCAATTGTACAATGTTATCCTACCACTATGATTCAACTACTATATTCCATTCATTACCAATGCATAGATACTAATAATCCAGGAAATCATGGTTAGAGAACGAATGTGCATACCAAATTAATGATTTTTCAATCAGTAATACTAGTGTTACTAGTTATACAATTTCAATCAATAATACTAGTGTTACTAGTTATTAAACTTTAATCAGTAATACTAGTGTTACTAGTTGAACAACTTCAATCAGTACTACTAAATTTGAGTTACTAGTTATAGAACTTCAATCAGAAATATTAGTGTTACTAGTTATACAACTTCAATAAGTAATACTAGTGTTACTAGTTGTACAATTTCAATCAATAATACTAGTGTTACTACTTATACTTTCTCCCTCAGTTATACCCAGTTGTACTTAGTTCTCCGTTCGCTGCAACTCAGATCGGATTATTTTGGGCTGAAATCCCTCTAATCTTCTGATGATTCGCTACAATTCAACAACTACAATACATTCATTACCAATACGTCCTAATTTGTCCATTAAGCATGGTTAAAACAATAAACCGTAGATGCGACCTTTGGAATTCCATATCTACTCCTTTGAACCAAATTCGCCGTAGTCAAAATGTATGGTTATGTTATTGCTCATTGTTTCTTGCGAAAGAATATAAAACACACCATCAACTTCAGTCAGTATAACTAGTATTACTAGTGATGCAACTTCAATTAGTAACACTAGTAATACTAGTTATATTAAGTATTCCCAATTGTACAATGTTATCCTACCACTATGATTCAACTACTATATTCCATTCATTACCAATGCATAGGTACTAATCATCCAGGAAATCATGGTTAGAGAACGAATGTGCATACCAAATTAATGATTTTTCAATCATTAATACTAGTGTTACTAGTTATACAATTTCAATCAATAATACTAGTGTTACTAGTTATTAAACTTCAATCAGTAATACTAGTGTTACTAGTTGAACAACTTCAATCAGTACTACTAAATTTGAGTTACTAGTTATACAACTTCAATCAGAAATATTAGTGTTACTAGTTATACAACTTCAATAAGTAATACTAGTGTTACTAGTTGTACAATTTCAATTGAGTAATACTAGTGTTACTACTTATACTTTCTCCCTCAGTTATACCCAGTTGTACTTAGTTCTCCGTTCAATACAACTCAGATCGGATGATTTTGGGCTGAAATCCCTCTAATCTTCTGATGATTGCTACAATTCAACAACTACAATACATTCATTACCAATACGTCCTAATTTGTCCATTAAGCATGGTTAAAACAATAAACCGTAGATGCGACCATTGGAATTCCATATCTACTCTTTTGAAACAAATTCGCCGTAGTCAAAATGTATGGTTATGTTATTGATCATTGTTTCTTGCGAAAGAATATAAAACACACAATCAACTTCAGTCAGTATAACTAGTATTACTAGTGATGCAACTTCAATTAGTAACATGAGTCATTCTAGTTATATTAAGTATTCCCAATTGTACAATGTTATGCTACCACTATGATTCAACTACTGTATTCCATTCATTACCAGTGCATAGGTACTAATCATCCAAGAAATCATGGTTAGAGAAAGAATGTGCATACCAAATTAATTATTTTTCAATCAGTAATACTAGTGTTACAAGTTATACAATTTCAATCAATAATACTAGTGTTACTAGTTATTAAACTTCAATTAGTAATACTAGTGTTACTAGTTGTACAACTTCAAAAAGTACTACTAAAGTTGAGTTACTAGTTATACAACTTCAATCAGTAATATTAGTGTTACTAGTTATACAACTTCAATAAGTAACACTAGTGTTACTAGTTGTACAATTTCAATCAGTAATACTAGTGTTACTAGATATATTTCTCCCTTAGTAATACCCATTTGTACTTAGTTTTCCGTTCGCTGGAACTCAAATCGGATGATTCCGGGCTGAAATCCCTCTAATCTTCTGATGATTCGCTACAATTCAACAAGTACAATACATTTAGTACCAATACGTCCTAATTTGTCCATTAAGCATGGTTAAAACAATAAACCGTAGATGCGACCTTTGGAATTCCATATCTACTCCTTTGAAACAAATTCGACGTAGTCAAAATGTATGGTTATGTTATTGCTCATTGTTTCTTGCGAAAGAATATAAAACACACCATCTACTTCAGTCAGTATAACTAGTATTACTAGTGATGCAACTTCAATTAGTAACACTAGTAATACTAGTTATATTAAGTATTCCCAATTGTACAATGTTATCCTAGCACTATGATTCAACTACTATATTACATTCATTACCAATGCATAGATACTAATAATCCAGGAAGTCATGGTTAGAGAACGAATGTGCATACCAAATTAATGATTTTTCAATCAGTAATACTAGTGTTACTAGTTATACAATTTCAATGAATAATACTAGTGTTACTAGTTATTAAACTTTAATCAGTAATACTAGTGTTACTAGTTGTACAACTTCAATCAGTACTACTAAATTTGAGTTACTAGTTATAGAACTTCAATCAGAAATATTAGTGTTACTAGTTATACAACTTCAATAAGTAATACTAGTGTTACTAGTTGTACAATTTCAATCAATAATACTAGTGTTACTACTTATACTTTCTCCCTCAGTTATACCCAGTTGTACTTAGTTCTCCGTTCGCTGCAACTCAGATCGGATGATTTTGGGCTGAAATCCCTCTAATCTTCTGATGATTCGCTACAATTCAACAACTACAATACATTCATTACCAATACGTCCTAATTTGTCCATTAAGCATGGTTAAAACAATAAACCGTAGATGCGACCTTTGGAATTCCATATCTACTCCTTTGAACCAAATTCGCCGTAGTCAAAATGTATGGTTATGTTATTGCTCATTGTTTCTTGCGAAAGAATATAAAACACACCATCAACTTCAGTCAGTATAACTAGTATTACTAGTGATGCAACTTCAATTAGTAACACTAGTAATACTAGTTATATTAAGTATTCCCAATTGTACAATGTTATCCTACCACTATGATTCAACTACTATATTCCATTCATTACCAATGCATAGGTACTAATCATCCAGGAAATCATGGTTAGAGAACGAATGTGCATACCAAATTAATGATTTTTCAATCAGTAATACTAGTGTTACTAGTTATACAATTTCAATCAATAATACTAGTGTTACTAGTTATTAAACTTCAATCAGTAATACTAGTGTTACTAGTTGAACAACTTCAATCAGTACTACTAAATTTGAGTTACTAGTTATACAACTTCAATCAGAAATATTAGTGTTACTAGTTATACAACTTCAATAAGTAATACTAGTGTTACTAGTTGTACAATTTCAATCAGTAATACTAGTGTTACTACTTATACTTTCTCCCTCAGTTATACCCAGTTGTACTTAGTTCTCCGTTCAATACAACTCAGATCGGATGATTTTGGGCTGAAATCCCTCTAATCTTCTGATGATTGCTACAATTCAACAACTACAATACATTCATTACCAATACGTCCTAATTTGTCCATTAAGCATGGTTAAAACAATAAACCGTAGATGCGACCATTGGAATTCCATATCTATTCTTTTGAAACAAATTCGCCGTAGTCAAAATGTATGGTTATGTTATTGATCATTGTTTCTTGCGAAAGAATATAAAACACACAATCAACTTTAGTCAGTATAACTAGTATTACTTGTGATGCAACTTCAATTAGTAACACGAGTAATTCTAGTTATATTAAGTATTCCCAATTGTACAATGTTATCCTACCACTATGATTCAACTACTGTATTCCATTCATTACCAGTGCATAGGTACTAATCATCCAAGAAATCATGGTTAGAGAAAGAATGTGCATACCAAATTAATTATTTTTCAATCAGTAATACTAGTGTTACTAGTTATACAATTTCAATCAATAATACTAGTGTTGCTAGTTATTAAACTTCAATCAGTAATACTAGTGTTACTAGTTGTACAACTTCAAACAGTACTACTAAAGTTGAGTTACTAGTTATACAACTTCAATCAGTAATATTAGTGTTACTAGTTATACAACTTCAATAAGTAACACTAGTGTTACTAGTTGTACAATTTCAATCAGTAATACTAGTGTTACTAGTTATACTTTCTCCCTCAGTAATACCCTGTTGTACTTAGTTTTCCGTTCGCTGCAACTCAAATCGGATGATTACGGGCTGAAATCCCTCTAATCTTCTGATGATTCGCTACAATTCAACAAGTACAATATATTCATTACCAATACGTCCTAATTTGTCCATTAAGCATGGTTAAAACAATAAACCGTAGATGCGACCTTTGGAATTCCATATCTACTCCTTTGAAACAAATTCGCCGTAGTCAAAATGTATGGTTATGTTATTGATCATTGTTTCTTGCGAAAGAATATAAAACACACAATCAACTTTAGTCAGTATAACTAGTATTACTTGTGATGCAACTTCAATTAGTAACACGAGTAATTCTAGTTATATTAAGTATTCCCAATTGTACAATGTTATCCTACCACTATGATTCAACTACTGTATTCCATTCATTACCAGTGCATAGGTACTAATCATCCAAGAAATCATGGTTAGAGAACGAATGTGCATACCAAATTAATTATTTTTCAATCAGTAATACTAGTGTTACTAGTTATACAATTTCAATCAATAATACTAGTGTTGCTAGTTATTAAACTTCAATCAGTAATACTAGTGTTACTAGTTGTACAACTTCAAACAATACTACTAAAGTTGAGTTACTAGTTATACAACTTCAATCAGTAATATTAGTGTTACTAGTTATACAACTTCAATAAGTAACACTAGTGTTACTAGTTGTACAATTTCAATCAGTAATACTAGTGTTACTAGTTATACTTTCTCCCTCAGTAATACCCAGTTGTACTTAGTTTTCCGTTCGCTGCAACTCAAATCGGATGATTCCGGGCTGAAATCCCTCTAATCTTCTGATGATTCGCTACAATTCAACAAGTACAATACATTCAGTACCTAATTTGTCCATTAAGCATGGTTAAAACAATAAACCGTAGATGCGACCTTTGGAATTCCATATCTACTCCTTTGAAACAAATTCGCCGTAGTCAAAATGTATGGTTATGTTATTGATCATTGTTTCTTGCGAAAGAATATAAAACACACAATCAACTTTAGTCAGTATAACTAGTATTACTAGTGATGCAACTTCAATTAGTAACACGAGTAATTCTAGTTATATTAAGTATTTCCAATTGTACAATGTTATCCTACCACTATGATTCAACTACTATATTCCATTCATTACCAATGCATAGATACTAATAATCCAGGAAATCATGGTTAGAGAACGAATGTGCATACCAAATTAATGATTTTTCAATCAGTAATACTAGCGTTACTAGTTATACAATTTCAATCAATAATACTAGTGTTACTAGTTATTAAACTTTAATCAGTAATACTAGTGTCACTAGTTGTACAACTTCAATCAGTACTACTAAATTTGAGTTACTAGTTATAGAACTTCAATCAGAAATATTAGTGTTACTAGTTATACAACTTCAATAAGTAATACTAGTGTTACTAGTTGTACAATTTCAATCAATAATACTAGTGTTACTACTTATACTTTCTCCCTCAGTTATACCCAGTTGTACTTAGTTCTCCGTTCGCTGCAACTCAGATCGGATGATTTTGGGCTGAAATCCCTCTAATCTTCTGATGATTCGCTACAATTCAACAACTACAATACATTCATTACCAATACGTCCTAATTTGTCCATTAAGCATGGTTAAAACAATAAACCGTAGATGCGACCTTTGGAATTCCATATCTACTCCTTTGAACCAAATTCGCCGTAGTCAAAATGTATGGTTATGTTATTGCTCATTGTTTCTTGCGAAAGAATATAAAACACACCATCAACTTCAGTCAGTATAACTAGTATTACTAGTGATGCAACTTCAATTAGTAACACTAGTAATACTAGTTATATTAAGTATTCCCAATTGTACAATGTTATCCTACCACTATGATTCAACTACTATATTCCATTCATTACCAATGCATAGGTACTAATCATCCAGGAAATCATGGTTAGAGAACGAATGTGCATACCAAATTAATGATTTTTCAATCATTAATACTAGTGTTACTAGTTATACAATTTCAATCAATAATACTAGTGTTACTAGTTATTAAACTTTAATCAGTAATACTAGTGTTACTAGTTGTACAACTTCAATCAGTACTACTAAATTTGAGTTACTAGTTATAGAACTTCAATCAGAAATATTAGTGTTACTAGTTATACAACTTCAATAAGTAATACTAGTGTTACTAGTTGTACAATTTCAATCAGTAATACTAGTGTTACTACTTATACTTTCTCCCTCAGTTATACCCAGTTGTACTTAGTTCTCCGTTCAATACAACTCAGATCGGATGATTTTGGGCTGAAATCCCTTTAATCTTCTGATGATTGCTACAATTCAACAACTACAATACATTCATTACCAATACGTCCTAATTTGTCCATTAAGCATGGTTAAAACAATAAACCGTAGATGCGACCATTGGAATTCCATATCTACTCTTTTGAAACAAATTCGCCGTAGTCAAAATGTATGGTTATGTTATTGCTCATTGTTTCTTGCGAAAAAATATAAAACACACCATCAACTTCAGTCAGTATAACTAGTATTACTAGTGATGCAACTTCAATTAGTAACACTAGTAATACTAGTTATATTAAGTATTCCCAATTGTACAATGTTATCCTACCACTATGATTCAACTACTATATTCCATTCATTACCAATGCATAGGTACTAATCATCCAGGAAATCATGGTTAGAGAACGAATGTGCATACCAAATTAATGATTTTTCAATCAGTAATACTAGTGTTACTAGTTATACAATTTCAATCAATAATACTAGTGTTACTAGTTATTAAACTTCAATCAGTAATACTAGTGTTACTAGTTGAACAACTTCAATCAGTACTACTAAATTTGAGTTACTAGTTATACAACTTCAATCAGAAATATTAGTGTTACTAGTTATACAACTTCAATAAGTAATACTAGTGTTACTAGTTGTACAATTTCAATTGAGTAATACTAGTGTTACTACTTATACTTTCTCCCTCAGTTATACCCAGTTGTACTTAGTTCTCCGTTCAATACAACTCAGATCGGATGATTTTGGGCTGAAATCCCTCTAATCTTCTGATGATTGCTACAATTCAACAACTACAATACATTCATTACCAATACGTCCTAATTTGTCCATTAAGCATGGTTAAAACAATAAACCGTAGATGCGACCATTGGAATTCCATATCTACTCTTTTGAAACAAATTCGCCGTAGTCAAAATGTATGGTTATGTTATTGATCATTGTTTCTTGCGAAAGAATATAAAACACACAATCAACTTCAGTCAGTATAACTAGTATTACTAGTGATGCAACTTCAATTAGTAACACGAGTCATTCTAGTTATATTAAGTATTCCCAATTGTACAATGTTATCCTACCACTATGATTCAACTACTGTATTCCATTCATTACCAGTGCATAGGTACTAATCATCCAAGAAATCATGGTTAGAGAAAGAATGTGCATACCAAATTAATTATTTTTCAATCAGTAATACTAGTGTTACAAGTTATACAATTTCAATCAATAATACTAGTGTTATTAGTTATTAAACTTCAATTAGTAATACTAGTGTTACTAGTTGTACAACTTCAAACAGTACTACTAAAGTTGAGTTACTAGTTATACAACTTCAATCAGTAATATTAGTGTTACTAGTTATACAACTTCAATAAGTAACACTAGTGTTACTAGTTGTCCAATTTCAATCAGTAATACTAGTGTTACTAGATATATTTCTCCCTTAGTAATACCCATTTGTACTTAGTTTTCCGTTCGCTGCAACTCAAATCGGATGATTCCGGGCTGAAATCCCTCTAATCTTCTGATGATTCGCTACAATTCAACAAGTACAATACATTTAGTACCAATACGTCCTAATTTGTCCATTAAGCATGGTTAAAACAATAAACCGTAGATGCGACCTTTGGAATTCCATATCTACTCCTTTGAAACAAATTCGCCGTAGTCAAAATGTATGGTTATGTTATTGCTCATTGTTTCTTGCGAAAGAATATAAAACACACCATCTACTTCAGTCAGTATAACTAGTATTACTAGTGATGCAACTTCAATTAGTAACACTAGTAATACTAGTTATATTAAGTATTCCCAATTGTACAATGTTATCCTACCACTATGATTCAACTACTATATTACATTCATTACCAATGCATAGATACTATTAATCCAGGAAGTCATGGTTAGAGAACGAATGTGCATACCAAATTAATGATTTTTCAATCAGTAATACTAGTGTTACTAGTTATACAATTTCAATGAATAATACTAGTGTTACTAGTTATTAAACTTTAATCAGTAATACTAGTGTTACTAGTTGTACAACTTCAATCAGTACTACTAAATTTGAGTTACTAGTTATAGAACTTCAATCAGAAATATTAGTGTTACTAGTTATACAACTTCAATAAGTAATACTAGTGTTACTAGTTGTACAATTTCAATCAGTAATACTAGTGTTACTACTTATACTTTCTCCCTCAGTTATACCCAGTTGTACTTAGTTCTCCGTTCAATACAACTCAGATCGGATGATTTTGGGCTGAAATCCCTCTAATCTTCTGATGATTGCTACAATTCAACAACTACAATACATTCATTACCAATACGTCCTAATTTGTCCATTAAGCATGGTTAAAACAATAAACCGTAGATGCGACCATTGGAATTCCATATCTACTCTTTTGAAACAAATTCGCCGTAGTCAAAATGTATGGTTATGTTATTGCTCATTGTTTCTTGCGAAAAAATATAAAACACACCATCAACTTCAGTCAGTATAACTAGTATTACTAGTGATGCAACTTCAATTAGTAACACTAGTAATACTAGTTATATTAAGTATTCCCAATTGTACAATGTTATCCTACCACTATGATTCAACTACTATATTCCATTCATTACCAATGCATAGGTACTAATCATCCAGGAAATCATGGTTAGAGAACGAATGTGCATACCAAATTAATGATTTTTCAATCAGTAATACTAGTGTTACTAGTTATACAATTTCAATCAATAATACTAGTGTTACTAGTTATTAAACTTCAATCAGTAATACTAGTGTTACTAGTTGAACAACTTCAATCAGTACTACTAAATTTGAGTTACTAGTTATACAACTTCAATCAGAAATATTAGTGTTACTAGTTATACAACTTCAATAAGTAATACTAGTGTTACTAGTTGTACAATTTCAATTGAGTAATACTAGTGTTACTACTTATACTTTCTCCCTCAGTTATACCCAGTTGTACTTAGTTCTCCGTTCAATACAACTCAGATCGGATGATTTTGGGCTGAAATCCCTCTAATCTTCTGATGATTGCTACAATTCAACAACTACAATACATTCATTACCAATACGTCCTAATTTGTCCATTAAGCATGGTTAAAACAATAAACCGTAGATGCGACCATTGGAATTCCATATCTACTCTTTTGAAACAAATTCGCCGTAGTCAAAATGTATGGTTATGTTATTGATCATTGTTTCTTGCGAAAGAATATAAAACACACAATCAACTTCAGTCAGTATAACTAGTATTACTAGTGATGCAACTTCAATTAGTAACACGAGTCATTCTAGTTATATTAAGTATTCCCAATTGTACAATGTTATCCTACCACTATGATTCAACTACTGTATTCCATTCATTACCAGTGCATAGGTACTAATCATCCAAGAAATCATGGTTAGAGAAAGAATGTGCATACCAAATTAATTATTTTTCAATCAGTAATACTAGTGTTACAAGTTATACAATTTCAATCAATAATACTAGTGTTATTAGTTATTAAACTTCAATTAGTAATACTAGTGTTACTAGTTGTACAACTTCAAACAGTACTACTAAAGTTGAGTTACTAGTTATACAACTTCAATCAGTAATATTAGTGTTACTAGTTATACAACTTCAATAAGTAACACTAGTGTTACTAGTTGTACAATTTCAATCAGTAATACTAGTGTTACTAGATATATTTCTCCCTTAGTAATACCCATTTGTACTTAGTTTTCCGTTCGCTGCAACTCAAATCGGATGATTCCGGGCTGAAATCCCTCTAATCTTCTGATGATTCGCTACAATTCAACAAGTACAATACATTTAGTACCAATACGTCCTAATTTGTCCATTAAGCATGGTTAAAACAATAAACCGTAGATGCGACCTTTGGAATTCCATATCTACTCCTTTGAAACAAATTCGCCGTAGTCAAAATGTATGGTTATGTTATTGCTCATTGTTTCTTGCGAAAGAATATAAAACACACCATCTACTTCAGTCAGTATAACTAGTATTACTAGTGATGCAACTTCAATTAGTAACACTAGTAATACTAGTTATATTAAGTATTCCCAATTGTACAATGTTATCCTACCACTATGATTCAACTACTATATTACATTCATTACCAATGCATAGATACTATTAATCCAGGAAGTCATGGTTAGAGAACGAATGTGCATACCAAATTAATGATTTTTCAATCAGTAATACTAGTGTTACTAGTTATACAATTTCAATCAATAATACTAGTGTTACTAGTTATTAAACTTTAATCAGTAATACTAGTGTTACTAGTTGTAAAACTTCAATCAGTACTACTAAATTTGAGTTACTAGTTATAGAACTTCAATCAGAAATATTAGTGTTACTAGTTATACAACTTCAATAAGTAATACTAGTGTTACTAGTTGTACAATTTCAATCAATAATACTAGTGTTACTACTTATACTTTCTCCCTCAGTTATACCCAGTTGTACTTAGTTCTCCGTTCGCTGCAATTCAGATCGGATGATTTTGGGCTGAAATCCCTCTAATCTTCTGATGATTCGCTACAATTCAACAACTACAATACATTCATTACCAATACGTCCTAATTTGTCCATTAAGCATGGTTAAAACAATAAACCGTAGATGCGACCTTTGGAATTCCATATCTACTCCTTTGAACCAAATTCGCCGTAGTCAAAATGTATGGTTATGTTATTGCTCATTGTTTCTTGCGAAAGAATATAAAACACACCATCAACTTCAGTCAGTATAACTAGTATTACTAGTGATGCAACTTCAATTAGTAACACTAGTAATACTAGTTATATTAAGTATTCCCAATTGTACAATGTTATCCTACCACTATGATTCAACTACTATATTCCATTCATTACCAATGCATAGGTACTAATCATCCAGGAAATCATGGTTAGAGAACGAATGTGCATACCAAATTAATGATTTTTCAATTAGTAATACTATTGTTACTAGTTATACAATTTCAATCAATAATACTAGTGTTACTAGTTATTAAACTTCAATCAGTAATACTAGTGTTACTAGTTGAACAACTTCAATCAGTACTACTAAATTTGAGTTACTAGTTATACAACTTCAATCAGAAATATTAGTGTTACTAGTTATACAACTTCAATAAGTAATACTAGTGTTACTAGTTGTACAATTTCAATCAGTAATACTAGTGTTACTACTTATACTTTCTCCCTCAGTTATACCCAGTTGTACTTAGTTCTCCGTTCAATACAACTCAGATCGGATGATTTTGGGCTGAAATCCCTCTAATCTTCTGATGATTGCTACAATTCAACAACTACAATACATTCATTACCAATACGTCCTAATTTGTCCATTAAGCATGGTTAAAACAATAAACCGTAGATGCGACCATTGGAATTCCATATCTATTCTTTTGAAACAAATTCGCCGTAGTCAAAATGTATGGTTATGTTATTGCTCATTGTTTCTTGCGAAAGAATATAAAACACACCATCAACTTCAGTCAGTATAACTAGTATTACTAGTGATGCAACTTCAATTAGTAACACTAGTAATACTAGTTATATTAAGTATTCCCAATTGTACAATGTTATCCTACCACTATGATTCAACTACTATATTCCATTCATTACCAATGCATAGGTACTAATCATCCAGGAAATCATGGTTAGAGAACGAATGTGCATACCAAATTAATGATTTTTCAATCAGTAATACTAGTGTTACTAGTTATACAATTTCAATCAATAATACTAGTGTTACTAGTTATTAAACTTCAATCAGTAATACTAGTGTTACTAGTTGTACAACTTCAATCAGTACTACTAAATTTGAGTTACTAGTTATAGAACTTCAATCAGAAATATTAGTGTTACTAGTTATACAACTTCAATAAGTAATACTAGTGTTACTAGTTGTACAATTTCAATCAATAATACTAGTATTACTACTTATACTTTCTCCCTCAGTTATACCCAGTTGTACTTAGTTCTCCGTTCGCTGCAACTCAGATCGGATGATTTTGGGCTGAAATCCCTCTAATCTTCTGATGATTCGCTACAATTCAATAACTACAATACATTCATTACCAATACGTCCTAATTTGTCCATTAAGCATGGTTAAAACAATAAACCGTAGATGCGACCTTTGGAATTCCATATCTACTCCTTTGAACCAAATTCGCCGTAGTCAAAATGTATGGTTATGTTATTGCTCATTGTTTCTTGCGAAAGAATATAAAACACACCATCAACTTCAGTCAGTATAACTAGTATTACTAGTGATGCAACTTCAATTAGTAACACTAGTAATACTAGTTATATTAAGTATTCCCAATTGTACAATGTTATCCTACCACTATGATTCAACTACTATATTCCATTCATTACCAATGCATAGGTACTAATCATCCAGGAAATCATGGTTAGAGAACGAATGTGCATACCAAATTAATGATTTTTCAATCAGTAATACTAGTGTTACTAGTTATACAATTTCAATCAATAATACTAGTGTTACTAGTTATTAAACTTCAATCAGTTGTACTAGTGTTACTAGTTGAACAACTTCAATCAGTACTACTAAATTTGAGTTACTAGTTATACAACTTCAATCAGAAATATTAGTGTTACTAGTTATACAACTTCAATAAGTAATACTAGTGTTACTAGTTGTACAATTTCAATCAGTAATACTAGTGTTACTACTTATACTTTCTCCCTCAGTTATACCCAGTTGTACTTAGTTCTCCGTTCAATACAACTCAGATCGGATGATTTTGGGCTGAAATCCCTCTAATCTTCTGATGATTGCTACAATTCAACAACTACAATACATTCATTACCAAGACGTCCTAATTTGTCCATTAAGCATGGTTAAAACAATAAACCGTAGATGCGACCATTGGAATTTCATATCTACTCTTTTGAAACAAATTCGCCGTAGTCAAAATGTATGGTTATGTTATTGATCATTGTTTCTTGCGAAAGAATATAAAACACACAATCAACTTCAGTCAGTATAACTAGTATTACTAGTGATGCAACTTCAATTAGTAACACGAGTCATTCTAGTTATATTAAGTATTCCCAATTGTACAATGTTATCCTACCACTATGATTCAACTACTGTATTCCATTCATTACCAGTGCATATGTACTAATCATCCAAGAAATCATGGTTAGAGAAAGAATGTGCATACCAAATTAATTATTTTTCAATCAGTAATACTAGTGTTACAAGTTATACAATTTCAATCAATAATACTAGTGTTACTAGTTATTAAACTTCAATTAGTAATACTAGTGTTACTAGTTGTACAACTTCAAACAGTACTACTAAAGTTGAGTTACTAGTTATACAAGTTCAATCAGTAATATTAGTGTTACTAGTTATACAACTTCAATAAGTAACACTAGTGTTACTAGTTGTACAATTTCAATCAGTAATACTAGTGTTACTAGATATATTTCTCCCTTAGTAATACCCATTTGTACTTAGTTTTCCGTTCGCTGCAACTCAAATCGGATGATTCCGGGCTGAAATCCCTCTAATCTTCTGATGATTCGCTACAATTCAACAAGTACAATACATTTAGTACCAATACGTCCTAATTTGTCCATTAAGCATGGTTAAAACAATAAACCGTAGATGCGACCTTTGGAATTCCATATCTACTCCTTTGAAACAAATTCGCCGTAGTCAAAATGTATGGTTATGTTATTGCTCATTGTTTCTTGCGAAAGAATATAAAACACACCATCTACTTCAGTCAGTATAACTAGTATTACTAGTGATGCAACTTCAATTAGTAACACTAGTAATACTAGTTATATTAAGTATTCCCAATTGTACAATGTTATCCTACCACTATGATTCAACTACTATATTACATTCATTACCAATGCATAGATACTAATAATCCAGGAAGTCATGGTTAGAGAACGAATGTGCATACCAAATTAATGTTTTTTCAATCAGTAATACTAGTGTTACTAGTTATACAATTTCAATCAATAATACTAGTGTTACTAGTTATTAAACTTTAATCAGTAATACTAGTGTTACTAGTTGTACAACTTCAATCAGTACTACTAAATTTGAGTTACTAGTTATAGAACTTCAATCAGAAATATTAGTGTTACTAGTTATACAACTTCAATAAGTAATACTAGTGTTACTAGTTGTACAATTTCAATCAATAATACTAGTGTTACTACTTATACTTTCTCCCTCAGTTATACCCAGTTGTACTTAGTTCTCCGTTCGCTGCAACTCAGATCGGATGATTTTGGGCTGAAATCCCTCTAATCTTCAGCTGATTCGCTACAATTCAACAACTACAATACATTCATTACCAATACGTCCTAATTTGTCCATTAAGCATGGTTAAAACAATAAACCGTAGATGCGACCTTTGGAATTCCATATCTACTCCTTTGAACCAAATTCGCCGTAGTCAAAATGTATGGTTATGTTATTGCTCATTGTTTCTTGCGAAAGAATATAAAACACACCATCAACTTCAGTCAGTATAACTAGTATTACTAGTGATGCAACTTCAATTAGTAACACTAGTAATACTAGTTATATTAAGTATTCCCAATTGTACAATGTTATCCTACCACTATGATTCAACTACTATATTCCATTCATTACCAATGCATAGGTACTAATCATCCAGGAAATCATGGTTAGAGAACGAATGTGCATACCAAATTAATGATTTTTCAATCAGTAATACTAGTGTTACTAGTTATACAATTTCAATCAATAATACTAGTGTTACTAGTTATTAAACTTCAATCAGTAATACTAGTGTTACTAGTTGAACAACTTCAATC
Source organism: Cardamine chenopodiifolia (assembly GCA_963922655.1). NCBI lineage: Eukaryota > Viridiplantae > Streptophyta > Magnoliopsida > Brassicales > Brassicaceae > Cardamine > Cardamine chenopodiifolia. Next base: position 14,052,933 of record OZ000490.1, on the reverse strand, counting down.
AGTACTACTAAATTTGAGTTACTAGTTATACAACTTCAATCAGAAATATTAGTGTTACTAGTTATACAACTTCAATAAGTAATACTAGTGTTACTAGTTGTACAATTTCAATCAGTAATACTAGTGTTACTACTTATACTTTCTCCCTCAGTTATACCCAGTTGTACTTAGTTCTCCGTTCAATACAACTCAGATCGGATGATTTTGGGCTGAAATCCCTCTAATCTTCTGATGATTGCTATAATTTAACAACTACAATACATTCATTACCAATACGTCCTAATTTGTCCATTAAGCATGGTTAAAACAATAAACCGTAGATGCGACCATTGGAATTTCATATCTACTCTTTTGAAACAAATTCGCCGTAGTCAAAATGTATGGTTATGTTATTGATCATTGTTTCTTGCGAAAGAATATAAAACACACAATCAACTTCAGTCAGTATAACTAGTATTACTAGTGATGCAACTTCAATTAGTAACACGAGTCATTCTAGTTATATTAAGTATTCCCAATTGTACAATGTTATCCTACCACTATGATTCAACTACTGTATTCCATTCATTACCAGTGCATATGTACTAATCATCCAAGAAATCATGGTTAGAGAAAGAATGTGCATACCAAATTAATTATTTTTCAATCAGTAATACTAGTGTTACAAGTTATACAATTTCAATCAATAATACTAGTGTTACTAGTTATTAAACTTCAATTAGTAATACTAGTGTTACTAGTTGTACAACTTCAAACAGTACTACTAAAGTTGAGTTACTAGTTATACAACTTCAATCAGTAATATTAGTGTTACTAGTTATACAACTTCAATAAGTAATACTAGTGTTACTAGTTGTACAATTTCAATCAGTAATACTAGTGTTACTAGTTGAACAACTTCAATCAGTACTACTAAATTTGAGTTACTAGTTATACAACTTCAATCAGAAATATTAGTGTTACTAGTTATACAACTTCAATAAGTAATACTAGTGTTACTAGTTGTACAATTTCAATCAGTAATACTAGTGTTACTACTTATACTTTCTCCCTCAGTTATACCCAGTTGTACTTAGTTCTCCGTTCAATACAACTCAGATCGGATGATTTTGGGCTGAAATCCCTCTAATCTTCTGATGATTGCTACAATTCAACAACTACAATACATTCATTACCAATACGTCCTAATTTGTCCATTAAGCATGGTTAAAACAATAAACCGTAGATGCGACCATTGGAATTTCATATCTACTCTTTTGAAACAAATTCGCCGTAGTCAAAATGTATGGTTATGTTATTGATCATTGTTTCTTGCGAAAGAATATAAAACACACAATCAACTTCAGTCAGTATAACTAGTATTACTAGTGATGCAACTTCAATTAGTAACACGAGTCATTCTAGTTATATTAAGTATTCCCAATTGTACAATGTTATCCTACCACTATGATTCAACTACTGTATTCCATTCATTACCAGTGCATATGTACTAATCATCCAAGAAATCATGGTTAGAGAAAGAATGTGCATACCAAATTAATTATTTTTCAATCAGTAATACTAGTGTTACAAGTTATACAATTTCAATCAATAATACTAGTGTTACTAGTTATTAAACTTCAATTAGTAATACTAGTGTTACTAGTTGTACAACTTCAAACAGTACTACTAAAGTTGAGTTACTAGTTATACAACTTCAATCAGTAATATTAGTGTTACTAGTTATACAACTTCAATAAGTAATACTAGTGTTACTAGTTGTACAATTTCAATCAGTAATACTAGTGTTACTAGTTGAACAACTTCAATCAGTACTACTAAATTTGAGTTACTAGTTATACAACTTCAATCAGAAATATTAGTGTTACTAGTTATACAACTTCAATAAGTAATACTAGTGTTACTAGTTGTACAATTTCAATCAGTAATACTAGTGTTACTACTTATACTTTCTCCCTCAGTTATACCCAGTTGTACTTAGTTCTCCGTTCAATACAACTCAGATCGGATGATTTTGGGCTGAAATCCCTCTAATCTTCTGATGATTGCTACAATTCAACAACTACAATACATTCATTACCAATACGTCCTAATTTGTCCATTAAGCATGGTTAAAACAATAAACCGTAGATGCGACCATTGGAATTTCATATCTACTCTTTTGAAACAAATTCGCCGTAGTCAAAATGTATGGTTATGTTATTGATCATTGTTTCTTGCGAAAGAATATAAAACACACAATCAACTTCAGTCAGTATAACTAGTATTACTAGTGATGCAACTTCAATTAGTAACACGAGTCATTCTAGTTATATTAAGTATTCCCAATTGTACAATGTTATCCTACCACTATGATTCAACTACTGTATTCCATTCATTACCAGTGCATATGTACTAATCATCCAAGAAATCATGGTTAGAGAAAGAATGTGCATACCAAATTAATTATTTTTCAATCAGTAATACTAGTGTTACAAGTTATACAATTTCAATCAATAATACTAGTGTTACTAGTTATTAAACTTCAATTAGTAATACTAGTGTTACTAGTTGTACAACTTCAATCAGTACTACTAAATTTGAGTTACTAGTTATAGAACTTCAATCAGAAATATTAGTGTTACTAGTTATACAACTTCAATAAGTAATACTAGTGTTACTAGTTGTACAATTTCAATCAATAATACTAGTGTTACTACTTATACTTTCTCCCTCAGATATACCCAGTTGTACTTAGTTCTCCGTTCGCTGCAACTCAGATCGGATGATTTTGGGCTGAAATCCCTCTAATCTTCTGCTGATTCGCTACAATTCAACAACTACAATACATTCATTACCAATACGTCCTAATTTGTCCATTAAGCATGGTTAAAACAATAAACCGTAGATGCGACCTTTGGAATTCCATATCTACTCCTTTGAACCAAATTCGCCGTAGTCAAAATGTATGGTTATGTTATTGCTCATTGTTTCTTGCGAAAGAATATAAAACACACAATCAACTTCAGTCAGTATAACTAGTATTACTAGTGATGCAACTTCAATTAGTAACACTAGTAATACTAGTTATATTAAGTATTCCCAATTGTACAATGTTATCCTACCACTATGATTCAACTACTATATTCCATTCATTACCAATGCATAGGTACTAATCATCCAGGAAATCATGGTTAGAGAACGAATGTGCATACCAAATTAATGATTTTTCAATCAGTAATACTAGTGTTACTAGTTATACAATTTCAATCAATAATACTAGTGTTACTAGTTATTAAACTTCAATCAGTAATACTAGTGTTACTAGTTGAACAACTTCAATCAGTACTACTAAATTTGAGTTACTAGTTATACAACTTCAATCAGAAATATTAGTGTTACTAGTTATACAACTTCAATAAGTAATACTAGTGTTACTAGTTGTACAATTTCAATCAGTAATACTAGTGTTACTACTTATACTTTCTCCCTCAGTTATACCCAGTTGTACTTAGTTCCCGTTCAATACAACTCAGATCGGATGATTTTGGGCTGAAATCCCTCTAATCTTCTGATGATTGCTACAATTCAACAACTACAATACATTCATTACCAATACGTCCTAATTTGTCCATTAAGCATGGTTAAAACAATAAACCGTAGATGCGACCATTGGAATTCCATATCTATTCTTTTGAAACAAATTCGCCGTAGTCAAAATGTATGGTTATGTTATTGCTCATTGTTTCTTGCGAAAGAATATAAAACACACCATCAACTTCAGTCAGTATAACTAGTATTACTAGTGATGCAACTTCAATTAGTAACACTAGTAATACTAGTTATATTAAGTATTCCCAATTGTACAATGTTATCCTACCACTATGATTCAACTACTATATTCCATTCATTACCAATGCATAGGTACTAATCATCCAGGAAATCATGGTTAGAGAACGAATGTGCATACCAAATTAATGATTTTTCAATCAGTAATACTAGTGTTACTAGTTATACAATTTCAATCAATAATACTAGTGTTACTAGTTATTAAACTTCAATCAGTAATACTAGTGTTACTAGTTGAACAACTTCAATCAGTACTACTAAATTTGAGTTACTAGTTATAGAACTTCAATCAGAAATATTAGTGTTACTAGTTATACAACTTCAATAAGTAATACTAGTGTTACTAGTTGTACAATTTCAATCTATAATACCAGTGTTACTACTTATACTTTCTCCCTCAGTTATACCCAGTTGTACTTAGTTCTCCGTTCGCTGCAACTCAGATCGGATGATTTTGGGCTGAAATCCCTCTAATCTTCTGATGATTCGCTACAATTCAACAACTACAATACATTCATTACCAATACGTCCTAATTTGTCCATTAAGCATGGTTAAAACAATAAACCGTAGATGCGACCTTTGGAATTCCATATCTACTCCTTTGAACCAAATTCGCCGTAGTCAAAATGTATGGTTATGTTATTGCTCATTGTTTCTTGCGAAAGAATATAAAACACACCATCAACTTCAGTCAGTATAACTAGTATTACTAGTGATGCAACTTCAATTAGTAACACTAGTAATACTAGTTATATTAAGTATTCCCAATTGTACAATATTATCCTACCACTATGATTCAACTACTATATTCCATTCATTACCAATGCATAGGTACTAATCATCCAGGAAATCATGGTTAGAGAACGAATGTGCATACCAAATTAATGATTTTTCAATCATTAATACTAGTGTTACTAGTTATACAATTTCAATCAATAATACTAGTGTTACTAGTTATTAAACTTCAATCAGTAATACTAGTGTTACTAGTTAAACAACTTCAATCAGTACTACTAAATTTGAGTTACTAGTTATACAACTTCAATCAGAAATATTAGTGTTACTAGTTATACAACTTCAATAAGTAATACTAGTGTTACTAGTTGTACAATTTCAATCAGTAATACTAGTGTTACTACTTATACTTTCTCCCTCAGTTATACCCAGTTGTACTTAGTTCTCCGTTCAATACAACTCAGATCGGATGATTTTGGGCTGAAATCCCTCTAATCTTCTGATGATTGCTACAATTCAACAACTACAATACATTCATTACCAATACGTCCTAATTTGTCCATTAAGCATGGTTAAAACAATAAACCGTAGATGCGACCATTGGAATTTCATATCTACTCTTTTGAAACAAATTCGCCGTAGTCAAAATGTATGGTTATGTTATTGCTCATTGTTTCTTGCGAAAGAATATAAAACACACCATCAACTTCAGTCAGTATAACTAGTATTACTAGTGATGCAACTTCAATTAGTAACACTAGTAATACTAGTTATATTAAGTATTCCCAATTGTACAATGTTATCCTACCACTATGATTCAACTACTATATTCCATTCATTACCAATGCATAGGTACTAATCATCCAGGAAATCATGGTTAGAGAACGAATGTGCATACCAAATTAATGATTTTTCAATCAGTAATACTAGTGTTACTAGTTATACAATTTCAATCAATAATACTAGTGTTACTAGTTATTAAACTTCAATCAGTAATACTAGTGTTACTAGTTGAACAACTTCAATCAGTACTACTAAATTTGAGTTACTAGTTATACAACTTCAATCAGAAATATTAGTGTTACTAGTTATACAACTTCAATAAGTAATACTAGTGTTACTAGTTGTACAATTTCAATTGAGTAATACTAGTGTTACTACTTATACTTTCTCCCTCAGTTATACCCAGTTGTACTTAGTTCTCCGTTCAATACAACTCAGATCGAATGATTTTGGGCTGAAATCCCTCTAATCTTCTGATGATTGCTACAATTCAACAACTACAATACATTCATTACCAATACGTCCTAATTTGTCCATTAAGCATGGTTAAAACAATAAACCGTAGATGCGACCATTGGAATTTCATATCTACTCTTTTGAAACAAATTCGCCGTAGTCAAAATGTATGGTTATGTTATTGATCATTGTTTCTTGCGAAAGAATATAAAACACACAATCAACTTCAGTCAGTATAACTAGTATTACTAGTGATGCAACTTCAATTAGTAACACTAGTAATACTAGTTATATTAAGTATTCCCAATTGTACAATGTTATCCTACCACTATGATTCAACTACTATATTCCATTCATTACCAATGCATAGGTACTAATCATCCAGGAAATCATGGTTAGAGAACGAATGTGCATACCAAATTAATGATTTTTCAATCAGTAATACTAGTGTTACTAGTTATACAATTTCAATCAATAATACTAGTGTTACTAGTTATTAAACTTCAATCAGTAATACTAGTGTTACTAGTTGAACAACTTCAATCAGTACTACTAAATTTGAGTTACTAGTTATACAACTTCAATCAGAAATATTAGTGTTACTAGTTATACAACTTCAATAAGTAATACTAGTGTTACTAGTTGTACAATTTCAATTGAGTAATACTAGTGTTACTACTTATACTTTCTCCCTCAGTTATACCGAGTTGTACTTAGTTCTCCGTTCAATACAACTCAGATCGGATGATTTTGGGCTGAAATCCCTCTAATCTTCTGATGATTGCTACAATTCAACAACTACAATACATTCATTACCAATACGTCCTAATTTGTCCATTAAGCATGGTTAAAACAATAAACCGTAGATGCGACCATTGGAATTTCATATCTACTCTTTTGAAACAAATTCGCCGTAGTCAAAATGTATGGTTATGTTATTGATCATTGTTTCTTGCGAAAGAATATAAAACACACAATCAACTTCAGTCAGTATAACTAGTATTACTAGTGATGCAACTTCAATTAGTAACACTAGTAATACCAGTTATATTAAGTATTCCCAATTGTACAATGTTATCCTACCACTATGATTCAACTACTATATTCCATTCATTACCAATGCATAGGTACTAATCATCCAGGAAATCATGGTTAGAGAACGAATGTGCATACCAAATTAATGATTTTTCAATCAGTAATACTAGTGTTACTAGTTATACAATTTCAATCAATAATACTAGTGTTACTAGTTATTAAACTTCAATCAGTAATACTAGTGTTACTAGTTGAACAACTTCAATCAGTACTACTAAATTTGAGTTACTAGTTATACAACTTCAATCAGAAATATTAGTGTTACTAGTTATACAACTTCAATAAGTAATACTAGTGTTACTAGTTGTACAATTTCAATCAGTAATACTAGTGTTACTACTTATACTTTCTCCCTCAGTTATACCCAGTTGTACTTAGTTCTCCGTTCAATACAACTCAGATCGGATGATTTTGGGCTGAAATCCCTCTAATCTTCTGATGATTGCTACAATTCAACAACTACAATACATTCATTACCAATACGTCCTAATTTGTCCATTAAGCATGGTTAAAACAATAAACCGTAGATGCGACCATTGGAATTCCATATCTATTCTTTTGAAACAAATTCGCCGTAGTCAAAATGTATGGTTATGTTATTGCTCATTGTTTCTTGCGAAAGAATATAAAACACACCATCAACTTCAGTCAGTATAACTAGTATTACTAGTGATGCAACTTCAATTAGTAACACTAGTAATACTAGTTTTATTAAGTATTCCCAATTGTACAATGTTATCCTACCACTATGATTCAACTACTATATTCCATTCATTACCAATGCATAGGTACTAATCATCCAGGAAATCATGGTTAGAGAACGAATGTGCATACCAAATTAATGATTTTTCAATCAGTAATACTAGTGTTACTAGTTATACAATTTCAATCAATAATACTAGTGTTACTAGTTATTAAACTTCAATCAGTAATACTAGTGTTACTAGTTGAACAACTTCAATCAGTACTACTAAATTTGAGTTACTAGTTATACAACTTCAATCAGAAATATTAGTGTTACTAGTTATACAACTTCAATAAGTAATACTAGTGTTACTAGTTGTACAATTTCAATTGAGTAATACTAGTGTTACTACTTATACTTTCTCCCTCAGTTATACCCAGTTGTACTTAGTTCTCCGTTCAATACAACTCAGATCGGATGATTTTGGGCTGAAATCCCTCTAATCTTCTGATGATTGCTACAATTCAACAACTACAATACATTCATTACCAATACGTCCTAATTTGTCCATTAAGCATGGTTAAAACAATAAACCGTAGATGCGACCATTGGAATTTCATATCTACTCTTTTGAAACAAATTCGCCGTAGTCAAAATGTATGGTTATGTTATTGATCATTGTTTCTTGCGAAAGAATATAAAACACACAATCAACTTCAGTCAGTATAACTAGTATTACTAGTGATGCAACTTCAATTAGTAACACTAGTAATACTAGTTATATTAAGTATTCCCAATTGTACAATGTTATCCTACCACTATGATTCAACTACTATATTCCATTCATTACCAATGCATAGGTACTAATCATCCAGGAAATCATGGTTAGAGAACGAATGTGCATACCAAATTAATGATTTTTCAATCAGTAATACTAGTGTTACTAGTTATACAATTTCAATCAATAATACTAGTGTTACTAGTTATTAAACTTCAATCAGTAATACTAGTGTTACTAGTTGAACAACTTCAATCAGTACTACTAAATTTGAGTTACTAGTTATACAACTTCAATCAGAAATATTAGTGTTACTAGTTATACAACTTCAATAAGTAATACTAGTGTTACTAGTTGTACAATTTCAATCAGTAATACTAGTGTTACTACTTATACTTTCTCCCTCAGTTATACCCAGTTGTACTTAGTTCTCCGTTCAATACAACTCAGATCGGATGATTTTGGGCTGAAATCCCTCTAATCTTCTGATGATTGCTACAATTCAACAACTACAATACATTCATTACCAATACGTCCTAATTTGTCCATTAAGCATGGTTAAAACAATAAACCGTAGATGCGACCATTGGAATTCCATATCTACTCTTTTGAAACAAATTCGCCGTAGTCAAAATGTATGGTTATGTTATTGCTCATTGTTTCTTGCGAAAGAATATAAAACACACCATCAACTTCAGTCAGTATAACTAGTATTACTAGTGATGCAACTTCAATTAGTAACACTAGTAATACTAGTTATATTAAGTATTCCCAATTGTACAATGTTATCCTACCACTATGATTCAACTACTATATTCCATTCATTACCAATGCATAGGTACTAATCATCCAGGAAATCATGGTTAGAGAACGAATGTGCATACCAAATTAATGATTTTTCAATCAGTAATACTAGTGTTACTAGTTATACAATTTCAATCAATAATACTAGTGTTACTAGTTATTAAACTTCAATCAGTAATACTAGTGTTACTAGTTGAACAACTTCAATCAGTACTACTAAATTTGAGTTACTAGTTATACAACTTCAATCAGAAATATTAGTGTTACTAGTTATACAACTTCAATAAGTAATACTAGTGTTACTAGTTGTACAATTTCAATTGAGTAATACTAGTGTTACTACTTATACTTTCTCCCTCAGTTATACCCAGTTGTACTTAGTTCTCCGTTCAATACAACTCAGATCGGATGATTTTGGGCTGAAATCCCTCTAATTTTCTGATGATTGCTACAATTCAACAACTACAATATATTCATTACCAATACGTCCTAATTTGTCCATTAAGCATGGTTAAAACAATAAACCGTAGATGCGACCATTGGAATTTCATATCTAATCTTTTGAAACAAATTCGCCGTAGTCAAAATGTATGGTTATGTTATTGATCATTGTTTCTTGCGAAAGAATATAAAACACACAATCAACTTTAGTCAGTATAACTAGTATTACTAGTGATGCAACTTCAATTAGTAACACGAGTCATTCTAGTTATATTAAGTATTCCCAATTGTACAATGTTATCCTACCACTATGATTCAACTACTGTATTCCATTCATTACCAGTGCATAGGTACTAATCATCCAAGAAATCATGGTTAGAGAAATAATGTGCATACCAAATTAATTATTTTTCAATCAGTAATACTAGTGTTACAAGTTATACAATTTCAATCAATAATACTAGTGTTACTAGTTATTAAACTTCAATTAGTAATACTAGTGTTACTAGTTGTACAACTTCAAACAGTACTACTAAAGTTGAGTTACTAGTTATACAACTTCAATCAGTAATATTAGTGTTACTAGTTATACAACTTCAATAAGTAACACTAGTGTTACTAGTTGTACAATTTCAATCAGTAATACTAGTGTTACTAGATATATTTCTCCCTTAGTAATACCCATTTTGTACTTAGTTTTCCGTTCGCTGGAACTCAAATCGGATGATTCCGGGCTGAAATCCCTCTAATCTTCTGATGATTCGCTACAATTCAACAAGTACAATACATTTAGTACCAATACGTCCTAATTTGTCCATTAAGCATGGTTAAAACAATAAACCGTAGATGCGACCTTTGGAATTCCATATCTACTCCTTTGAAACAAATTCGCCGTAGTCAAAATGTATGGTTATGTTATTGCTCATTGTTTCTTGCGAAAGAATATAAAACACACCATCAACTTCAGTCAATATAACTAGTATTACTAGTGATGCAACTTCAATTAGTAACACTAGTAATACTAGTTATATTAAGTATTCCCAATTGTACAATGTTATCCTACCACTATGATTCAACTACTGTATTCTATTCATTACCAGTGCATAGGTACTAATCTTCCAAGAAATCATGGTTAGAGAACGAATGTGCATACCAAATTAATGATTTTTTAATCAGTAATACTAGTGTTACTAGTTATACAATTTCAATCAATAATACTAGTGTTACTAGTTATTAAACTTCAATCAGTAATACTAGTGTTACTAGTTGTACAACTTCAATTAATACTACTAAATTTGAGTTACTAGTTATACAACTTCAATCAAAAATATTAGTGTTACTAGTTATACAACTTCAATAAGTAACACTAGTGTTACTAGTTGTACAATTTCAATCAGTAATACTAGTGTTACTACTTATACTTTCTCCCTCAGTTATACCCAGTTGTACTTAGTTCTCCGTTCGCTGTAACTCAGATCGGATTATTTTGGGCTGAAATCCCTCTAATCTTCTGATGATTCGCTACAATTCAACAACTACAATACATTCAGTACCAATACGTCCTAATTTATCCATTAAGCATGGTTAAAACAATAAACCGTAGATGCGACCTTTGGAATTCCATATCTACTCCTTTGAAACAAATTCACCGTAGTCAAAATGTATGGTTATATTATTGCTCATTGTTTCGTGCGAAAGAATATAAAACACACCATCAACTTCAGTCAGTATAACTAGTATTACTAGTGATGCAACTTCAATTAGTAACACTAGTAATACTAGTTATATTAAGTATTCCCAATTGTACAATGTTATCCTACCACTTTGATTCAACTACTATATTCCATTCATTACCAATGCATAGGTACTAATCATCCAGGAAATCAAGGTTAGAGAACGAATGTGCATACCAAATTAATGATTTTTCAATCAGTAATACTAGTGTTACTAGTTATACAATTTCAATCAATAATACTAGTGTTACTAGTTATTAAACTACAATCAGTAATACTAGTGTTACTAGTGGAACAACTTCAATCAGTACTACTAAATTTGAGTTACTAGTTATACAACTTCAATCAGAAATATTAGTGTTACTAGTTGTACAACTTCAATAAGTAATACTAGTGTTACTAGTTGTACAATTTCAATCAATAATACTAGTGTTACTACTTATACTTTCTCCCTCAGTTATACCCAGTTGTACTTAGTTCTCCGTTCGCTGCAACTCAGATCAGATGATTTTGGGCTGAAATCCCTCTAATCTTCTGATGATTCGCTACAATTCAACAACTACAATACATTCATTACCAATACGTCCTAATTTGTCCATTAAGCATGGTTAAAACAATAAACCGTAGATGCGACCTTTGGAATTCCATATCTACTCCTTTGAAACAAATTCGCCGTAGTCAAAATGTATGGTTATGTTATTGCTCATTGTTTCTTGCGAAAGAATATAAAACACACCATCAACTTCAGTCAATATAACTAGTATTACTAGTGATGCAACTTCAATTAGTAACACTAGTAATACTAGTTATATTAAGTATTCCCAATTGTACAATGTTATCCTACCACTATGATTCAACTAATATTTTCCATTCATTACCAATGCATAGGTACTAAACATCCAGGAAATCATGGTTAGAGAACGAATGTGCATACCAAATTAATGATTTTTCAATGAGTAATACTAGTGTTACTAGTTATACAATTTCAATCAATAATACTAGTGTTACTAGGTATTAAACTTCAATCAGTAATACTAGTGTTACTAGTTGAACAACTTCAATCAGTACTACTAAATTTGAGTTACTAGTTCTACAACTTCAATCAGAAATATTAGTGTTACTAGTTATACAACTTCAATAAGTAATACTAGTGTTACTAGTTGTACAATTTCAATCAGTAGTACTAGTGTTACTACTTATACTTTCTCCCTCAGTTATACCCAGTTGTACTTAGTTCTCCGTTCGCTGCAACTCAGATCGGATGATTTTGGGCTGAAATCCCTCTAATCTTCTGATGTTTCGCTACAATTCAACAACTACAATACATTCATTACCAATACGTCCTAATTTGTCCATTAAGCATGGTTAAAACAATAAACCGTAGATGCGACCTTTGGAATTCCATATCTACTCCTTTGAAACAAATTCGCCGTAGTCAAAATGTATGGTTATGTTATTGCTCATTGTTTCTTGCGAAAGAATATAAAACACACCATCAACTTCAGTCAATATAACTAGTATTACTAGTGATGCAACTTCAATTAGTAACACTAGTAATACTAGTTATATTAAGTATTCCCAATTGTACAATGTTATCCTACCACTATGATTCAACTACTATATTCCATTCATTACCAATGCATAGGTACTAAACATCCAGGAAATCATGGTTAGAGAACGAATGTGCATACCAAATTAATGATTTTTCAATCAGTAATACTAGTGTTACTAGTTATACAATTTCAATCAATAATACTAGTGTTACTAGTTATTAAACTTCAATCAGTAATACTAGTGTTACTAGTTGAACAACTTCAATCAGTACTACTAAATTTGACTAACTAGTTATACAACTTCAATCAAAAATATTAGTGTTACTAGTTATACAACTTCAATAAGTAATACTAGTGTTACGAGTTGTACAATTTCAATCAATAGTACTACTGTTACTACTTATACTTTCTCCCTCAGTTATACCCAGTTGTACTTAGTTCTCCGTTCGCTGCAACTCAGATCGGATGATTTTGGGCTGAAATCCCTCTAATCTTCTGATGATTCGCTACAATTCAACAACTACAATACATTCATTACCAATACGTCCTAATTTGTCCATTAAGCATGGTTAAAACAATAAACCGTAGATGCGACCTTTGGAATTCCATATCTACTCCTTTGAAACAAATTCGCCGTAGTCAAAATGTATGGTTATGTTATTGCTCATTGTTTCTTGCGAAAGAATATAAAACACACCATCAACTTCAGTCAATATAACTAGTATTACTAGTGATGCAACTTCAATTAGTAACACTAGTAATACTAGTTATATTAAGTATTCCCAATTGTACAATGTTATCCTACCACTATGATTCAACTAATATTTTCCATTCATTACCAATGCATAGGTACTAAACATCCAGGAAATCATGGTTAGAGAACGAATGTGCATACCAAATTAATGATTTTTCAATCAGTAATACTAGTGTTACTAGTTATACAATTTCAATCAATAATACTAGTGTTACTAGTTATTAAACTTCAATCAGTAATACTAGTGTTACTAGTTGAACAACTTCAATCAGTACTACTAAATTTGAGTAACTAGTTATACAACTTTAATCAAAAATATTAGTGTTACTAGTTATACAACTTCAATAAGTAATACTAGTGTTACTAGTTGTACAATTTCAATCAGTAATACTAGTGTTACTACTTATACTTTCTCCCTCAGTTATACCCAGTTGTACTTAGTTCTCCGTTCGCTGCAACTCAGATCGGATGATTTTGGGCTGAAATCCCTCTAATCTTCTGATGATTCGCTACAATTCAACAACTACAATACATTCATTACCAATACGTCCTAATTTGTCCATTAAGCATGGTTAAAATAATAAACCGTAGATGCGACCATTGGAATTCCATATCTACTCCTTTGAAACAAATTCGCCGTAGTCAAAATGTATGGTTATGTTATTGCTCATTGTTTCTTGCGAAAGAATATAAAACACACCATCAACTTCAGTCAATATAACTAGTATTACTAGTGATGCAACTTCAATTAGTAACACTAGTAATACTAGTTATATTAAGTATTCCCAATTGTACAATGTTATCCTACCACTATGATTCAACTACTATATTCCATTCATTACCAATGCATAGGTACTAATCATCCAGGAAATCATGGTTAGAGAACGAATGTGCATACAAAATTAATGATTTTTCAATCAGTAATACTAGTGTTACTAGTTATACAATTTCAATCTTTAATACTAGTGTTACTAGTTATTAAACTTCAATCAGTAATACTAGTGTTACTAGTTGAACAACTTCAATCAGTACTACTAAATTTGAGTTACTAGTTATACAACTTCAATCAGAAATATTAGTGTTACAAGTTATACAACTTCAATAAGTAATACTAGTGTTACTAGTTGTACAATTTCAATCAGTAGTACTAGTGTTACTACTTATACTTTCTCCCTAAGTTATACCCAGTTGTACTTAGTTCTCCGTTCAATACAACTCAGATCGGATGATTTAGGGCTGAAATCCCTCTAATCTTCTGATGATTGCTACAATTCAACAACTACAATACATTCATTACCAATACGTCCTAATTTGTCCATTAAGCATGGTTAAAATAATAAACCGTAGATGCGACCATTGGAATTCCATATCTACTCCTTTGAAACAAATTCGCCGTAGTCAAAATGTATGGTTATGTTATTGCTCATTGTTTCTTGCGAAAGAATATAAAACACACCATCAACTTCGGTCAGTATAACTAGTATTACTAGTGATGCAACTTCAATTAGTAACACTAGTAATACTAGTTATATTAAGTATTCCCAATTGTACAATGTTATCCTACCACTATGATTCAACTACTGTATTCTATTCATTACCAGTGCATAGGTACTAATCATCCAAGAAATCATGGTTAGAGAACGAATGTGCATACCAAATTAATTATTTTTCAATCAGTAATACTAGTGTTACTAGTTATACAATTTCAATCAATAATACTAGTGTTGCTAGTTATCAAACTTCAATCAGTAATACTAGTGTTACTAGTTGTACAACTTCAAACAGTACTACTAAAGTTGAGTTACTAGTTATACAAGTTCAATCAATAATATTAGTGTTACTAGTTATACAACTTCAATAAGTAACACTACTGTTACTAGTTGTACAATTTCAATCAGTAATACTAGTGTTACTAGTTATACTTTCTCCCTCAGTAATACCCAGTTGTACTTAGTTTTCCGTTCGCTACAACTCAAATCGGATGATTCCGGGCTGAAATCCCTTTAATCTTCTGATAATTCGCTACAATTCAACAAGTACAATACATTCATTACCAATACGTCCTAATTTTTCCATTAAGCATGGTTAACACAATAAACCGTAGATGCGACCTTTGGAATTCCATATCTACTCCTTTGAAACAAATTCGTCGTAGTCAAAATGTATGGTTATGTTATTGCTCATTGTTTCTTGAGAAAGAATATAAAACACACCATCAACTTCAGTCAGTATAACTAGTATTATTAGTGATGCAACTTCAATTAGTAACACGAGTAATTCTAGTTATATTAAGTATTCCCAATTGTACAATGTTATCCTACCACTATGATTGAACTACTGTATTCTATTCATTACCAGTGCATAGGTACTAATCATCCAAGAAATCATGGTTAGAGAACGAATGTGCATACCAAATTAATGATTTTTCAATCAGTAATACTAGTGTTACTAGTTATACAATTTCAATCAATAATACTAGTGTTGCTAGTTATTAAACTTCAATTAGTAATACTAGTGTTACTAGTTGTACAACTTCAAACAGTACTACTAAAGTTGAGTTACTAGTTATACAACTTCAATCAGTAATATTAGTGTTACTAGTTATACAACTTCAATAAGTAACACTAGTGTTACTAGTTGTACAATTTCAATCAGTAATACTAGTGTTACTAGTTATACTTTCTCCCTCAGTAATACCCAGTTGTACTTAGTTTTCTGTTCGCTACAACTCAAATCGGATGATTCCGGGCTGAAATCCCTCTAATCTTCTGATGATTCGCTACAATTCAACAAGTACAATACATTCATTACCAATACGTCTTAATTTGTCCATTAAGCATGGTTAAAACAATAAACCGTAGATGCGACCTTTGGAATTCCATATCTACTCCTTTGAAACAAATTCGCCGTTGTCAAAATGTATGGTTATGTTATTGCTCATTGTTTCTTGCGAAAGAATATAAAACACACCATCAACTTCAGTCAGTATAACTAGTATTACTAGTGATGCAACTTCAATTAGTAACACTAGTAATACTAGTTATATTAAGTATTCCCAATTGTACAATGTTATCCTACCACTATGATTCAACTACTGTATTCTATTCATTACCAGTGCATAGGTACTAATCATCCAAGAAATCATGGTTAGAGAACGAATGTGCATACCAAATTAATGATTTTTCAATCAGTAATACTAGTGTTACTAGTTATACAATTTCAATCAATAATACTAGTGTTGCTAGTTATTAAACTTCAATTAGTAATACTAGTGTTACTAGTTGTACAACTTCAAACAGTACTACTAAAGTTGAGTTACTAGTTATACAACTTCAATCAGTAATATTAGTGTTACTAGTTATACAACTTCAATAAGTAACACTAGTGTTACTAGTTGTACAATTTCAATCAGTAATACTAGTGTTACTAGTTATACTTTCTCCCTCAGTAATACCCAGTTGTACTTAGTTTTCTGTTCGCTACAACTCAAATCGGATGATTCCGGGCTGAAATCCCTCTAATCTTCTGATGATTCGCTACAATTCAACAAGTACAATACATTCATTACCAATACGTCTTAATTTGTCCATTAAGCATGGTTAAAACAATAAACCGTAGATGCGACCTTTGGAATTCCATATCTACTCCTTTGAAACAAATTCGCCGTTGTCAAAATGTATGGTTATGTTATTGCTCATTGTTTCTTGCGAAAGAATATAAAACACACCATCAACTTCAGTCAGTATAACTAGTATTACTAGTGATGCAACTTCAATTAGTAACACTAGTAATACTAGTTATATTAAGTATTCCCAATTGTACAATGTTATCCTACCACTATGATTCAACTACTATATTCCATTCATTACCAATGTATAGGTACTAATAATCTAGGAAATCATGGTAAGAGAACAAATATGCATACCAAATTAATGATTTTTCAATCAGTAATACTAGTGTTACTAGTTATACAATTTCAATCAATAATACTAGTGTTGCTAGTTATTAAACTTCAATTAGTAATACTAGTGTTACTAGTTGTACAACTTCAAACAGTACTACTAAAGTTGAGTTACTAGTTATACAACTTCAATCAGTAATATTAGTGTTACTAGTTATACAACTTCAATAAGTAACACTAGTGTTACTAGTTGTACAATTTCAATCAGTAATACTAGTGTTACTAGTTATACTTTCTCCCTCAGTAATACCCAGTTGTACTTAGTTTTCTGTTCGCTACAACTCAAATCGGATGATTCCGGGCTGAAATCCCTCTAATCTTCTGATGATTCGCTACAATTCAACAAGTACAATACATTCATTACCAATACGTCTTAATTTGTCCATTAAGCATGGTTAAAACAATAAACCGTAGATGCGACCTTTGGAATTCCATATCTACTCCTTTGAAACAAATTCGCCGTTGTCAAAATGTATGGTTATGTTATTGCTCATTGTTTCTTGCGAAAGAATATAAAACACACCATTAACTTCAGTCAGTATAACTAGTATTACTAGTGATGCAACTTCAATTAGTAACACTAGTAATACTAGTTATATTAAGTATTCCCAATTGTACAATGTTATCCTACCACTATGATTCAACTACTATATTCCATTCATTACCAATGTATAGGTACTAATAATCTAGGAAATCATGGTAAGAGAACAAATATGCATACCAAATTAATGATTTTTCAATCAGTAATACTAGTGTTACTAGTTATACAATTTCAATCAATAATACTAGTGTTGCTAGTTATTAAACTTCAATTAGTAATACTAGTGTTACTAGTTGTACAACTTCAAACAGTACTACTAAAGTTGAGTTACTAGTTATACAACTTCAATCAGTAATATTAGTGTTACTAGTTATACAACTTCAATAAGTAACACTAGTGTTACTAGTTGTACAATTTCAATCAGTAATACTAGTGTTACTAGTTATACTTTCTCCCTCAGTAATACCCAGTTGTACTTAGTTTTCTGTTCGCTACAACTCAAATCGGATGATTCCGGGCTGAAATCCCTCTAATCTTCTGATGATTCGCTACAATTCAACAACTACAATACATTCATTACCAATACGTCCTAATTTGTCCATTAAGCATGGTTAAAACAATAAACCGTAGATGCGACCTTTGGAATTCCATATCTACTCCTTTGAAACAAATTCGCCGTAGTCAAAATGTATGGTTATGTTATTGCTCATTGTTTCTTGCGAAAGAATATAAAACACACCATCAACTTCAGTCAGTATAACTAGTATTACTAGTGATGCAACTTCAATTAGTAACACTAGTAATACTAGTTATATTAAGTATTCCCAATTGTACAATGTTATCCTACCACTATGATTCAACTACTATATTCCATTCATTACCAATGCATAGGTACTAATAATCCAGGAAATCATGGTTAGAGAACGAATGTGCATACCAAATTAATGATTTTTCAATCACTAATACTAGTGTTACTAGTTATACAATTTCAATTAATAATACTAGTGTTACTAGTTATTAAACTTCAATCAGTAATACTAGTGTTACTAGTTGTACAACTTCAAACAGGACTACTAAATTTGAGTTACTAGTTATAGAACTTCAATCAGAAATATTAGTGTACAAGTTATACAACTTCAATAAGTAATACTAGTGTTACTAGTTGTACAATTTCAATCAGTAGTACTAGTGTTACTACTTATACTTTCTCCCTCAGTAATACCCAGTTGTACTTAGTTCTCCGTTCAATGCAACTCAGATCGGATGATTTTGGGATGAAATCCCTCTAATCTTCTGATGATTGCTACAATTCAACAACTACAATACATTCATTACCAATACGTCCTAATTTGTCCATTAAGCATGGTTAAAACAATAAACCGTAGATGCGACCATTGGAATTCCATATCTACTCCTTTGAAACAAATTCGCCGTAGTCAAAATGTATGGTTATGTTATTGATCATTGTTTCTTGCGAAAGAATATAAAACACACAATCAACTTTAGTCAGTATAACTAGTATTACTAGTGATGCAACTTCAATTAGTAACACGAGTAATTCTAGTTATATTAAGTATTCCCAATTGTACAATGTTATCCTACCACTATGATTCAACTACTATATTCCATTCATTACCAATGCATAGGTACTAATAATCCAGGAAATCATGGTTAGAGAACGAATGTGCATACCAAATTAATGATTTTTCAATCACTAATACTAGTGTTACTAGTTATACAATTTCAATTAATAATACTAGTGTTACTAGTTATTAAACTTCAATCAGTAATACTAGTGTTACTAGTTGTACAACTTCAAACAGGACTACTAAATTTGAGTTACTAGTTATAGAACTTCAATCAGAAATATTAGTGTACAAGTTATACAACTTCAATAAGTAATACTAGTGTTACTAGTTGTACAATTTCAATCAGTAGTACTAGTGTTACTACTTATACTTTCTCCCTCAGTAATACCCAGTTGTACTTAGTTCTCTGTTCAATGCAACTCAGATCGGATGATTTTGGGCTGAAATCCCTCTAATCTTCTGATGATTGCTACAATTCAACAACTACAATACATTCATTACCAATACGTCCTAATTTGTCCATTAAGCATGGTTAAAACAATAAACCGTAGATGCGACCATTGGAATTCCATATCTACTCCTTTGAAACAAATTCGCCGTAGTCAAAATGTATGGTTATGTTATTGATCATTGTTTCTTGCGAAAGAATATAAAACACACAATCAACTTTAGTCAGTATAACTAGTATTACTAGTGATGCAACTTCAATTAGTAACACGAGTAATTCTAGTTATATTAAGTATTCCCAATTGTACAATGTTATCCTACCACTATGATTCAACTACTATATTCCATTCATTACCAATGCATAGGTACTAATCATCCAGGAAATCATGGTTAGAGAACGAATGTGCATACCAAATTAATGATTTTTCAATCACTAATACTAGTGTTACTAGTTATACAATTTCAATTAATAATACTAGTGTTACTAGTTATTAAACTTCAATTAGTAATACTAGTGTTACTAGTTATACAACTTCAAACAGTACTACTAAAGTTGAGTTACTAGTTATACAACTTCAATCAGTAATATTAGTGTTACTAGTTATACAACTTCAATAAGTAACACTAGTGTTACTAGTTGTACAATTTCAATCAGTAATACTAGTGTTACTAGTTATACTTTCTCCCTCAGTAATACTCAGTTGTACTTAGTTTTCTGTTCGCTACAACTCAAATCGGATGATTCCGGGCTGAAATCCCTCTAATCTTCTGATGATTCGCTACAATTCAACAACTACAATACATTCATTACCAATACGTCCTAATTTGTCCATTAAGCATGGTTAAAACAATAAACCGTAGATGCGACCTTTGGAATTCCATATCTACTCCTTTGAAACAAATTCGCCGTAGTCAAAATGTATGGTTATGTTATTGCTCATTGTTTCTTGCGAAAGAATATAAAACACACCATCAACTTCAGTCAGTATAACTAGTATTACTAGTGATGCAACTTCAATTAGTAACACTAGTAATACTAGTTATATTAAGTATTCCCAATTGTACAATGTTATCCTACCACTATGATTCAACTACTATATTCCATTCATTACCAATGCATAGGTACTAATAATCCAGGAAATCATGGTTAGAGAACGAATGTGCATACCAAATTAATGATTTTTCAATCACTAATACTAGTGTTACTAGTTATACAATTTCAATTAATAATACTAGTGTTACTAGTTATTAAACTTCAATCAGTAATACTAATGTTACTAGTTGTACAACTTCAAACAGGACTACTAAATTTGAGTTACTAGTTATAGAACTTCAATCAGAAATATTAGTGTACAAGTTATACAACTTCAATAAGTAATACTAGTGTTACTAGTTGTACAATTTCAATCAGTAGTACTAGTGTTACTACTTATACTTTCTCCCTCAGTAATACCCAGTTGTACTTAGTTCTCCGTTCAATGCAACTCAGATCGGATGATTTTGGGCTGAAATCCCTCTAATCTTCTGATGATTGCTACAATTCAACAACTACAATACATTCATTACCAATACGTCCTAATTTGTCCATTAAGCATGGTTAAAACAATAAACCGTAGATGCGACCTTTGGAATTCCATATCTACTCCTTTGAAACAAATTCGCCGTTGTCAAAATGTATGGTTATGTTATTGCTCATTGTTTCTTGCGAAAGAATATAAAACACACCATCAACTTCAGTCAGTATAACTAGTATTACTAGTGATGCAACTTCAATTAGTAACACTAGTAATACTAGTTATATTAAGTATTCCCAATTGTACAATGTTATCCTACCACTATGATTCAACTACTGTATTCTATTCATTACCAGTGCATAGGTACTAATCATCCCAGAAATCATGGTTAGAGAACGAATGTGCATACCAAATTAATTATTTTTCAATCAGTAATACTAGTGTTACTAGTTATACAATTTCAATCAATAATACTAGTGTTGCTAGTTATTAAACTTCAATCAGTAATACTAGTGTTACTAGTTGTACAACTTCAAACAGTACTACTAAAGTTGAGTTACTAGTTATACAAGTTCAATCAATAATATTAGTGTTACTAGTTATACAACTTCAATAAGTAACACTACTGTTACTAGTTGTACAATTTCAATCAGTAATACTAGTGTTACTAGTTATACTTTCTCCCTCAGTAATACCCAGTTGTACTTAGTTTTCCGTTCGCTACAACTCAAATTGGATGATTCCGGGCTGAAATCCCTTTAATCTTCTGATAATTCGCTACAATTCAACAAGTACAATACATTCATTACCAATACGTCCTAATTTTTCCATTAAGCATGGTTAACACAATAAACCGTAGATGCGACCTTTGGAATTCCATATCTACTCCTTTGAAACAAATTCGTCGTAGTCAAAATGTATGGTTATGTTATTGCTCATTGTTTCTTGAGAAAGAATATAAAACACACCATCAACTTCAGTCAGTATAACTAGTATTATTAGTGATGCAACTTCAATTAGTAACACGAGTAATTCTAGTTATATTAAGTATTCCCAATTGTACAATGTTATCCTACCACTATGATTGAACTACTGTATTCTATTCATTACCAGTGCATAGGTACTAATCATCCAAGAAATCATGGTTAGAGAACGAATGTGCATACCAAATTAATTATTTTTCAATCAGTAATACTAGTGTTACTAGTTATACAATTTCAATCAATAATACTAGTGTTGCTAGTTATTAAACTTCAATTAGTAATACTAGTGTTACTAGTTGTACAACTTCAAACAGTACTACTAAAGTTGAGTTACTAGTTATACAACTTCAATCAGTAATATTAGTGTTACTAGTTATACAACTTCAATAAGTAACACTAGTGTTACTAGTTGTACAATTTCAATCAGTAATACTAGTGTTACTAGTTATACTTTCTCCCTCAGTAATACCCAGTTGTACTTAGTTTTCTGTTCGCTACAACTCAAATCGGATGATTCCGGGCTGAAATCCCTCTAATCTTCTGATGATTCGCTACAATTCAACAAGTACAATACATTCATTACCAATACGTCTTAATTTGTCCATTAAGCATGGTTAAAACAATAAACCGTAGATGCGACCTTTGGAATTCCATATCTACTCCTTTGAAACAAATTCGCCGTTGTCAAAATGTATGGTTATGTTATTGCTCATTGTTTCTTGCGAAAGAATATAAAACACACCATCAACTTCAGTCAGTATAACTAGTATTACTAGTGATGCAACTTCAATTAGTAACACTAGTAATACTAGTTATATTAAGTATTCCCAATTGTACAATGTTATCCTACCACTATGATTCAACTACTATATTCCATTCATTACCAATGTATAGGTACTAATAATCTAGGAAATCATGGTAAGAGAACAAATATGCATACTAAATTAATGATTTTTCAATCAGTAATACTAGTGTTACTAGTTATACAATTTCAATCAATAATACTAGTGTTGCTAGTTATTAAACTTCAATTAGTAATACTAGTGTTACTAGTTGTACAACTTCAAACAGTACTACTAAAGTTGAGTTACTAGTTATACAACTTCAATCAGTAATATTAGTGTTACTAGTTATACAACTTCAATAAGTAACACTAGTGTTACTAGTTGTACAATTTCAATCAGTAATACTAGTGTTACTAGTTATACTTTCTCCCTCAGTAATACCCAGTTGTACTTAGTTTTCTGTTCGCTACAACTCAAATCGGATGATTCCGGGCTGAAATCCCTCTAATCTTCTGATGATTCGCTACAATTCAACAAGTACAATACATTCATTACCAATACGTCTTAATTTGTCCATTAAGCATGGTTAAAACAATAAACCGTAGATGCGACCTTTGGAATTCCATATCTACTCCTTTGAAACAAATTCGCCGTTGTCAAAATGTATGGTTATGTTATTGCTCATTGTTTCTTGCGAAAGAATATAAAACACACCATTAACTTCAGTCAGTATAACTAGTATTACTAGTGATGCAACTTCAATTAGTAACACTAGTAATACTAGTTATATTAAGTATTCCCAATTGTACAATGTTATCCTACCACTATGATTCAACTACTATATTCCATTCATTACCAATGTATAGGTACTAATAATCTAGGAAATCATGGTAAGAGAACAAATATGCATACCAAATTAATGATTTTTCAATCAGTAATACTAGTGTTACTAGTTATACAATTTCAATCAATAATACTAGTGTTGCTAGTTATTAAACTTCAATTAGTAATACTAGTGTTACTAGTTGTACAACTTCAAACAGTACTACTAAAGTTGAGTTACTAGTTATACAACTTCAATCAGTAATATTAGTGTTACTAGTTATACAACTTCAATAAGTAACACTAGTGTTACTAGTTGTACAATTTCAATCAGTAATACTAGTGTTACTAGTTATACTTTCTCCCTCAGTAATACCCAGTTGTACTTAGTTTTCTGTTCGCTACAACTCAAATCGGATGATTCCGGGCTGAAATCCCTCTAATCTTCTGATGATTCGCTACAATTCAACAACTACAATACATTCATTACCAATACGTCCTAATTTGTCCATTAAGCATGGTTAAAACAATAAACCGTAGATGCGACCTTTGGAATTCCATATCTACTCCTTTGAAACAAATTCGCCGTAGTCAAAATGTATGGTTATGTTATTGCTCATTGTTTCTTGCGAAAGAATATAAAACACACCATCAACTTCAGTCAGTATAACTAGTATTACTAGTGATGCAACTTCAATTAGTAACACTAGTAATACTAGTTATATTAAGTATTCCCAATTGTACAATGTTATCCTACCACTATGATTCAACTACTATATTCCATTCATTACCAATGCATAGGTACTAATAATCCAGGAAATCATGGTTAGAGAACGAATGTGCATACCAAATTAATGATTTTTCAATCACTAATACTAGTGTTACTAGTTATACAATTTCAATTAATAATACTAGTGTTACTAGTTATTAAACTTCAATCAGTAATACTAGTGTTACTAGTTGTACAACTTCAAACAGGACTACTAAATTTGAGTTACTAGTTATAGAACTTCAATCAGAAATATTAGTGTACAAGTTATACAACTTCAATAAGTAATACTAGTGTTACTAGTTGTACAATTTCAATCAGTAGTACTAGTGTTACTACTTATACTTTCTCCCTCAGTAATACCCAGTTGTACTTAGTTCTCCGTTCAATGCAACTCAGATCGGATGATTTTGGGATGAAATCCCTCTAATCTTCTGATGATTGCTACAATTCAACAACTACAATACATTCATTACCAATACGTCCTAATTTGTCCATTAAGCATGGTTAAAACAATAAACCGTAGATGCGACCATTGGAATTCAATATCTACTCCTTTGAAACAAATTCGCCGTAGTCAAAATGTATGGTTATGTTATTGATCATTGTTTCTTGCGAAAGAATATAAAACACACAATCAACTTTAGTCAGTATAACTAGTATTACTAGTGATGCAACTTCAATTAGTAACACGAGTAATTCTAGTTATATTAAGTATTCCCAATTGTACAATGTTATCCTACCACTATGATTCAACTACTATATTCCATTCATTACCAATGCATAGGTACTAATAATCCAGGAAATCATGGTTAGAGAACGAATGTGCATACCAAATTAATGATTTTTCAATCACTAATACTAGTGTTACTAGTTATACAATTTCAATTAATAATACTAGTGTTACTAGTTATTAAACTTCAATCAGTAATACTAGTGTTACTAGTTGTACAACTTCAAACAGGACTACTAAATTTGAGTTACTAGTTATAGAACTTCAATCAGAAATATTAGTGTACAAGTTATACAACTTCAATAAGTAATACTAGTGTTACTAGTTGTACAATTTCAATCAGTAGTACTAGTGTTACTACTTATACTTTCTCCCTCAGTAATACCCAGTTGTACTTAGTTCTCTGTTCAATGCAACTCAGATCGGATGATTTTGGGCTGAAATCCCTCTAATCTTCTGATGATTGCTACAATTCAACAACTACAATACATTCATTACCAATACGTCCTAATTTGTCCATTAAGCATGGTTAAAACAATAAACCGTAGATGCGACCATTGGAATTCCATATCTACTCCTTTGAAACAAATTCGCCGTAGTCAAAATGTATGGTTATGTTATTGATCATTGTTTCTTGCGAAAGAATATAAAACACACAATCAACTTTAGTCAGTATAACTAGTATTACTAGTGATGCAACTTCAATTAGTAACACGAGTAATTCTAGTTATATTAAGTATTCCCAATTGTACAATGTTATCCTACCACTATGATTCAACTACTATATTCCATTCATTACCAATGCATAGGTACTAATCATCCAGGAAATCATGGTTAGAGAACGAATGTGCATACCAAATTAATGATTTTTCAATCACTAATACTAGTGTTACTAGTTATACAATTTCAATTAATAATACTAGTGTTACTAGTTATTAAACTTCAATTAGTAATACTAGTGTTACTAGTTATACAACTTCAAACAGTACTACTAAAGTTGAGTTACTAGTTATACAACTTCAATCAGTAATATTAGTGTTACTAGTTATACAACTTCAATAAGTAACACTAGTGTTACTAGTTGTACAATTTCAATCAGTAATACTAGTGTTACTAGTTATACTTTCTCCCTCAGTAATACTCAGTTGTACTTAGTTTTCTGTTCGCTACAACTCAAATCGGATGATTCCGGGCTGAAATCCCTCTAATCTTCTGATGATTCGCTACAATTCAACAACTACAATACATTCATTACCAATACGTCCTAATTTGTCCATTAAGCATGGTTAAAACAATAAACCGTAGATGCGACCTTTGGAATTCCATATCTACTCCTTTGAAACAAATTCGCCGTAGTCAAAATGTATGGTTATGTTATTGCTCATTGTTTCTTGCGAAAGAATATAAAACACACCATCAACTTCAGTCAGTATAACTAGTATTACTAGTGATGCAACTTCAATTAGTAACACTAGTAATACTAGTTATATTAAGTATTCCCAATTGTACAATGTTATCCTACCACTATGATTCAACTACTATATTCCATTCATTACCAATGCATAGGTACTAATAATCCAGGAAATCATGGTTAGAGAACGAATGTGCATACCAAATTAATGATTTTTCAATCACTAATACTAGTGTTACTAGTTATACAATTTCAATTAATAATACTAGTGTTACTAGTTATTAAACTTCAATCAGTAATACTAATGTTACTAGTTGTACAACTTCAAACAGGACTACTAAATTTGAGTTACTAGTTATAGAACTTCAATCAGAAATATTAGTGTACAAGTTATACAACTTCAATAAGTAATACTAGTGTTACTAGTTGTACAATTTCAATCAGTAGTACTAGTGTTACTACTTATACTTTCTCCCTCAGTAATACCCAGTTGTACTTAGTTCTCCGTTCAATGCAACTCAGATCGGATGATTTTGGGCTGAAATGCCTCTAATCTTCTGATGATTGCTACAATTCAACAATTACAATACATTCATTACCAATACGTCCTAATTTGTCCATTAAGCATGGTTAAAACAATAAACCGTAGATGCGACCATTGGAATTCCATATCTACTCCTTTGAAACAAATTCGCCGTAGTCAAAATGTATGGTTATGTTATTGATCATTGTTTCTTGCGAAAGAATATAAAACTCACAATCAACTTCAGTCAGTATAACTAGTATTACTAGTGATGCAACTTCAATTAGTAACATGAGTAATTCTAGTTATATTAAGTATTCCCAATTGTACAATGTTATCCTACCACTATGATTCAACTACTGTATTCCATTCATTACCAGTGCATAGGTACTAATCATCCTAGAAATCATTGTTAGAGAAAGAATGTGCATACCAAATTAATTATTTTTCAATCAGTAATACTAGTGTTACTAGTTATACAATTTCAATCAATAATACTAGTGTTACTAGTTATTAAACTTCAATTAGTAATACTAGTGTTACTAGTTGTACAATTTCAAACAGTACTACTAAAGTCGAGTTACTAGTTATACAACTTCAATCAGTAATATTAGTGTTACTAGTTATACAACTTCAATAAGTAACACTAGTGTTACTAGTTGTACAATTTCAATCAGTAATACTAGTGTTACTAGTTATACTTTCTCCCTCAGTAATACCCAGTTGTACTTAGTTCTCCGTTCGCTGCAACTCAAATCAGATGATTCCGGGCTGAAATCCCTCTAATCTTCTGATGATTCGCTACAATTCAACAACTACAATACATTCATTACCAATACGTCCTAATTTGTCCATTAAGCATGGTTAAAACAATAAACCGTAGATGCGACTTTTGGAATTCCATATCTACTCCTTTGAAACAAATTCGCCGTAGTCAAAATGTATGGTTATGTTATTGCTCATTGTTTCTTGCGAAAGAATATAAAACACACCATCAACTTTAGTCAGTATAACTAGTATTACAAGTGATGCAACTTCAATTAGTAACACTAGTAATACTAGTTATATTAAGTATTCCCAATTATACAATGTTATCCTACCACTATGATTCAACTACTATATTCCATTCATTACCAATGCATAGGTACTAATAATCCAGGAAATCATGGTTAGAGAACGAATGTGCATACCAAATTAATGATTTTTCAATCAGTAATACTAGTGTTACTAGTTATACAATTTCAATCAATAATACTAGTGTTACTAGTTATAAAATTTCAATCAGTAATACTAGTGTTACTAGTTGTACAACTTCAATCAGTACTACTAAATTTGAGTTACTAGTTATAGAACTTCAATCAGAAATATTAGTGTTACTAGTTATACAACTTCAATAAGTAATACTAGTGTTACTAGTTGTACAATTTCAATCAGTAGTACTAGTGTTACTACTTATAGTTTCTCCCTCAGTAATACCCAGTTGTACTTAGTTCTCCATTCAATGCAACTCAGACCGGATGATTTTGGGCTGAAATCCCTCTAATCTTCTGATGATTTCTACAATTCAACAACTACAATACATTCATTACCAATACGTCCTAATTTTTCCATTAAGCATGGTTAAAACAATAAACCGTAGATACAACCATTGGAATTCCATATCTACTCCTTTGAAACAAATTCGCCGTAGTCAAAATGTATGGTTATGTTATTGATCATTGTTTCTTGCGAAAGAATATAAAACACACAATCAACTTCAGTCAGAATAACTAGTATTACTAGTGATGCAACTTCAATTAGTAATATGAGTAATTCTAGTTATATTAAGTATTCCTAATTGTACAATGTTATCCTACCACTATGATTCAACTACTGTATTCCATTCATTACCAGTGCATAGGTACTAATCATCCTAGAAATCATGGTTAGAGAAAGAATGTGCATACCAAATTAATTATTTTTCAATCAGTAATACTAGTGTTACAAGTTATACAATTTCAATCAATAATACTAGTGTTACTAGTTATTAAACTTCAATTAGTAATACTAGTGTTACTAGTTGTACAACTTCAAACAGTACTACTAAAGTCGAGTTACTAGTTATACAACTTCAATCAGTAATATTAGTGTTACTAGTTATACAACTTCAATAAGTAACACTAGTGTTACTAGTTGTACAATTTCAATCAGTAATACTAGTGTTACTAGTTATACTTTCTCCCTCAGTAATACCCTGTTGTACTTAGTTCTCCGTTCGCTGCAACTCAAATCAGATGATTCCGGGCTGAAATCCCTCTAATCTTCTGATGATTCGCTACAATTCAACAACTACAATACATTCATTACCAATACGTCCTAATTTGTCCATTAAGCATGGTTAAAACAATAAACCGTAGATGCGACCTTTGGAATTCCATATCTACTCCTTTGAAACAAATTCGCCGTAGTCAAAATGTATGGTTATGTTATTGCTCATTGTTTCTTGCGAAAGAATATAAAACACACAATCAACTTCAGTCAGTATAACTAGTATTACTAGTGATGCAACTTCAATTAGTAACATGAGTAATTCTAGTTATATTAAGTATTCCTAATTGTACAATGTTATCCTACCACTATGATTCAACTACTGTATTCCATTCATTACCAGTGCATATGTACTAATCATCCTAGAAATCATGGTTAGAGAACGAATGTGCATACCAAATTAATTATTTTTCAATCAGTAATACTAGTGTTACAAGTTATACAATTTCAATCAATAATACTAGTGTTACTAGTTATTAAACTTCAATCAGTAATACTAGTGTTACTAGTTGTACAACATCAAACAGTACTACTAAATTTGAGTTACTAGTTATACAACTTCAATCAGTAATATTAGTGTTACTAGTTATACAACTTCAATAAGTAACACTAGTGTTACTAGTTGTACAATTTCAATCAGTAATACTAGTGTTACTAGTTATACTTTCTCCCTCAGTAATACCCTGTTGTACTTAGTTCTCCGTTCGCTGCAACTCAAATCAGATGATTCCGGGCTGAAATCCCTCTAATCTTCTGATGATTCGCTACAATTCAACAAGTACAATACATTCATTACCAATACGTCCTAATTTGTCCATTAAGCATGGTTAAAACAATAAACCGTAGATGCGACCATTGGAATTCCATATCTACTCCTTTGAAACAAATTCACCGTAGTCAAAATGTATGGTTATGTTATTGATCATTGTTTCTTGCGAAAGAATATAAAACACACAATCAACTTCAGTCAGTATAACTAGTATTACTAGTGATGCAACTTCAATTAGTAACATGAGTAATTCTAGTTATATTAAGTATTCCTAATTGTACAATGTTATCCTACCACTATGATTCAACTACTGTATTCCATTCATTACCAGTGCATAGGTACTAATCATCCTAGAAATCATGGTTAGAGAAAGAATGTGCATACCAAATTAATTATTTTTCAATCAGTAATACTAGTGTTACAAGTTATACAATTTCAATCAATAATACTAGTGTTACTAGTTATTAAACTTCAATTAGTAATACTAGTGTTACTAGTTGTACAACTTCAAACTGTACTACTAAAGTCGAGTTACTAGTTATACAACTTCAATCAGTAATATTAGTGTTACTAGTTATACAACTTCAATAAGTAACACTAGTGTTACTAGTTGTACAATTTCAATCAGTAATACTAGTGTTACTAGTTATACTTTCTCCCTCAGTAATACCCAGTTGTACTTAGTTCTCCGTTCGCTGCAACTCAAATCGGATGATTCCGGGCTGAAATCCCTCTAATCTTCTGATGATTCGCTACAATTCAACAACTACAATACATTCATTACCAATACGTCCTAATTTGTCCATTAAGCATGGTTAAAACAATAAACCGTAGATGCGACTTTTGGAATTCCATATCTACTCCTTTGAAACAAATTCGCCGTAGTCAAAATGTATGGTTATGTTATTGCTCATTGTTTCTTGCGAAAGAATATAAAACACACCATCAACTTTAGTCAGTATAACTAGTATTACAAGTGATGCAACTTCAATTAGTAACACTAGTAATACTAGTTATATTAAGTATTCCCAATTATACAATGTTATCCTACCACTATGATTCAACTACTATATTCCATTCATTACCAATGCATAGGTACTAATAATCCAGGAAATCATGGTTAGAGAACGAATGTGCATACCAAATTAATGATTTTTCAATCAGTAATACTAGTGTTACTAGTTATACAATTTCAATCAATAATACTAGTGTTACTAGTTATAAAATTTCAATCAGTAATACTAGTGTTACTAGTTGTACAACTTCAATCAGTACTACTAAATTTGAGTTACTAGTTATAGAACTTCAATCAGAAATATTAGTGTTACTAGTTATACAACTTCAATAAGTAATACTAGTGTTACTAGTTGTACAATTTCAATCAGTAGTACTAGTGTTACTACTTATAGTTTCTCCCTCAGTAATACCCAGTTGTACTTAGTTCTCCATTCAATGCAACTCAGACCGGATGATTTTGGGCTGAAATCCCTCTAATCTTCTGATGATTTCTACAATTCAACAACTACAATACATTCATTACCAATACGTCCTAATTTTTCCATTAAGCATGGTTAAAACAATAAACCGTAGATACAACCATTGGAATTCCATATCTACTCCTTTGAAACAAATTCGCCGTAGTCAAAATGTATGGTTATGTTATTGATCATTGTTTCTTGCGAAAGAATATAAAACACACAATCAACTTCAGTCAGAATAACTAGTATTACTAGTGATGCAACTTCAATTAGTAATATGAGTAATTCTAGTTATATTAAGTATTCCTAATTGTACAATGTTATCCTACCACTATGATTCAACTACTGTATTCCATTCATTACCAGTGCATAGGTACTAATCATCCTAGAAATCATGGTTAGAGAAAGAATGTGCATACCAAATTAATTATTTTTCAATCAGTAATACTAGTGTTACAAGTTATACAATTTCAATCAATAATACTAGTGTTACTAGTTATTAAACTTCAATTAGTAATACTAGTGTTACTAGTTGTACAACTTCAAACAGTACTACTAAAGTCGAGTTACTAGTTATACAACTTCAATCAGTAATATTAGTGTTACTAGTTATACAACTTCAATAAGTAACACTAGTGTTACTAGTTGTACAATTTCAATCAGTAATACTAGTGTTACTAGTTATACTTTCTCCCTCAGTAATACCCTGTTGTACTTAGTTCTCCGTTCGCTGCAACTCAAATCAGATGATTCCGGGCTGAAATCCCTCTAATCTTCTGATGATTCGCTACAATTCAACAACTACAATACATTCATTACCAATACGTCCTAATTTGTCCATTAAGCATGGTTAAAACAATAAACCGTAGATGCGACCTTTGGAATTCCATATCTACTCCTTTGAAACAAATTCGCCGTAGTCAAAATGTATGGTTATGTTATTGCTCATTGTTTCTTGCGAAAGAATATAAAACACACAATCAACTTCAGTCAGTATAACTAGTATTACTAGTGATGCAACTTCAATTAGTAACATGAGTAATTCTAGTTATATTAAGTATTCCTAATTGTACAATGTTATCCTACCACTATGATTCAACTACTGTATTCCATTCATTACCAGTGCATATGTACTAATCATCCTAGAAATCATGGTTAGAGAACGAATGTGCATACCAAATTAATTATTTTTCAATCAGTAATACTAGTGTTACAAGTTATACAATTTCAATCAATAATACTAGTGTTACTAGTTATTAAACTTCAATCAGTAATACTAGTGTTACTAGTTGTACAACATCAAACAGTACTACTAAATTTGAGTTACTAGTTATACAACTTCAATCAGTAATATTAGTGTTACTAGTTATACAACTTCAATAAGTAACACTAGTGTTACTAGTTGTACAATTTCAATCAGTAATACTAGTGTTACTAGTTATACTTTCTCCCTCAGTAATACCCTGTTGTACTTAGTTCTCCGTTCGCTGCAACTCAAATCAGATGATTCCGGGCTGAAATCCCTCTAATCTTCTGATGATTCGCTACAATTCAACAAGTACAATACATTCATTACCAATACGTCCTAATTTGTCCATTAAGCATGGTTAAAACAATAAACCGTAGATGCGACCATTGGAATTCCATATCTACTCCTTTGAAACAAATTCACCGTAGTCAAAATGTATGGTTATGTTATTGATCATTGTTTCTTGCGAAAGAATATAAAACACACAATCAACTTCAGTCAGTATAACTAGTATTACTAGTGATGCAACTTCAATTAGTAACATGAGTAATTCTAGTTATATTAAGTATTCCTAATTGTACAATGTTATCCTACCACTATGATTCAACTACTGTATTCCATTCATTACCAGTGCATAGGTACTAATCATCCTAGAAATCATGGTTAGAGAAAGAATGTGCATACCAAATTAATTATTTTTCAATCAGTAATACTAGTGTTACAAGTTATACAATTTCAATCAATAATACTAGTGTTACTAGTTATTAAACTTCAATTAGTAATACTAGTGTTACTAGTTGTACAACTTCAAACTGTACTACTAAAGTCGAGTTACTAGTTATACAACTTCAATCAGTAATATTAGTGTTACTAGTTATACAACTTCAATAAGTAACACAAGTGTTACTAGTTGTACAATTTCAATCAGTAATACTAGTGTTACTAGTTATACTTTCTCCCTCAGTAATACCCAGTTGTACTTAGTTCTCCGTTCGCTGCAACTCAAATCGGATGATTCCGGGCTGAAATCCCTCTAATCTTCTGATGATTCGCTAAAATTCAACAAGTACAATACATTCTTTACCAGTACGTCCTAATTTGTCCATTAAGCATGGTTAAAACAATAAACCGTAGATGCGACCTTTGGAATTCCATATCTACTCCTTTGAAACAAATTCGCCGTAGTCAAAATGTATGGTTATGTTATTGCTCATTGTTTCTTGCGAAAGAATATAAAACACACCATCAACTTCAGTCAGTATAACTAGTATTACTAGTGATGCAACTTCAATTAGTAACACTAGTAATACTAGTTATATTAAGTATTCCCAATTATACAATGTTATCCTACCACTATGATTCAACTACTATATTCCATTCATTACCAATGCATAGGTACTAATAATCCAGGAAATCATGGTTAGAGAACGAATGTGCATACCAAATTAATGATTTTTCAATCAGTAATACTAGTGTTACTAGTTATACAATTTCAATCAATAATACTAGTGTTACTAGTTATTAAACTTCAATCAGTAATACTAGTGTTACTAGTTGTACAACTTCAAAGAGTACTCCTAAATTTGAGTTACTAGTTATACAACTTCAATCAGTAATATTAGTGTTACTAGTTATACAACTTCAATAAGTAACACTAGTGTTACTAGTTGTACAATTTCAATCAGTAATACTAGTGTTACTACTTATACTTTCTCCCTCAGTAATACCCAGTTGTACTTAGTTCTCCGTTCAATGCAACTCAGATCGGATGATTTTTGGCTGAAATCCCGTTAATCTTCTGATGATTGCTACAATTCAACAACTACAATACATTCATTACCAATACGTCCTAATTTTTCCATTAAGCATGGTTAAAACAATAAACCGTAGATACGACCATTGGAATTCCATATCTACTCTTTTGAAACAAATTCGCCGTAGTCAAAATATATGGTTATGTTATTGATCATTGTTTCTTGCGAAAGAATATAAAACACACAATCAACTTCAGTCAGTATAACTAGTATTACTAGTGATGCAACTTCAATTAGTAACATGAGTAATAGTAGTTATATTAGGTATTCCCAATTGTACAATGTTATCCTACCACTATGATTCAACTACTGTATTCCATTCATTACCAGTGCATAGGTACTAATCATCCTAGAAATCATGGTTAGAGAACGAATGTGCATACAGAATTAATTATTTTTCAATCAGTAATACTAGTGTTACAAGTTATACAATTTCAATCAATAATACTAGTGTTACTAGTTATTAAACTTCAATCAGTAATACTAGTGTTACTAGTTGTACAACATCAAACAGTACTACTAAATTTGAGTTACTAGTTATACAACTTCAATCAGTAATATTAGTGTTACTAGTTATACAACTTCAATAAGTAACACTAGTGTTTACTAGTTGTACAATTTCAATCAGTAATACTAGTGTTACTAGTTATACTTTCTCCCTCAGTAATACCCAGTTGTACTTAGTTCTCCGTTCGCTGCAACTCAAATCGGATGATTCCGGGCTGAAATCCCTCTAATCTTCTGATGATTCGCTACAATTCAACAACTACAATACATTCATTACCAATACGTCCTAATTTTTCCATTAAGCATGGTTAAAACAATAAACCGTAGATACGACCATTGGAATTCCATATCTACTCTTTTGAAACAAATTCGCCGTAGTCAAAATGTATGGTTATGTTATTGATCATTGTTTCTTGCGAAAGAATATAAAACACACAATCAACTTCAGTCAGTATAACTAGTATTACTAGTGATGCAACTTCAATTAGTAACATGAGTAATTCTAGTTATATTAAGTATTCCCAATTGTACAAAGTTATCCTACCACTATGATTCAACTACTGTATTCCATTCATTACCAGTGCATAGGTACTAATCATCCTAGAAATCATGGTTAGAGAAAGAATGTGCATACCAAATTAATTATTTTTCAATCAGTAATACTAGTGTTACAAGTTATACAATTTCAATCAATAATACTAGTGTTACTAGTTATTAAACTTCAATTAGTAATACTAGTGTTACTAGTTGTACAACTTCAAACAGTACTACTAAAATCGAGTTACTAGTTATACAACTTCAATCAGTAATATTAGTGTTACTAGTTATACAACTTCAATAAGTAACACTAGTGTTACTAGTTGTACAATTTCAATCAGTAATACTAGTGTTACTAGTTATACTTTTTCCCTCAGTAATACCCAGTTGTACTTAGTTCTCCGTTCGCTGCAACTCAAATCGGATGATTCCGGGCTGAAATCCCTCTAATCTTCTGATGATTCGCTAAAATTCAACAAGTACAATACATTCATTATCAGTACGTCCTAATTTGTCCATTAAGCATGGTTAAAACAATAAACCGTAGATGCGACCTTTGGAATTCCATATCTACTCCTTTGAAACAAATTCGCCGTAGTCAAAATGTATGGTTATGTTATTGCTCATTGTTTCTTGCGAAAGAATATAAAACACACCATCAACTTCAGTCAGTATAACTAGTATTACTAGTGATGCAACTTCAATTAGTAACACTAGTAATACTAGTTATATTAAGTATTCCCAATTATACAATGTTATCCTACCACTATGATTCAACTACTATATTCCATTCATTACCAATGCATAGGTACTAATAATCCAGGAAATCATGGTTAGAGAACGAATGTGCATACCAAATTAATGATTTTTCAATCAGTAATACTAGTGTTACTAGTTATACAATTTCAATCAATAATACTAGTGTTACTAGTTATTAAACTTCAATCAGTAATACTAGTGTTACTAGTTGTACAACTTCAATCAGTACTACTAAATTTGAGTTACTAGTTATACAACTTCAATCAGAAATATTAGTGTTACTAGTTATACAACTTCAATAAGTAATACTAGTGTTACTAGTTGTACAATTTCAATCAGTAATACTAGTGTTACTACTTATACTTTCTCCCTCAGTAATACCCAGTTGTACTTAGTTCTCCGTTCAATGCAACTCAGATCGGATGATTTTTGGCTGAAATCCCTCTAATCTTCTGATGATTGCTACAATTCAACAACTACAATACATTCATTACCAATACGTCCTAATTTTCCATTAAGTATGGTTAAAACAATAAACCGTAGATACGACCATTGGAATTCCATATCTACTCTTTTGAAACAAATTCGCCGTAGTCAAAATGTATGGTTATGTTATTGATCATTGTTTCTTGCGAAAGAATATAAAACACACAATCAACTTCAGTCAGTATAACTAGTATTACTAGTGATGCAACTTCAATTAGTAACATGAGTAATAGTAGTTATATTAGGTATTCCCAATTGTACAATGTTATCCTACCACTATGATTCAACTACTGTATTCCATTCATTACCAGTGCATAGGTACTAATCATTCTAGAAATCATGGTTAGAGAACGAATGTGCATACCGAATTAATTATTTTTTAATCAGTAATACTAGTGTTACTAGTTATTAAACTTCAATCAGTCATACTAGTGTTACTAGTTGTACAACTTCAAACAGTTCTACTAAATTTGAGTTACTAGTTATACAACTTCAATCAGTAATATTAGTGTTACTAGTTATACAACTTCAATAAGTAACACTAGTGTTACTAGTTGTACAATTTCAATCAGTAATACTAGTGTTACTAGTTATACTTTCTCCCTCAGTAATACCCAGTTGTACTTAGTTCTCCGTTCGCTGCAACTCAAATCGGATGATTCCGGGCTGAAATCCCTCTAATCTTCTGATGATTCGCTACAATTCTACAAGTACAATACATTTATTACCAATACGTCCTAATTTGTCCATTAAGCATGGTTAAAACAATAAACCGTAGATGCGACCATTGGAATTCCATATCTACTCCTTTGAAACAAATTCGCCGTAGTTAAAATGTATGGTTATGTTATTGCTCATTGTTTCTTGCGAAAGAATATAAAACACACCATCAACTTCAGTTAGTATAACTAGTATTACTAGTGATGCAACTTCAATTAGTAACACTAGTAATACTAGTTATATTAAGTATTCCCAATTATACAATGTTATCCTACCACTATGATTCAACTACTATATTCCATTCATTACCAATGCATAGGTACTAATAATCCAGGAAATCATGGTTAGAGAACGAATGTGCATACCAAATTAATGATTTTTCAATCAGTAATACTAATGTTACTAGTTATACAATTTCAATCAATAATACTAGTGTTACTAGTTATTAAACTTCAATCAGTAATACTAGTGTTACTAGTTGTACAACTTCAATCAGTACTACTAAATTTGAGTTACTAGTTATACAACTTCAATCAGAAATATTAGTGTTACTAGTTATACAACTTCAATAAGTAATACTAGTGTTACTAGTTGTACAATTTCAATCAGTAATACTAGTGTTACTACTTATACTTTCTCCCTCAGTAATACCCAGTTGTACTTAGTTCTCCGTTCAATGCAACTCAGATCGGATGATTTTTGGCTGAAATCCCTCTAATCTTCTGATGATTGCTACAATTCAACAACTACAATACATTCATTACCAATACGTCCTAATTTTTCCATTAAGCATGGTTAAAACAATAAACCGTAGATACGACCATTGGAATTCCATATCTACTCTTTTGAAACAAATTCGCCGTAGTCAAAATGTATGGTTATGTTATTAATCATTGTTTCTTGCGAAAGAATATAAAACACACAATCAACTTCAGTCAGTATAACTAGTATTACTAGTGATGCAACTTCAATTAGTAACATGAGTAATAGTAGTTATATTAGGTATTCCCAATTGTACAATGTTATCCTACCACTATGATTCAACTACTGTATTCCATTCATTACCAGTGCATAGGTACTAATCATCCTAGAAATCATGGTTAGAGAACGAATGTGCATACCAAATTAATTATTTTTCAATCAGTAATACTAGTGTTACAAGTTATACAATTTCAATCAATAATACTAGTGTTACTAGTTATTAAACTTCAATCAGTCATACTAGTGTTACTAGTTGTACAACTTCAAACAGTACTACTAAATTTGAGTTACTAGTTATACAACTTCAATCAGTAATATTAGTGTTACTAGTTATACAACTTCAATAAGTAACACTAGTGTTACTAGTTGTACAATTTCAATCAGTAACACTAGTGTTACTAGTTGTACAATTTCAATCAGTAATACTAGTGTTAGTACTTATACTTTCTCCCTCAGTAATACCCAGTTGTACTTAGTTCTCCGTTCGCTGCAACTCTAATCGGATGATTCCGGGCTGAAATCCCTCTAATCTTCTGATGATTCGCTACAATTCAACAAGTACAATACATTCATTACCAATACGTCCTAATTTGTCCATTAAGCATGGTTAAAACAATAAACCGTAGATGCGACCATTGGAATTCTATATCTACTCCTTTGAAACAAATTCGCCGTAGTTAAAATGTATGGTTATGTTATTGCTCATTGTTTCTTGCGAAAGAATATAAAACACACCATCAACTTCAGTTAGTATATCTAGTATTACTAGTGATGCAACTTCAATTAGTAACACTAGTAATACTAGTTATATTAAGTATTCCCAATTGTACAATGTTATCCTACCACTATGATTCAACTACTATATTCCATTCATTACCAATGCATAGGTACTAATCATCCAGGAAATCATGGTTAGAGAACAAATGTGCATACCAAATTAATGATTTTTCAATCAGTAATACTAGTGTTACTAGTTATACAATTTCAATCAATAATACTAGTGTTACTAGTTATTAAACTTCAATCAGTAATACTAGTGTTACTAGTTGTACAACTTCAATCACTACTACTAAATTAGAGTTACTAGTTATACAACTTCAATCAGAAATATTAGTGTTACTAGTTATACAACTTCAATAAGTAATACTAGTGTGACTAGTTGTACAATTTCAATCAGTAGTACTAGTGTTACTACTTATACTTTCTCCCTCAGTAATACCCAGTTGTACTTAGTTCTCCGTTCAATGCAACTCAAATCGGATGATTTTGGGCTGAAATCCCTCTAATCTTCTGATGATTGCTACAATTTAACAACTACAATACATTCATTACCAATACGTCCTAATTTGTCCATTAAGCATGGTTAAAACAATAAACCGTAGATGCGACCATTGGAATTCCATATCTACTCCTTTGAAACAAATTCGCCGTAGTCAAAATGTATGGTTATGTTATTGATCATTGTTTCTTGCGAAAGAATATAAAACACACAATCAACTTCAGTCAGTATAACTAGTATTACTAGTGATGCAACTTCAATTAGTAACATGAGTAATTCTAGTTATATTAAGTATTCCCAATTGTACAATGTTATCCTACCCTTATGTATCAACTACTATATTCCATTCGTTACCAATGCATAGGTACTAATAATCTAGGAAATCATGGTTAGAAAACGAATGTGCATACCAAATTAATGATTTTTCAATCAGTAATACTAGTGTTACTAGTTATACAATTTCAATCAATAATACTAGTGTTACTAGTTATTAAACTTCAATCAGTAATACTAGTGTTACTAGTTGTACAACTTCAAAGAGTACTCCTAAATTTGAGTTACTAGTTATACAACTTCAATCAGTAATATTAGTGTTACTAGTTATACAACTTCAATAAGTAACACTAGTGTTACTAGTTGTACAATTTCAATCAGTAATACTAGTATTACTAGTTATACTTTCTCCCTCATTAATACCCAGTTGTACTTAGTTTTTCGTTCGCTGCAACTCAAATCGGATGATTCCGGGCTGAAATCCCTCTAATCTTCTGATGATTCGCTATAATTCAACAAGTACAATTACATTCATTACCAATACGTCCTAATTTGTCCATTAAGCATGGTTAAAACAATAAACCGTAGATGCGATCTTTGGAATTCCATATCTACTACTTTGAAACAAATTCGCCGTAGTCAAAATGTATGGTTATGTTATTGCTCATTGTTTCTTGCGAAAGAATATAAAACACACCATCAACTTCAGTCAGTATAACTAGTATTACTAGTGATGCAACTTCAATTAGTAACATGAGTAATTCTAGTTATATTAAGTATTCCCAATTGTACAATGTTATCCTACCACTATGATTCAACTAATGTATTCCATTCATAACAAGTGCATAGGTACTAATCATCCTAGAAATCATGGTTAGAGAAAGAATGTGCATACCAAATTAATTATTTTTCAATCAGTAATACTAGTGTTACAAGTTATACAATTTCAATCAATAATACTAGTGTTACTAGTTATTAAACTTCAATTAGTAATACTAGGGTTACTAGTTGTACAACTTCAAACAGTACTACTAAATTTGAGTTACT
The DNA here is from genome assembly GCA_963922655.1 of Cardamine chenopodiifolia. Classification (NCBI taxonomy): domain Eukaryota; kingdom Viridiplantae; phylum Streptophyta; class Magnoliopsida; order Brassicales; family Brassicaceae; genus Cardamine; species Cardamine chenopodiifolia. Next base: position 14,011,003 of record OZ000490.1, on the reverse strand, counting down.
GGTTCTACAACTTCAATCAGAAATATTAGTGTTACTAGTTATACAACTTCAATAAGTAACACTAGTGTTACTAGTTGTACAATTTCAATCAGTAATACTAGTGTTACTAGTTATACTTTCTCCGTCAGTAATACCCAGTTGTACTTAGTTCTCCGTTCGCTGCAACTCAAATCGGATGATTCCGGGCTGAAATCCCTCTAATCTTCTCATGATTCGCTACAATTCAACAAGTACAATACATTCATTACCAATACGTCCTAATTTGTCCATTAAGCATGGTTAAAACAATAAACCGTAGATGCGACCATTGGAATTCCATATCTACTCCTTTGAAACAAATTCGCCGTAGTTAAAATGTATGGTTATGTTATTGCTCATTGTTTCTTGCGAAAGAATATAAAACACACCATCAACTTCAGTTAGTATAACTAGTATTACTAGTGATGCAACTTCAATTAGTAACACTAGTAATACTAGTTATATTAAGTATTCCCAATTGTACAATGTTATCCTACCACTATGATTCAACTACTCTATTCCATTCATTACCAATGCATAGGTACTAATCATCCAGGAAATCATGGTTAGAGAACGAATGTGCATACCAAATTAATGATTTTTCAATTAGTAATACTAGTGTTACGAGTTATACAATTTCAATCAATAATACTATTGTTACTAGTTATTAAACTTCAATCAGTAATACTAGTGTTACTAGTTATACAACTTCAATCAGTACTACTAAAGTTAAGTTACTAGTTATACAACTTCAATCAGTAATATTAGTGTTACTAGTTATACAACTTCAATAAGTAACACTAGTGTTACTAGTTGTACAATTTCAATCAGTAATACTAGTGTTACTAGTTATACTTTCTCCCTCAGTAATACCCAGTTGTACTTAGTTCTCCGTTCGCTGCAACTCAAATTGGATGATTCCGGGCTGAAATCACTCTAATCTTCTGATGATTCGCCACAATTCAACAAGTACAATACATTCATTACCTATACGTTCTAATTTGTCCATTAAGCATGGTTAAAACAATAAACCGTAGATGCGACCTTTGGAATTCCATATCTACTCCTTTCAAACAAATTCGCCGTAGTCAAAATGTATGGTTATGTTATTGCTCATTGTTTCTTGCGAAAGAATATAAAACACACCATCAACTTCAGTCAGTATAACTAGTATTACTAGTGATGCAACATCAATTAGTAACACTAGTAATACTAGTTATATTAAGTATTCCCAGTTGTACAATGTTATCCTACCACTATGATTCAACTACTATATTCCATTCATTACCAATGTGCATACCAAATTAATGATTTTTCAATCAGTAATACAAGTGTTACTAGTTATACAATTTCAATCAATAATACTAGTGTTACTAGTTATTAAACTTCAATCAGTAATACTAGTGTTACTAGTTGTACAACTTCAATCAGTACTACTAAATGTGAGTTACTAGTTATACAACTTCAATCAGAAATATTAGTGTTACTAGTTATACAACTTCAATAAGTAATACTAGTGTTCCAAGTTGTACAATTTCAATCAGTAATACTAGTGTTATTAGTTATACTTTCTCCCTCAGTAATACCCAGTTTTACTTAGTTCTTCGTTCAATGCAACTCAGATCGGATGATTTTGTGCTGAAATCCCTCTAATCTTCTGATGATTGCTACAATTCAACAACTACAGTACATTCATTACCAATATGTCGTAATTTGTCCATTAAGCATGGTTAAAACAATAAACCGTAGATGCGACCATTGGAATTCCATATCTACTCCTTTGAAACAAATTCGCCGTAGTCAAAATGTATGGTTATGTTATTGCTCATTGTTTCTTGCGAAAGAATATAAAACACACCATCAACTTCAGTCAGTATAACTAGTATTACTAGTGATGCAACATCAATTAGTAACATGAGTAATTCTAGTTATATTAAGTATTACCAATTGTACAATGTTATCCTTCCACTATGATTCAACTACTGTATTCCATTCGATACTAGTGCATAGGTACTAATAATCCAGGAAATCATGGTTAGAGAACGAATGTGCATACCAAATTAATGATTTTTCAATCAGTAATACTAGTGTTACTAGTTATACAATTTCAATCAATAATACTAGTGTTACTAGTTATTAAACTTCAATCAGTAATACTAGTGTTACTAGTTGTACAACTTCAAACAGGACTACCAAATTTGAGTTACTAGTTATACAACTTCAATCAGCAATATTAGTGTTACTAGTTACACAACTTGATTAAGTAACAATAGTGTTACTAGTTGTACAATTTCAATCAGTAATACTAGTGTTACTAGTTATACTTTCTCCCTTAGTAATACCCAGTTGTACTTAGTTCTCCGTTCGCTGCAAATCAAATCGGATGATTCCGAGCTGAAATCCCTCTAATCTTCTGATGATTCGCTACAATTCAACAAGTACAATACATTCATTACCAATACGTCCTAATTTGTCGATTAAGCATGGTTAAAACAATAAACCGTAGATGCGACCATTGGAATTCCATATCTACTCCTTTGAAACAAATTCGCCGTAGTCAAAATGTATGGTTATGTTATTGCTCATTGTTTCTTGCGAAAGAATATAAAACACACCATCGACTTCAGTCAGTATAACTAGTATTACTAGTGATGCAACTTCAATTAGTAACACTAGTAGTACTAGTTATATTAAGTATTCCCAATTGTACAATGTTATCCTACCACTATGATTCAACTACTATATTCCATTCATTACCAATGCATAGGTACTAATAATCCTAGAAATCATGGTTAGAGAACGAATGTTCATACCAAATTAATGATTTTTCAATCAGTAATACTAGTGTTACTAGTTATACAATTTCAATCAATAATACTAGTGTTACTAGTTATAAAACTTCAATCAATAATACTAGTGTTACTAGTTGTACAACTTCAATCAGTACTACTAAATTTGAGTTACTAGTTATACAACTTCAATCAGAAATATTAGTGTTACTAGTTATACAACTTCAATAAGTAATACTAGTGTTACTAGTTGTACAATTTCAATCAGTAATACTAGTGTTACTACTTATACTTTCTCCCTCAGTAATACCCAGTTGTACTTAGTTCTCCGTTCGCTGCAACTCAAATCGGATGATTCCTGGCTGAAATCCCTCTAATCTTCTGATGATTCGCTACAATTCAACAAGTACAATACATTGATTACCAATACGTTCTAATTTGTCCATTAAGCATGGTTAAAACAATAAACCGTAGATGCGACCATTGGAATTCCATATCTACTCCTTTGAAACAAATTCGCCGTAGTCAAAATGTATGGTTATGTTATTGCTCATTGTTTCTTGCGAAAGAATATAAAACACACCATCAACTTCAGTCAGTATAACTAGTATTACTAGTGATGCAACATCAATTAGTAACATGAGTAATTCTAGTTATATTAAGTATTACCAATCGTACAATGTTATCCTTCCACTATGATTCAACTACTGTATTCCATTCATTACTAGTGCATAGGTACTAATAATCCAGGAAATCATGGTTAGAGAACGAATGTGCATACCAAATTAATGATTTTTCAATCAGTAATACTAGTGTTACTAGTTATACAATTTCAATCAATAATACTAGTGTTACTAGTTATTAAACTTCAATCAGTAATACTAGTGTTACTAGTTGTACAACTTCAAACAGGACTACCAAATTTGAGTTACTAGTTATACAACTTCAATCAGCAATATTAGTGTTACTAGTTACACAACTTGATTAAGTAACACTAGTGTTACTAGTTGTACAATTTCAATCAGTAATACTAGTGTTACTAGTTATACTTTCTCCCTTAGTAATACCCAGTTGTACTTAGTTCTCCGTTCGCTGCAAATCAAATCGGATGATTCCGAGCTGAAATCCCTCTAATCTTCTGATGATTCGCTACAATTCAACAAGTACAATACATTCATTACCAATACGTCCTAATTTGTCGATTAAGCATGGTTAAAACAATAAACCATAGATGCGACCATTGGAATTCCATATCTACTCCTTTGAAACAAATTCGCCGTAGTCAAAATGTATGGTTATGTTATTGCTCATTGTTTCTTGCGAAAGAATATAAAACACACCATCGACTTCAGTCAGTATAACTAGTATTACTAGTGATGCAACTTCAATTAGTAACACTAGTAGTACTAGTTATATTAAGTATTCCCAATTGTACAATGTTATCCTACCACTATGATTCAACTACTATATTCCATTCATTACCAATGCATAGGTACTAATAATCCTAGAAATCATGGTTAGAGAACGAATGTTCATACCAAATTAATGATTTTTCAATCAGTAATACTAGTGTTACTAGTTATACAATTTCAATCAATAATACTAGTGTTACTAGTTATAAAACTTCAATCAATAATACTAGTGTTACTAGTTGTACAACTTCAATCAGTACTACTAAATTTGAGTTACTAGTTATACAACTTCAATCAGAAATATTAGTGTTACTAGTTATACAACTTCAATAAGTAATACTAGTGTTACTAGTTGTACAATTTCAATCAGTAATACTAGTGTTACTACTTATACTTTCTCCCTCAGTAATACCCAGTTGTACTTAGTTCTCCGTTCGCTGCAACTCAAATCGGATGATTCCTGGCTGAAATCCCTCTAATCTTCTGATGATTCGCTACAATTCAACAAGTACAATACATTGATTACCAATACGTTCTAATTTGTCCATTAAGCATGGTTAAAACAATAAACCGTAGATGCGACCTTTGGAATTCCATATCTACTCCTTTCAAACAAATTCGCCGTAATCAAAATGTATGGTTATGTTATTGCTCATTGTTTCTTGCGAAACAATATAAAACACACCATCAACTTCAGTCAGTATAACTAGTATTACTAGTGATGCAACATCAATTAGTAACATGAGTAATTCTAGTTATATTAAGTATTCCCAATTGTACACTGTTATCCTACCCCTATGATTCAACTACTATATTCAATTCATTACCAATGCATAGGTACTAATAATCCAGGAAATCATGGTTAGAGAACGAATGTGCATACCAAATTAATGATTTTTCAATTAGTAATACTAGTGTTACTAGTTATACAATTTCAATCAATAATACTAGTGTTACTAGTTATAAAACTTCAGTCAGTAATACTAGTGTTACTAGTTGTACAACTTCAATCAGTACTACTAAATTTGAGTTACTAGTTATATAACTTCAATCAGAAATATTAGTGTTACTAGTTATACAACTTCAATAAGTAATACTAGTGTTCCTAGTTGTACAATTTTAATCAGTAATACTAGTGTTACTAGTTCTCCGTTCGCTGCAACTCAAATCGGATGATTCCGAGCTGAAATCCCTCTAATCTTCTGATGATTCGCTACAATTCAACAAGTACAATACATTCATTACCAATACGTCCTAATTTGTCGATTAAGCATGGTTAAAACAATAAACCGTAGATGCGACCATTGGAATTCCATATCTACTCCTTTGAAACAAATTCGCCGTAGTCAAAATGTATGGTTATGTTATTGCTCATTGTTTCTTGCGAAAGAATATAAAACACACCATCGACTTCAGTCAGTATAACTAGTATTACTAGTGATGCAACTTCAATTAGTAACACTAGTAGTACTAGTTATATTAAGTATTCCCAATTGTACAATGTTATCCTACCACTATGATTCAACTACTATATTCCATTCATTACCAATGCATAGGTACTAATAATCCTAGAAATCATGGTTAGAGAACGAATGTTCATACCAAATTAATGATTTTTCAATCAGTAATACTAGTGTTACTAGTTATACAATTTCAATCAATAATACTAGTGTTACTAGTTATTAAACTTCAATCAGTAATACTAGTGTTACTAGTTGTACAACTTCAAACAGTACTACTAAATTTGAGTTACTAGTTATACAACTTCAATCAGCAATACTAGCGTTACTAGTTATACAACTTCAATAAGTAACACTAGTTTTACTAGTTGTACAATTTCAATCAGTAATACTAGTGTTACTAGTTATACTTTCTCCCTTAGTAATACCCAGTTGTACTTAGTTCTCCGTTTGCTGCAACTCAAATCGGATGATTCCGGGCTGAAATCCCTCTAATCTTCTGATGATTCGCTACAATTCAACAAGTACAATACATTGATTACCAATACGTTCTAATTTGTCCATTAAGCATGGTTAAAACAATAAACCGTAGATGCGACCTTTGGAATTCCATATCTACTCCTTTCAAACAAATTCGCCGTAATCAAAATGTATGGTTATGTTATTGCTCATTGTTTCTTGCGAAACAATATAAAACACACCATCAACTTCAGTCAGTATAACTAGTATTACTAGTGATGCAACATCAATTAGTAACATGAGTAATTCTAGTTATATTAAGTATTCCCAATTGTACAATGTTATCCTACCCCTATGATTCAACTACTATATTCCATTCATTACCAATGCATAGGTACTAATAATCCAGGAAATCATGGTTAGAGAACGAATGTGCATACCAAATTAATGATTTTTCAATCAGTAATACTAGTGTTACTAGTTATACAATTTCAATTAATAATACTAGTGTTACTAGTTATAAAACTTCAATCAGTAATACTAGTGTTACTAGTTGTACAACTTCAATCAGTACTACTAAATTTGAGTTACTAGTTATATAACTTCAATCAGAAATATTAGTGTTACTAGTTATACAACTTCAATAAGTAATACTAGTGTTCCTAGTTGTACAATTTCAATCAGTAATACTAGTGCTACTAGTTATACTTTCTCCCTCAGTAATACCCAGTTTTACTTAGTTCTCCGTTCAATGCAACTCAGATCGGATGATTTTGGGCTGAAATCCCTCTAATCTTCTGACGATTGCTACAATTCAACAACTACAGTACATTCATTACCAATACGTCCTAATTTTTCCATTAAGCCTGGTTAAAACAATAAACCGTAGATGCGACCATTGGAATTCCATATCTACTCCTTTGAAACAAATTCGCCGTAGTCAAAATGTATGGTTATGTTATTGATCATTGTTTCTTGCGAAAGAATATAAAACACACAATCAACTTCAGTCAGTATAACTAGTATTACTAGTGATGCAACTTCAATTAGTAACATGAGTAATTCTAGTTATATTAAGTATTCCCAATTGTACAATGTTATCCTACCCCTATGATTCAACTACTATATTCCATTCATTACCAATGCATAGGTACTAATAATCCAGGAAATCATGGTTAGAGAACGAATGTGCATACCAAATTAATGATTTTTCAATCAGTAATACTAGTGTTACTAGTTATACAATTTCAATCAATAATACTAGTGTTACTAGTTATTAAACTTCAATCAGTAATACTAGTGTTACTAGTTGTACAACTTCAAACAGTACTACTAAATTTGAGTTACTAGTTATACAACTTCAATCAGCAATATTAGTGTTACTAGTTATACAACTTCAATAAGTAACACTAGTTTTACTAGTTCTACAATTTCAATCAGTAATACTAGTGTTACTAGTTATACTTTCTCCCTTAGTAATACCCAGTTGTACTTAGTTCTCCGTTCGCTGCAACTCAAATCGGATGATTCCGGGCTAAAATCCCTCTAATCTTCTGATGATTCGCTACAATTCAACAAGTACAATACATTCATTACCAATACGTCCTAATTTGTCGATTAAGCATGGTTAAAACAATAAACCATAGATGCGACCTTTGGAAATCCATATCTATTCCTTTGAAACAAATTCGCCGTAGTCAAAATGTATGGTTATGTTATTGATCATAGTTTCTTGCGAAAGAATATAAAACACACAATCAACTTCAGTCAGTATAACTAGTATTACTAGTGATGCAACTTCAATTAGTAACATGAGTAATACTAGTTATATTAAGTATTCCCAATTGTACAATGTTATCCTACCACTATGATTCAACTACTATATTCCATTCATTACCAATGCATAGGTACTAATCATCTAGGAAATCATGGTTAGAGAACGAATGTGCATACCAAATTAATGATTTTTCAATCAGTAATACTAGTGTTACTAGTTATACAATTTCAATCAATAATACTAGTGTTACTAGTTATAAAACTTCAATCAGTAATACTAGTGTTACTAGTTGTACAACTTCAATCAGTACTACTAAATTTGAGTTACTAGTTATACAACTTCAATCAGAAATATTAGTGTTACTAGTTATACAACTTCAATAAGTAATACTAGTGTTACTAGTTGTACAATTTCAATCAGTAATACTAGTGTTACTACTTATACTTTCTCCCTCAGTAATACCCAGTTGTACTTAGTTCTCCGTTCGCTGCAACTAAAATCGGATGATTCCTGGCTGAAATCCCTCTAATCTTCTGATGATTCGCTACAATTCAACAAGTACAATACATTGATTACCAATACGTTCTAATTTGTTCATTAAGCATGGTTAAAACAATAAACCGTAGATGCGACCTTTGGAATTCCATATCTACTCCTTTCAAACAAATTCGCCGTAATCAAAATGTATGGTTATGTTATTGCTCATTGTTTCTTGCGAAACAATATAAAACACACCATCAACTTCAGTTAGTATAACTAGTATTACTAGTGATGCAACATCAATTAGTAACACTAGTAATACTATATATATTAAGTATTCCCAATTGTACAATGTTATCCTACCACTATGATTCAACTACTATATTCCACTCATTACCAATGCATAGGTACTAATCATCTAGGAAATCATGGTTAGAGAACGAATGTGCATACCAAATTAATGATTTTTCAATCAGTAATACTAGTGTTACTAGTTATACAATTTCTATCAATAATACTAGTGTTACTAGTTATAAAACTTCAATCAGTAATACTAGTGTTACTAGTTGTACAACTTCAATCAGTACTACTAAATTTGAGTTACTAGTTATATAACTTCAATCAGAAATATTAGTGTTACTAGTTATACAACTTCAATAAGTAATACTAGTGTTCCTAGTTGTACAATTTCAATCAGTAATACTAGTGCTACTAGTTATACTTTCTCCCTCAGTAATACCCAGTTTTACTTAGTTCTCCGTTCAATGCAACTCAGATCGGATGATTTTGGGCTGAAATCCCTCTAATCTTCTGATGATTGCTACAATTCAACAACTACAGTACATTCATTACCAATACGTCCTAATTTGTCCATTAAGCCTGGTTAAAACAATAAACCGTAGATGCGACCATTGGAATTCCATATCTACTCCTTTGAAACAAATTCGCCGTAGTCAAAATGTATGGTTATGTTATTGATCATAGTTTCTTGCGAAAGAATATAAAACACACAATCAACTTCAGTCAGTATAACTAGTATTACTAGTGATGCAACTTCAATTAGTAACATGAGTAATTCTAGTTATATTAAGTATTCCCAATTGTACAATGTTATCCTACCCCTATGATTCAACTACTATATTCCATTCATTACCAATGCATAGGTACTAATAATCCAGGAAATAATGGTTAGAGAACGAATGTGCATACCAAATTAATGATTTTTCAATCAGTAATACTAGTGTTACTAGTTATACAATTTCAATCAATAATACTAGTGTTACTTGTTATTAAACTTCAATCAGTAATACTAGTGTTACTAGTTGTACAACTTCAAAGAGTACTACTAAATTTAAGTTACTAGTTATACAACTTCAATCAGTAATATTAGTGTTACTAGTTATACAACTTCAATAAGTAACACTAGTGTTACTAGTTGTACAATTTCAATCAGTAATACTAGTGTTACCAGTTATACTTTCTCCCTCATTAATACCTAGTTGTACTTAGTTTTCCGTTCGCTGCAACTCAAATCGGATGATTCCGGGCTGAAATCCCTCTAATCTTCTGATGATTCGCTACAATTCAACAAGTACAATACATTCATTACCAATACGTCCTAATTTGTCCATTAAGCATGGTTAAAACAATAAACCGTAGATGCGACCTTTGGAATTCCATATCTACTCCTTTGAAACAAATTCGCCGTAGTCAAAATGTATGGTTATGTTATTGCTCATTGTTTCTTGCGAAAGAATATAAAACACACCATCAACTTCAGTCAGTATAACTAGTATTACTAGTGATGCAACTTCAATTAGTAACACTAGTAATACTAGTTATATTAAGTATTCCCAATTGTACAATGTTATCCTACCACTATGATTCAACTACTATATTCCATTCATTACCAATGCATAGGTACTAATAATCCAGGAAATCATGGTTAGAGAACGAATGTGCATACCAAATTAATGATTTTTCAATCAGTAATACTAGTGTTACTAGTTATACAATTTCAATCAATAATACTAGTGTTACTAGTTATTAAACTTCAATCAGTAATACTAGTGTTAGTACAACTTCAAACAGTACTACTAAATTTGAGTTACTAGTTATACAACTTCAATCAGAAATATTAGTGTTACTAGTTATACAACTTCAATAAGTAATACTAGTGTTACTAGTTGTACAATTTCAATCAGTAATACTAGTGTTACTACTTATACTTTCTCCCTCAGTAATACCCAGTTGTACTTAGTTCTCCGTTCAATGCAACTCAGATCGGATGATTTTGGGCTGAAATCCCTCTAATCTTCTGATGATTGCTACAATTTCACAACTACAATACATTCATTACCAATACGTCCTAATTTGTCCTTTAAGCATGGTTAAAAAAATAAACCGTAGATGCGACCTTTGGAATTCCATATCTACTCCTTTGAAACAAATTCGTCGTAGTCAAAATGTATGGTTATATTATTGATCATTGTTTCTTGCGAAAGAATATAAAACACACAATCAACTTCAGTCAGTATAACTAGTATTACTAGTGATGCAACATCAATTAGTAACATGAGTAATTCTAGTTATATTAAGTATTACCAATTGTACAATGTTATCCTTCCACTATGATTCAACTACTGTATTCCATTCATTACTAGTGCATAGGTACTAATCATCCTAGAAATCATGGTTAGAGAACGAATGTGCATACCAAATTAATTATATTTCAATCAGTAATACTAGTGTTACAAGTTATACACTTTCAATCAATAATACTAGTGTTACTAGTTATTAAACTTCAATCAGTAATACTAGTGTTACTAGTTGTACAACTTCAAACAGTACTACTAAATTTGAGTTACTAGTTATACAACTTCAATCAGTAATATTAATGTTACTAGTTATACAACTTCAATAAGTAACACTAGTGTTACTAGTTGTACAATTTCAATCAGTAATACTAGTGTTACTAGTTATACTTTCTCCCTCAGTAATACCTAGTTGTACTTAGTTCTACGTTCGCTGCAACTCAAATCGGATGATTCCGCGCTGAAATCCCTCTAATCTTCTGATGATTCGCTACAATTCAACAAGTACAATACATTCATTACCAATACGTCCTAATTTGTCGATTAAGCATGGTTAAAATAATAAACCGTAGATGCGACCTTTGGAATTCCATATCTACTCCTTTGAAACAAATTCGCCGTAGTCAAAATGTATGGTTATGTTATTGCTCATTGTTTCTTGCGAAAGAATATAAAACACACCATCAACTTCAGTCAGTATAACTAGTATTACTAGTGATGCAACTTCAATTAGTAACACTAGTAATACTAGTTATATAAGTATTCCCAATTGTACAATGTTATCCTACCACTATGATTCAACTACTATATTCCATTCATTACCAATGCATAGGTACTAATAATCCTAGAAATCATGGTTAGAGAACGAATGTGCATACCAAATTAATTATTTTTCAATCAGTAATACTAGTGTTACTAGTTATACAATTTCAATCAATAATACTAGTGTTACTAGTTATTAAACTTCAATCAGTAATACTAGTTTTACTAGTTGTACAACTTCAATCAGTACTACTAAATTTGAGTTACTAGTTATACAACTTCAATCAGAAATATTAGTGTTACTAGTTATACAACTTCAATAAGTAATACTAGTGTTACTCGTTGTACAATTTCAATCAGTAATACTAGTGTTACTACTTATACTTTCTCCCTTAGTAATACCCAGTTGTATTTAGTTCTCCGTTCAATGCAACTCAGATCGGATGATTTTGGGCTGAAATCCCTCTAATCTTCTGATGATTGCTACAATTCAACAACTACAATACATTCATTACCAATACGTCCTAATTTGTCCATTAAGCCTGGTTAAAACAATAAACCGTAGATACGACCATTGGAATTCCATATCTACTTCTTTGAATTCGCCGTAGTCAAAATGTATGGTTATGTTATTGCTCATTGTTTATTGCGAAAGAATATAAAACACACCATCAACTTCAGTCACTATAACGAGTATTACTAGTGATGCAACTTCAATTAGTAACACTAGTAATACTAGTTATATTAAGTATTCCCAATTGTACAATGTTATCCTACCACTATGTTTCAACTACTATATTCCATTCATTACCAATGCATAGGTACTAATCATCTAGGAAATCATGGTTAGAGAACGAATGTGCATACCAAATTAATGATTTTTCAATCAGTAATACTAGTGTTACTAGTTATACAATTTCAATCAATAATACTAGTGTTACTAGTTATTAAACTTCAATCAGTAATACTAGTGTTACTAGTTGTACAACTTCAATCAGTACTACTAAATTTGAGTTACTACTATACAACTTCAATAAGAAATATTAGTGTTACTAGTTATACAACTTCAATAAGTAATACTAGTGTTCTTAGTTGTTCAATTTCAATCACTAATACTAGTGTTACTAGTTATACTTTCTCCCTCAGTAATACCCAGTTGTACTTAGTTCTCCGTTCAATGCAACTCAGATCGGATGATTTTGGGCAGAAATCCCTCTAATATTCTGATGATCGCTACAATTCAACAACTACAGTACATTCATTACCAGTACGTCCTAATTTGTCCATTAAGCATGGTTAAAACAATAAACCGTAGATGCGACCATTGGAATTCCAGATCTACTCCTTTGAAACAAATTCGCCGTAGTCAAAATGTATGGTTATGTTATTGATCATTGTTTCTTGCGAAAGAATATAAAACACACAATCAACTTCAGTCAGTATAACTAGTATTACTAGTGATGCAACTTCAATTAATAACATGAGTAATTCTAGTTATATTAAGTAATCCCAATTGTACAATGTTATCCTACCACAGTTATTCAACTACTGTATTTCATTCATTACCAATGCATAGGTACTAATCATCCTAGAAATCATGGTTAGAGAACGAATGTGCATAGCAAATTAATGATTTTTCAATCAGTAATACTAGTGTTACTAGTTATACAATTTCAATCAATAATACTAGTGTTACTAGTTATTAAACTTCAATCAGTAATACTAGTGTTACTAGTTGTACAACTTCAAACAGTACTACTAAATTTGAGTTACTAGTTATACAACTTCAATCAGTAATACTAGTGTTACTAGTTGTACAACTTCAAAGAGTACTACTAAATTTGAGTTACTAGTTATACAACTTCAATCAGTAATATTAGTGTTACTAGTTATACAACTTCAATAAGTAACACTAGTGTTACTAGTTGTACAATTTCAATCAGTAATACTAGTGTTACTAGTTATACTTTCTCCCTTATTAATACCTAGTTGTACTTAGTTTTCCGTTCGCTGCAACTCAAATCGGATGATTCTGGGCTGAAATCCCTCTAATCTTCTGATGATTCGCTACAATTCAACAAGTACAATACATTCATTACCAATACGTCCTAATTTGTCGATTAAGCATGGTTAAAACAATAAACCGTAGATGCGACCTTTGGAAATCCATATCTACTCCTTTGAAACAAATTCGCCGTAGTCAAAATGTATGGTTATGTTATTGCTCATTGTTTCTTGCGAAAGAATATAAAACACACAACCAACTTCAGTCAGTATAACTAGTATTACTAGTGATGCAACTTCAATTAGTAACATGAGTAATTCTAGTTATATTAAGTATTCCCAATTGTACAATGTTATCCTACCACTATGATTCAACTACTATATTCCATTCATTACCAATGCATAGGTACTAATAATCCAGGAAATCATGGTTAGAGAACGAATGTGCATACCAAATTAATGATTTTTCAATCAGTAATACTAGTGTTACTAGTTATACAATTTCAATCAATAATACTAGTGTTACTAGTTATTAAACTTCAATCAGTAATACTAGTGTTACTAGTTGTACAACTTCAATCAGTACTACTAAATTTGAGTTACTAGTTATACAACTTCAATCAGTAATATTAGTGTTACTAGTTATACAACTTCAATAAGTAACACTAGTGTTACTAGTTGTACAATTTCAATCAGTAATACTAGTGTTACTAGTTATACTTTTTCCCTCAGTAATACCCAGTTGTACTTAGTTTTCTGTTCGCTACAACTTAAATCGGATGATTCCGGGCTGAAATCTCTCTAATCTTCTGATGATTCGCTACAATTTAACAAGTACAATACATTCATTACCAATACGTCCTAATTTGTCCATTAAGCATGGTTAAAACAATAAACCGTAGATGCGACCTTTGGAATTCTATATCTACTCCTTTGAAACAAATTCGCCGTAGTCAAAATGTATGGTTATGTTATTACTCATTGTTTCTTGCGAAAGAATATAAAACACACCATCAACTTCAGTTAGTATAACTAGTATTACTAGTGATGCAACTTCAATTAGTAACACTAGTAATACTAGTTATATTAAGTACTCCCCATTGTACAATATTATCCTACCACTATGATTCAACTACTATATTCCATTCATTACCAATGCATAGGTACTAATAATCCAGGAAATCATGGTTAGAGAACGAATGTGCATACCAAATTAATGATTTTTCAATCAGTAATACTAGTGTTACTAGTTATACAATTTCAATCAATAATACTAGTGTTACTAGTTATTAAACTTCAATCAGTAATACTAGTGTTACTAGATGTACAACTTCAATCACTACTACTAAAGTTAAGTTACTAATTATACAACTTCAATCAGTAATATTAGTGTTACTAGTTATATAACTTCAATAAGTAATACTAGTGTTACTAGTTGTACAATTTCAATCAGTAATACTAGTGTTACTACTTATACTTTCTCCCTCAGTAATACCTAGTTGTACTTAGTTCTCTATCCGCTGCAACTCAAATCGGATGATTTCGGGCTGAAATCCCTCTAATCTTCTGATGATTCGATACAATTCAACAACTACAATACATTCATTACCAATACATCCTAATTTGTCCATTAAGCATGGTTAAAACAATAAACCGTAGATGCGACCTTTGGAATTCCATATCTACTCCTTTGAAACAAATTCCTCGTAGTCAAAATGTATGGTTATGTTATTGCTCATTGTTTCTTGCGAAAGAATATAAAACATACAATTAACTTAAGTCAGAATAACTAGTATTACTAGTGATGCAACTATAATTAGTAACACTATTAATACTAGTTATATTAAGTATTCCTAATTGTACAATGTTATCTTATCGCTACGATTCAACCACTGTATTCCACTCATTACCAATGCATAGTTACTAATCATCCAAGAAATCATGGTTAGAGAACGAATGTGCATACCAAATTAATGATTTTTCATTCAGTAATTCTAGTGTGAGTAGTTATACAATTTCAATCAATAATACTAGTGTTACTAGTTATTAAACTTCAATCTGTAATACTAGTTTTACTAGTTGTACAACTTCAATCACTACTACTAAAGTTAAGTTACTAGTTATACAACTTCAATCAGTAATATTAGTGTTACTAGTTATACAACTTTAATAAGTAATACTAGTGTTATTAGTTGTACAATTTCAAGTAGTAATACAAGTGTTACTAGTTATAGTTTCTCCCTCAGTAATACCCAGTTGTACTTAGTTCTCCGTCCGCTGCAACTCAAATTTGATGATTTCGGGCTGAAATCCCTCTAATCTTCTGATGATTCGCTACAATTCAACAACTACAATACATTCATTACCAATACGTCCTAATTTGTCCATTAAGCATGGTTAAAACAATAAACCGTAGATACGACCTTTGGAATTCCATATATACTCCTTTGAAACAAATTCATCGTAGTCAAAATGTATGGTTATGTTATTGCTCATTGTTTCTTGCGAAAGAATATAAAACATTCAATTAACTTAAGTAAGTATTACTAGTATTACTAGTGATGCAACTATAATTACTAACACTATTAATACTAGTTATATTAAGTATTCCTAATTGTACAATGTTATCTTATCACTACGAGTCAACCACTGTATTCCACTCATTACCAATGCATATAAACTAATCATCCAGGAAATCATGGTTAGAGAACGAATGTGCATACCAAATTAATGATTTTTCATTCAGTAATACTAGTGTGACTAGTTATATAATTTCAATCACTAATACTAGTGTTACTAGTTATTAAACTTCAATCTGTAATACTAGTGTTACTAGTTGTACAACTTCAATCAGTACTACTAAATTTGAGTTACTAGTTATACAACTTTAATCAGAAATATTAGTGTTACTAGTTATACAACTTCAATAAGTTATACTAGTGTTCCTAGTTGTACAATTTCAATCAGTAATACTAGTGTTACTAGTTATACTTTCTCCCTCAGTAATACCCAGTTGTACTTAGTTCTCCGTTCAATGCAACTCAGATCGGATGATTTTGGGCTGAAATCCCTCTAATCTTCTGATGATCGCTACAATTCAACAACTACAGTACATTCATTACCAATACGTTCTAATTTGTCCATTAAGCATGGTTAAAACAATAAACCGTAGATGCGACCTTTGGAATTCCATATCTACTCCTTTGAAACAAATTCGCCGTAGTCAAAATGTATGGTTATGTTATTGCTCATTGTTTCTTGCGAAAGAATATAAAACACACCATCAACTTCAGTCAGTATAACTAGTATTACTAGTGATGCAACTTCAATTAGTAACACTAGTAATACTAGTTATATTAAGTATTCCCAATTGTACAATGTTATCCTACCACTATGATTCAACTACTATATTCCATTCATTACCAATGCATAGGTACTAATCATCTAGGAAATCATGGTTAGAGAACGAATGTGCATAGCAAATTAATGATTTTTCAATCAGTAATACTAGTGTTACAAGTTATACAATTTCAATCAATAATACTAGTGTTACTAGTTATTAAACTTCAATCAGTAATACTAGTGTTACTAGTTGTACAACTTCAATCAGTACTACTAAATTTGAGTTACTAGTTATACAACTTTAATCAGAAATATTAGTGTTACTAGTTATACAACTTCAATAAGTTATACTAGTGTTCCTAGTTGTACAATTTCAATCAGTAATACTAGTGTTACTAGTTATACTTTCTCCCTCAGTAATACCCAGTTGTACTTAGTTCTCCGTTTAATGCAACTCAGATCGGATGATTTTGGGCTGAAATCCCTCTAATCTTCTGATGATCGCTACAATTCAACAACTACAGTACATTCATTACCAATACGTTCTAATTTGTCCATTAAGCATGGTTAAAACAATAAACCGTAGATGCGACCTTTGGAATTCCATATCTACTCCTTTGAAACAAATTCGCCGTAGTCAAAATGTATGGTTATGTTATTGCTCATTGTTTCTTGCGAAAGAATATAAAACACACCATCAACTTCAGTCAGTATAACTAGTATTACTAGTGATGCAACTTCAATTAGTAACACTAGTAATACTAGTTATATTAAGTATTCCCAATTGTACAATGTTATCCTACCACTATGATTCAACTACTATATTCCATTCATTACCAATGCATAGGTCCTAATAATCCAGGAAAACATGGTTAGAGAACGAATGTGCATACCAAATTAATGATTTTTCAATCAGTAATACTAGTGTTACTAGTTATACAATTTCAATCAATAATACTAGTGTTACTAGTTATTAAACTTCAATCAGTAATACTAGTGTTACTAGTTGTACAACTTCAATCAGTACTACTAAATTTGAGTTACTAGTTATACAACTTTAATCAGAAATATTAGTGTTACTAGTTATACAACTTCAATAAGTTATACTAGTGTTCCTAGTTGTACAATTTCAATCAGTAATACTAGTGTTACTAGTTATACTTTCTCCCTCAGTAATACCCAGTTGTACTTAGTTCTCCGTTCAATGCAACTCAGATCGGATGATTTTGGGCTGAAATCCCTCTAATCTTTTGATGATCGCTACAATTCAACAACTACAGTACATTCATTACCAATACGTTCTAATTTGTCCATTAAGCATGGTTAAAACAATAAACCGTAGATGCGACCTTTGGAATTCCATATCTACTCCTTTGAAACAAATTCGCCGTAGTCAAAATGTATGGTTATGTTATTGCTCATTGTTTCTTGCGAAAGAATATAAAACACACCATCAACTTCAGTCAGTATAACTAGTATTACTAGTGATGCAACTTCAATTAGTAACACTAGTAATACTAGTTATATTAAGTATTCCCAATTGTACAATGTTATCCTACCACTATGATTCAACTACTATATTCCATTCATTACCAATGCATAGGTACTAATCATCTAGGAAATCATGGTTAGAGAACGAATGTGCATAGCAAATTAATGATTTTTCAATCAGTAATACTAGTGTTACTAGTTATACAATTTCAATCAATAATACTAGTGTTACTAGTTATTAAACTTCAATCAGTAATACTAGTGTTACTAGTTGTACAACTTCAATCAGTACTACTAAATTTGAGTTACTAGTTATACAACTTCAATCAGAAATATTAGTGTTACTAGTTATACAACTTCAATAAGTTATACTAGTGTTCCTAATTGTACAATTTCAATCAGTAATACTAGTGTTACTAGTTATACTTTCTCCCTCAGTAATATCCAGTTGTACTTAGTTCTCCGTTCAATGCAACTCAGATCGGATTATTTTGGGCTGAAATCCCTCTAATCTTCTGATGATCGCTACAATTCAACAACAACAGTACATTCATTACCAATACGTCCTAATTTGTCCATTAAGCATGGTTAAAACAATAAACCGTAGATGCGACCTTTGGAATTCCATATCTACTCCTTTGAAACAAATTCGCCATAGTCAAAATGTATGGTTATGTTATTGCTCATTGTTTCTTGCGAAAGAATATAAAACACACCATCAACTTCAGTCAGTATAACTAGTATTACTAGTGATGCAACTTCAATTAGTAACACTAGTAATACTAGTTATATTAAGTATTCCCAATTGTACAATGTTATCCTACCACTATGATTCAACTACTATATTCCATTCATTACCAATGCATAGGTACTAATCATCTAGGAAATCATGGTTAGAGAACGAATGTGCATAGCAAATTAATGATTTTTCAATCAGTAATACTAGTGTTACTAGTTATACAATTTCAATCAATAATACTAGTGTTACTAGTTATTAAACTTCACTCAGTAATACTAGTGTTACTAGTTGTACAACTTCAATCAGTACTACTAAATTTGAGTTACTAGTTATACAACTTCAATCAGTAATATTAGTGTTACTAGTTATACAACTTCAATAAGTAACACTAATGTTACTAGTTGTACAATTTCAATCAGTAATACTAGTGTTACTAGTTATACTTTTTCCCTCAGTAATACCCAGTTGTACTTAGTTCTCCGTTCGCTGCAACTCAAATTGGATGATTTCGGGCTGAAATCCCTCTAATCTTCTGATAATTCGTTACAATTCAACAAGTACAATACATTCATTACCAATACGTCCTAATTTGTCCATTAAGCATGGTTAAAACAATAAACCGTAGATGCGACCTTTGGAATTCCATATCTACTCCTTTGAAACAAATTCGCCGTAGTCAAAAAGTATGGTTATGTTATTGCTCATTGTTTCTTGCGAAAGAATATAAAACACACCATCAACTTCAGTCAGTATAACTAGTATTACTAGTGATGCAACTTCAATTAGTAACACTAGTAATACTAGTTATATTAAGTATTCCCAATTGTACAATGTTATCCTACCACTATGATTCAACTACTATATTCCATTCATTACCAATGCATAGGTCCTAATAATCCAGGAAAACATGGTTAGAGAACGAATGTGCATACCAAATTAATGATTTTTCAATCAGTAATACTAGTGTTACTAGTTATACAATTTCAATCAATAATACTAGTGTTACTAGTTATTAAACTTCAATCAGTAATACTAGTGTTACTAGTTGTACAACTTCAATCAGTACTACTAAATTTGAGTTACTAGTTATACAACTTTAATCAGAAATATTAGTGTTACTAGTTATACAACTTCAATAAGTTATACTAGTGTTCCTAGTTGTACAATTTCAATCAGTAATACTAGTGTTACTAGTTATACTTTCTCCCTCAGTAATACCCAGTTGTACTTAGTTCTCCGTTCAATGCAACTCAGATCGGATGATTTTGGGCTGAAATCCCTCTAATCTTTTGATGATCGCTACAATTCAACAACTACAGTACATTCATTACCAATACGTTCTAATTTGTCCATTAAGCATGGTTAAAACAATAAACCGTAGATGCGACCTTTGGAATTCCATATCTACTCCTTTGAAACAAATTCGCCGTAGTCAAAATGTATGGTTATGTTATTGCTCATTGTTTCTTGCGAAAGAATATAAAACACACCATCAACTTCAGTCAGTATAACTAGTATTACTAGTGATGCAACTTCAATTAGTAACACTAGTAATACTAGTTATATTAAGTATTCCCAATTGTACAATGTTATCCTACCACTATGATTCAACTACTATATTCCATTCATTACCAATGCATAGGTACTAATCATCTAGGAAATCATGGTTAGAGAACGAATGTGCATAGCAAATTAATGATTTTTCAATCAGTAATACTAGTGTTACTAGTTATACAATTTCAATCAATAATACTAGTGTTACTAGTTATTAAACTTCAATCAGTAATACTAGTGTTACTAGTTGTACAACTTCAATCAGTACTACTAAATTTGAGTTACTAGTTATACAACTTCAATCAGAAATATTAGTGTTACTAGTTATACAACTTCAATAAGTTATACTAGTGTTCCTAATTGTACAATTTCAATCAGTAATACTAGTGTTACTAGTTATACTTTCTCCCTCAGTAATATCCAGTTGTACTTAGTTCTCCGTTCAATGCAACTCAGATCGGATTATTTTGGGCTGAAATCCCTCTAATCTTCTGATGATCGCTACAATTCAACAACAACAGTACATTCATTACCAATACGTCCTAATTTGTCCATTAAGCATGGTTAAAACAATAAACCGTAGATGCGACCTTTGGAATTCCATATCTACTCCTTTGAAACAAATTCGCCATAGTCAAAATGTATGGTTATGTTATTGCTCATTGTTTCTTGCGAAAGAATATAAAACACACCATCAACTTCAGTCAGTATAACTAGTATTACTAGTGATGCAACTTCAATTAGTAACACTAGTAATACTAGTTATATTAAGTATTCCCAATTGTACAATGTTATCCTACCACTATGATTCAACTACTATATTCCATTCATTACCAATGCATAGGTACTAATCATCTAGGAAATCATGGTTAGAGAACGAATGTGCATAGCAAATTAATGATTTTTCAATCAGTAATACTAGTGTTACTAGTTATACAATTTCAATCAATAATACTAGTGTTACTAGTTATTAAACTTCACTCAGTAATACTAGTGTTACTAGTTGTACAACTTCAATCAGTACTACTAAATTTGAGTTACTAGTTATACAACTTCAATCAGTAATATTAGTGTTACTAGTTATACAACTTCAATAAGTAACACTAATGTTACTAGTTGTACAATTTCAATCAGTAATACTAGTGTTACTAGTTATACTTTTTCCCTCAGTAATACCCAGTTGTACTTAGTTCTCCGTTCGCTGCAACTCAAATTGGATGATTTCGGGCTGAAATCCCTCTAATCTTCTGATAATTCGTTACAATTCAACAAGTACAATACATTCATTACCAATACGTCCTAATTTGTCCATTAAGCATGGTTAAAACAATAAACCGTAGATGCGACCTTTGGAATTCCATATCTACTCCTTTGAAACAAATTCGCCGTAGTCAAAAAGTATGGTTATGTTATTGCTCATTGTTTCTTGCGAAAGAATATAAAACACACCATCAACTTCAGTCAGTATAACTAGTATTACTAGTGATGCAACTTCAATTAGTAACACTAGTAATACTAGTTATATTAAGTATTCCCAATTGTACAATGTTATCCTACCACTATGATTCAACTACTATATTCCATTCATTACCAATGCATAGGTACTAATCATCTAGGAAATCATGGTTAGAGAACGAATGTGCATAGCAAATTAATGATTTTTCAATCAGTAATACTAGTGTTACTAGTTATACAATTTCAATCAATAATACTAGTGTTACTAGTTATTAAACTTCAATCAGTAATACTAGTGTTACTAGTTGTACAACTTCAATCAGTACTACTAAATTTGAGTTACTAGTTATACAACTTCAATCAGAAATATTAGTGTTACTAGTTATACAACTTCAATAAGTTATACTAGTGTTCCTAATTGTACAATTTCAATCAGTAATACTAGTGTTACTAGTTATACTTTCTCCCTCAGTAATATCCAGTTGTACTTAGTTCTCCGTTCAATGCAACTCAGATCGGATTATTTTGGGCTGAAATCCCTCTAATCTTCTGATGATCGCTACAATTCAACAACTACAGTACATTCATTACCAATACGTTCTAATTTGTCCATTAAGCATGGTTAAAACAATAAACCGTAGATGCGACCTTTGGAATTCCATATCTACTCCTTTGAAACAAATTCGCCGTAGTCAAAATGTATGGTTATGTTATTGCTCATTGTTTCTTGCGAAAGAATATAAAACACACCATCAACTTCAGTCAGTATAACTAGTATTACTAGTGATGCAACTTCAATTAGTAACACTAGTAATACTAGTTATATTAAGTATTCCCAATTGTACAATGTTATCCTACCACTATGATTCAACTACTATATTCCATTCATTACCAATGCATAGGTACTAATAATCCAGGAAATCATGGTTAGAGAACGAATGTGCATACCAAATTAATGATTTTTCAATCAGTAATACTAGTGTTACTAGTTATACAATTTCAATCAATAATACTAGTGTTACTAGTTATTAAACTTCAATCAGTAATACTAGTGTTACTAGTTGTACAACTTCAATCAGTACTACTAAATTTGAGTTACTAGTTATACAACTTTAATCAGAAATATTAGTGTTACTAGGTATACAACTTCAATAAGTTATACTAGTGTTCCTAGTTGTACAATTTCAATCAGTAATACTAGTGTTACTAGTTATACTTTCTCCCTCAGTAATACCCAGTTGTACTTAGTTCTCCGTTCAATGCAACTCAGATCGGATGATTTTGGGCTGAAATCCCTCTAATCTTTTGATGATCGCTACAATTCAACAACTACAGTACATTCATTACCAATACGTTCTAATTTGTCC
The DNA here is from genome assembly GCA_963922655.1 of Cardamine chenopodiifolia. Classification (NCBI taxonomy): domain Eukaryota; kingdom Viridiplantae; phylum Streptophyta; class Magnoliopsida; order Brassicales; family Brassicaceae; genus Cardamine; species Cardamine chenopodiifolia. Next base: position 13,987,300 of record OZ000490.1, on the reverse strand, counting down.
ATTAAGCATGGTTAAAACAATAAACCGTAGATGCGACCTTTGGAATTCCATATCTACTCCTTTGAAACAAATTCGCCGTAGTCAAAATGTATGGTTATGTTATTGCTCATTGTTTCTTGCGAAAGAATATAAAACACACCATCAACTTCAGTCAGTATAACTAGTATTACTAGTGATGCAACTTCAATTAGTAACACTAGTAATACTAGTTATATTAAGTATTCCCAATTGTACAATGTTATCCTACCACTATGATTCAACTACTATATTCCATTCATTACCAATGCATAGGTACTAATCATCTAGGAAATCATGGTTAGAGAACGAATGTGCATAGCAAATTAATGATTTTTCAATCAGTAATACTAGTGTTACTAGTTATACAATTTCAATCAATAATACTAGTGTTACTAGTTATTAAACTTCAATCAGTAATACTAGTGTTACTAGTTGTACAACTTCAATCAGTACTACTAAATTTGAGTTACTAGTTATACAACTTCAATCAGAAATATTAGTGTTACTAGTTATACAACTTCAATAAGTTATACTAGTGTTCCTAATTGTACAATTTCAATCAGTAATACTAGTGTTACTAGTTATACTTTCTCCCTCAGTAATATCCAGTTGTACTTAGTTTTCCGTTCAATGCTACTCAGATCGGATTATTTTAGGCTGAAATCCCTCTAATCTTCTGATGATCGCTACAATTCAACAACAACAGTACATTCATTACCAATACGTCCTAATTTGTCCATTAAGCATGGTTAAAACAATAAACCGTAGATGCGACCTTTGGAATTCCATATCTACTCCTTTGAAACAAATTCGCCGTAGTCAAAATGTATGGTTATGTTATTGCTCATTGTTTCTTGCGAAAGAATATAAAACACACCATCAACTTCAGTCAGTATAACTAGTATTACTAGTGATGCAACTTCAATTAGTAACACTAGTAATACTAGTTATATTAAGTATTCCCAATTGTACAATGTTATCCTACCACTATGATTCAACTACTATATTCCATTCATTACCAATGCATAGGTACTAATCATCTAGGAAATCATGGTTAGAGAACGAATGTGCATAGCAAATTAATGATTTTTCAATCAGTAATACTAGTGTTACTAGTTATACAATTTCAATCAATAATACTAGTGTTACTAGTTATTAAACTTCAATCAGTAATACTAGTGTTACTAGTTGTACAACTTCAATCAGTACTACTAAATTTGAGTTACTAGTTATACAACTTCAATCAGTAATATTAGTGTTACTAGTTATACAACTTCAATAAGTAACACTAATGTTACTAGTTGTACAATTTCAATCAGTAATACTAGTGTTACTAGTTATACTTTTTCCCTCAGTAATACCCAGTTGTACTTAGTTCTCCGTTCGCTGCAACTCAAATTGGATGATTTCGGGCTGAAATCCCTCTAATCTTCTGATAATTCGTTACAATTCAACAAGTACAATACATTCATTACCAATACGTCCTAATTTGTCCATTAAGCATGGTTAAAACAATAAACCGTAGATGCGACCTTTGGAATTCCATATCTACTCCTTTGAAACAAATTCGCCGTAGTCAAAAAGTATGGTTATGTTATTGCTCATTGTTTCTTGCGAAAGAATATAAAACACACCATCAACTTCAGTCAGTATAACTAGTATTACTAGTGATGCAACTTCAATTAGTAACACTAGTAATACTAGTTATATTAAGTATTCCCAATTGTACAATGTTATCCTACCACTATGATTCAACTACTATATTCCATTCATTACCAATGCATAGGTACTAATCATCTAGGAAATCATGGTTAGAGAACGAATGTGCATAGCAAATTAATGATTTTTCAATCAGTAATACTAGTGTTACTAGTTATACAATTTCAATCAATAATACTAGTGTTACTAGTTATTAAACTTCAATCAGTAATACTAGTGTTACTAGTTGTACAACTTCAATCAGTACTACTAAATTTGAGTTACTAGTTATACAACTTTAATCAGAAATATTAGTGTTACTAGTTATACAACTTCAATAAGTTATACTAGTGTTCCTAGTTGTACAATTTCAATCAGTAATACTAGTCTTACTAGTTATACTTTCTCCCTCAGTAATACCCAGTTATACTTAGTTCTCCGTTCAATGCAACTCAGATCGGATGATTTTGGGCTGAAATCCCTCTAATCTTTTGATGATCGCTACAATTCAACAACTACAGTACATTCATTACCAATACGTTCTAATTTGTCCATTAAGCATGGTTAAAACAATAAACCGTAGATGCGACCTTTGGAATTCCATATCTACTCCTTTGAAACAAATTCGCCGTAGTCAAAATGTATGGTTATGTTATTGCTCATTGTTTCTTGCGAAAGAATATAAAACACACCATCAACTTCAGTCAGTATAACTAGTATTACTAGTGATGCAACTTCAATTAGTAACACTAGTAATACTAGTTATATTAAGTATTCCCAATTGTACAATGTTATCCTACCACTATGATTCAACTACTATATTCCATTCATTACCAATGCATAGGTACTAATCATCTAGGAAATCATGGTTAGAGAACGAATGTGCATAGCAAATTAATGATTTTTCAATCAGTAATACTAGTGTTACTAGTTATACAATTTCAATCAATAATACTAGTGTTACTAGTTATTAAACTTCAATCAGTAATACTAGTGTTACTAGTTGTACAACTTCAATCAGTACTACTAAATTTGAGTTACTAGTTATACAACTTCAATCAGAAATATTAGTGTTACTAGTTATACAACTTCAATAAGTTATACTAGTGTTCCTAATTGTACAATTTCAATCAGTAATACTAGTGTTACTAGTTATACTTTTTCCCTCAGTAATACCCAGTTGTACTTAGTTCTCCGTTCGCTGCAACTCAAATTGGATGATTTCGGGCTGAAATCCCTCTAATCTTCTGATAATTCGTTACAATTCAACAAGTACAATACATTCATTACCAATACGTCCTAATTTGTCCATTAAGCATGGTTAAAACAATAAACCGTAGATGCGACCTTTGGAATTCCATATCTACTCCTTTGAAACAAATTCGCCGTAGTCAAAAAGTATGGTTATGTTATTGCTCATTGTTTCTTGCGAAAGAATATAAAACACACCATCAACTTCAGTCAGTATAACTAGTATTACTAGTGATGCAACTTCAATTAGTAACACTAGTAATACTAGTTATATTAAGTATTCCCAATTGTACAATGTTATCCTACCACTATGATTCAACTACTATATTCCATTCATTACCAATGCATAGGTACTAATCATCTAGGAAATCATGGTTAGAGAACGAATGTGCATAGCAAATTAATGATTTTTCAATCAGTAATACTAGTGTTACTAGTTATACAATTTCAATCAATAATACTAGTGTTACTAGTTATTAAACTTCAATCAGTAATACTAGTGTTACTAGTTGTACAACTTCAATCAGTACTACTAAATTTGAGTTACTAGTTATACAACTTTAATCAGAAATATTAGTGTTACTAGTTATACAACTTCAATAAGTTATACTAGTGTTCCTAGTTGTACAATTTCAATCAGTAATACTAGTGTTACTAGTTATACTTTCTCCCTCAGTAATACCCAGTTATACTTAGTTCTCCGTTCAATGCAACTCAGATCGGATGATTTTGGGCTGAAATCCCTCTAATCTTTTGATGATCGCTACAATTCAACAACTACAGTACATTCATTACCAATACGTTCTAATTTGTCCATTAAGCATGGTTAAAACAATAAACCGTAGATCCGACCTTTGGAATTCCATATCTACTCCTTTGAAACAAATTCGCCGTAGTCAAAATGTATGGTTATGTTATTGCTCATTGTTTCTTGCGAAAGAATATAAAACACACCATCAACTTCAGTCAGTATAACTAGTATTACTAGTGATGCAACTTCAATTAGTAACACTAGTAATACTAGTTATATTAAGTATTCCCAATTGTACAATGTTATCCTACCACTATGATTCAACTACTATATTCCATTCATTACCAATGCATAGGTACTAATCATCTAGGAAATCATGGTTAGAGAACGAATGTGCATAGCAAATTAATGATTTTTCAATCAGTAATACTAGTGTTACTAGTTATACAATTTCAATCAATAATACTAGTGTTACTAGTTATTAAACTTCAATCAGTAATACTAGTGTTACTAGTTGTACAACTTCAATCAGTACTACTAAATTTGAGTTACTAGTTATACAACTTCAATCAGAAATATTAGTGTTACTAGTTATACAACTTCAATAAGTTATACTAGTGTTCCTAATTGTACAATTTCAATCAGTAATACTAGTGTTACTAGTTATACTTTCTCCCTCAGTAATATCCAGTTGTACTTAGTTTTCCGTTCAATGCTACTCAGATCGGATTATTTTAGGCTGAAATCCCTCTAATCTTCTGATGATCGCTACAATTCAACAACAACAGTACATTCATTACCAATACGTCCTAATTTGTCCATTAAGCATGGTTAAAACAATAAACCGTAGATGCGACCTTTGGAATTCCATATCTACTCCTTTGAAACAAATTCGCCGTAGTCAAAATGTATGGTTATGTTATTGCTCATTGTTTCTTGCGAAAGAATATAAAACACACCATCAACTTCAGTCAGTATAACTAGTATTACTAGTGATGCAACTTCAATTAGTAACACTAGTAATACTAGTTATATTAAGTATTCCCAATTGTACAATGTTATCCTACCACTATGATTCAACTACTATATTCCATTCATTACCAATGCATAGGTACTAATCATCTAGGAAATCATGGTTAGAGAACGAATGTGCATAGCAAATTAATGATTTTTCAATCAGTAATACTAGTGTTACTAGTTATACAATTTCAATCAATAATACTAGTGTTACTAGTTATTAAACTTCAATCAGTAATACTAGTGTTACTAGTTGTACAACTTCAATCAGTACTACTAAATTTGAGTTACTAGTTATACAACTTCAATCAGTAATATTAGTGTTACTAGTTATACAACTTCAATAAGTAACACTAATGTTACTAGTTGTACAATTTCAATCAGTAATACTAGTGTTACTAGTTATACTTTTTCCCTCAGTAATACCCAGTTGTACTTAGTTCTCCGTTCGCTGCAACTCAAATTGGATGATTTCGGGCTGAAATCCCTCTAATCTTCTGATAATTCGTTACAATTCAACAAGTACAATACATTCATTACCAATACGTCCTAATTTGTCCATTAAGCATGGTTAAAACAATAAACCGTAGATGCGACCTTTGGAATTCCATATCTACTCCTTTGAAACAAATTCGCCGTAGTCAAAAAGTATGGTTATGTTATTGCTCATTGTTTCTTGCGAAAGAATATAAAACACACCATCAACTTCAGTCAGTATAACTAGTATTACTAGTGATGCAACTTCAATTAGTAACACTAGTAATACTAGTTATATTAAGTATTCCCAATTGTACAATGTTATCCTACCACTATGATTCAACTACTATATTCCATTCATTACCAATGCATAGGTACTAATCATCTAGGAAATCATGGTTAGAGAACGAATGTGCATAGCAAATTAATGATTTTTCAATCAGTAATACTAGTGTTACTAGTTATACAATTTCAATCAATAATACTAGTGTTACTAGTTATTAAACTTCAATCAGTAATACTAGTGTTACTAGTTGTACAACTTCAATCAGTACTACTAAATTTGAGTTACTAGTTATACAACTTTAATCAGAAATATTAGTGTTACTAGTTATACAACTTCAATAAGTTATACTAGTGTTCCTAGTTGTACAATTTCAATCAGTAATACTAGTGTTACTAGTTATACTTTCTCCCTCAGTAATACCCAGTTATACTTAGTTCTCCGTTCAATGCAACTCAGATCGGATGATTTTGGGCTGAAATCCCTCTAATCTTTTGATGATCGCTACAATTCAACAACTACAGTACATTCATTACCAATACGTTCTAATTTGTCCATTAAGCATGGTTAAAACAATAAACCGTAGATGCGACCTTTGGAATTCCATATCTACTCCTTTGAAACAAATTCGCCGTAGTCAAAATGTATGGTTATGTTATTGCTCATTGTTTCTTGCGAAAGAATATAAAACACACCATCAACTTCAGTCAGTATAACTAGTATTACTAGTGATGCAACTTCAATTAGTAACACTAGTAATACTAGTTATATTAAGTATTCCCAATTGTACAATGTTATCCTACCACTATGATTCAACTACTATATTCCATTCATTACCAATGCATAGGTACTAATCATCTAGGAAATCATGGTTAGAGAACGAATGTGCATAGCAAATTAATGATTTTTCAATCAGTAATACTAGTGTTACTAGTTATACAATTTCAATCAATAATACTAGTGTTACTAGTTATTAAACTTCAATCAGTAATACTAGTGTTACTAGTTGTACAACTTCAATCAGTACTACTAAATTTGAGTTACTAGTTATACAACTTCAATCAGAAATATTAGTGTTACTAGTTATACAACTTCAATAAGTTATACTAGTGTTCCTAATTGTACAATTTCAATCAGTAATACTAGTGTTACTAGTTATACTTTTTCCCTCAGTAATACCCAGTTGTACTTAGTTCTCCGTTCGCTGCAACTCAAATTGGATGATTTCGGGCTGAAATCCCTCTAATCTTCTGATAATTCGTTACAATTCAACAAGTACAATACATTCATTACCAATACGTCCTAATTTGTCCATTAAGCATGGTTAAAACAATAAACCGTAGATGCGACCTTTGGAATTCCATATCTACTCCTTTGAAACAAATTCGCCGTAGTCAAAAAGTATGGTTATGTTATTGCTCATTGTTTCTTGCGAAAGAATATAAAACACACCATCAACTTCAGTCAGTATAACTAGTATTACTAGTGATGCAACTTCAATTAGTAACACTAGTAATACTAGTTATATTAAGTATTCCCAATTGTACAATGTTATCCTACCACTATGATTCAACTACTATATTCCATTCATTACCAATGCATAGGTACTAATCATCTAGGAAATCATGGTTAGAGAACGAATGTGCATAGCAAATTAATGATTTTTCAATCAGTAATACTAGTGTTACTAGTTATACAATTTCAATCAATAATACTAGTGTTACTAGTTATTAAACTTCAATCAGTAATACTAGTGTTACTAGTTGTACAACTTCAATCAGTACTACTAAATTTGAGTTACTAGTTATACAACTTTAATCAGAAATATTAGTGTTACTAGTTATACAACTTCAATAAGTTATACTAGTGTTCCTAGTTGTACAATTTCAATCAGTAATACTAGTGTTACTAGTTATACTTTCTCCCTCAGTAATACCCAGTTGTACTTAGTTCTCCGTTCAATGCAACTCAGATCGGATGATTTTGGGCTGAAATCCCTCTAATCTTTTGATGATCGCTACAATTCAACAACTACAGTACATTCATTACCAATACGTTCTAATTTGTCCATTAAGCATGGTTAAAACAATAAACCGTAGATGCGACCTTTGGAATTCTATATCTACTCCTTTGAAACAAATTCGCCGTAGTCAAAATGTATGGTTATGTTATTGCTCATTGTTTCTTGCGAAAGAATATAAAACACACCATCAACTTCAGTCAGTATAACTAGTATTACTAGTGATGCAACTTCAATTAGTAACACTAGTAATACTAGTTATATTAAGTATTCCCAATTGTACAATGTTATCCTACCACTATGATTCAACTACTATATTCCATTCATTACCAATGCATAGGTACTAATCATCTAGGAAATCATGGTTAGAGAACGAATGTGCATAGCAAATTAATGATTTTTCAATCAGTAATACTAGTGTTACTAGTTATACAATTTCAATCAATAATACTAGTGTTACTAGTTATTAAACTTCAATCAGTAATACTAGTGTTACTAGTTGTACAACTTCAATCAGTACTACTAAATTTGAGTTACTAGTTATACAACTTTAATCAGAAATATTAGTGTTACTAGTTATACAACTTCAATAAGTTATACTAGTGTTCCTAGTTGTACAATTTCAATCAGTAATACTAGTGTTACTAGTTATACTTTCTCCCTCAGTAATACCCAGTTGTACTTAGTTCTCCGTTCAATGCAACTCAGATCGGATGATTTTGGGCTGAAATCCCTCTAATCTTTTGATGATCGCTACAATTCAACAACTACAGTACATTCATTACCAATACGTTCTAATTTGTCCATTAAGCATGGTTAAAACAATAAACCGTAGATGCGACCTTTGGAATTCTATATCTACTCCTTTGAAACAAATTCGCCGTAGTCAAAATGTATGGTTATGTTATTGCTCATTGTTTCTTGCGAAAGAATATAAAACACACCATCAACTTCAGTCAGTATAACTAGTATTACTAGTGATGCAACTTCAATTAGTAACACTAGTAATACTAGTTATATTAAGTATTCCCAATTGTACAATGTTATCCTACCACTATGATTCAACTACTATATTCCATTCATTACCAATGCATAGGTACTAATCATCTAGGAAATCATGGTTAGAGAACGAATGTGCATAGCAAATTAATGATTTTTCAATCAGTAATACTAGTGTTACTAGTTATACAATTTCAATCAATAATACTAGTGTTACTAGTTATTAAACTTCAATCAGTAATACTAGTGTTACTAGTTGTACAACTTCAATCAGTACTACTAAATTTGAGTTACTAGTTATACAACTTCAATAAGAAATATTAGTGTTACTAGTTATACAACTTCAATAAGTTATACTAGTGTTACTAGTTGTACAATTTCAATCAGTAATACTAGTGTTACTAGTTATACTTTTTCCCTCAGTAATACCCAGTTGTACTTAGTTCTCCGTTCGCTGCAACTCAAATTGGATGATTTCGGGCTGAAATCCCTCTAATCTTCTGATAATTCGTTACAATTCAACAAGTACAATACATTCATTACCAATACGTCCTAATTTGTCCATTAAGCATGGTTAAAACAATAAACCGTAGATGCGACCTTTGGAATTCCATATCTACTCCTTTGAAACAAATTCGCCGTAGTCAAAAAGTATGGTTATGTTATTGCTCATTGTTTCTTGCGAAAGAATATAAAACACACCATCAACTTCAGTCAGTATAACTAGTATTACTAGTGATGCAACTTCAATTAGTAACACTAGTAATACTAGTTATATTAAGTATTCCCAATTGTACAATGTTATCCTACCACTATGATTCAACTACTATATTCCATTCATTACCAATGCATAGGTACTAATCATCTAGGAAATCATGGTTAGAGAACGAATGTGCATAGCAAATTAATGATTTTTCAATCAGTAATACTAGTGTTACTAGTTATACAATTTCAATCAATAATACTAGTGTTACTAGTTATTAAACTTCAATCAGTAATACTAGTGTTACTAGTTGTACAACTTCAATCAGTAATACTAGTGTTACTAGTTGTACAACTTCAATCAGTACTACTAAATTTGAGTTACTAGTTATACAACTTCAATCAGAAATATTAGTGTTACTAGTTATACAACTTCAATAAGTTATACTAGTGTTCCTAATTGTACAATTTCAATCAGTAATACTAGTGTTACTAGTTATACTTTCTCCCTCAGTAATACCCAGTTGTACTTAGTTCTCCGTTCAATGCAACTCAGATCGGATTATTTTGGGCTGAAATCCCTCTAATCTTCTGATGATCGCTACAATTCAACAACAACAGTACATTCATTACCAATACGTCCTAATTTGTCCATTAAGCATGGTTAAAACAATAAACCGTAAATGCGACCTTTGGAATTCCATATCTACTCCTTTGAAACAAATTCGCCGTAGTCAAAATGTATGGTTATGTTATTGCTCATTGTTTCTTGCGAAAGAATATAAAACACACCATCAACTTCAGTCAGTATAACTAGTATTACTAGTGATGCAACTTCAATTAGTAACACTAGTAATACTAGTTATATTAAGTATTCCCAATTGTACAATGTTATCCTACCACTATGATTCAACTACTATATTCCATTCATTACCAATGCATAGGTACTAATCATCTAGGAAATCATGGTTAGAGAACGAATGTGCATAGCAAATTAATGATTTTTCAATCAGTAATACTAGTGTTACTAGTTATACAATTTCAATCAATAATACTAGTGTTACTAGTTATTAAACTTCAATCAGTAATACTAGTGTTACTAGTTGTACAACTTCAATCAGTACTACTAAATTTGAGTTACTAGTTATACAACTTCAATCAGTAATATTAGTGTTACTAGTTATACAACTTCAATAAGTAACACTAATGTTACTAGTTGTACAATATCAATCAGTAATACTAGTGTTACTAGTTATACTTTTTCCCTCAGTAATACCCAGTTGTACTTAGTTCTCCGTTCAATGCAACTCAGATCGGATGATTTCGGGCTGAAATCCCTCTAATCTTCTGATGATTCGCTACAATTCAACAACTACAGTACATTCATTACCAATAAGTCCTAATTTGTCCATTAAGCATGGTTAAAACAATAAACCGTAGAAGCGACCTTTGGAATTCCATATCTACTCCTTTGAAACAAATTCGCCGTAGTCAAAATGTATGGTTATGTTATTGCTCATTGTTTCTTGCGAAAGAATATAAAACACACCATCAACTTCAGTCAGTATAACTAGTATTACTAGTGATGCAACTTCAATTAGTAAAACTAGTAATACTAGTTATATTAAGTATTCCCAATTGTACAATGTTATCCTACCACTATGATTCAACTACTATATTCCATTCATTACCAATGCATAGGTACTAATAATCCAGGAAATCATGGTTAGAGAACGAATGTGCATACCAAATTAATGATTTTTCAATCAGTAATACTAGTGTTACTAGTTATACAATTTCAATCAATAATACTAGTGTTACTAGTTATTAAACTTCAATCAGTAATACTAGTGTTACTAGTTGTACAACTTCAATCAGTACTACTAAATTTGAGTTACTAGTTATACAACTTTAATCAGAAATATTAGTGTTACTAGTTATACAACTTCAATAAGTTATACTAGTGTTCCTAGTTGTACAATTTCAATCAGTAATACTAGTGTTACTAGTTATACTTTCTCCCTCAGTAATACCCAGTTGTACTTAGTTCTCCGTTCAATGCAACTCAGATCGGATGATTTTGGGCTGAAATCCCTCTAATCTTTTGATGATCGCTACAATTCAACAACTACAGTACATTCATTACAAATACGTTCTAATTTGTCCATTAAGCATGGTTAAAACAATAAACCGTAGATGCGACCTTTGGAATTCCATATCTACTCCTTTGAAACAAATTCGCCGTAGTCAAAATGTATGGTTATGTTATTGCTCATTATTTCTTGCGAAAGAATATAAAACACACCATCAACTTCAGTCAGTATAACTAGTATTACTAGTGATGCAACTTCAATTAGTAACACTAGTAATACTAGTTATATTAAGTATTCCCAATTGTACAATGTTATCCTACCACTATGATTCTACTACTATATTCCATTCATTACCAATGCATAGGTACTAATCATCTAGGAAATCATGGTTAGAGAACGAATGTGCATAGCAAATTAATGATTTTTCAATCAGTAATACTAGTGTTACTAGTTATACAATTTCAATCAATAATACTAGTGTTACTAGTTATTAAACTTCAATCAGTAATACTAGTGTTACTAGTTGTACAACTTCAATCAGTACTACTAAATTTGAGTTACTAGTTATACAACTTCAATCAGTAATATTAGTGTTACTAGTTATACAACTTCAATAAGTAACACTAATGTTACTAGTTGTACAATTTCAATCAGTAATACTAGTGTTACTAGTTATACTTTTTCCCTCAGTAATACCCAGTTGTACTTAGTTCTCCGTTCAATGCAACTCAGATCGGATGATTCCGGGCTGAAATCCCTCTAATCTTCTGATGATTCGCTACAATTCAACAACTACAGTACATTCATTACCAATACGTCCTAATTTGTCCATTAAGCATGGTTAAAACAATAAACCGTAGAAGCGACCTTTGGAATTCCATATCTACTCCTTTGAAACAAATTCGCCGTAGTCAAAATGTATGGTTATGTTATTGCTCATTGTTTCTTGCGAAAGAATATAAAACACACCATCAACTTCAGTCAGTATAACTAGTATTACTAGTGATGCAACTTCAATTAGTAACACTAGTTATATTAAGTATTCCCAATTGTACAATGTTATCCTACCACTATGATTCAACTACTATATTCCATTAATTACCAATGCATAGGTACTAATCATCTAGGAAATCATGGTTAGAGAACGAATGTGCATAGCAAATTAATGATTTTTCAATCAGTAATACTAGTGTTACTAGTTATACAATTTCAATCAATAATACTAGTGTTACTAGTTAAACTTCAATCAGTAATACTAGTGTTACTAGTTGTACAACTTCAATCAGTACTACTAAATTTGAGTTACTAGTTATACAACTTCAATCAGTAATATTAGTGTTACTAGTTATACAACTTCAATAAGTAACACTAATGTTACTAGTTGTACAATTTCAATCAGTAATACTAGTGTTACTAGTTATACTTTTTCCCTCAGTAATACCCAGTTGTACTTAGTTCTCCGTTCAATGCAACTCAGATCGGATGATTCCGGGCTGAAATCCCTCTAATCTTCTGATGATTCGCTACAATTCAACAACTACAGTACATTCATTACCAATACGTCCTAATTTGTCCATTAAGCATGGTTAAAACAATAAACCGTAGAAGCGACCTTTGGAATTCCATATCTACTCCTTTGAAACAAATTCGCCGTAGTCAAAATGTATGGTTATGTTATTGCTCATTGTTTCTTGCGAAAGAATATAAAACACACCATCAACTTCAGTCAGTATAACTAGTATTACTAGTGATGCAACTTCAATTAGTAACACTAGTAATACTAGTTATATTAAGTATTCCCAATTGTACAATGTTATCCTACCACTATGATTCAACTACTATATTCCATTCATTACCAATGCATAGGTACTAATCATCTAGGAAATCATGGTTAGAGAACGAATGTGCATAGCAAATTAATGATTTTTCAATCAGTAATACTAGTGTTACTAGTTATACAATTTCAATCAATAATACTAGTGTTACTAGTTATTAAACTTCAATCTGTAATACTAGTGTTACTAGTTGTACAACTTCAATCAGTACTACTAAATTTGAGTTACTAGTTATACAACTTCAATCAGAAATATTAGTGTTACTAGTTATACAACTTCAATAAGTTATACTAGTGTTCCTAGTTGTACAATTTCAATCAGTAATACTAGTGTTACTAGTTATACTTTCTCCCTCAGTAATACCCAGTTGTACTTAGTTCTCCGTTCAATGCAACTCAGATCGGATGATTCCGGGCTGAAATCCCTCTAATCTTCTGATGATTCGCTACAATTCAACAACTACAGTACATTCATTACCAATACGTCCTAATTTGTCCATTAAGCATGGTTAAAACAATAAACCGTAGAAGCGACCTTTGGAATTCCATATCTACTCCTTTGAAACAAATTCGCCGTAGTCAAAATGTATGGTTATGTTATTGCTCATTGTTTCTTGCGAAAGAATATAAAACACACCATCAACTTCAGTCAGTATAACTAGTATTACTAGTGATGCAACTTCAATTAGTAACACTAGTTATATTAAGTATTCCCAATTGTACAATGTTATCCTACCACTATGATTCAACTACTATATTCCATTCATTACCAATGCATAGGTACTAATCATCTAGGAAATCATGGTTAGAGAACGAATGTGCATAGCAAATTAATGATTTTTCAATCAGTAATACTAGTGTTACTAGTTATACAATTTCAATCAATAATACTAGTGTTACTAGTTATTAAACTTCAATCAGTAATACTAGTGTTACTAGTTGTACAACTTCAATCAGTACTACTAAATTTGAGTTACTAGTTATACAACTTCAATCAGAAATATTAGTGTTACTAGTTATACAACTTCAATAAGTAACACTAATGTTACTAGTTGTACAATTTCAATCAGTAATACTAGTGTTACTAGTTATACTTTTTCCCTCAGTAATACCCAGTTGTACTTAGTTCTCCGTTCAATGCAACTCAGATCGGATGATTCCGGGCTGAAATCCCTCTAATCTTCTGATGATTCGCTACAATTCAACAACTACAGTACATTCATTACCAATACGTCCTAATTTGTCCATTAAGCATGGTTAAAACAATAAACCGTAGAAGCGACCTTTGGAATTCCATATCTACTCCTTTGAAACAAATTCGCCGTAGTCAAAATGTATGGTTATGTTATTGCTCATTGTTTCTTGCGAAAGAATATAAAACACACCATCAACTTCAGTCAGTATAACTAGTATTACTAGTGATGCAACTTCAATTAGTAACACTAGTAATACTAGTTATATTAAGTATTCCCAATTGTACAATGTTATCCTACCACTATGATTCAACTACTATATTCCATTCATTACCAATGCATAGGTACTAATCATCTAGGAAATCATGGTTAGAGAACGAATGTGCATAGCAAATTAATGATTTTTCAATCAGTAATACTTGAGTTACTAGTTATACAATTTCAATCAATAATACTAGTGTTACTAGTTATTAAACTTCAATCAGTAATACTAGTGTTACTAGTTGTACAACTTCAATCAGTACTACTAAATTTGAGTTACTAGTTATACAACTTCAATCAGAAATATTAGTGTTACTAGTTATACAACTTCAATAAGTTATACTAGTGTTCCTAGTTGTACAATTTCAATCAGTAATACTAGTGTTACTAGTTATACTTTCTCCCTCAGTAATACCCAGTTGTACTTAGTTCTCCGTTCAATGCAACTCAGATCGGATGATTCCGGGCTGAAATCCCTCTAATCTTCTGATGATTCGCTACAATTCAACAACTACAGTACATTCATTACCAATACGTCCTAATTTGTCCATTAAGCATGGTTAAAACAATAAACCGTAGATGCGACCTTTGGAATTCCATATCTACTCCTTTGAAACAAATTCGCCGTAGTCAAAATGTATGGTTATGTTATTGCTCATTGTTTCTTGCGAAAGAATATAAAACACACCATCAACTTCAATCAGTATAACTAGTATTACTAGTGATGCAACTTCAATTAGTAACACTAGTAATACTAGTTATATTAAGTATTCCCAATTGTACAATGTTACCCTACCACTATGATTCAACTACTATATTCCATTCATTACCAATGCATAGGTACTAATCATCTAGGAAATCATGGTTAGAGAACGAATGTGCATAGCAAATTAATGATTTTTCAATCAGTAATACTAGTGTTACTAGTTATACAATTTCAATCAATAATACTAGTGTTACTAGTTATTAAACTTCAATCAGTAATACTAGTGTTACTAGTTGTACAACTTCAATCAGTACTACTAAATTTGAGTTACTAGTTATACAACTTCAATCAGTAATATTAGTGTTACTAGTTATACAACTTCAATAAGTAACACTAATGTTACTAGTTGTACAATATCAATCAGTAATACTAGTGTTACTAGTTATACTTTTTCCCTCAGTAATACCCAGTTGTACTTAGTTCTCCGTTCAATGCAACTCAGATCGGATGATTTCGGGCTGAAATCCCTCTAATCTTCTGATGATTCGCTACAATTGAACAACTACAGTACATTCATTACCAATACGTCCTAATTTGTCCATTAAGCATGGTTAAAACAATAAACCGTAGAAGCGACCTTTGGAATTCCATATCTACTCCTTTGAAACAAATTCGCCGTAGTCAAAATGTATGGTTATGTTATTGCTCATTGTTTCTTGCGAAAGAATATAAAACACACCATCAACTTCAGTCAGTATAACTAGTATTACTAGTGATGCAACTTCAATTAGTAAAACTAGTAATACTAGTTATATTAAGTATTCCCAATTGTACAATGTTATCCTACCACTATGATTCAACTACTATATTCCATTCATTACCAATGCATAGGTACTAATAATCCAGGAAATCATGGTTAGAGAACGAATGTGCATACCAAATTAATGATTTTTCAATCAGTAATACTAGTGTTACTAGTTATACAATTTCAATCAATAATACTAGTGTTACTAGTTATTAAACTTCAATCAGTAATACTAGTGTTACTAGTTGTACAACTTCAATCAGTACTACTAAATTTGAGTTACTAGTTATACAACTTTAATCAGAAATATTAGTGTTACTAGTTATACAACTTCAATAAGTTATACTAGTGTTCCTAGTTGTACAATTTCAATCAGTAATACTAGTGTTACTAGTTATACTTTCTCCCTCAGTAATACCCAGTTGTACTTAGTTCTCCGTTCAATGCAACTCAGATCGGATGATTTTGGGCTGAAATCCCTCTAATCTTTTGATGATCGCTACAATTCAACAACTACAGTACATTCATTACCAATACGTTCTAATTTGTCCATTAAGCATGGTTAAAACAATAAACCGTAGATGCGACCTTTGGAATTCCATATCTACTCCTTTGAAACAAATTCGCCGTAGTCAAAATGTATGGTTATGTTATTGCTCATTATTTCTTGCGAAAGAATATAAAACACACCATCAACTTCAGTCAGTATAACTAGTATTACTAGTGATGCAACTTCAATTAGTAACACTAGTAATACTAGTTATATTAAGTATTCCCAATTGTACAATGTTATCCTACCACTATGATTCTACTACTATATTCCATTCATTACCAATGCATAGGTACTAATCATCTAGGAAATCATGGTTAGAGAACGAATGTGCATAGCAAATTAATGATTTTTCAATCAGTAATACTAGTGTTACTAGTTATACAATTTCAATCAATAATACTAGTGTTACTAGTTATTAAACTTCAATCAGTAATACTAGTGTTACTAGTTGTACAACTTCAATCAGTACTACTAAATTTGAGTTACTAGTTATACAACTTCAATCAGTAATATTAGTGTTACTAGTTATACAACTTCAATAAGTAACACTAATGTTACTAGTTGTACAATTACAATCAGTAATACTAGTGTTACTAGTTATACTTTTTCCCTCAGTAATACCCAGTTGTACTTAGTTCTCCGTTCAATGCAACTCAGATCGGATGATTCCGGGCTGAAATCCCTCTAATCTTCTGATGATTCGCTACAATTCAACAACTACAGTACATTCATTACCAATACGTCCTAATTTGTCAATTAAGCATGGTTAAAATAATAAACCGTAGAAGCGACCTTTGGAATTCCATATCTACTCCTTTGAAACAAATTCGCCGTAGTCAAAATGTATGGTTATGTTATTGCTCATTGTTTCTTGCGAAAGAATATAAAACACACCATCAACTTCAGTCAGTATAACTAGTATTACTAGTGATGCAACTTCAATTAGTAACACTAGTTATATTAAGTATTCCCAATTGTACAATGTTATCCTACCACTATGATTCAACTACTATATTCCATTAATTACCAATGCATAGGTACTAATCATCTAGGAAATCATGGTTAGAGAACGAATGTGCATAGCAAATTAATGATTTTTCAATCAGTAATACTAGTGTTACTAGTTATACAATTTCAATCAATAATACTAGTGTTACTAGTTAAACTTCAATCAGTAATACTAGTGTTACTAGTTGTACAACTTCAATCAGTACTACTAAATTTGAGTTACTAGTTATACAACTTCAATCAGTAATATTAGTGTTACTAGTTATACAACTTCAATAAGTAACACTAATGTTACTAGTTGTACAATTTCAATCAGTAATACTAGTGTTACTAGTTATACTTTTTCCCTCAGTAATACCCAGTTGTACTTAGTTCTCCGTTCAATGCAACTCAGATCGGATGATTCCGGGCTGAAATCCCTCTAATCTTCTGATGATTCGCTACACTTCAACAACTACAGTACATTCATTACCAATACGTCCTAATTTGTCCATTAAGCATGGTTAAAACAATAAACCGTAGAAGCGACCTTTGGAATTCCATATCTACTCCTTTGAAACAAATTCGCCGTAGTCAAAATGTATGGTTATGTTATTGCTCATTGTTTCTTGCGAAAGAATATAAAACACACCATCAACTTCAGTCAGTATAACTAGTATTACTAGTGATGCAACTTCAATTAGTAACACTAGTAATACTAGTTATATTAAGTATTCCCAATTGTACAATGTTATCCTACCACTATGATTCAACTACTATATTCCATTCATTACCAATGCATAGGTACTAATCATCTAGGAAATCATGGTTAGAGAACGAATGTGCATAGCAAATTAATGATTTTTCAATCAGTAATACTAGTGTTACTAGTTATACAATTTCAATCAATAATACTAGTGTTACTAGTTATTAAACTTCAATCAGTAATACTAGTGTTACTAGTTGTACAACTTCAATCAGTACTACTAAATTTGAGTTACTAGTTATACAACTTCAATCAGAAATATTAGTGTTACTAGTTATACAACTTCAATAAGTTATACTAGTGTTCCTAGTTGTACAATTTCAATCAGTAATACTAGTGTTACTAGTTATACTTTCTCCCTCAGTAATACCCAGTTGTACTTAGTTCTCCGTTCAATGCAACTCAGATCGGATGATTCCGGGCTGAAATCCCTCTAATCTTCTGATGATTCGCTACAATTCAACAACTACAGTACATTCATTACCAATACGTCCTAATTTGTCCATTAAGCATGGTTAAAACAATAAACCGTAGAAGCGACCTTTGGAATTCCATATCTACTCCTTTGAAACAAATTCGCCGTAGTCAAAATGTATGGTTATGTTATTGCTCATTGTTTCTTGCGAAAGAATATAAAACACACCATCAACTTCAGTCAGTATAACTAGTATTACTAGTGATGCAACTTCAATTAGTAACACTAGTTATATTAAGTATTCCCAATTGTACAATGTTATCCTACCACTATGATTCAACTACTATATTCCATTCATTACCAATGCATAGGTACTAATCATCTAGGAAATCATGGTTAGAGAACGAATGTGCATAGCAAATTAATGATTTTTCAATCAGTAATACTAGTGTTACTAGTTATACAATTTCAATCAATAATACTAGTGTTACTAGTTATTAAACTTCAATCAGTAATACTAGTGTTACTAGTTGTACAACTTCAATCAGTACTACTAAATTTGAGTTACTAGTTATACAACTTCAATCAGAAATATTAGTGTTACTAGTTATACAACTTCAATAAGTTATACTAGTGTTCCTAGTTGTACAATTTCAATCAGTAATACTAGTGTTACTAGTTATACTTTCTCCCTCAGTAATACCCAGTTGTACTTAGTTCTCCGTTCAATGCAACTCAGATCGGATGATTCCGGGCTGAAATCCCTCTAATCTTCTGATGATTCACTACAATTCAACAACTACAGTACATTCATTACCAATACGTCCTAATTTGTCCATTAAGCATGGTTAAAACAATAAACCGTAGATGCGACCTTTGGAATTCCATATCTACTCCTTTGAAACAAATTCGCCGTAGTCAAAATGTATGGTTATGTTATTGCTCATTGTTTCTTGCGAAAGAATATAAAACACACCATCAACTTCAATCAGTATAACTAGTATTACTAGTGATGCAACTTCAATTAGTAACACTAGTAATACTAGTTATATTAAGTATTCCCAATTGTACAATGTTACCCTACCACTATGATTCAACTACTATATTCCATTCATTACCAATGCATAGGTACTAATCATCTAGGAAATCATGGTTAGAGAACGAATGTGCATAGCAAATTAATGATTTTTCAATCAGTAATACTAGTGTTACTAGTTATACAATTTCAATCAATAATACTAGTGTTACTAGTTATTAAACTTCAATCAGTAATACTAGTGTTACTAGTTGTACAACTTCAATCAGTACTACTAAATTTGAGTTACTAGTTATACAACTTCAATCAGTAATATTAGTGTTACTAGTTATACAACTTCAATAAGTAACACTAATGTTACTAGTTGTACAATATCAATCAGTAATACTAGTGTTACTAGTTATACTTTTTCCCTCAGTAATACCCAGTTGTACTTAGTTCTCCGTTCAATGCAACTCAGATCGGATGATTTCGGGCTGAAATCCCTCTAATCTTCTGATGATTCGCTACAATTCAACAACTACAGTACATTCATTACCAATACGTCCTAATTTGTCCATTAAGCATGGTTAAAACAATAAACCGTAGAAGCGACCTTTGGAATTCCATATCTACTCCTTTGAAACAAATTCGCCGTAGTCAAAATGTATGGTTATGTTATTGCTCATTGTTTCTTGCGAAAGAATATAAAACACACCATCAACTTCAGTCAGTATAACTAGTATTACTAGTGATGCAACTTCAATTAGTAAAACTAGTAATACTAGTTATATTAAGTATTCCCAATTGTACAATGTTATCCTACCACTATGATTCAACTACTATATTCCATTCATTACCAATGCATAGGTACTAATAATCCAGGAAATCATGGTTAGAGAACGAATGTGCATACCAAATTAATGATTTTTCAATCAGTAATACTAGTGTTACTAGTTATACAATTTCAATCAATAATACTAGTGTTACTAGTTATTAAACTTCAATCAGTAATACTAGTGTTACTAGTTGTACAACTTCAATCAGTACTACTAAATTTGAGTTACTAGTTATACAACTTTAATCAGAAATATTAGTGTTACTAGTTATACAACTTCAATAAGTTATACTAGTGTTCCTAGTTGTACAATTTCAATCAGTAATACTAGTGTTACTAGTTATACTTTCTCCCTCAGTAATACCCAGTTGTACTTAGTTCTCCGTTCAATGCAACTCAGATCGGATGATTTTGGGCTGAAATCCCTCTAATCTTTTGATGATCGCTACAATTCAAAAACTACAGTACATTCATTACCAATACGTTCTAATTTGTCCATTAAGCATGGTTAAAACAATAAACCGTAGATGCGACCTTTGGAATTCCATATCTACTCCTTTGAAACAAATTCGCCGTAGTCAAAATGTATGGTTATGTTATTGCTCATTATTTCTTGCGAAAGAATATAAAACACACCATCAACTTCAGTCAGTATAACTAGTATTACTAGTGATGCAACTTCAATTAGTAACACTAGTAATACTAGTTATATTAAGTATTCCCAATTGTACAATGTTATCCTACCACTATGATTCTACTACTATATTCCATTCATTACCAATGCATAGGTACTAATCATCTAGGAAATCATGGTTAGAGAACGAATGTGCATAGCAAATTAATGATTTTTCAATCAGTAATACTAGTGTTACTAGTTATACAATTTCAATCAATAATACTAGTGTTACTAGTTATTAAACTTCAATCAGTAATACTAGTGTTACTAGTTGTACAACTTCAATCAGTACTACTAAATTTGAGTTACTAGTTATACAACTTCAATCAGTAATATTAGTGTTACTAGTTATACAACTTCAATAAGTAACACTAATGTTACTAGTTGTACAATTTCAATCAGTAATACTAGTGTTACTAGTTATACTTTTTCCCTCAGTAATACCCAGTTGTACTTAGTTCTCCGTTCAATGCAACTCAGATCGGATGATTCCGGGCTGAAATCCCTCTAATCTTCTGATGATTCGCTACAATTCAACAACTACAGTACATTCATTACCAATACGTCCTAATTTGTCCATTAAGCATGGTTAAAACAATAAACCGTAGAAGCGACCTTTGGAATTCCATATCTACTCCTTTGAAACAAATTCGCCGTAGTCAAAATGTATGGTTATGTTATTGCTCATTGTTTCTTGCGAAAGAATATAAAACACACCATCAACTTCAGTCAGTATAACTAGTATTACTAGTGATGCAACTTCAATTAGTAACACTAGTAATACTAGTTATATTAAGTATTCCCAATTGTACAATGTTATCCTACCACTATGATTCAACTACTATATTCCATTCATTACCAATGCATAGGTACTAATCATCTAGGAAATCATGGTTAGAGAACGAATGTGCATAGCAAATTAATGATTTTTCAATCAGTAATACTAGTGTTACTAGTTATACAATTTCAATCAATAATACTAGTGTTACTAGTTATTAAACTTCAATCAGTAATACTAGTGTTACTAGTTGTACAACTTCAATCAGTACTACTAAATTTGAGTTACTAGTTATACAACTTCAATCAGAAATATTAGTGTTACTAGTTATACAACTTCAATAAGTTATACTAGTGTTCCTAGTTGTACAATTTCAATCAGTAATACTAGTGTTACTAGTTATACTTTCTCCCTCAGTAATACCCAGTTGTACTTAGTTCTCCGTTCAATGCAACTCAGATCGGATGATTTTGGGCTGAAATCCCTCTAATCTTTTGATGATCGCTACAATTCAACAACTACAGTACATTCATTACCAATACGTTCTAATTTGTCCATTAAGCATGGTTAAAACAATAAACCGTAGATGCGACCTTTGGAATTCCATATCTACTCCTTTGAAACAAATTCGCCGTAGTCAAAATGTATGGTTATGTTATTGCTCATTATTTCTTGCGAAAGAATATAAAACACACCATCAACTTCAGTCAGTATAACTAGTATTACTAGTGATGCAACTTCAATTAGTAACACTAGTAATACTAGTTATATTAAGTATTCCCAATTGTACAATGTTATCCTACCACTATGATTCTACTACTATATTCCATTCATTACCAATGCATAGGTACTAATCATCTAGGAAATCATGGTTAGAGAACGAATGTGCATAGCAAATTAATGATTTTTCAATCAGTAATACTAGTGTTACTAGTTATACAATTTCAATCAATAATACTAGTGTTACTAGTTATTAAACTTCAATCAGTAATACTAGTGTTACTAGTTGTACAACTTCAATCAGTACTACGAAATTTGAGTTACTAGTTATACAACTTCAATCAGTAATATTAGTGTTACTAGTTATACAACTTCAATAAGTAACACTAATGTTACTAGTTGTACAATTTCAATCAGTAATACTAGTGTTACTAGTTATACTTTTTCCCTCAGTAATACCCAGTTGTACTTAGTTCTCCGTTCAATGCAACTCAGATCGGATGATTCCGGGCTGAAATCCCTCTAATCTTCTGATGATTCGCTACAATTCAACAACTACAGTACATTCATTACCAATACGTCCTAATTTGTCCATTAAGCATGGTTAAAACAATAAACCGTAGAAGCGACCTTTGGAATTCCATATCTACTCCTTTGAAACAAATTCGCCGTAGTCAAAATGTATGGTTATGTTATTGCTCATTGTTTCTTGCGAAAGAATATAAAACACACCATCAACTTCAGTCAGTATAACTAGTATTACTAGTGATGCAACTTCAATTAGTAACACTAGTAATACTAGTTATATTAAGTATTCCCAATTGTACAATGTTATCCTACCACTATGATTCAACTACTATATTCCATTCATTACCAATGCATAGGTACTAATCATCTAGGAAATCATGGTTAGAGAACGAATGTGCATAGCAAATTAATGATTTTTCAATCAGTAATACTAGTGTTACTAGTTATACAATTTCAATCAATAATACTAGTGTTACTAGTTATTAAACTTCAATCAGTAATACTAGTGTTACTAGTTGTACAACTTCAATCAGTACTACTAAATTTGAGTTACTAGTTATACAACTTCAATCAGAAATATTAGTGTTACTAGTTATACAACTTCAATAAGTTATACTAGTGTTCCTAGTTGTACAATTTCAATCAGTAATACTAGTGTTACTAGTTATACTTTCTCCCTCAGTAATACCCAGTTGTACTTAGTTCTCCGTTCAATGCAACTCAGATCGGATGATTCCGGGCTGAAATCCCTCTAATCTTCTGATGATTCGCTACAATTCAACAACTACTGTACATTCATTACCAATACGTCCTAATTTGTCCATTAAGCATGGTTAAAACAATAAACCGTAGATGCGACCTTTGGAATTCCATATCTACTCCTTTGAAACAAATTCGCCGTAGTCAAAATGTATGGTTATGTTATTGCTCATTGTTTCTTGCGAAAGAATATAAAACACACCATCAACTTCAATCAGTATAACTAGTATTACTAGTGATGCAACTTCAATTAGTAACACTAGTAATACTAGTTATATTAAGTATTCCCAATTGTACAATGTTACCCTACCACTATGATTCAACTACTATATTCCATTCATTACCAATGCATAGGTACTAATCATCTAGGAAATCATGGTTAGAGAACGAATGTGCATAGCAAATTAATGATTTTTCAATCAGTAATACTAGTGTTACTAGTTATACAATTTCAATCAATAATACTAGTGTTACTAGTTATTAAACTTCAATCAGTAATACTAGTGTTACTAGTTGTACAACTTCAATCAGTACTACTAAATTTGAGTTACTAGTTATACAACTTCAATCAGTAATATTAGTGTTACTAGTTATACAACTTCAATAAGTAACACTAATGTTACTAGTTGTACAATATCAATCAGTAATACTAGTGTTACTAGTTATACTTTTTCCCTCAGTAATACCCAGTTGTACTTAGTTCTCCGTTCAATGCAACTCAGATCGGATGATTTCGGGCTGAAATCCCTCTAATCTTCTGATGATTCGCTACAATTCAACAACTACAGTACATTCATTACCAATACGTCCTAATTTGTCCATTAAGCATGGTTAAAACAATAAACCGTAGAAGCGACCTTTGGAATTCCATATCTACTCCTTTGAAACAAATTCGCCGTAGTCAAAATGTATGGTTATGTTATTGCTCATTGTTTCTTGCGAAAGAATATAAAACACACCATCAACTTCAGTCAGTATAACTAGTATTACTAGTGATGCAACTTCAATTAGTAAAACTAGTAATACTAGTTATATTAAGTATTCCCAATTGTACAATGTTATCCTACCACTATGATTCAACTACTATATTCCATTCATTACCAATGCATAGGTACTAATAATCCAGGAAATCATGGTTAGAGAACGAATGTGCATACCAAATTAATGATTTTTCAATCAGTAATACTAGTGTTACTAGTTATACAATTTCAATCAATAATACTAGTGTTACTAGTTATTAAACTTCAATCAGTAATACTAGTGTTACTAGTTGTACAACTTCAATCAGTACTACTAAATTTGAGTTACTAGTTATACAACTTTAATCAGAAATATTAGTGTTACTAGTTATACAACTTCAATAAGTTATACTAGTGTTCCTAGTTGTACAATTTCAATCAGTAATACTAGTGTTACTAGTTATACTTTCTCCCTCAGTAATACCCAGTTGTACTTAGTTCTCCGTTCAATGCAACTCAGATCGGATGATTTTGGGCTGAAATCCCTCTAATCTTTTGATGATCGCTACAATTCAAAAACTACAGTACATTCATTACCAATACGTTCTAATTTGTCCATTAAGCATGGTTAAAACAATAAACCGTAGATGCGACCTTTGGAATTCCATATCTACTCCTTTGAAACAAATTCGCCGTAGTCAAAATGTATGGTTATGTTATTGCTCATTATTTCTTGCGAAAGAATATAAAACACACCATCAACTTCAGTCAGTATAACTAGTATTACTAGTGATGCAACTTCAATTAGTAACACTAGTAATACTAGTTATATTAAGTATTCCCAATTGTACAATGTTATCCTACCACTATGATTCTACTACTATATTCCATTCATTACCAATGCATAGGTACTAATCATCTAGGAAATCATGGTTAGAGAACGAATGTGCATAGCAAATTAATGATTTTTCAATCAGTAATACTAGTGTTACTAGTTATACAATTTCAATCAATAATACTAGTGTTACTAGTTATTAAACTTCAATCAGTAATACTAGTGTTACTAGTTGTACAACTTCAATCAGTACTACTAAATTTGAGTTACTAGTTATACAACTTCAATCAGTAATATTAGTGTTACTAGTTATACAACTTCAATAAGTAACACTAATGTTACTAGTTGTACAATTTCAATCAGTAATACTAGTGTTACTAGTTATACTTTTTCCCTCAGTAATACCCAGTTGTACTTAGTTCTCCGTTCAATGCAACTCAGATCGGATGATTCCGGGCTGAAATCCCTCTAATCTTCTGATGATTCGCTACAATTCAACAACTACAATACATTCATTACCAATACGTCCTAATTTGTCCATTAAGCATGGTTAAAACAATAAACCGTAGAAGCGACCTTTGGAATTCCATATCTACTCCTTTGAAACAAATTCGCCGTAGTCAAAATGTATGGTTATGTTATTCCTCATTGTTTCTTGCGAAAGAATATAAAACACACCATCAACTTCAGTCAGTATAACTAGTATTACTAGTGATGCAACTTCAATTAGTAACACTAGTAATACTAGTTATATTAAGTATTCCCAATTGTACAATGTTATCCTACCACTATGATTCAACTACTATATTCCATTCATTACCAATGCATAGGTACTAATCATCTAGGAAATCATGGTTAGAGAACGAATGTGCATAGCAAATTAATGATTTTTCAATCAGTAATACTAGTGTTACTAGTTATACAATTTCAATCAATAATACTAGTGTTACTAGTTATTAAACTTCAATCAGTAATACTAGTGTTACTAGTTGTACAACTTCAATCAGTACTACTAAATTTGAGTTACTAGTTATACAACTTCAATCAGAAATATTAGTGTTACTAGTTATACAACTTCAATAAGTTATACTAGTGTTCCTAGTTGTACAATTTCAATCAGTAATACTAGTGTTACTAGTTATACTTTCTCCCTCAGTAATACCCAGTTGTACTTAGTTCTCCGTTCAATGCAACTCAGATCGGATGATTTTGGGCTGAAATCCCTCTAATCTTTTGATGATCGCTACAATTCAACAACTACAGTACATTCATTACCAATACGTTCTAATTTGTCCATTAAGCATGGTTAAAACAATAAACCGTAGATGCGACCTTTGGAATTCCATATCTACTCCTTTGAAACAAATTCGCCGTAGTCAAAATGTATGGTTATGTTATTGCTCATTATTTCTTGCGAAAGAATATAAAACACACCATCAACTTCAGTCAGTATAACTAGTATTACTAGTGATGCAACTTCAATTAGTAACACTAGTAATACTAGTTATATTAAGTATTCCCAATTGTACAATGTTATCCTACCACTATGATTCTACTACTATATTCCATTCATTACCAATGCATAGGTACTAATCATCTAGGAAATCATGGTTAGAGAACGAATGTGCATAGCAAATTAATGATTTTTCAATCAGTAATACTAGTGTTACTAGTTATACAATTTCAATCAATAATACTAGTGTTACTAGTTATTAAACTTCAATCAGTAATACTAGTGTTACTAGTTGTACAACTTCAATCAGTACTACGAAATTTGAGTTACTAGTTATACAACTTCAATCAGTAATATTAGTGTTACTAGTTATACAACTTCAATAAGTAACACTAATGTTACTAGTTGTACAATTTCAATCAGTAATACTAGTGTTACTAGTTATACTTTTTCCCTCAGTAATACCCAGTTGTACTTAGTTCTCCGTTCAATGCAACTCAGATCGGATGATTCCGGGCTGAAATCCCTCTAATCTTCTGATGATTCGCTACAATTCAACAACTACAGTACATTCATTACCAATACGTCCTAATTTGTCCATTAAGCATGGTTAAAACAATAAACCGTAGAAGCGACCTTTGGAATTCCATATCTACTCCTTTGAAACAAATTCGCCGTAGTCAAAATGTATGGTTATGTTATTGCTCATTGTTTCTTGCGAAAGAATATAAAACACACCATCAACTTCAGTCAGTATAACTAGTATTACTAGTGATGCAACTTCAATTAGTAACACTAGTAATACTAGTTATATTAAGTATTCCCAATTGTACAATGTTATCCTACCACTATGATTCAACTACTATATTCCATTCATTACCAATGCATAGGTACTAATCATCTAGGAAATCATGGTTAGAGAACGAATGTGCATAGCAAATTAATGATTTTTCAATCAGTAATACTAGTGTTACTAGTTATACAATTTCAATCAATAATACTAGTGTTACTAGTTATTAAACTTCAATCAGTAATACTAGTGTTACTAGTTGTACAACTTCAATCAGTACTACTAAATTTGAGTTACTAGTTATACAACTTCAATCAGAAATATTAGTGTTACTAGTTATACAACTTCAATAAGTTATACTAGTGTTCCTAGTTGTACAATTTCAATCAGTAATACTAGTGTTACTAGTTATACTTTCTCCCTCAGTAATACTCAGTTGTACTTAGTTCTCCGTTCAATGCAACTCAGATCGGATGATTCCGGGCTGAAATCCCTCTAATCTTCTGATGATTCGCTACAATTCAACAACTACAGTACATTCATTACCAATACGTCCTAATTTGTCCATTAAGCATGGTTAAAACAATAAACCGTAGAAGCGACCTTTGGAATTCCATATCTACTCCTTTGAAACAAATTCGCCGTAGTCAAAATGTATGGTTATGTTATTGCTCATTGTTTCTTGCGAAAGAATATAAAACACACCATCAACTTCAGTCAGTATAACTAGTATTACTAGTGATGCAACTTCAATTAGTAACACTAGTTATATTAAGTATTCCCAATTGTACAATGTTATCCTACCACTATGATTCAACTACTATATTCCATTAATTACCAATGCATAGGTACTAATCATCTAGGAAATCATGGTTAGAGAACGAATGTGCATAGCAAATTAATGATTTTTCAATCAGTAATACTAGTGTTACTAGTTATACAATTTCAATCAATAATACTAGTGTTACTAGTTATTAAACTTCAATCAGTAATACTAGTGTTACTAGTTGTACAACTTCAATCAGTACTACTAAATTTGAGTTACTAGTTATACAACTTCAATCAGTAATATTAGTGTTACTAGTTATACAACTTCAATAAGTAACACTAATGTTACTAGTTGTACAATTTCAATCAGTAATACTAGTGTTACTAGTTATACTTTTTCCCTCAGTAATACCCAGTTGTACTTAGTTCTCCGTTCAATGCAACTCAGATCGGATGATTCCGGGCTAAAATCCCTCTAATCTTCTGATGATTCGCTACAATTCAACAACTACAGTACATTCATTACCAATACGTCCTAATTTGTCCATTAAGCATGGTTAAAACAATAAACCATAGAAGCGACCTTTGGAATTCCATATCTACTCCTTTGAAACAAATTCGCCGTAGTCAAAATGTATGGTTATGTTATTGCTCATTGTTTCTTGCGAAAGAATATAAAACACACCATCAACTTCAGTCAGTATAACTAGTATTACTAGTGATGCAACTTCAATTAGTAACACTAGTTATATTAAGTATTCCCAATTGTACAATGTTATCCTACCACTATGATTCAACTACTATATTCCATTAATTACCAATGCATAGGTACTAATCATCTAGGAAATCATGGTTAGAGAACGAATGTGCATAGCAAATTAATGATTTTTCAATCAGTAATACTAGTGTTACTAGTTATACAATTTCAATCAATAATACTAGTGTTACTAGTTATTAAACTTCAATCAGTAATACTAGTGTTACTAGTTGTACAACTTCAATCAGTACTACTAAATTTGAGTTACTAGTTATACAACTTCAATCAGTAATATTAGTGTTACTAGTTATACAACTTCAATAAGTAACACTAATGTTACTAGTTGTACAATTTCAATCAGTAATACTAGTGTTACTAGTTATACTTTTTCCCTCAGTAATACCCAGTTGTACTTAGTTCTCCGTTCAATGCAACTCAGATCGGATGATTCCGGGCTGAAATCCCTCTAATCTTCTGATGATTCGCTACAATTCAACAACTACAGTACATTCATTACCAATACGTCCTAATTTGTCCATTAAGCATGGTTAAAACAATAAACCGTAGAAGCGACCTTTGGAATTCCATATCTACTCCTTTGAAACAAATTCGCCGTAGTCAAAATGTATGGTTATGTTATTGCTCATTGTTTCTTGCGAAAGAATATAAAACACACCATCAACTTCAGTCAGTATAACTAGTATTACTAGTGATGCAACTTCAATTAGTAACACTAGTTATATTAAGTATTCCCAATTGTACAATGTTATCCTACCACTATGATTCAACTACTATATTCCATTAATTACCAATGCATAGGTACTAATCATCTAGGAAATCATGGTTAGAGAACGAATGTGCATAGCAAATTAATGATTTTTCAATCAGTAATACTAGTGTTACTAGTTATACAATTTCAATCAATAATACTAGTGTTACTAGTTATTAAACTTCAATCAGTAATACTAGTGTTACTAGTTGTACAACTTCAATCAGTACTACTAAATTTGAGTTACTAGTTATACAACTTCAATCAGTAATATTAGTGTTACTAGTTATACAACTTCAATAAGTAACACTAATGTTACTAGTTGTACAATTTCAATCAGTAATACTAGTGTTACTAGTTATACTTTTTCCCTCAGTAATACCCAGTTGTACTTAGTTCTCCGTTCAATGCAACTCAGATCGGATGATTCCGGGCTGAAATCCCTCTAATCTTCTGATGATTCGCTACAATTCAACAACTACAGTACATTCATTACCAATACGTCCTAATTTGTCCATTAAGCATGGTTAAAACAATAAACCGTAGAAGCGACCTTTGGAATTCCATATCTACTCCTTTGAAACAAATTCGCCGTAGTCAAAATGTATGGTTATGTTATTGCTCATTGTTTCTTGCGAAAGAATATAAAACACACCATCAACTTCAGTCAGTATAACTAGTATTACTAGTGATGCAACTTCAATTAGTAACACTAGTTATATTAAGTATTCCCAATTGTACAATGTTATCCTACCACTATGATTCAACTACTATATTCCATTAATTACCAATGCATAGGTACTAATCATCTAGGAAATCATGGTTAGAGAACGAATGTGCATAGCAAATTAATGATTTTTCAATCAGTAATACTAGTGTTACTAGTTATACAATTTCAATCAATAATACTAGTGTTACTAGTTATTAAACTTCAATCAGTAATACTAGTGTTACTAGTTGTACAACTTCAATCAGTACTACTAAATTTGAGTTACTAGTTATACAACTTCAATCAGAAATATTAGTGTTACTAGTTATACAACTTCAATAAGTTATACTAGTGTTCCTAATTGTACAATTTCAATCAGTAATACTAGTGTTACTAGTTATACTTTCTCCCTCAGTAATACCCAGTTGTACTTAGTTCTCTGTTCAATGCAACTCAGATCGGATTATTTTGGGCTGAAATCCCTCTAATCTTCTTATGATCGCTACAATTCAACAACTACAGTACATTCATTACCAATACGTCCTAATTTGTCCATTAAGCATGGTTAAAACAATAAACCGTAGAAGCGACCTTTGGAATTCCATATCTACTCCTTTGAAACAAATTCGCCGTAGTCAAAATGTATGGTTATGTTATTGCTCATTGTTTCTTGCGAAAGAATATAAAACACACCATCAACTTCAGTCAGTATAACTAGTATTACTAGTGATGCAACTTCAATTAGTAACACTAGTTATATTAAGTATTCCCAATTGTACAATGTTATCCTACCACTATGATTCAACTACTATATTCCATTAATTACCAATGCATAGGTACTAATCATCTAGGAAATCATGGTTAGAGAACGAATGTGCATAGCAAATTAATGATTTTTCAATCAGTAATACTAGTGTTACTAGTTATACAATTTCAATCAATAATACTAGTGTTACTAGTTATTAAACTTCAATCAGTAATACTAGTGTTACTAGTTGTACAACTTCAATCAGTACTACTAAATTTGAGTTACTAGTTATACAACTTCAATCAGAAATATTAGTGTTACTAGTTATACAACTTCAATAAGTTATACTAGTGTTCCTAATTGTACAATTTCAATCAGTAATACTAGTGTTACTAGTTATACTTTCTCCCTCAGTAATACCCAGTTGTACTTAGTTCTCTGTTCAATGCAACTCAGATCGGATTATTTTGGGCTGAAATCCCTCTAATCTTCTTATGATCGCTACAATTCAACAACTACAGTACATTCATTACCAATACGTCCTAATTTGTCCATTAAGCATGGTTAAAACAATAAACCGTAGAAGCGACCTTTGGAATTCCATATCTACTCCTTTGAAACAAATTCGCCGTAGTCAAAATGTATGGTTATGTTATTGCTCATTGTTTCTTGCGAAAGAATATAAAACACACCATCAACTTCAGTCAGTATAACTAGTATTACTAGTGATGCAACTTCAATTAGTAACACTAGTAATACTAGTTATATTAAGTATTCCCAATTGTACAATGTTATCCTACCACTATGATTCAACTACTATATTCCATTCATTACCAATGCATAGGTACTAATCATCTAGGAAATCATGGTTAGAGAACGAATGTGCATAGCAAATTAATGATTTTTCAATCAGTAATACTAGTGTTACTAGTTATACAATTTCAATCAATAATACTAGTGTTACTAGTTATTAAACTTCAATCAGTAATACTAGTGTTAGTAGTTGTACAACTTCAATCAGTACTACTAAATTTGAGTTACTAGTTATACAACTTCAATCAGAAATATTAGTGTTACTAGTTATACAACTTCAATAAGTTATACTAGTGTTCCTAGTTGTACAATTTCAATCAGTAATACTAGTGTTACTAGTTATACTTTCTCCCTCAGTAATATCCAGTTGTACTTAGTTCTCCGTTCAATGCAACTCAGATCGGATGATTCCGGGCTGAAATCCCTCTAATCTTCTGATGATTCGCTACAATTCAACAACTACAGTACATTCATTACCAATACGTCCTAATTTGTCCATTAAGCATGGTTAAAACAATAAACCGTAGAAGCGACCTTTGGAATTCCATATCTACTCCTTTGAAACAAATTCGCCGTAGTCAAAATGTATGGTTATGTTATTGCTCATTGTTTCTTGCGAAAGAATATAAAACACACCATCAACTTCAGTCAGTATAACTAGTATTACTAGTGATGCAACTTCAATTAGTAACACTAGTTATATTAAGTATTCCCAATTGTACAATGTTATCCTACCACTATGATTCAACTACTATATTCCATTCATTACCAATGCATAGGTACTAATCATCTAGGAAATCATGGTTAGAGAACGAATGTGCATAGCAAATTAATGATTTTTCAATCAGTAATACTAGTGTTACTAGTTATACAATTTCAATCAATAATACTAGTGTTACTAGTTATTAAACTTCAATCAGTAATACTAGTGTTACTAGTTGTACAACTTCAAACAGTACTACTAAATTTGAGTTACTAGTTATACAACTTCAATCAGAAATATTAGTGTTACTAGTTATACAACTTCAATAAGTAACACTAGTGTTACTAGTTGTACAATTTCAATAAGTAATACTAGTGTTACTAGTTATACTTTTTCCCTCAGTAATACCCAGTTGTACTTAGTTCTCCGTTCGCTGCAACTCAAATTGGATGATTTCGGGCTGAAATCCCTCTAATCTTCTGATAATTTGTTACAATTCAACAAGTACAATACATTCATTACCAATACGTCCTAATTTGTCCATTAAGCATGGTTAAAACAATAAACCGTAGATGCGACCTTTGGAATTCCATATCTACTCCTTTGAAACAAATTCGCCGTAGTCAAAATGTATGGTTATGTTATTGCTCATTGTTTCTTGCGAAAGAATATAAAACACACCATCAACTTCAGTCAGTATAACTAGTATTACTAGTGATGCAACTTCAATTAGTAACACTAGTAATACTAGTTATATTAAGTATTCCCAATTGTACAATGTTATCCTACCACTATGATTCAACTACTATATTCCATTCATTACCAATGCATAGGTACTAATCATCCAAGAAATCATGGTTAGAGAACGAATATGAATACCAAATTAATGATTTTTCATTTAGTAATACTAGTGTTACTAGTTATACAATTTCAATCAATAATACTAGTGTTACTAGTTATTAAACTTCAATCAGTAATACTAGTGTTAGTACAACTTCAATAAGTACTACTAAATTTGAGTTACTAGTTATACAACTTCAATCAGTAATATTAGTGTTACTAGTTATACGACTTCAATAAGTAACACTAGTGTTACTAGTTGTACAATTTCAATCAGTAATACTAGTGTTACTAGTTATACTTTCTCCCTCAGTAATACCCAGTTGTACTTACTTTTCCGTTCGCTGCAACTCAATTCGGATGATTCCGGGCTGAAATCCCTCTAATCTTCTGATGATTCGCTACAATTCAACAAGTACAATACATTCATTACCAATACGTCCTAATTTGTCCATTAAGCATGGTTAAAACAATAAACCGTAGATGCGACCTTTGGAATTCTATATCTACTCCTTTGAAACAAATTCGCCGTAGTCAAAATGTATGGTTATGTTATTGCTCATTGTTTCTTGCGAAAGAATATAAAACACACCATCAACTTCAGTCAGTATAACTAGTATTACTAGTGATGCAACTTCAATTAGTAACACTAGTAATACTAGTTATATTAAGTATTCCCAATTGTACAATGTTATCCTACCACTATGATTCAACTACTATATTCCATTCATTACCAATGCATAGGTACTAATCATCTAGGAAATCATGGTTAGAGAACGAATGTGCATAGCAAATTAATGATTTTTCAATCAGTAATACTAGTGTTACTAGTTATACAATTTCAATCAATAATACTAGTGTTACTAGTTATTAAACTTCAATCAGTAATACTAGTGTTACTAGTTGTACAACTTCAAACAGTACTACTAAATTTGAGTTACTAGTTATACAACTTCAATCAGTAATATTAGTGTTACTAGTTATACAACTTCAATAAGTAACACTAATGTTACTAGTTTTACAATTTCAATCAGTAATACTAGTGTTACTAGTTATACTTTTTCCCTCAGTAATACCCAGTTGTACTTAGTTCTCCGTTCGCTGCAACTCAAATTGGATGATTTCGGGCTGAAATCCCTCTAATCTTCTGATAATTCGTTACAATTCAACAAGTACAATACATTCATTACCAATACGTCCTAATTTGTCCATGAAGCATGGTTAAAACAATAAACCGTAGATGCGACCTTTGGAATTCCATATCTACTCCTTTGAAACAAATTCGCCGTAGTCAAAATGTATGGTTATGTTATTGCTCATTGTTTCTTGCGAAAGAATATAAAACACACCATCAACTTCAGTCAGTATAACTAGTATTACTAGTGATGCAACTTCAATTAGTAACACTAGTAATACTAGTTATATTAAGTATTCCCAATTGTACAATGTTATCCTACCACTATGATTCAACTACTATATTCCATTCATTACCAATGCATAGGTACTAATCATCCAAGAAATCATGGTTAGAGAACGAATATGAATACCAAATTAATGATTTTTCATTTAGTAATACTAGTGTTACTAGTTATACAATTTCAATCAATAATACTAGTGTTACTAGTTATTAAACTTCAATCAGTAATACTAGTGTTAGTACAACTTCAATAAGTACTACTAAATTTGAGTTACTAGTTATACAACTTCAATCAGTAATATTAGTGTTACTAGTTATACGACTTCAATAAGTAACACTAGTGTTACTAGTTGTACAATTTCAATCAGTAATACTAGTGTTACTAGTTATACTTTTTCCCTCAGTAATACCCAGTTGTACTTAGTTCTCCGTTCGCTGCAACTCAAATTGGATGATTTCGGGCTGAAATCCCTCTAATCTTCTGATAATTTGTTACAATTCAACAAGTACAATACATTCATTACCAATACGTCCTAATTTGTCCATTAAGCATGGTTAAAACAATAAACCGTAGATGCGACCTTTGGAATTCCATATCTACTCCTTTGAAACAAATTCGCCGTAGTCAAAATGTATGGTTATGTTATTGCTCATTGTTTCTTGCGAAAGAATATAAAACACACCATCAACTTCAGTCAGTATAACTAGTATTACTAGTGATGCAACTTCAATTAGTAACACTAGTAATACTAGTTATATTAAGTATTCCCAATTGTACAATGTTATCCTACCACTATGATTCAACTACTATATTCCATTCATTACCAATGCATAGGTACTAATCATCCAAGAAATCATGGTTAGAGAACGAATATGAATACCAAATTAATGATTTTTCATTTAGTAATACTAGTGTTACTAGTTATACAATTTCAATCAATAATACTAGTGTTACTAGTTATTAAACTTCAATCAGTAATACTAGTGTTAGTACAACTTCAATAAGTACTACTAAATTTGAGTTACTAGTTATACAACTTCAATCAGTAATATTAGTGTTACTAGTTATACGACTTCAATAAGTAACACTAGTGTTACTAGTTGTACAATTTCAATCAGTAATACTAGTGTTACTAGTTATACTTTCTCCCTCAGTAATACCCAGTTGTACTTACTTTTCCGTTCGCTGCAACTCAATTCGGATGATTCCGGGCTGAAATCCCTCTAATCTTCTGATGATTCGCTACAATTCAACAAGTACAATACATTCATTACCAATACGTCCTAATTTGTCCATTAAGCATGGTTAAAACAATAAACCGTAGATGCGACCTTTGGAATTCTATATCTACTCCTTTGAAACAAATTCGCCGTAGTCAAAATGTATGGTTATGTTATTGCTCATTGTTTCTTGCGAAAGAATATAAAACACACCATCAACTTCAGTCAGTATAACTAGTATTACTAGTGATGCAACTTCAATTAGTAACACTAGTAATACTAGTTATATTAAGTATTCCCAATTGTACAATGTTATCCTACCACTATGATTCAACTACTATATTCCATTCATTACCAATGCATAGGTACTAATCATCTAGGAAATCATGGTTAGAGAACGAATGTGCATAGCAAATTAATGATTTTTCAATCAGTAATACTAGTGTTACTAGTTATACAATTTCAATCAATAATACTAGTGTTACTAGTTATTAAACTTCAATCAGTAATACTAGTGTTACTAGTTGTACAACTTCAAACAGTACTACTAAATTTGAGTTACTAGTTATACAACTTCAATCAGTAATATTAGTGTTACTAGTTATACAACTTCAATAAGTAACACTAATGTTACTAGTTTTACAATTTCAATCAGTAATACTAGTGTTACTAGTTATACTTTTTCCCTCAGTAATACCCAGTTGTACTTAGTTCTCCGTTCGCTGCAACTCAAATTGGATGATTTCGGGCTGAAATCCCTCTAATCTTCTGATAATTCGTTACAATTCAACAAGTACAATACATTCATTACCAATACGTCCTAATTTGTCCATGAAGCATGGTTAAAACAATAAACCGTAGATGCGACCTTTGGAATTCCATATCTACTCCTTTGAAACAAATTCGCCGTAGTCAAAATGTATGGTTATGTTATTGCTCATTGTTTCTTGCGAAAGAATATAAAACACACCATCAACTTCAGTCAGTATAACTAGTATTACTAGTGATGCAACTTCAATTAGTAACACTAGTAATACTAGTTATATTAAGTATTCCCAATTGTACAATGTTATCCTACCACTATGATTCAACTACTATATTCCATTCATTACCAATGCATAGGTACTAATCATCCAAGAAATCATGGTTAGAGAACGAATATGAATACCAAATTAATGATTTTTCATTTAGTAATACTAGTGTTACTAGTTATACAATTTCAATCAATAATACTAGTGTTACTAGTTATTAAACTTCAATCAGTAATACTAGTGTTAGTACAACTTCAATAAGTACTACTAAATTTGAGTTACTAGTTATACAACTTCAATCAGTAATATTAGTGTTACTAGTTATACGACTTCAATAAGTAACACTAGTGTTACTAGTTGTACAATTTCAATCAGTAATACTAGTGTTACTAGTTATACTTTCTCCCTCAGTAATACCCAGTTGTACTTACTTTTCCGTTCGCTGCAACTCAATTCGGATGATTCCGGGCTGAAATCCCTCTAATCTTCTGATGATTCGCTACAATTCAAAAAGTACAATACATTCATTACCAATACGTCCTAATTTGTCCATTAAGCATGGTTAAAACAATAAACCGTAGATGCGACCTTTGGAATTCTATATCTACTCCTTTGAAACAAATTCGCCGTAGTCAAAATGTATGGTTATGTTATTGCTCATTGTTTCTTGCGAAAGAATATAAAACACACCATCAACTTCAGTCAGTATAACTAGTATTACTAGTGATGCAACTTCAATTAGTAACACTAGTAATACTAGTTATATTAAGTATTCCCAATTGTACAATGTTATCCTACCACTATGATTCAACTACTATATTCCATTCATTACCAATGCATAGGTACTAATCATCTAGGAAATCATGGTTAGAGAACGAATGTGCATAGCAAATTAATGATTTTTCAATCAGTAATACTAGTGTTACTAGTTATACAATTTCAATCAATAATACTAGTGTTACTAGTTATTAAACTTCAATCAGTAATACTAGTGTTACTAGTTGTACAACTTCAATCAGTACTACTAAATTTGAGTTACTAGTTATACAACTTCAATCAGTAATATTAGTGTTACTAGTTATACAACTTCAATAAGTAACACTAATGTTACTAGTTGTACAATTTCAATCAGTAATACTAGTGTTACTAGTTATACTTTTTCCCTCAGTAATACCCAGTTGTACTTAGTTCTCCGTTCGCTGCAACTCAAATTGGATGATTTCGGGCTGAAATCCCTCTAATCTTCTGATAATTCGTTACAATTCAACAAGTACAATACATTCATTACCAATACGTCCTAATTTGTCCATGAAGCATGGTTAAAACAATAAACCGTAGATGCGACCTTTGGAATTCCATATCTACTCCTTTGAAACAAATTCGCCGTAGTCAAAATGTATGGTTATGTTATTGCTCATTGTTTCTTGCGAAAGAATATAAAACACACCATCAACTTCAGTCAGTATAACTAGTATTACTAGTGATGCAACTTCAATTAGTAACACTAGTAATACTAGTTATATTAAGTATTCCCAATTGTACAATGTTATCCTACCACTATGATTCAACTACTATATTCCATTCATTACCAATGCATAGGTACTAATCATCCAAGAAATCATGGTTAGAGAACGAATATGCATACCAAATTAATGATTTTTCATTTAGTAATACTAGTGTTACTAGTTATACAATTTCAATCAATAATACTAGTGTTACTAGTTATTAAACTTCAATCAGTAATACTAGTGTTACTAGTTGTACAACTTCAAACAGTACTACTAAATTTGAGTTACTAGTTATACAACTTCAATCAGTAATATTAGTTTTACTAGTTATACAACTTCAATAAGTAACACTAATGTTACTAGTTGTACAATTTCAATCAGTAATACTAGTGTTACTAGTTATACTTTTTCCCTCAGTAATACCCAGTTGTACTTAGTTCTCCGTTCGCTGCAACTCAAATTGGATGATTTCGGGCTGAAATCCCTCTAATCTTCTGATAATTCGCTACAATTCAACAAGTACAATACATTCATTACCAATACGTCCTAATTTGTCCATTAAGCATGGTTAAAACAATAAACCGTAGATGCGACCTTTGGAATTCTATATCTACTCCTTTGAAACAAATTCGCCGTAGTCAAAATGTATGGTTATGTTATTGCTCATTGTTTCTTGCGAAAGAATATAAAACACACCATCAACTTCAGTCAGTATAACTAGTATTACTAGTGATGCAACTTCAATTAGTAACACTAGTAATACTAGTTATATTAAGTATTCCCAATTGTACAATGTTATCCTACCACTATGATTCAACTACTATATTCCATTCATTACCAATGCATAGGTACTAATCATCTAGGAAATCATGGTTAGAGAACGAATGTGCATAGCAAATTAATGATTTTTCAATCAGTAATACTAGTGTTACTAGTTATACAATTTCAATCAATAATACTAGTGTTACTAGTTATTAAACTTCAATCAGTAATACTAGTGTTACTAGTTGTACAACTTCAATCAGTACTACTAAATTTGAGATACTAGTTATACAACTTCAATCAGAAATATTAGTGTTACTAGTTATACAACTTCAATAAGTAATACTAGTGTTACTAGTTGTACAATTTCAATCAGTAATACTAGCGTTACTACTTATACTTTCTCCCTCAGTAATACCCAGTTGTACTTAGTTCTCCATTCAATGCAACTCAGATTGGATGATTTTGGGCTGAAATCCCTCTAATCTTCTGATGATCGCTACAATTCAACAACTACAGTACATTCATTACCAATACGTCCTAATTTGTCCATTAAGCATGGTTAAAACAATAAACCGTAGATGCGACCTTTGGAATTCCATATCTACTCCTTTGAAACAAATTCGCCGTAGTCAAAATGTATGGTTATGTTATTGCTCATTGTTTCTTGCGAAAGAATATAAAACACACCATCAACTTCAGTCAGTATAACTAGTATTACTAGTGATGCAACTTCAATTAGTAACACTAGTAATACTAGTTATATTAAGTATTCCCAATTGTACAATGTTATCCTACCACTATGATTCAACTACTATATTCCATTCATTACCAATGCATAGGTACTAATCATCTAGGAAATCATGGTTAGAGAACGAATGTGCATAGCAAATTAATGATTTTTCAATCAGTAATACTAGTGTTACTAGTTATACAATTTCAATCAATAATACTAGTGTTACTAGTTATTAAACTTCAATCAGTAATACTAGTATTACTAGTTGTACAACTTCAATCAGTACTACTAAATTTGAGTTACTAGTTATACAACTTCAATCAGAAATATTAGTGTTACTAGTTATACAACTTCAATAAGTTATACTAGTGTTCCTAGTTGTACAATTTCAATCAGTAATACTAGTGTTACTAGTTATACTTTCTCCCTCAGTAATACCCAGTTGTACTTAGTTCTCCGTTCAATGCAACTCAGATCGGATGATTCCGGGCTGAAATCCCTCTAATCTTCTGATGATTCGCTACAATTCAACAACTACAGTACATTCATTACCAATACGTCCTAATTTGTCCATTAAGCATGGTTAAAACAATAAACCGTAGAAGCGACCTTTGGAATTCCATATCTACTCCTTTGAAACAAATTCGCCGTAGTCAAAATGTATGGTTATGTTATTGCTCATTGTTTCTTGCGAAAGAATATAAAACACACCATCAACTTCAGTCAGTATAACTAGTATTACTAGTGATGCAACTTCAATTAGTAACACTAGTAATACTAGTTATATTAAGTATTCCCAATTGTACAATGTTATCCTACCACTATGATTCAACAACTATATTCCATTCATTACCAATGCATAGGTACTAATCATCTAGGAAATCATGGTTAGAGAACGAATGTGCATAGCAAATTAATGATTTTTCAATCAGTAATACTAGTGTTACTAGTTATACAATTTCAATCAATAATACTAGTGTTACTAGTTATTAAACTTCAATCAGTAATACTAGTGTTACTAGTTGTACAACTTCAAACAGTACTACTAAATTTGAGTTACTAGTTATACAACTTCAATCAGTAATATTAGTGTTACTAGTTATACAACTTCAGTGTTACTAGTTGTACAATTTTAATCAGTAATACTAGTGTTACTAGTTATACTTTTTCCCTCAGTAATACCCAGTTGTACTTAGTTCTCTGTTCGCTGCAACTCAAATTGGATGATTTCGGGCTGAAATCCCTCTAATCTTCTGATAATTCGTTACAATTCAACAAGTACAATACATTCATTACCAATACGTCCTAATTTATCCATTAAGCATGGTTAAAGCAATAAACCGTAGATGCGACCTTTGGAATTCCATATCTACTCCTTTGAAACAAATTCGCCGTAGTCAAAATGTATGGTTATGTTATTGCTCATTGTTTCTTGCGAAAGAATATAAAACACACCATCAACTTCAGTCAGTATAACTAGTATTACTAGTGATGCAACTTCAATTAGTAACACTAGTAATACTAGTTATATTAAGTATTCCCAATTGTACAATGTTATCCTACCACTATGATTCAACTACTATATTCCATTCATTACCAATGCATAGGTACTAATCATCCAAGAAATCATGGTTAGAGAACGAATATGCATACCAAATTAATGATTTTTCATTAAGTAATACTAGTGTTACTAGTTATACAATTTCAATCAATAATACTAGTGTTACTAGTTATTAAACTTCAATCAGTAATACTAGTGTTAGTACAACTTCAATAAGTACTACTAAATTTGAGTTACTAGTTATACAACTTCAATCAATAATATTAGTGTTACTAGTTATACGACTTCAATAAGTAACACTAGTGTTACTAGTTGCACAATTTCAATCAGTAATACTAGTGTTACTAGTTATACTTTCTCCCTCAGTAATACCCAGTTGTACTTACTTTTCCGTTCGCATCAACTCAATTCGGATGATTCCGGGCTGAAATCCCTCTAATCTTCTGATGATTCGCTACAATTCAAAAAATACAATACATTCATTACCAATACGTCCTAATTTGTCCATTAAGCATGGTTAAAACAATAAACCGTAGATGCGACCTTTGGAATTCTATATCTACTCCTTTGAAACAAATTCGCCGTAGTCAAAATGTATGGTTATGTTATTGCTCATTGTTTCTTGCGAAAGAATATAAAACACACCATCAACTTCAGTCAGTATAACTAGTATTACTAGTGATGCAACTTCAATTAGTAACACTAGTAATACTAGTTATATTAAGTATTCCCAATTGTACAATGTTATCCTACCACTATGATTCAACTACTATATTCCATTCATTACCAATGCATAGGTACTAATCATCTAGGAAATCATGGTTAGAGAACGAATGTGCATAGCAAATTAATGATTTTTCAATCAGTAATACTAGTGTTACTAGTTATACAATTTCAATCAATAATACTAGTGTTACTAGTTATTAAACTTCAATCAGTAATACTAGTGTTACTAGTTGTACAACTTCAATCAGTACTACTAAATTTGAGTTACTAGTTATACAACTTCAATCAGTAATATTAGTGTTACTAGTTATACAACTTCAATAAGTAACACTAATGTTACTAGTTGTACAATTTCAATCAGTAATACTTGTGTTACTAGTTATACTTTTTCCCTCAGTAATACCCAGTTGTACTTAGTTCTCCGTTCGCTGCAACTCAAATTGGATGATTTCGGGTTGAAATCCCTCTAATCTTCTGATAATTCGTTACAATTCAACAAGTACAATACATTCATTACCAATACGTCCTAATTTGTCCATTAAGCATGGTTAAAACAATAAACCGTAGATGCGACCTTTGGAATTCCATATCTACTCCTTTGAAACAAATTCGCCGTAGTCAAAATGTATGGTTATGTTATTGCTCATTGTTTCTTGCGAAAGAATATAAAACACACCATCAACTTCAGTCAGTATAACTAGTATTACTAGTGATGCAACTTCAATTAGTAACACTAGTAATACTAGTTATATTAAGTATTCCCAATTGTACAATGTTATCCTACCACTATGATTCAACTACTATATTCCATTCATTACCAATGCATAGGTACTAATCATCCAAGAAATCATGGTTAGAGAACGAATATGCATACCAAATTAATGATTTTTCATTTAGTAATACTAGTGTTACTAGTTATACAATTTCAATCAATAATACTAGTGTTACTAGTTATTAAACTTCAATCAGTAATACTAGTGTTAGTACAACTTCAAACAGTACTACTAAATTTGAGTTACTAGTTATACAACTTCAATCAGAAATATTAGTGTTACTAGTTA
Source organism: Cardamine chenopodiifolia (assembly GCA_963922655.1). Taxonomy (NCBI): domain Eukaryota; kingdom Viridiplantae; phylum Streptophyta; class Magnoliopsida; order Brassicales; family Brassicaceae; genus Cardamine; species Cardamine chenopodiifolia. Next base: position 13,942,990 of record OZ000490.1, on the reverse strand, counting down.
TACAACTTCAATAAGTTATACTAGTGTTCCTAATTGTACAATTTCAATCAGTAATACTAGTGTTACTAGTTATACTTTCTCCCTCAGTAATACCCAGTTGTACTTAGTTCTCTGTTCAATGCAACTCAGATCGGATTATTTTGGGCTGAAATCCCTCTAATCTTCTTATGATCGCTACAATTCAACAACTACAGTACATTCATTACCAATACGTCCTAATTTGTCCATTAAGCATGGTTAAAACAATAAACCGTAGAAGCGACCTTTGGAATTCCATATCTACTCCTTTGAAACAAATTCGCCGTAGTCAAAATGTATGGTTATGTTATTGCTCATTGTTTCTTGCGAAAGAATATAAAACACACCATCAACTTCAGTCAGTATAACTAGTATTACTAGTGATGCAACTTCAATTAGTAACACTAGTAATACTAGTTATATTAAGTATTCCCAATTGTACAATGTTATCCTACCACTATGATTCAACTACTATATTCCATTCATTACCAATGCATAGGTACTAATCATCCAAGAAATCATGGTTAGAGAACGAATATGCATACCAAATTAATGATTTTTCATTTAGTAATACTAGTGTTACTAGTTATACAATTTCAATCAATAATACTAGTGTTACTAGTTATTAAACTTCAATCAGTAATACTAGTGTTAGTACAACTTCAATCAGTACTACTAAATTTGAGTTACTAGTTATACAACTTCAATCAGTAATATTAGTGTTACTAGTTATACGACTTCAATAAGTAACACTAGTGTTACTAGTTGTACAATTTCAATCAGTAATACTAGTGTTACTAGTTATACTTTCTCCCTCAGTAATACCCAGTTGTACTTAGTTCTCCGTTCGCTGCAACTCAAATCGGATGATTCCGGGCTGAAATCCCTCTAATCTTCTGATGATTCGCTACAATTCAACAAGTACAATACATTCATTACCAATACGTTCTAATTTGTCCATTAAGCTTGGTTAAAACAATAAACCGTAGATGCGACCTTTGGAATTCCATATCTACTCCTTTGAATTCGCCGTAGTCAAAATGTATGGTTATGTTATTGCTCATTGTTTCTTGCGAAAGAATATAAAACACACCATCAACTTCAGTCAGTATAACGAGTATTACTAGTGATGCAACTTCAATTAGTAACACTAGTAATACTAGTTATATTAAGTATTCCCAATTGTACAATGTTATCCTACCACTATGATTCTACTACTATATTCCATTCATTACCAATGCATAGGTACTAATCATCCAAGAAATCATGGTTAGAGAACGAATATGCATACCAAATTAATGATTTTTCATTTAGTAATACTAGTGTTACTAGTTATACAATTTCAATCAATAATACTAGTGTTACTAGTTATTAAACTTCAATCAGTAATACTAGTGTTAGTACAACTTCAATCAGTACTACTAAATTTGAGTTACTAGTTATACAACTTTAATCAGTAATATTAGTGTTACTAGTTATACGACTTCAATAAGTAACACTAGTGTTACTAGTTGTACAATTTCAATCAGTAATACTAGTGGTACTAGTTATACTTTCTCCCTCAGTAATACCCAGTTGTACTTAGTTCTCCGTTCGCTGCAACTCAAATCGGATGATTCCGGGCTGAAATCCCTCTAATCTTCTGATGATTCACTACAATTCAACAAGTACAATACATTCATTACCAATACGTTCTAATTTGTCCATTAAGCTTGGTTAAAACAATAAACCGTAGAAGCGACCTTTGGAATTCCATATCTACTCCTTTGAAACAAATTCGCCGTAGTCAAAATGTATGGTTATGTTATTGCTCATTGTTTCTTGCGAAAGAATATAAAACACACCATCAACTTCAGTCAGTATAACGAGTATTACTAGTGATGCAACTTCAATTAGTAACACTAGTAATACTAGTTATATTAAGTATTCCCAATTGTACAATGTTATCCTACCACTATGATTCAACTACTATATTCCATTCATTACCAATGCATAGGTACTAATCATCTAGGAAATCATGGTTAGAGAACGAATGTGCATAGCAAATTAATGATTTTTCAATCAGTAATACTAGTGTTACAAGTTATACAATTTCAATCAATAATACTAGTGTTACTAGTTATTAAACTTCAATCAGTAATACTAGTGTTACTAGTTGTACAACTTCAATCAGTACTACTAAATTTGAGTTACTAGTTATACAACTTCAATCAGAAATATTAGTGTTACTAGTTATACAACTTCAATAAGTTATACTAGTGTTCCTAATTGTACAATTTCAATCAGTAATACTAGTGTTACTAGTTATACTTTCTCCCTCAGTAATACCCAGTTGTACTTAGTTCTCCGTTCAATGCAACTCAGATCGGATTATTTTGGGCTGAAATCCCTCTAATCTTCTGATGATCGCTACAATTCAACAACTACAGTACATTCATTACCAATACGTCCTAATTTGTCCATTAAGCATGGTTAAAACAATAAACCGTAGATGCGACCTTTGGAATTCCATATCTACTCCTTTGAAACAAATTCGTCGTAGTCAAAATGTATGGTTATGTTATTGCTCATTGTTTCTTGCAAAAGAATATAAAACACACCATCAACTTCAGTCAGTATAACTAGTATTACTAGTGATGCAACTTCAATTAGTAACACTAGTAATACTAGTTATATTAAGTATTCCCAATTGTACAATGTTATCCTACCACTATGATTCAACTACTATGTTCCATTCATTACCAATGCATAGGTACTAATCATCCAAGAAATCATGGTTAGAGAACGAATATGCATACCAAATTAATGATTTTTCATTTAGTAATACTAGTGTTACTAGTTATACAATTTCAATCAATAATACTAGTGTTACTAGTTATTAAACTTCAATCAATAATACTAGTGTTAGTACAACTTCAATAAGTACTACTAAATTTGAGTTACTAGTTATACAACTTCAATCAGTAATATTAGTGTTACTAGTTATACGACTTCAATAAGTAACACTAGTGTTACTAGTTGTACAATTTCAATCAGTAATACTAGTGTTACTAGTTATACTTTCTCCCTCAGTAATACCCAGTTGTACTTACTTTTCCGTTCGCTGCAACTCAATTCGGATGATTCCGGGCTGAAATCCCTCTAATCTTCTGATGATTCGCTACAATTCAACAAGTACAATACATTCATTACCAATACGTCCTAATTTGTCCATTAAGCATGGTTAAAACAATAAACCGTAGATGCGACCTTTGGAATTCTATATCTACTCCTTTGAAACAAATTCGCCGTAGTCAAAATGTATGGTTATGTTATTGCTCATTGTTTCTTGCGAAAGAATATAAAACACACCATCAACTTCAGTCAGTATAACTAGTATTACTAGTGATGCAACTTCAATTAGTAACACTAGTAATACTAGTTATATTAAGTATTCCCAATTGTACAATGTTATCCTACCACTATGATTCAACTACTATATTCCATTCATTACCAATGCATAGGTACTAATCATCTAGGAAATCATGGTTAGAGAACGAATGTGCATAGCAAATTAATGATTTTTCAATCAGTAATACTAGTGTTACTAGTTATACAATTTCAATCAATAATACTAGTGTTACTAGTTATTAAACTTCAATCAGTAATACTAGTGTTACTAGTTGTACAACTTCAATCAGTACTACTAAATTTGAGTTACTAGTTATACAACTTCAATCAGAAATATTAGTGTTACTAGTTATACAACTTCAATAAGTTATACTAGTGTTCCTAATTGTACAATTTCAATCAGTAATACTAGTGTTACTAGTTATACTTTCTCCCTCAGTAATACCCAGTTGTACTTACTTTTCCGTTCGCTGCAACTCAATTCGGATGATTCCGGGCTGAAATCCCTCAAATCTTCTTATGATTCGCTATAATTCAACAAGTACAATACATTCATTACCAATACGTCCTAATTTGTCCATTAAGCATGGTTAAAACAATAAACCGTAGATGCGACCTTTGGAATTCTATATCTACTCCTTTGAAACAAATTCGCCGTAGTCAAAATGTATGGTTATGTTATTGCTCATTGTTTCTTGCGAAAGAATATAAAACACACCATCAACTTCAGTCAGTATAACTAGTATTACTAGTGATGCAACTTCAATTAGTAACACTAGTAATACTAGTTATATTAAGTATTCCCAATTGTACAATGTTATCCTACCACTATGATTCAACTACTATATTCCATTCATTACCAATGCATAGGTACTAATCATCTAGGAAATCATGGTTAGAGAACGAATGTGCATAGCAAATTAATGATTTTTCAATCAGTAATACTAGTGTTACTAGTTATACAATTTCAATCAATAATACTAGTGTTACTAGTTATTAAACTTCAATCAGTAATACTAGTGTTACTAGTTGTACAACTTCAATCAGTACTACTAAATTTGAGTTACTAGTTATACAACTTCAATCAGTAATATTAGTGTTACTAGTTATACAACTTCAATAAGTAACACTAATGTTACTAGTTGTACAATTTCAATCAGTAATACTAGTGTTACTAGTTATACTTTTTCCCTCAGTAATACCCAGTTGTACTTAGTTCTCCGTTCGCTGCAACTCAAATTGGATGATTTCGGGCTGAAATCCCTCTAATCTTCTGATAATTCGTTACAATTCAACAAGTACAATACATTCATTACCAATACGTCCTAATTTGTCCATTAAGCATGGTTAAAACAATAAACCGTAGATGCGACCTTTGGAATTCCATATCTACTCCTTTGAAACAAATTCGCCGTAGTCAAAATGTATGGTTATGTTATTGCTCATTGTTTCTTGCGAAAGAATATAAAACACACCATCAACTTCAGTCAGTATAACTAGTATTACTAGTGATGCAACTTCAATTAGTAACACTAGTAATACTAGTTATATTAAGTATTCCCAATTGTACAATGTTATCCTACCACTATGATTCAACTACTATATTCCATTCATTACCAATGCATAGGTACTAATCATCCAAGAAATCATGGTTAGAGAACGAATATGCATACCAAATTAATGATTTTTCATTTAGTAATACTAGTGTTACTAGTTATACAATTTCAATCAATAATACTAGTGTTACTAGTTATTAAACTTCAATCAGTAATACTAGTGTTAGTACAACTTCAAACAGTACTACTAAATTTGAGTTACTAGTTATACAACTTCAATCAGTAATATTAGTGTTACTAGTTATACAACTTCAATAAGTAACACTAATGTTACTAGTTGTACAATTTCAATCAGTAATACTAGTGTTACTAGTTATACTTTTTCCCTCAGTAATACCCAGTTGTACTTAGTTCTCCGTTCGCTGCAACTCAAATTGGATGATTTCGGGCTGAAATCCCTCTAATCTTCTGATAATTCGTTACAATTCAACAAGTACAATACATTCATTACCAATACGTCCTAATTTGTCCATTAAGCATGGTTAAAACAATAAACCGTAGATGCGACCTTTGGAATTCCATATCTACTCCTTTGAAACAAATTCGCCGTAGTCAAAATGTATGGTTATGTTATTGCTCATTGTTTCTTGCGAAAGAATATAAAACACACCATCAACTTCAGTCAGTATAACTAGTATTACTAGTGATGCAACTTCAATTAGTAACACTAGTAATACTAGTTATATTAAGTATTCCCAATTGTACAATGTTATCCTACCACTATGATTCAACTACTATATTCCATTCATTACCACTGCATAGGTACTAATCATCCAAGAAATCATGGTTAGAGAACGAATATGCATACCAAATTAATGATTTTTCATTTAGTAATACTAGTGTTACTAGTTATACAATTTCAATCAATAATACTAGTGTTACTAGTTATTAAACTTCAATCAGTAATACTAGTGTTACTAGTTGTACAACTTCAAACAGTACTACTAAATTTGAGTTACTAGTTATACAACTTCAATCAGCAATATTAGTGTTACTAGTTATACAACTTCAATAAGTAACACTAGTTTTACTAGTTGTACAATTTCAATCAGTAATACTAGTGTTACTAGTTATACTTTCTCCCTCAGTAATACCCAGTTGTACTTAGTTCTCCGTTCGCTGCAACTCAAATCGGATGATTCCGGGCTGAAATCCCTCTAATCTTCTGATGATCGCTACAATTCAACAACTACAGTACATTCATTACCAATACGTCCTAATTTGTCCATTAAGCATGGTTAAAACAATAAACCGTAGATGCGACCTTTGGAATTCCATATCTACTCTTTTGAAACAAATTCGCCGTAGTCAAAATGTATGGTTATGTTATTGCTCATTGTTTCTTGCGAAAGAATATAAAACACACCATCAACTTCAGTCAGTATAACGAGTATTACTAGTGATGCAACTTCAATTAGTAACACTAGTAATACTAGTTATATTAAGTATTCCCAATTGTACAATGTTATCCTACCACTATGATTCTACTACTATATTCCATTCATTACCAATGCATAGGTACTAATCATCTAGGAAATCATGGTTAGAGAACGAATGTGCATAGCAAATTAATGATTTTTCAATCAGTAATACTAGTGTTACAAGTTATACAATTTCAATCAATAATACTAGTGTTACTAGTTATTAAACTTCAATCAGTAATACTAGTGTTACTAGTTGTACAACTTCAATCAGTACTACTAAATTTGAGTTACTAGTTATACAACTTCAATCAGAAATATTAGTGTTACTAGTTATACAACTTCAATAAGTTATACTAGTGTTCCTAATTGTACAATTTCAATCAGTAATACTAGTGTTACTAGTTATACTTTCTCCCTCAGTAATACCCAGTTGTACTTAGTTCTCCGTTCAATGCAACTCAGATCGGATTATTTTGGGCTGAAATCCCTCTAATCTTCTGATGATCGCTACAATTCAACAACTACAGTACATTCATTACCAATACGTCCTAATTTGTCCATTAAGCATGGTTAAAACAATAAACCGTAGATGCGACCTTTGGAATTCCATATCTACTCTTTTGAAACAAATTCGCCGTAGTCAAAATGTATGGTTATGTTATTGCTCATTGTTTCTTGCGAAAGAATATAAAACACACCATCAACTTCAGTCAGTATAACTAGTATTACTAGTGATGCAACTTCAATTAGTAACACTAGTAATACTAGTTATATTAAGTATTCCCAATTGTACAATGTTATCCTACCACTATGATTCAACTACTATATTCCATTCATTACCAATGCATAGGTACTAATCATCCAAGAAATCATGGTTAGAGAACGAATATGCATACCAAATTAATGATTTTTCATTTAGTAATACTAGTGTTACTAGTTATACAATTTCAATCAATAATACTAGTGTTACTAGTTATTAAACTTCAATCAGTAATACTAGTGTTAGTACAACTTCAATAAGTACTACTAAATTTGAGTTACTAGTTATACAACTTCAATCAGTAATATTAGTGTTACTAGTTATACGACTTCAATAAGTAACACTAGTGTTACTAGTTGTACAATTTCAATCAGTAATACTAGTGTTACTAGTTATACTTTCTCCCTCAGTAATACCCAGTTGTACTTACTTTTCCGTTCGCTGCAACTCAATTCGGATGATTCCGGGCTGAAATCCCTCTAATCTTCTGATGATTCGCTACAATTCAACAAGTACAATACATTCATTACCAATACGTCCTAATTTGTCCATTAAGCATGGTTAAAACAATAAACCGTAGATGCGACCTTTGGAATTCTATATCTACTCCTTTGAAACAAATTCGCCGTAGTCAAAATGTATGGTTATGTTATTGCTCATTGTTTCTTGCGAAAGAATATAAAACACACCATCAACTTCAGACAGTATAACTAGTATTACTAGTGATGCAACTTCAATTAGTAACACTAGTAATACTAGTTATATTAAGTATTCCCAATTGTACAATGTTATCCTACCACTATAATTCAACTACTATATTCCATTCATTACCAATGCATAGGTACTAATCATCTAGGAAATCATGGTTAGAGAACGAATGTGCATAGCAAATTAATGATTTTTCAATCAGTAATACTAGTGTTACTAGTTATACAATTTCAATCAATAATACTAGTGTTACTAGTTATTAAACTTCAATCAGTAATACTAGTGTTACTAGTTGTACAACTTCAATCAGTACTACTAAATTTGAGTTACTAGTTATACAACTTCAATCAGTAATATTAATGTTACTAGTTATATAACTTCAATAAGTAACACTAATGTTACTAGTTGTACAATTTCAATCAGTAATACTAGTGTTACTAGTTATACTTTTTCCCTCAGTAATACCCAGTTGTACTTAGTTCTCCGTTAGCTGCAACTCAAATTGGATGATTTCGGGCTGAAATCCCTCTAATCTTCTGATAATTCGTTACAATTCAACAAGTACAATACATTCATTACCAATACGTCCTAATTTGTCCATTAACTATGGTTAAAACAATAAACCGTAGATGCGACCTTTGGAATTCCATATCTACTCCTTTGAAACAAATTCGCCGTAGTCAAAATGTATGGTTATGTTATTGCTCATTGTTTCTTGCGAAAGAATATAAAACACACCATCAACTTCAGTCAGTATAACTAGTATTACTAGTGATGCAACTTCAATTAGTAACACTAGTAATACTAGTTATATTAAGTATTCCCAATTGTACAATGTTATCCTACCACTATGATTCAACTACTATATTCCATTCATTACCAATGCATAGGTACTAATCATCCAAGAAATCATGGTTAGAGAACGAATATGCATACCAAATTAATGATTTTTCATTTAGTAATACTAGTGTTACTAGTTATACAATTTCAATCAATAATACTAGTGTTACTAGTTATTAAACTTCAATCAGTAATACTAGTGTTACTAGTTGTACAACTTCAAACAGTACTACTAAATTTGAGTTACTAGTTATACAACTTCAATCAGTAATATTAGTGTTACTAGTTATACAACTTCAATAAGTAACACTAATGTTACTAGTTGTACAATTTCAATCAGTAATACTAGTGTTACTAGTTATACTTTTTCCATCAGTAATACCCAGTTGTACTTAGTTCTCCGTTCGCTGCAACTCAAATTGGATGATTTCGGGCTGAAATCCCTCTAATCTTCTGATAATTCGTTACAATTCAACAAGTACAATACATTCATTACCAATACGTCCTAATTTGTCCATTAAGCATGGTTAAAACAATAAACCGTAGATGCGACCTTTGGAATTCCATATCTACTCCTTTGAAACAAATTCGCCGTAGTCAAAATATATGGTTATGTTATTGCTCATTGTTTCTTGCGAAAGAATATAAAACACACCATCAACTTCAGTCAGTATAACTAGTATTACTAGTGATGCAACTTCAATTAGTAACACTAGTAATACTAGTTATATTAAGTATTCCCAATTGTACAATGTTATCCTACCACTATGATTCAACTACTATATTCCATTCATTACCAATGCATAGGTACTAATCATCCAAGAAATCATGGTTAGAGAACGAATGTGCATACCAAATTAATGATTTTTCATTTAGTAATACTAGTGTTACTAGTTATACAATTTCAATCAATAATACTAGTGTTACTAGTTATTAAACTTCAATCAGTAATACTAGTGTTAGTACAACTTCAATCAGTACTACTAAATTTGAGTTACTAGTTATACAACTTCAATCAGTAAGATTAGTGTTACTAGTTATACAACTTCAATAAGTAACACTAGTGTTACTAGTTGTACAATTTCAATCAGTAATACTAGTGTTACTAGTTATACTTTCTCCCTCAGTAATACCCAGTTGTACTTACTTTTCCGTTCGCAGCAACTCAATTCGGATGATTCCCGGCTGAAATCCCTCTAATCTTCTGATAATTCGTTACAATTCAACAAGTACAATACATTCATTACCAATACGTCCTAATTTGTCCATTAAGCGTGGTTAAAACAATAAACCGTAGATGCGACCTTTGGAATTCCATATCTACTCCTTTGAAACAAATTCGCCGTAGTCAAAATGTATGGTTATGTTATTGCTCATTGTTTCTTGCGAAAGAATATAAAACACACCATCAACTTCAGTCAGTATAACTAGTATTACTAGTGATGCAACTTCAATTAGTAACACTAGTAATACTAGTTATATTAAGTATTCCCAATTGTACAATGTTATCCTACCACTATGATTCAACTACTATATTCCATTCATTACCAATGCATAGGTACTAATAATCCAGGAACTCATGGTTAGAGAACGAATGTGCATACCAAATTAATGATTTTTCAATCAGTAATACTAGTGTTACTAGTTATACAATTTCAATCAATAATACTAGTGTTACTAGTTATTAAACTTCAATCAGTAATACTAGTGTTAGTACAACTTCAATCAGTACTACTAAATTTGAGTTACTAGTTATACAACTTCAATCAGTAATATTAGTGTTACTAGTTATACAACTTCAATAAGTTATACTAGTGTTCCTAATTGTACAATTTCAATCAGTAATACTAGTGTTACTAGTTATACTTTCTCCCCCAGTAATACTCAGTTGTACTTAGTTCTCCGTTCAATGCAACTCAGATCGGATGATTTTGGGTTGAAATCCCTCTAATCTTCTGATGATCGCTACAATTCAACAACTACAATACATTCATTACCAATACGTCCTAATTTGTCCATTAAGCATGGTTAAAACAATAAACCGTAGATGCGACCATTGGAATTCCATATCTACTCCTTTGAAACAAATTCGCCGTAGTCAAAATGTATGGTTATGTTATTGATCATTGTTTCTTGCGAAAGAATATAAAACACCATCAACTTCAGTCAGTATAACTAGTATTACTAGTGATGCAACTTCAATTAGTAACACCAGTAATACTAGTTATATTAAGTATTCCCAATTGTACAATGTTATCCTACCACTATGATTCAACTACTATATTCCATTCATAACCAATGCATAGGTACTAATCATCCAGGAAATCATGGTTAGAGAACGAATGTGCATACCAAATTAATGATTTTTCAATCAGTAATACTAGTGTTACTAGTTATACAATTTCAATCAATAATACTAGTGTTACTAGTTATTAAACTTCAATCAGTAATACTAGTGTTAGTACAACTTCAATCAGTACTACTAAATTTGAGTTACTAGTTATACAACTTCAATCAGTAATATTAGTGTTACTAGTTATACAACTTCAATAAGTAACACTAATGTTACTAGTTGTACAATTTCAATCAGTAATACTAGTGTTACTAGTTATACTTTTTCCCTCAGTAATACCCAGTTGTACTTAGTTCTCCGTTCGCTTCAACTCAAATTGGATGATTTCGGGCTGAAATCCCTCTAATCTTTTGATAATTCGTTACAATTCAACAAGTACAATACATTCATTACCAATACGTCCTAATTTGTCCATTAAGCATGGTTAAAACAATAAACCGTAGATGCGACCTTTGGAATTCCATATCTACTCCTTTGAAACAAATTCGTCGTAGTCAAAATGTATGGTTATGTTATTGCTCATTGTTTCTTGCGAAAGAATATAAAACACACCATCAACTTCAGTCAGTATAACTAGTATTACTAGTGATGCAACTTCAATTAGTAACACTAGTAATACTAGTTATATTAAGTATTCCCAATTGTACAATGTTATCCTACCACTATGATTCAACTACTATATTCCATTCATTACCAATGCATAGGTACTAATAATCCAGGAAATCATGGTTAGAGAACGAATGTGCATACCAAATTAATGATTTTTCAATCAGTAATACTAGTGTTACTAGTTATACAATTTCAATCAATAATACTAGTGTTACTAGTTATTAAACTTCAATCAGTAATACTAGTGTTAGTACAACTTCAATCAGTACTACTAAATTTGAGTTACTAGTTATACAACTTCAATCAGTAATATTAGTGTTACTAGTTATACAACTTCAATAAGTTATACTAGTGTTCCTAATTGTACAATTTCAATCAGTAATACTAGTGTTACTAGTTATACTTTCTCCCCCAGTAATACTCAGTTGTACTTAGTTCTCCGTTCAATGCAACTCAGATCGGATGATTTTGGGTTGAAATCCCTCTAATCTTCTGATGATCGCTACAATTCAACAACTACAATACATTCATTACCAATACGTCCTAATTTGTCCATTAAGCATGGTTAAAACAATAAACCGTAGATGCGACCATTGGAATTCCATATCTACTCCTTTGAAACAAATTCGCCGTAGTCAAAATGTATGGTTATGTTATTGATCATTGTTTCTTGCGAAAGAATATAAAACACCATCAACTTCAGTCAGTATAACTAGTATTACTAGTGATGCAACTTCAATTAGTAACACTAGTAATACTAGTTATATTAAGTATTCCCAATTGTACAATGTTATCCTACCACTATGATTCAACTACTATATTCCATTCATAACCAATGCATAGGTACTAATCATCCAGGAAATCATGGTTAGAGAACGAATGTGCATACCAAATTAATGATTTTTCAATCAGTAATACTAGTGTTACTAGTTATACAATTTCAATCAATAATACTAGTGTTACTAGTTATTAAACTTCAATCAGTAATACTAGTGTTAGTACAACTTCAATCAGTACTACTAAATTTGAGTTACTAGTTATACAACTTCAATCAATAATATTAGTGTTACTAGTTATACAACTTCAATAAGTAACACTAATGTTACTAGTTGTACAATTTCAATCAGTAATACTAGTGTTACTAGTTATACTTTTTCCCTCAGTAATACCCAGTTGTACTTAGTTCTCCGTTCGCTTCAACTCAAATTGGATGATTTCGGGCTGAAATCCCTCTAATCTTTTGATAATTCGTTACAATTCAACAAGTACAATACATTCATTACCAATACGTCCTAATTTGTCCATTAAGCATGGTTAAAACAATAAACCGTAGATGCGACCTTTGGAATTCCATATCTACTCCTTTGAAACAAATTCGTCGTAGTCAAAATGTATGGTTATGTTATTGCTCATTGTTTCTTGCGAAAGAATATAAAACACACCATCAACTTCAGTCAGTATAACTAGTATTACTAGTGATGCAACTTCAATTAGTAACACTAGTAATACTAGTTATATTAAGTATTCCCAATTGTACAATGTTATCCTACCACTATGATTCAACTACTATATTCCATTCATTACCAATGCATAGGTACTAATAATCCAGGAAATCATGGTTAGAGAACGAATGTGCATACCAAATTAATGATTTTTCAATCAGTAATACTAGTGTTACTAGTTATACAATTTCAATCAATAATACTAGTGTTACTAGTTATTAAACTTCAATCAGTAATACTAGTGTTAGTACAACTTCAATCAGTACTACTAAATTTGAGTTACTAGTTATACAACTTCAATCAGTAATATTAGTGTTACTAGTTATACGACTTCAATAAGTAACGCTAGTGTTACTAGTTGTACAATTTCAATCAGTAATACTAGTGTTACTAGTTATACTTTCTCCCTCAGTAATACCCAGTTGTACTTAGTTCTCCGTTCGCTGCAACTCAAATCGGATGATTCCGGGCTGAAATCCCTCTAATCTTCTGATGATTCGCTACAATTCAACAAGTACAATACATTCATTACCAATACGTTCTAATTTGTCCATTAAGCTTGGTTAAAACAATAAACCGTAGATGCGACCTTTGGAATTCCATATCTACTCCTTTGAATTCGCCGTAGTCAAAATGTATGGTTATGTTATTGCTCATTGTTTCTTGCGAAAGAATATAAAACACACCATCAACTTCAGTCAGTATAACGAGTATTACTAGTGATGCAACTTCAATTAGTAACACTAGTAATACTAGTTATATTAAGTATTCCCAATTGTACAATGTTATCCTACCACTATGATTCTACTACTATATTCCATTCATTACCAATGCATACGTACTAATCATCTAGGAAATCATGGTTAGAGAACGAATGTGCATAGCAAATTAATGATTTTTCAATCAGTAATACTAGTGTTACAAGTTATACAATTTCAATCAATAATACTAGTGTTACTAGTTATTAAACTTCAATCAGTAATACTAGTGTTACTAGTTGTACAACTTCAATCAGTACTACTAAATTTGAGTTACTAGTTATACAACTTCAATCAGAAATATTAGTGTTACTAGTTATACAACTTCAATAAGTTATACTAGTGTTCCTAATTGTACAATTTCAATCAGTAATACTAGTGTTACTAGTTATACTTTCTCCCTCAGTAATACCCAGTTGTACTTACTTTTCCGTTCGCTGCAACTCAATTCGGATGATTCCGGGCTGAAATCCCTCAAATCTTCTGATGATTCGCTATAATTCAACAAGTACAATACATTCATTACCAATACGTCCTAATTTGTCCATTAAGCATGGTTAAAACAATAAACCGTAGATGCGACCTTTGGAATTCCATATCTACTCCTTTGAAACAAATTCGCCGTAGTCAAAATATATGGTTATGTTATTGCTCATTGTTTCTTGCGAAAGAATATAAAACACACCATCAACTTCAGTCAGTATAACTAGTATTACTAGTGATGCAACTTCAATTAGTAACACTAGTAATACTAGTTATATTAAGTATTCCCAATTGTACAATGTTATCCTACCACTATGATTCAACTACTATATTCCATTCATTACCAATGCATAGGTACTAATCATCCAAGAAATCATGGTTAGAGAACGAATGTGCATACCAAATTAATGATTTTTCATTTAGTAATACTAGTGTTACTAGTTATACAATTTCAATCAATAATACTAGTGTTACTAGTTATTAAACTTCAATCAGTAATACTAGTGTTAGTACAACTTCAATCAGTACTAGTAAATTTGAGTTACTAGTTATACAACTTCAATCAGTAAGATTAGTGTTACTAGTTATACAACTTCAATAAGTAACACTAGTGTTACTAGTTGTACAATTTCAATCAGTAATACTAGTGTTACTAGTTATACTTTTTCCCTCAGTAATACCCAGTTGTACTTAGTTCTCCGTTCGCTGCAACTCAAATTGGATGATTTCGGGCTGAAATCCCTCTAATCTTCTGATAATTCGTTACAATTCAAAAAGTACAATACATTCATTACCAATACGTCCTAATTTGTCCATTAAGCATGGTTAAAACAATAAACCGTAGATGCGACCTTTGGAATTCCATATCTACTCCTTTGAAACAAATTCGCCGTAGTCAAAATATATGGTTATGTTATTGCTCATTGTTTCTTGCGAAATAATATAAAACACACCATCAACTTCAGTCAGTATAACTAGTATTACTAGTGATGCAACTTCAATTAGTAACACTAGTAATACTAGTTATATTAAGTATTCCCAATTGTACAATGTTATCCTACCACTATGATTCAACTACTATATTCCATTCATTACCAATGCATAGGTACTAATCATCCAAGAAATCATGGTTAGAGAACGAATGTGCATACCAAATTAATGATTTTTCATTTAGTAATACTAGTGTTACTAGTTATACAATTTCAATCAATAATACTAGTGTTACTAGTTATTAAACTTCAATCAGTAATACTAGTGTTAGTACAACTTCAATCAGTACTACTAAATTTGAGTTACTAGTTATACAACTTCAATCAGTAAGATTAGTGTTACTAGTTATACAACTTCAATAAGTAACACTAGTGTTACTAGTTGTACAATTTCAATCAGTAATACTAGTGTTACTAGTTATACTTTCTCCCTCAGTAATACCCAGTTGTACTTACTTTTCCGCTCGCAGCAACTCAATTCGGATGATTCCCGGCTGAAATCCCTCTAATCTTCTGATAATTCGTTACAATTCAACAAGTACAATACATTCATTACCAATACGTCCTAATTTGTCCATTAAGCATGGTTAAAACAATAAACCGTAGATGCGACCTTTGGAATTCCATATCTACTCCTTTGAAACAAATTCGCCGTAGTCAAAATGTATGGTTATGTTATTGCTCATTGTTTCTTGCGAAAGAATATAAAACACACCATCAACTTCAGTCAGTATAACTAGTATTACTAGTGATGCAACTTCAATTAGTAACACTAGTAATACTAGTTATATTAAGTATTCCCAATTGTACAATGTTATCCTACCACTATGATTCAACTACTATATTCCATTCATTACCAATGCATAGGTACTAATAATCCAGGAACTCATGGTTAGAGAACGAATGTGCATACCAAATTAATGATTTTTCAATCAGTAATACTAGTGTTACTAGTTATACAATTTCAATCAATAATACTAGTGTTACTAGTTATTAAACTTCAATCAGTAATACTAGTGTTAGTACAACTTCAATCAGTACTACTAAATTTGAGTTACTAGTTATACAACTTCAATCAGTAATATTAGTGTTACTAGTTATACAACTTCAATAAGTAACACTAGTGTTATTAGTTGTACAATTTCAATCAGTAATACTAGTGTTACTAGTTATACTTTCTCCCTCAGTAATACTCAGTTGTACTTAGTTCTCCGTTCAATGCAACTCAGATCGGATGATTTTGGGTTGAAATCCCTCTAATCTTCTGATGATCGCTACAATTCAACAACTACAATACATTCATTACCAATACGTCCTAATTTGTCCATTAAGCATGGTTAAAACAATAAACCGTAGATGCGACCATTGGAATTCCATATCTACTCCTTTGAAACAAATTCGCCGTAGTCAAAATGTATGGTTATGTTATTGATCATTGTTTCTTGCGAAAGAATATAAAACACCATCAACTTCAGTCAGTATAACTAGTATTACTAGTGATGCAACTTCAATTAGTAACACCAGTAATACTAGTTATATTAAGTATTCCCAATTGTACAATGTTATCCTACCACTATGATTCAACTACTATATTCCATTCATAACCAATGCATAGGTACTAATCATCCAGGAAATCATGGTTAGAGAACGAATGTGCATACCAAATTAATGATTTTTCAATCAGTAATACTAGTGTTACTAGTTATACAATTTCAATCAATAATACTAGTGTTACTAGTTATTAAACTTCAATCAGTAATACTAGTGTTAGTACAACTTCAATCAGTACTACTAAATTTGAGTTACTAGTTATACAACTTCAATCAGTAATATTAGTGTTACTAGTTATACAACTTCAATAAGTAACACTAATGTTACTAGTTGTACAATTTCAATCAGTAATACTAGTGTTACTAGTTATACTTTTTCCCTCAGTAATACCCAGTTGTACTTAGTTCTCCGTTCGCTTCAACTCAAATTGGATGATTTCGGGCTGAAATCCCTCTAATCTTCTGATAATTCGTTACAATTCAACAAGTACAATACATTCATTACCAATACGTCCTAATTTGTCCATTAAGCATGGTTAAAACAATAAACCGTAGATGCGACCTTTGGAATTCCATATCTACTCCTTTGAAACAAATTCGCCGTAGTCAAAATGTATGGTTATGTTATTGCTCATTGTTTCTTGCGAAAGAATATAAAACACACCATCAACTTCAGTCAGTATAACTAGTATTACTAGTGATGCAACTTCAATTAGTAACACTAGTAATACTAGTTATATTAAGTATTCCCAATTGTACAATGTTATCCTACCACTATGATTCAACTACTATATTCCATTCATTACCAATGCATAGGTACTAATCATCCAAGAAATCATGGTTAGAGAACGAATATGCATACCAAATTAATGATTTTTCATTTAGTAATACTAGTGTTACTAGTTATACAATTTCAATCAATAATACTAGTGTTACTAGTTATTAAACTTCAATCAGTAATACTAGTGTTAGTACAACTTCAATCAGTACTACTAAATTTGAGTTACTAGTTATACAACTTCAATCAGTAATATTAGTGTTACTAGTTATACGACTTCAATAAGTAACGCTAGTGTTACTAGTTGTACAATTTCAATCAGTAATACTAGTGTTACTAGTTATACTTTCTCCCTCAGTAATACCCAGTTGTACTTAGTTCTCCGTTCGCTGCAACTCAAATCGGATGATTCCGGGCTGAAATCCCTCTAATCTTCTGATGATTCGCTACAATTCAACAAGTACAATACATTCATTACCAATACGTTCTAATTTGTCCATTAAGCTTGGTTAAAACAATAAACCGTAGATGTGACCTTTGGAATTCCATATCTACTCCTTTGAATTCGCCGTAGTCAAAATGTATGGTTATGTTATTGCTCATTGTTTCTTGCGAAAGAATATAAAACACACCATCAACTTCAGTCAGTATAACTAGTATTACTAGTGATGCAACTTCAATTAGTAACACTAGTAATACTAGTTATATTAAGTATTCCCAATTGTACAATGTTATCCTACCACTATGATTCAACTACTATATTCCATTCATTACCAATGCATAGGTACTAATAATCCAGGAAATCATGGTTAGAGAACGAATGTGCATACCAAATTAATGATTTTTCAATCAGTAATACTAGTGTTACTAGTTATACAATTTCAATCAATAATACTAGTGTTACTAGTTATTAAACTTCAATCAGTAATACTAGTGTTACTAGTTATACAACTTCAATCAGTACTACTAAAGTTAAGTTACTAGTTATACAACTTCAATCTGTAATATTAGTGTTACTAGTTATACAACTTCAATAAGTAACACTAGTGTTACTAGTTGTACAATTTCAATCAGTAATACTAGTGTTACTAGTTATACTTTCTCCCTCAGTAATACCCAGTTGTACTTACTTTTCCGTTCGCTGCAACTCAATTCGGATGATTCCGGGCTGAAATCCCTCAAATCTTCTGATGATTCGCTACAATTCAACAAGTACAATACATTCATTACCAATACGTCCTAATTTGTCCATTAAGCATGGTTAAAACAATAAACCGTAGATGCGACCTTTGGAATTCTATATCTACTCCTTTGAAACAAATTCGCCGTAGTCAAAATGTATGGTTATGTTATTGCTCATTGTTTCTTGCGAAAGAATATAAAACACACCATCAACTTCAGTCAGTATAACTAGTATTACTAGTGATGCAACTTCAATTAGTAACACTAGTAATACTAGTTATATTAAGTATTCCCAATTGTACAATGTTATCCTACCACTATGATTCAACTACTATATTCCATTCATTACCAATGCATAGGTACTAATCATCTAGGAAATCATGGTTAGAGAACGAATGTGCATAGCAAATTAATGATTTTTCAATCAGTAATACTAGTGTTACTAGTTATACAATTTCAATCAATAATACTAGTGTTACTAGTTATTAAACTTCAATCAGTAATACTAGTGTTACTAGTTGTACAACTTCAATCAGTACTACTAAATTTGAATTACTAGTTATACAACTTCAAGCAGTAATATTAGTGTTACTAGTTATACAACTTCAATAAGTAACACTAATGTTACTAGTTGTACAATTTCAATCAGTAATACTAGTGTTACTAGTTATACTTTTTCCCTCAGTAATACCCAGTTGTACTTAGTTCTCCGTTCGCTGCAACTCAAATTGGATGATTTCGGGCTGAAATCCCTCTAATCTTCTGATAATTCGTTACAATTCAACAAGTACAATACATTCATTACCAATACGTCCTAATTTGTCCATTAAGCATGGTTAAAACAATAAACCGTAGATGCGACCTTTGCAATTCCATATCTACTCCTTTGAAACAAATTCGCCGTAGTCAAAATGTATGGTTATGTTATTGCTCATTGTTTCTTGCGAAAGAATATAAAACACACCATCAACTTCAGTCAGTATAACTAGTATTACTAGTGATGCAACTTCAATTAGTAACACTAGTAATACTAGTTATATTAAGTATTCCCAATTGTACAATGTTATCCTACCACTATGATTCAACTACTATATTCCATTCATTACCAATGCATAGGTACTAATAATCCAAGAAATCATGGTTAGAGAACGAATATGCATACCAAATTAATGATTTTTCATTTAGTAATACTAGTGTTACTAGTTATACAATTTCAATCAATAATACTAGTGTTACTAGTTATTAAACTTCAATCAGTAATACTAGTGTTAGTACAACTTCAATAAGTACTACTAAATTTGAGTTACTAGTTATACAACTTCAATCAGTAATATTAGTGTTACTAGTTATACGACTTCAATAAGTAACACTAGTGTTACTAGTTGTACAATTTCAATCAGTAATACTAGTGTTACTAGTTATACTTTCTCCCTCAGTAATACCCAGTTGTACTTACTTTTCCGTTCGCTGCAACTCAATTCGGATGATTCCGGGCTGAAATCCCTCAAATCTTCTGATGATTCGCTACAATTCAACAAGTACAATACATTCATTACCAATACGTCCTAATTTGTCCATTAAGCATGGTTAAAACAATAAACCGTAGATGCGACCTTTGGAATTCTATATCTACTCCTTTGAAACAAATTCGCCGTAGTCAAAATGTATGGTTATGTTATTGCTCATTGTTTCTTGCGAAAGAATATAAAACACACCATCAACTTCAGTCAGTATAACTAGTATTACTAGTGATGCAACTTCAATTAGTAACACTAGTAATACTAGTTATATTAAGTATTCCCAATTGTACAATGTTATCCTACCACTATGATTCAACTACTATATTCCATTCATTACCAATGCATAGGTACTAATCATCCAAGAAATCATGGTTAGAGAACGAATATGCATACCAAATTAATGATTTTTCATTTAGTAATACTAGTGTTACTAGTTATACAATTTCAATCAATAATACTAGTGTTACTAGTTATTAAACTTCAATCAGTAATACTAGTGTTACTAGTTGTACAACTTCAAACTGTACTACTAAATTTGAGTTACTAGTTATACAACTTCAATCAGTAATATTAGTGTTACTAGTTATACAACTTCAATAAGTAACACTAGTGTTACTAGTTGTACAATTTCGATCAGTAATACTAGTGTTACTAGTTATACTTTCTCCCTCAGTAATACCCAGTTGTACTTAGTTCTCCGTTCAATGCAACTCAGATCGGATGATTCCGGGCTGAAATCCCTCTAATCTTCTGATGATTCGCTACAATTCAACAACTACAGTACATTCATTACCAATACGTCCTAATTTGTCCATTAAGCATGGTTAAAACAATAAACCGTAGAAGCGACCTTTGGAATTCCATATCTACTCCTTTGAAACAAATTCGCCGTAGTCAAAATGTATGGTTATGTTATTGCTCATTGTTTCTTGCGAAAGAATATAAAACACACCATCAACTTCAGTCAGTATAACTAGTATTACTAGTGATGCAACTTCAATTAGTAACACTAGTAATACTAGTTATATTAAGTATTCCCAATTGTACAATGTTATCCTACCACTATGATTCAACTACTATATTCCATTCATTACCAATGCATAGGTACTAATCATCTAGGAAATCATGGTTAGAGAATGAATGTGCATAGCAAATTAATGATTTTTCAATCAGTAATACTAGTGTTACTAGTTATACAATTTCAATCAATAATACTAGTGTTACTAGTTATTAAACTTCAATCAGTAATACTAGTGTTACTAGTTGTACAACTTCAAACAGTACTACTAAATTTGAGTTACTAGTTATACAACTTCAATCAGAAATATTAGTGTTACTAGTTATACAACTTCAATAAGTAACACTAGTGTTACTAGTTGTACAATTTCAATTAGTAATACTAGTGTTACTAGTTATACTTTTTCCCTCAGTAATACCCAGTTGTACTTAGTTCTCCGTTCGCTGCAACTCAAATTGGATGATTTCGGGCTGAAATCCCTCTAATCTTCTGATAATTCGTTACAATTCAACAAGTACAATACATTCATTACCAATACGTCCTAATTTGTCCATTAAGCATGGTTAAAACAATAAACCGTAGATGCGACCTTTGGAATTCCATATCTACTCCTTTGAAACAAATTCGCCGTAGTCAAAATGTATGGTTATGTTATTGTTCATTGTTTCTTGCGAAAGAATATAAAACACACCATCAACTTCAGTCAGTATAACTAGTATTACTAGTGATGCAACTTCAATTAGTAACACTAGTAATACTAGTTATATTAAGTATTCCCAATTGTACAATGTTATCCTACCACTATGATTCAACTCCTATATTCCATTCATTACCAATGCATAGGTACTAATCATCTAGGAAATCATGGTTAGAGAACGAATGTGCATAGCAAATTAATGATTTTTCAATCAGTAATACTAGTGTTACTAGTTATACAATTTCAATCAATAATACTAGTGTTACTAGTTATTAAACTTCAATCAGTAATACTAGTGTTACTAGTTGTACAACTTCAAACAGTACTACTAAATTTGAGTTACTAGTTATACAACTTCAATCAGTAATATTAGTGTTAATAGTTATACAACTTCATTAAGTAACACTAGTGTTACTAGTTGTACAATTTCAATCAGTAATACTAGTGTTACTAGTTATACTTTCTCCCTCAGTAATACCCAGTTGTACTTACTTTTCCGTTCGCTGCAACTCAATTCGGATGATTCCGGGCTGAAATCCCTCTAATCTTCTGATGATTCGCTACAATTCAACAAGTACAATACATTCATTACCAATACGTCCTAATTTGTCCATTAAGCATGGTTAAAACAATAAACCGTAGATGCGACCTTTGGAATTCTATATCTACTCCTTTGAAACAAATTCGCCGTAGTCAAAATGTATGGTTATGTTATTGCTCATTGTTTCTTGCGAAAGAATATAAAACACACCATCAACTTCAGTCAGTATAACTAGTATTACTAGTGATGCAACTTCAATTAGTAACACTAGTAATACTAGTTATATTAAGTATTCCCAATTGTACAATGTTATCCTACCACTATGATTCAACTACTATATTCCATTCATTACCAATGCATAGGTACTAATCATCTAGGAAATCATGGTTAGAGAACGAATGTGCATAGCAAATTAATGATTTTTCAATCAGTATTACTAGTGTTACAAGTTATACAATTTCAATCAATAATACTAGTGTTACTAGTTATTAAACTTCAATCAGTAATACTAGTGTTACTAGTTGTACAACTTCAAACAGTACTACTAAATTTGAGTTACTAGTTATACAACTTCAATCAGTAATATTAGTGTTACTAGTTATACAACTTCAATAAGTAACACTAGTGTTACTAGTTGTACAATTTCAATCAGTAATACTAGTGTTACTAGTTATACTTTTTCCCTCAGTAATACCCAGTTGTACTTAGTTCTCCGTTCGCTGCAACTCAAATTGGATGATTTCGGGCTGAAATCCCTCTAATCTTCTGATAATTCGTTACAATTCAACAAGTACAATACATTCATTACCAAAGCGTCGTAATTTGTCCATTAAGCATGGTTAAAACAATAAAACGTAGATGCGACCATTGGAATTCCATATCTACTCCTTTGAAACAAATTCGCCGTAGTCAAAATGTATGGTTATGTTATTGCTCATTGTTTCTTGCGAAAGAATATAAAACACACCATCAACTTCAGTCAGTATAACTAGTATTACTAGTGATGCAACTTCAATTAGTAACACTAGTAATACTAGTTATATTAAGTATTCCCAATTGTACAATGTTATCCTACCACTATGATTCAACTACTATATTCCATTCATTACCAATGCATAGGTACTAATCATCCAAGAAATCATGGTTAGAGAACGAATATGCATACCAAATTAATGATTTTTCATTTAGTAATACTAGTGTTACTAGTTATACAATTTCAATCAATAATACTAGTGTTACTAGTTATTAAACTTCAATCAGTAATACTAGTGTTACTAGTTGTACAACTTCAAACTGTACTACTAAATTTGAGTTACTAGTTATACAACTTCAATCAGTAATATTAGTGTTACTAGTTATACAACTTCAATAAGTAACACTAGTGTTACTAGTTGTACAATTTCGATCAGTAATACTAGTGTTACTAGTTATACTTTCTCCCTCAGTAATACCCAGTTGTACTTAGTTCTCCGTTCGCTGCAACTCAAATCGGATGATTCCGGGCTGAAATCCCTCTAAACTTCTGATGATTCGCTACAATTCAACAAGTACAATACATTCATTACCAATACGTTCTAATTTGTCCATTAAGCATGGTTAAAACAATAAACCGTAGATGCGACCTTTGGAATTCCATATCTACTCCTTTGAAACAAATTCGCCGTAGTCAAAATGTTATGGTTATGTTATTGCTCATTGGTTCTGGCGAAAGAATATAAAACACACCATCGACTTCAGTCAGTATAACTAGTATTACTAGTGATGCAACTTCAATTAGTAACACTAGTAATACTAGTTATATTAAGTATTCCCAATTGTACAATGTTATCCTACAACTATGATTCAACTACTATATTCCATTCATAACCAATGCATAGGTACTAATCATCCAAGAAATCATGGTTAGAGAACGAATGTGCATACCAAATTAATGATTTTTCAATCAGTAATACTAGTGTTACTAGTTATACAATTTCAATCAATAATACTAGTGTTACTAGTTATTAAACTTCAATCAGTAATACTAGTGTTAGTACAACTTCAATCAGTACTACTAAATTTGAGTTACTAGTTATACAACTTCAATCAGTAATATTAGTGTTACTAGTTATACGACTTCAATAAGTAACACTAGTGTTACTAGTTGTACAATTTCAATCAGTAATACTAGTGTTACTAGTTATACTTTCTCCCTCAGTAATACCCAGTTGTACTTACTTTTCCGTTCGCTGCAACTCAATTCGGATGATTCCGGGCTGAAATCCCTCTAATCTTCTGATGATTCGCTACAATTCAACAAGTACAATACATTCATTACCAATACGTCCTAATTTTTCCATTAAGCATGGTTAAAACAATAAACCGTAGATGCGACCTTTGGAATTCTATATCTACTCCTTTGAAACAAATTCGCCGTAGTCAAAATGTATGGTTATGTTATTGCTCATTGTTTCTTGCGAAAGAATATAAAACACACCATCAACTTCAGTCAGTATAACTAGTATTACTAGTGATGCAACTTCAATTAGTAACACTAGTAATACTAGTTATATTAAGTATTCCCAATTGTACAATGTTATCCTACCACTATGATTCAACTACTATATTCCATTCATTACCAATGCATAGGTACTAATCATCTAGGAAATCATGGTTAGAGAACGAATGTGCATAGCAAATTAATGATTTTTCAATCAGTAATACTAGTGTTACTAGTTATACAATTTCAATCAATAATACTAGTGTTACTAGTTATTAAACTTCAATCAGTAATACTAGTGTTACTAGTTGTACAACTTCAATCAGTACTACTAAATTTGAGTTACTAGTTATACAACTTCAATCAGAAATATTAGTGTTACTAGTTATACAACTTCAATAAGTAATACTAGTGTTACTAGTTGTACAATTTCAATCAGTAATACTAGCGTTACTACTTATACTTTCTCCCTCAGTAATACCCAGTTGTATTTAGTTCTCCGTTCAATGCAACTCAGATTGGATGATTTTGGGCTGAAATCCCTCTAATCTTCTGATGATTGCTACAATTCAACAACTACAATACATTCATTACCAATACGTCCTAATTTGTCCATTAAGCATGGTTAAAACAATAAACCGTAGATACGACCATTGGAATTCCATATCTACTCCTTTGAAACAAATTCGTCGTAATCAAAATGTATGGTTATGTTATTGATCATTGTTTCTTGCGAAAGAATATAAAACACACAATCAACTTCAGTCAGTATAACTAGTATTACTAGTGATGCAACTTCAATTAGTAACATGAGTAATTCTAGTTATATTAAGTATTCCCAATTGTACAATGTTATCCTACCACTATGATTCAACTACTGTATTTCATTCATTACCAGTGCATAGGTACTAATCATCCTAGAAATCATGGTTAGAGAACGAATGTGCATACCAAATTAATTATTTTTCAATCAGTAATACTAGTGTTACAAGTTATACAATTTTAATCAATAATACTAGTGTTACTAGATATTAAACTTCAATCAGTAATACTAGTGTTACTAGTTGTACAACTTCAAACAGTACTACTAAATTTGAGTTACTAGTTATACAACTTCAATCAGTAATATTAGTGTTACTAGTTATACAACTTCAATAAGTAACACTAGTGTTACTAGTTGTACAATTTCGATCAGTAATACTAGTGTTACTAGTTATACTTTCTCCCTCAGTAATATCCAGTTGTACTTCGTTCTCCGTTCGCTGCAACTCAAATCGGATGATTCCGGGCTGAAATCCTTCTAAACTTCTGATGATTCGCTACAATTCAACAAGTACAATACATTCATTACCAATACGTTCTAATTTGTCCATTAAGCTTGGTTAAAACAATAAACCGTAGATGCGACCTTTGGAATTCCATATCCACTCCTTTGAAACAAATTCGCCGTAGTCAAAATGTATGGTTATGTTATTGCTCATTGGTTCTGGCGAAAGAATATAAAACACACCATCGACTTCAGTCAGTATAACTAGTATTACTAGTGATGCAACTTCAATTAGTAACACTAGTAATACTAGTTATATTAAGTATTCCCAATTGTACAATGTTATCCTACCACTATGATTCAACTACTATATTCCATTCATTACCAATGCATAGGTACTAATCATCTAGGAAATCATGGTTAGAGAACGAATGTGCATAGCAAATTAATGATTTTTCAATCAGTATTACTAGTGTTACAAGTTATACAATTTCAATCAATAATACTAGTGTTACTAGTTATTAAACTTCAATCAGTAATACTAGTGTTACTAGTTGTACAACTTCAAACAGTACTACTAAATTTGAGTTACTAGTTATACAACTTCAATCAGTAATATTAGTGTTACTAGTTATACAACTTCAATAAGTAACACTAGTGTTACTAGTTGTACAATTTCAATCAGTAATACTAGTGTTACTAGTTATACTTTTTCCCTCAGTAATACCCAGTTGTACTTAGTTCTCCGTTCGCTGCAACTCAAATTGGATGATTTCGGGCTGAAATCCCTCTAATCTTCTGATAATTCGTTACAATTCAACAAGTACAATACATTCATTACCAAAGCGTCGTAATTTGTCCATTAAGCATGGTTAAAACAATAAAACGTAGATGCGACCATTGGAATTCCATATCTACTCCTTTGAAACAAATTCGCCGTAGTCAAAATGTATGGTTATGTTATTGCTCATTGTTTCTTGCGAAAGAATATAAAACACACCATCAACTTCAGTCAGTATAACTAGTATTACTAGTGATGCAACTTCAATTAGTAACACTAGTAATACTAGTTATATTAAGTATTCCCAATTGTACAATGTTATCCTACCACTATGATTCAACTACTATATTCCATTCATTACCAATGCATAGGTACTAATCATCCAAGAAATCATGGTTAGAGAACGAATATGCATACCAAATTAATGATTTTTCATTTAGTAATACTAGTGTTACTAGTTATACAATTTCAATCAATAATACTAGTGTTACTAGTTATTAAACTTCAATCAGTAATACTAGTGTTACTAGTTGTACAACTTCAAACTGTACTACTAAATTTGAGTTACTAGTTATACAACTTCAATCAGTAATATTAGTGTTACTAGTTATACAACTTCAATAAGTAACACTAGTGTTACTAGTTGTACAATTTCGATCAGTAATACTAGTGTTACTAGTTATACTTTCTCCCTCAGTAATACCCAGTTGTACTTAGTTCTCCGTTCGCTGCAACTCAAATCGGATGATTCCGGGCTGAAATCCCTCTAAACTTCTGATGATTCGCTACAATTCAACAAGTACAATACATTCATTACCAATACGTTCTAATTTGTCCATTAAGCATGGTTAAAACAATAAACCGTAGATGCGACCTTTGGAATTCCATATCTACTCCTTTGAAACAAATTCGCCGTAGTCAAAATGTTATGGTTATGTTATTGCTCATTGGTTCTGGCGAAAGAATATAAAACACACCATCGACTTCAGTCAGTATAACTAGTATTACTAGTGATGCAACTTCAATTAGTAACACTAGTAATACTAGTTATATTAAGTATTCCCAATTGTACAATGTTATCCTACAACTATGATTCAACTACTATATTCCATTCATAACCAATGCATAGGTACTAATCATCCAAGAAATCATGGTTAGAGAACGAATGTGCATACCAAATTAATGATTTTTCAATCAGTAATACTAGTGTTACTAGTTATACAATTTCAATCAATAATACTAGTGTTACTAGTTATTAAACTTCAATCAGTAATACTAGTGTTAGTACAACTTCAATCAGTACTACTAAATTTGAGTTACTAGTTATACAACTTCAATCAGTAATATTAGTGTTACTAGTTATACGACTTCAATAAGTAACACTAGTGTTACTAGTTGTACAATTTCAATCAGTAATACTAGTGTTACTAGTTATACTTTCTCCCTCAGTAATACCCAGTTGTACTTACTTTTCCGTTCGCTGCAACTCAATTCGGATGATTCCGGGCTGAAATCCCTCTAATCTTCTGATGATTCGCTACAATTCAACAAGTACAATACATTCATTACCAATACGTCCTAATTTTTCCATTAAGCATGGTTAAAACAATAAACCGTAGATGCGACCTTTGGAATTCTATATCTACTCCTTTGAAACAAATTCGCCGTAGTCAAAATGTATGGTTATGTTATTGCTCATTGTTTCTTGCGAAAGAATATAAAACACACCATCAACTTCAGTCAGTATAACTAGTATTACTAGTGATGCAACTTCAATTAGTAACACTAGTAATACTAGTTATATTAAGTATTCCCAATTGTACAATGTTATCCTACCACTATGATTCAACTACTATATTCCATTCATTACCAATGCATAGGTACTAATCATCTAGGAAATCATGGTTAGAGAACGAATGTGCATAGCAAATTAATGATTTTTCAATCAGTAATACTAGTGTTACTAGTTATACAATTTCAATCAATAATACTAGTGTTACTAGTTATTAAACTTCAATCAGTAATACTAGTGTTACTAGTTGTACAACTTCAATCAGTACTACTAAATTTGAGTTACTAGTTATACAACTTCAATCAGAAATATTAGTGTTACTAGTTATACAACTTCAATAAGTAATACTAGTGTTACTAGTTGTACAATTTCAATCAGTAATACTAGCGTTACTACTTATACTTTCTCCCTCAGTAATACCCAGTTGTATTTAGTTCTCCGTTCAATGCAACTCAGATTGGATGATTTTGGGCTGAAATCCCTCTAATCTTCTGATGATTGCTACAATTCAACAACTACAATACATTCATTACCAATACGTCCTAATTTGTCCATTAAGCATGGTTAAAACAATAAACCGTAGATACGACCATTGGAATTCCATATCTACTCCTTTGAAACAAATTCGTCGTAATCAAAATGTATGGTTATGTTATTGATCATTGTTTCTTGCGAAAGAATATAAAACACACAATCAACTTCAGTCAGTATAACTAGTATTACTAGTGATGCAACTTCAATTAGTAACATGAGTAATTCTAGTTATATTAAGTATTCCCAATTGTACAATGTTATCCTACCACTATGATTCAACTACTGTATTTCATTCATTACCAGTGCATAGGTACTAATCATCCTAGAAATCATGGTTAGAGAACGAATGTGCATACCAAATTAATTATTTTTCAATCAGTAATACTAGTGTTACAAGTTATACAATTTTAATCAATAATACTAGTGTTACTAGATATTAAACTTCAATCAGTAATACTAGTGTTACTAGTTGTACAACTTCAAACAGTACTACTAAATTTGAGTTACTAGTTATACAACTTCAATCAGTAATATTAGTGTTACTAGTTATACAACTTCAATAAGTAACACTAGTGTTACTAGTTGTACAATTTCGATCAGTAATACTAGTGTTACTAGTTATACTTTCTCCCTCAGTAATATCCAGTTGTACTTCGTTCTCCGTTCGCTGCAACTCAAATCGGATGATTCCGGGCTGAAATCCTTCTAAACTTCTGATGATTCGCTACAATTCAACAAGTACAATACATTCATTACCAATACGTTCTAATTTGTCCATTAAGCTTGGTTAAAACAATAAACCGTAGATGCGACCTTTGGAATTCCATATCCACTCCTTTGAAACAAATTCGCCGTAGTCAAAATGTATGGTTATGTTATTGCTCATTGGTTCTGGCGAAAGAATATAAAACACACCATCGACTTCAGTCAGTATAACTAGTATTACTAGTGATGCAACTTCAATTAGTAACACTAGTAATACTAGTTATATTCAGTATTCCCAATTGTACAATATTATCCTACCACTATGATTCAACTACTATATTCCATTCATAACCAATGCATAGGTACTAATCATCCAGGAAATCATGGTTAGAGAACGAATGTGCATACCAAATTAATGATTTTTCAATCAGTAATACTAGTGTTACTAGTTATACAATTTCAATCAATAATACTAGTGTTACTAGTTATTAAACTTCAATCAGTAATACTTGTGTTACTAGTTGTACAACTTCAATCAGTACTACTAAATTTGAGTTACTAGTTATACAACTTCAATCAGTAATATTAGTGTTACTAGTTATACAACTTCAATAAGTAACACTAGTGTTACTAGTTGTACAATTTCAATCAGTAATACTAGTGTTACTAGTTAGACTTTCTCCCTCAGTAATACTCAGTTGTACTTAGTTCTCCGTTCAATGCAACTCAGATCGGATGATTTTGGGCTGAAATCCCTCTAATCTTCTGATGATCGCTACAATTCAACAACTACAGTACATTCATTACCAATATGTCCTAATTTGTCCATTAAGCATGGTTAAAACAATAAACCGTAGATGTGACCATTGGAATTCCATATCTACTCCTTTGAAACAAATTCGTCGTAATCAAAATGTATGGTTATGTTATTGATCATTGTTTCTTGCGAAAGAATATAAAACACACAATCAACTTCAGTCAGTATAACTAGTATTACTAGTGATGCAACTTCAATTAGTAACATGAGTAATTCTAGTTATATTAAGTATTCCCAATTGTACAATGTTATCCTACCACTATGATTCAACTACTGTATTTCATTCATTACCAGTGCATAGGTACTAATCATCCTAGAAATCATGGTTAGAGAACGAATGTGCATACCAAATTAATTATTTTTCAATCAGTAATACTAGTGTTACAAGTTATACAATTTTAATCAATAATACTAGTGTTACTAGATATTAAACTTCAATCAGTAATACTAGTGTTACTAGTTGTACAACTTCAAACAGTACTACTAAATTTGAGTTACTAGTTATACAACTTCAATCAGTAATATTAGTGTTACTAGTTATACAACTTCAATAAGTAACACTAGTGTTACTAGTTGTACAATTTCGATCAGTAATACTAGTGTTACTAGTTATACTTTCTCCCTCAGTAATATCCAGTTGTACTTCGTTCTCCGTTCGCTGCAACTCAAATCGGATGATTCCGGGCTGAAATCCTTCTAAACTTCTGATGATTCGCTACAATTCAACAAGTACAATACATTCATTACCAATACGTTCTAATTTGTCCATTAAGCTTGGTTAAAACAATAAACCGTAGATGCGACCTTTGGAATTCCATATCTACTCCTTTGAAACAAATTCGCCGTAGTCAAAATGTATGGTTATGTTATTGCTCATTGGTTCTGGCGAAAGAATATAAAACACACCATCGACTTCAGTCAGTATAACTAGTATTACTAGTGATGCAACTTCAATTAGTAACACTAGTAATACTAGTTATATTAAGTATTCCCAATTGTACAATATTATCCTACCACTATGATTCAACTACTATATTCCATTCATAACCAATGCATAGGTACTAATCATCCAGGAAATCATGGTTAGAGAACGAATGTGCATACCAAATTAATGATTTTTCAATCAGTAATACTAGTGTTACTAGTTATACAATTTCAATCAATAATACTAGTGTTACTAGTTATTAAACTTCAATCAGTAATACTAGTGTTACTAGTTGTACAACTTCAATCAGTACTACTAAATTTGAGTTACTAGTTATACAACTTCAATCAGTAATATTAGTGTTACTAGTTATACAACTTCAATAAGTAACACTAGTGTTACTAGTTGTACAATTTCAATCAGTAATACTAGTGTTACTAGTTAGACTTTCTCCCTCAGTAATACTCAGTTGTACTTAGTTCTCCGTTCAATGCAACTCAGATCGGATGATTTTGGGCTGAAATCCCTCTAATCTTCTGATGATCGCTACAATTCAACAACTACAGTACATTCATTACCAATATGTCCTAATTTGTCCATTAAGCATGGTTAAAACAATAAACCGTAGATGTGACCTTTGGAATTCCATATCTACTCTTTTGAAACAAATTCGCCGTAGTCAAAATGTATAGTTATGTTATTGCTCATTGTTTCTTGCGAAAGAATATAAGACACACCATCAACTTCAGTCAGTATAACTAGTATTACTAGTGATGCAACTTCAATTAGTAACACTAGTAATTCTAGTTATATTAAGTATTCCCAATTGTACAATGTTATCCTACCACTATGATTCAACTACTGTATTTCATTCATTACCAATGCATAGGTACTAATCATCCTAGAAATCATGGTTAGAGAACGAATGTGCATACCAAATTAATTATTTTTCAATCAGTAATACTGGTGTTACTAGTTATACAATTACAATCAATAATACTAGTGTTACTAGTTATTAAACTTCAATCAGTAATACTAGTGTTACTAGTTGTACAACTTCAAACAGTACTACTAAATTTGAGTTACTAGTTATACAACTTCAATCAGTAATATTAGTGTTACTAGTTATACAACTTCAATAAGTAACACTAATGTTACTATTAGTACAATTTCAATCAGTAATACTAGTGTTACTAGTTATACTTTTTCCCTCAGTAATACCTAGTTGTACTTAATTCTCCGTTCGCTGCGACCCAAATTGGATGATTTCAGGCTGAAATCCCTCTAATCTTCTGATAATTCGTTACAATTCAACAAGTACAATACATTCATTACCAATACGTCCTAATTTGTCCATTAAGCATGGTTAAAACAATAAACCGTAGCTGCGACCTTTGGAATTCCATATCTACTCCTTTGAAACAAATTCGCTGTAGTCAAAATGTATGGTTATGTTATTGCTCATTGTTTCTTGCGAAAGAATATAAAACACACCATCAACTTCAGTCAGTATAACTAGTATTACTAGTGATGCAACTTCAATTAGTAACACTAGTAATACTAGTTATATTAAGTATTCCCAATTGTACAATGTTATCCTACCACTATGATTCAACTACTATATTCCATTCATTACCAATGCATAGGTACTAATAATCCAGGAAATCATGGTTAGAGAACGAATGTGCATACCAAATTAATGATTTTTCAATCAGTAATACTAGTGTTACTAGTTATACAATTTCAATCAATAATACTAGTGTTACTAGTTATTAAACTTCAATCAGTAATACTAGTGTTAGTACAACTTCAATCAGTACTACTAAATTTGAGTTACTAGTTATACAACTTCAATCAGTAATATTAGTGTTACTAGTTATACAACTTCAATAAGTAACACTAGTGTTATTAGTTGTACAATTTCAATCAGTAATACTAGTGTTACTAGTTATACTTTCTCCCTCAGTAATACTCAGTTGTACTTAGTTCTCCGTTCAATGCAACTCAGATCGGATGATTTTGGGTTGAAATCCCTCTAATCTTCTGATGATCGCTACAATTCAACAACTACAATACATTCATTACCAATACGTCCTAATTTGTCCATTAAGCATGGTTAAAACAATAAGCCGTAGATGCGACCATTAGAATTCCATATCTACTCCTTTGAAACAAATTCGCCGTAGTCAAAATGTATGGTTATGTTATTGATCATTGTTTCTTGCGAAAGAATATAAAACACACCATCAACTTCAGTCAGTATAACTAGTATTACTAGTGATGCA
Organism: Cardamine chenopodiifolia; assembly: GCA_963922655.1. Lineage (NCBI taxonomy): Eukaryota > Viridiplantae > Streptophyta > Magnoliopsida > Brassicales > Brassicaceae > Cardamine > Cardamine chenopodiifolia. Next base: position 13,908,669 of record OZ000490.1, on the reverse strand, counting down.
ACTTCAATTAGTAACACTAGTAATACTAGTTATATTAAGTATTCCCAATTGTACAATGTTATCCTACCACTATGATTCAACTACTATATTCCATTCATAACCAATGCATAGGTACTAATCATCTAGGAAATCATGGTTAGAGAACGAATGTGCATACCAAATTAATGATTTTTCAATCAGTAATACTAGTGTTACTAGTTATACAATTTCAATCAATAATACTAGTGTTACTAGTTATTAAACTTCAATCAGTAATACTAGTGTTAGTACAACTTCAATCAGTACTACTAAATTTGAGTTACTAGTTATACAACTTCAATCAGTAATATTAGTGTTACTAGTTATACAACTTCAATAAGTAACACTAATGTTACTAGTTGTACAATTTCAATCAGTAATACTAGTGTTACTAGTTATACTTTTTCCCTCAGTAATACCCAGTTGTACTTAGTTCTCCGTTCGCTTCAACTCAAATTGGATGATTTCGGGCTGAAATCCCTCTAATCTTTTGATAATTCGTTACAATTCAACAAGTACAATACATTCATTACCAATACGTCCTAATTTGTCCATTAAGCATGGTTAAAACAATAAACCGTAGATGCGACCTTTGGAATTCCATATCTACTCCTTTGAAACAAATTCGCTGTAGTCAAAATGTATGGTTATGTTATTGCTCATTGTTTCTTGCGAAAGAATATAAAACACACCATCAACTTCAGTCAGTATAACTAGTATTACTAGTGATGCAACTTCAATTAGTAACACTAGTAATACTAGTTATATTAAGTATTCCCAATTGTACAATGTTATCCTACCACTATGATTCAACTACTATATTCCATTCATTACCAATGCATAGGTACTAATCATCCAAGAAATCATGGTTAGAGAACGAATGTGCATACCAAATTAATGATTTTTCATTTAGTAATACTAGTGTTACTAGTTATACAATTTCAATCAATAATACTAGTGTTACTAGTTATTAAACTTCAATCAGTAATACTAGTGTTAGTACAACTTCAATCAGTACTACTAAATTTGAGTTACTAGTTATACAACTTCAATCAGTAAGATTAGTGTTACTAGTTATACAACTTCAATAAGTAACACTAGTGTTACTAGTTGTACAATTTCAATCAGTAATACTAGTGTTACTAGTTATACTTTCTCCCTCAGTAATACCCAGTTGTACTTACTTTTCCGTTCGCTGCAACTCAATTCGGATGATTCCCGGCTGAAATCCCTCTAATCTTCTGATGATTCGCTACAATTCAACAAGTACAATACATTCATTACCAATACGTCCTAATTTGTCCATTAAGCATGGTTAAAACAATAAACCGTAGATGCGACCTTTGGAATTCTATATCTACTCCTTTGAAACAAATTCGCCGTAGTCAAAATGTATGGTTATGTTATTGCTCATTGTTTCTTGCGAAAGAATATAAAACACACCATCAACTTCAGTCAGTATAACTAGTATTACTAGTGATGCAACTTCAATTAGTAACACTAGTAATACTAGTTATATTAAGTATTCCCAATTGTACAATGTTATCCTACCACTATGATTCAACTACTATATTCCATTCATAACCAATGCATAGGTACTAATCATCCAGGAAATCATGGTTAGAGAACGAATGTGCATACCAAATTAATGATTTTTCAATCAGTAATACTAGTGTTACTAGTTATACAATTTCAATCAATAATACTAGTGTTACTAGTTATTAAACTTCAATCAGTAATACTAGTGTTAGTACAACTTCAATCAGTACTACTAAATTTGAGTTACTAGTTATACAACTTCAATCAGTAATATTAGTGTTACTAGTTATACAACTTCAATAAGTAACACTAGTGTTACTAGTTGTACAATTTCAATCAGTAATACTAGTGTTACTAGTTATACTTTCTCCCTCAGTAATACCCAGTTGTACTTAGTTTTCCGTTCGCTGCAACTCAAATCGGATGATTCCGGGCCGAAATCCCTCTAATCTTCTGATGATTCGCTACAATTCAACAAGTATAATACATTCATTACCAATACGTCCTAATTTGTCCTTTAAGCATGGTTAAAAAATTAAACCGTAGATGCGACCTTTGGAATTCCATATCTACTCTTTTGAAACAAATTCGCCGTAGTCAAAATGTATGGTTATGTTATTGCTCATTGTTTCTTGCGAAAGAATATAAAACACACCATCAATTTCAGTCAGTATAACTAGTATTACTAGTGATGCAACTTCAATTAGTAACACTAGTAATACTAGTTATATTAAGTATTCCCAATTGTACAATGTTATCCTACCACTATGATTCAACTACTATATTCCATTCATTACCAATGCATAGGTACTAATAATCCAGGAAATCATGGTTAGAGAACGAATGTGCATACCAAATTAATGATTTTTCAATCAGTAATACTAGTGTTACTAGTTATACAATTTCAATCAATAATACTAGTGTTACTAGTTATTAAACTTCAATCAGTAATACTAGTGTTACTAGTTGTACAACTTCAAACAGTACTACTAAATTTAAGTTACTAGTTATACAACTTCAATCAGTAATATTAGTGTTACTAGTTATACAACTTCAATAAGTAACACTAATGTTACTAGTTGTACAATTTCAATCTGTAATACTATTGTTACTAGTTATACTTTCTCCCTCAGTAATACCCAGTTGTACTTAGTTCTCCGTTCGCTGCAACTCAAATCGGATGATTTCGGGCTGAAATCCCTATAATCTTCTGATAATTCGCTACAATTCAACAAGTACAATACATTCATTACCAATACGTCCTAATTTGTCCATTAAGCATGGTTAAAAAATTAAACCGTAGATGCGACCTTTGGAATTCCATATCTACTCTTTTGAAACAAATTCGCCGTAGTCAAAATGTATGGTTATGTTATTGCTCATTGTTTCTTGCGAAAGAATATAAAACACACCATCAATTTCAGTTAGTATAACTAGTATTACTAGTGATGCAACTTCAATTAGTAACACTAGTAATACTAGTTATATTAAGTATTCCCAATTGTACAATGTTATCCTACCACTATGATTCAACTACTATATTCCATTCATTACCAATGCATAGGTACTAATCATCCAAGAAATAATGGTTAGAGAACGAATGTGCATACCAAATTAATGATTTTTCAATCAGTAATACTAGTGTTACTAGTTATACAATTTCAATCAATAATACTAGTGTTACTAGTTATTAAACTTCAATCAGTAATAGTAGTGTTAGTACAACTTCAATCAGTACTACTAAATTTGAGTTACTAGTTATACAACTTCAATCAGTAATATTAGTGTTACTAGTTATACAACTTCAATAAGTAACACTAGTGTTACTAGTTGTACAATTTCAATCAGTAATACTAGTGTTACTAGTTATACTTTCTCCCTCAGTAATACCCAGTTGTACTTAGTTTTCCGTTCGCTGCAACTCAAATCGGATGATTCCGGGCCGAAATCCCTCTAATCTTCTGATGATTCGCTACAATTCAACAAGTATAATACATTCATTACCAATACGTCCTAATTTGTCCTTTAAGCATGGTTAAAAAATTAAACCGTAGATGCGACCTTTGGAATTCCATATCTACTCTTTTGAAACAAATTCGCCGTAGTCAAAATGTATGGTTATGTTATTGCTCATTGTTTCTTGCGAAAGAATATAAAACACACCATCAATTTCAGTCAGTATAACTAGTATTACTAGTGATGCAACTTCAATTAGTAACACTAGTAATACTAGTTATATTAAGTATTCCCAATTGTACAATGTTATCCTACCACTATGATTCAACTACTATATTCCATTCATTACCAATGCATAGGTACTAATAATCCAGGAAATCATGGTTAGAGAACGAATGTGCATACCAAATTAATGATTTTTCAATCAGTAATACTAGTGTTACTAGTTATACAATTTCAATCAATAATACTAGTGTTACTAGTTATTAAACTTCAATCAGTAATACTAGTGTTAGTACAACTTCAATCAGTACTACTAAATTTGAGTTACTAGTTATACAACTTCAATCAGTAATATTAGTGTTACTAGTTATACAACTTCAATAAGTAACACTAGTGTTACTAGTTGTACAATTTCAATCAGTAATACTAGTGTTACTAGTTATACTTTCTCCCTCAGTAATACTCAGTTGTACTTAGTTCTCCGTTCAATGCAACTCAGATCGGATGATTTTGGGCTGAAATCCCTCTAATCTTCTGATGATCGCTACAATTCAACAACTACAGTACATTCATTACCAATACGTCATAATTTGTCCATTAAGCATGGTTAAAACAATAAACCGTAGATGCGACCATTGGAATTCCATATCTACTCCTTTGAAACAAATTCGCCGTAGTCAAAATGTATGGTTATGTTATTGATCATTGTTTCTTGCGAAAGAATATAAAACACACAATCAACTTCAGTCAGTATAACTAGTATTACTAGTGATGCAACTTCAATTAGTAACATGAGTAATTCTAGTTATATTAAGTATTCCCAATTGTACAATGTTATCCTACCACTATGATTCAACTACTGTATTTCATTCATTACCAATGCATAGGTACTAATCATCCTAGAAATCATGGTGAGAGAACGAATGTGCATACCAAATTAATTATTTTTCAATCCGTAATACTAGTGTTACTAGCTATACAATTTCAATCAATAATACTAGTGTTACTAGTTATTAAACTTTAATCAGTAATACTAGTGTTACTAGTTGTACAACTTCAAACAGTACTACTAAATTTGAGTTACTAGTTATACAACTTCAATCAGTAATATTAGTGTTACTAGTTATACAACTTCAATAAGTAACACTAATGTTACTAGTTGTACAATTTCAATCAGTAATACTAGTGTTACTAGTTATACTTTCTCCCTCAGTAATACCCAGTTGTACTTAGTTCTCCGTTCGCTGCAACTCAAATCGGATGATTTCGGGCTGAAATCCCTATAATCTTCTGATAATTCGCTACAATTCAACAAGTACAATACATTCATTACCAATACGTCCTAATTTGTCCTTTAAGCATGGTTAAAAAATTAAACCGTAGATGCGACCTTTGGAATTCCATATCTACTCTTTTGAAACAAATTCGCCGTAGTCAAAATGTATGGTTATGTTATTGCTCATTGTTTCTTGCGAAAGAATATAAAACACACCATCAATTTCAGTCAGTATAACTAGTATTACTAGTGATGCAACTTCAATTAGTAACACTAGTAATACTAGTTATATTAAGTATTCCCAATTGTACAATGTTATCCTACCACTATGATTCAACTACTATATTCCATTCATTACCAATGCATAGGTACTAATCATCCAGGAAATCATGGTTAGGGAACGAATGTGCATACCAAATTAATGATTTTTCAATCAGTAATACTAGTGTTACTAGTTATACAATTTCAATCAATAATACTAGTGTTACTAGTTATTAAACTTCAATCAGTAATAGTAGTGTTAGTACAACTTCAATCAGTACTACTAAATTTGAGTTACTAGTTATACAACTTCAATCAGTAATATTAGTGTTACTAGTTATACAACTTCAATAAGTAACACTAGTGTTACTAGTTGTACAATTTCAATCAGTAATACTAGTGTTACTAGTTATACTTTCTCCCTCAGTAATACCCAGTTGTACTTAGTTTTCCGTTCGCTGCAACTCAAATCGGATGATTCCGGGCCGAAATCCCTCTAATCTTCTGATGATTCGCTACAATTCAACAAGTACAATACATTCATTACCAATACGTCCTAATTTGTCCTTTAAGCATGGTTAAAAAATTAAACCGTAGATGCGACCTTTGGAATTCCATATCTACTCTTTTGAAACAAATTCGCCGTAGTCAAAATGTATGGTTATGTTATTGCTCATTGTTTCTTGCGAAAGAATATAAAACACACCATCAATTTCAGTCAGTATAACTAGTATTACTAGTGATGCAACTTCAATTAGTAACACTAGTAATACTAGTTATATTAAGTATTCCCAATTGTACAATGTTATCCTACCACTATGATTCAACTACTATATTCCATTCATTACCAATGCATAGGTACTAATAATCCAGGAAATCATGGTTAGAGAACGAATGTGCATACCAAATTAATGATTTTTCAATCAGTAATACTAGTGTTACTAGTTATACAATTTCAATCAATAATACTAGTGTTACTAGTTATTAAACTTCAATCAGTAATACTAGTGTTACTAGTTATACAACTTCAATCAGTACTACTAAAGTTAAGTTACTAGTTATACAACTTCAATCTGTAATATTAGTGTTACTAGTTATACAACTTCAATAAGTAATACTAGTGTTACTAGTTGTACAATTTCAATCAGTAATACTAGTGTTACTAGTTATACTTTCTCCCTCAGTAATACCCAGTTGTACTTAGTTTTCCGTTCGCTGTAACTCAAATCGGATGATTCCGGGCCGAAATCCCTCTAATCTTCTGATGATTCGCTACAATTCAACAAGTACAATACATTCATTACCAATACGTCCTAATTTGTCTTTTAAGCATGGTTAAAAAATTAAACCGTAGATGCGACCTTTGGAATTCCATATCTACTCTTTTGAAACAAATTCGCCGTAGTCAAAATGTATGGTTATGTTATTGCTCATTGTTTCTTGCGAAAGAATATAAAACACACCATCAATTTCAGTCAGTATAACTAGTATTACTAGTGATGCAACTTCAATTAGTAACACTAGTAATACTAGTTATATTAAGTATTCCCAATTGTACAATGTTATCCTACCACTATGATTCAACTACTATATTCCATTCATTACCAATGCATAGGTACTAATAATCCAGGAAATCATGGTTAGAGAACGAATGTGCATACCAAATTAATGATTTTTCAATCAGTAATACTAGTGTTACTAGTTATACAATTTCAATCAATAATACTAGTGTTACTAGTTATTAAACTTCAATCAGTAATACTAGTGTTACTAGTTATACAACTTCAATCAGTACTACTAAAGTTAAGTTACTAGTTATACAACTTCAATCTGTAATATTAGTGTTACTAGTTATACAACTTCAATAAGTAACACTAGTGTTACTAGTTGTACAATTTCAATCAGTAATACTAGTGTTACTAGTTATACTTTCTCCCTCAGTAATACCCAGTTGTACTTAGTTTTCCGTTCGCTGTAACTCAAATCGGATGATTCCGGGCCGAAATCCCTCTAATCTTCTGATGATTCGCTACAATTCAACAAGTACAATACATTCATTACCAATACGTCCTAATTTGTCCTTTAAGCATGGTTAAAAAATTAAACCGTAGATGCGACCTTTGGAATTCCATATCTACTCTTTTGAAACAAATTCGCCGTAGTCAAAATGTATGGTTATGTTATTGCTCATTGTTTCTTGCGAAAGAATATAAAACACACCATCAACTTCAGTCAGTATAACTAGTATTACTACTGATGCAACTTCAATTAGTAACACTAGTAATTCTAGTTATATTAAGTATTCCCAATTGTACAATGTTATCCTACCACTATGATTCAACTACTATATCCCATTCATTACCAATGCATAGGTACTAATCATCTAGGAAATCATGGTTAGAGAACGAATGTGCATAGAAAATTAATGATTTTTCAATCAGTAATACTAGTGTTCCTAGTTATACAATTTCAATCAATAATACTAGTGTTACTAGTTATTAAACTTCAGTCAGTAATACTAGTGTTACTAGTTGTACAACTTCAATCAGTACTACTAAATTTGAGTTACTAGTTATACAACTTCAATCAGAAATATTAGTGTTACTAGTTATACAACTTCAATAAATTATACTAGTGTTCCTAGTTGTACAATTTCAATCAGTAATACTAGTGTTACTAGTTATACTTTCTCCCTCAGTAATACCCAGTTGTACTTAGTTCTCCGTTCAATGCAACTCAGATCGAATGATTTTGGGATGAAATCCCTCTAATCTTCTGATGATCGCTACAATTCAACAACTACAGTACATTCATTACCAATACGTCCTAATTTGTCCATTAAGCATGGTTAAAACAATAAACCTTAGATGCGACCTTTGGAATTCCATATCTACTCCTTTGAAACAAATTCGCCGTAGTCAAAATGTATGGTTATGTTATTGCTCATTGTTTCTTGCGAAAGAATATAAAACACACCATCAACTTCAGTTAGTATAACTAGTATTACTAGTGATGCAACTTCAATTAGTAACACTAGTAATACTAGTTATATTAAGTATTCCCAATTGTACAATGTTATCCTACCACTATGATTCAACTACTATATTCCATTCATTACCAATGCATAGGTACTAATAATCCAGGAAATCATGGTTAGAGAACGAATGTGCATACCAAATTAATGATTTTTCAATCAGTAATACTAGTGTTACTAGTTATACAATTTCAATCAATAATACTAGTTTTACTAGTTATTAAACTTCAATCAGTAATACTAGTGTTACTAGTTGTACAACTTCAAACAGTACTACTAAATTTGAGTTACTAGTTATACAACTTCAATCAGTAATATTAGTGTTACTAGTTATACAACTTCAATAAGTAACACTAATGTTACTAGTTGTACAATTTCAATCAGTAATACTAGTGTTACTAGTTATACTTTTTCCCTCAGTAATACCCAGTTGTACTTAGTTCTCCGTTCGCTGCAACTCAAATCGGATGATTTCGGGCTGAAATCCCTCTAATCTTCTGATAATTCGCTACAATTCAACAAGTACAATACATTCATTACCAATACGTCCTAATTTGTCCATTAAGCATGGTTAAAACAATAAACCGTAGATGCGACCTTTGGAATTCCATATCTTCTCCTTTGAAACAAATTCGCCGTAGTCAAAATGTATGGTTATGTTATTGCTCATTGTTTCTTGCGAAAGAATATAAAACACACCATCAACTTCAGTCAGTATAACTAGTATTACTAGTGATGCAACTTCAATTAGTAACACTAGTAATACTAGTTATATTAAGTATTCCCAATTGTACAATGTTATCCTACCACTATGATTCAACTACTATATTCCATTCATTACCAATGCATAGGTACTAATAATCCAGGAAATCATGGTTAGAGAACGAATGTGCATACCAAATTAATGATTTTTCAATCAGTAATACTAGTGTTACTAGTTATACAATTTCAATCAATAATACTAGTGTTACTAGTTATTAAACTTCAATCAGTAATACTAGTGTTACTAGTTATACAACTTCAATCAGTACTACTAAAGTTAAGTTACTAGTTATACAACTTCAATCTGTAATATTAGTGTTACTAGTTATACAACTTCAATAAGTAACACTAGTGTTACTAGTTGTACAATTTCAATCAGTAATACTAGTGTTACTAGTTATACTTTCTCCCTCAGTAATACCCAGTTGTACTTAGTTTTCCGTTCGCTGTAACTCAAATCGGATGATTCCGGGCCGAAATCCCTCTAATCTTCTGATGATTCGCTACAATTCAACAAGTACAATACATTCATTACCAATACGTCCTAATTTGTCCTTTAAGCATGGTTAAAAAATTAAACCGTAGATGCGACCTTTGGAATTCCATATCTACTCTTTTGAAACAAATTCGCCGTAGTCAAAATGTATGGTTATGTTATTGCTCATTGTTTCTTGCGAAAGAATATAAAACACACCATCAATTTCAGTCAGTATAACTAGTATTACTAGTGATGCAACTTCAATTAGTAACACTAGTAATACTAGTTATATTAAGTATTCCCAATTGTACAATGTTATCCTACCACTATGATTCAACTACTATATTCCATTCATTACCAATGCATAGGTACTAATAATCCAGGAAATCATGGTTAGAGAACGAATGTGCATACCAAATTAATGATTTTTCAATCAGTAATACTAGTGTTACTAGTTATACAATTTCAATCAATAATACTAGTGTTACTAGTTATTAAACTTCAATCAGTAATACTAGTGTTACTAGTTATAAAACTTCAATCAGTACTACTAAAGTTAAGTTACTAGTTATACACCTTCAATCTGTAATATTAGTGTTACTAGTTATACAACTTCAATAAGTAACACTAGTGTTACTAGTTGTACAATTTCAATCAGTAATACTAGTGTTACTAGTTATACTTTCTCCCTCAGTAATACCCAGTTGTACTTAGTTCTCCGTTCACTACAACTCAAATTGGATGATTCCGGGCTGAAATCCCTCTAATCTTCTGATGATTCGCTACAATTCAACAAGTACAATACATTCATTACCAATACGTTCTAATTTGTCCATTAAGCTTGGTTAAAACAATAAACCGTAGATGCGACCTTTGGAATTCCATATCTACTCCTTTGAATTCGCCGTAGTCAAAATGTATGGTTATGTTATTGCTCATTGTTTCTTGCGAAAGAATATAAAACACACCATCAACTTCAGTCAGTATAACTAGTATTACTACTGATGCAACTTCAATTAGTAACACTAGTAATTCTAGTTATATTAAGTATTCCCAATTGTACAATGTTATCCTACCACTATGATTCAACTACTATATCCCATTCATTACCAATGCATAGGTACTAATCATCTAGGAAATCATGGTTAGAGAACGAATGTGCATAGAAAATTAATGATTTTTCAATCAGTAATACTAGTGTTCCTAGTTATACAATTTCAATCAATAATACTAGTGTTACTAGTTATTAAACTTCAGTCAGTAATACTAGTGTTACTAGTTGTACAACTTCAATCAGTACTACTAAATTTGAGTTACTAGTTATACAACTTCAATCAGAAATATTAGTGTTACTAGTTATACAACTTCAATAAATTATACTAGTGTTCCTAGTTGTACAATTTCAATCAGTAATACTAGTGTTACTAGTTATACTTTCTCCCTCAGTAATACCCAGTTGTACTTAGTTCTCCGTTCAATGCAACTCAGATCGAATGATTTTGGGATGAAATCCCTCTAATCTTCTGATGATCGCTACAATTCAACAACTACAGTACATTCATTACCAATACGTCCTAATTTGTCCATTAAGCATGGTTAAAACAATAAACCTTAGATGCGACCTTTGGAATTCCATATCTACTCCTTTGAAACAAATTCGCCGTAGTCAAAATGTATGGTTATGTTATTGCTCATTGTTTCTTGCGAAAGAATATAAAACACACCATCAACTTCAGTTAGTATAACTAGTATTACTAGTGATGCAACTTCAATTAGTAACACTAGTAATACTAGTTATATTAAGTATTCCCAATTGTACAATGTTATCCTACCACTATGATTCAACTACTATATTCCATTCATTACCAATGCATAGGTACTAATAATCCAGGAAATCATGGTTAGAGAACGAATGTGCATACCAAATTAATGATTTTTCAATCAGTAATACTAGTGTTACTAGTTATACAATTTCAATCAATAATACTAGTTTTACTAGTTATTAAACTTCAATCAGTAATACTAGTGTTACTAGTTGTACAACTTCAAACAGTACTACTAAATTTGAGTTACTAGTTATACAACTTCAATCAGTAATATTAGTGTTACTAGTTATACAACTTCAATAAGTAACACTAATGTTACTAGTTGTACAATTTCAATCAGTAATACTAGTGTTACTAGTTATACTTTTTCCCTCAGTAATACCCAGTTGTACTTAGTTCTCCGTTCGCTGCAACTCAAATCGGATGATTTCGGGCTGAAATCCCTCTAATCTTCTGATAATTCGCTACAATTCAACAAGTATAATACATTCATTACCAATACGTCCTAATTTGTCCATTAAGCATGGTTAAAACAATAAACCGTAGATGCGACCTTTGGAATTCCATATCTTCTCCTTTGAAACAAATTCGCCGTAGTCAAAATGTATGGTTATGTTATTGCTCATTGTTTCTTGCGAAAGAATATAAAACACACCATCAACTTCAGTCAGTATAACTAGTATTACTAGTGATGCAACTTCAATTAGTAACACTAGTAATACTAGTTATATTAAGTATTCCCAATTGTACAATGTTATCCTACCACTATGATTCAACTACTATATTCCATTCATTACCAATGCATAGGTACTAATAATCCAGGAAATCATGGTTAGAGAACGAATGTGCATACCAAATTAATGATTTTTCAATCAGTAATACTAGTGTTACTAGTTATACAATTTCAATCAATAATACTAGTGTTACTAGTTATTAAACTTCAATCAGTAATACTAGTGTTACTAGTTATACAACTTCAATCAGTACTACTAAAGTTAAGTTACTAGTTATACAACTTCAATCTGTAATATTAGTGTTACTAGTTATACAACTTCAATAAGTAACACTAGTGTTACTAGTTGTACAATTTCAATCAGTAATACTAGTGTTACTAGTTATACTTTCTCCCTCAGTAATACCCAGTTGTACTTAGTTCTCCGTTCACTACAACTCAAATCGGATGATTCCGGGCTGAAATCCCTCTAATCTTCTGATGATTCGCTACAATTCAACAAGTACAATACATTCATTACCAATACGTTCTAATTTGTCCATTAAGCTTGGTTAAAACAATAAACCGTAGATGCGACCTTTGGAATTCCATATCTACTCCTTTGAATTCGCCGTAGTCAAAATGTATGGTTATGTTATTGCTCATTGTTTCTTGCGAAAGAATATAAAACACACCATCAACTTCAGTCAGTATAACTAGTATTACTACTGATGCAACTTCAATTAGTAACACTAGTAATTCTAGTTATATTAAGTATTCCCAATTGTACAATGTTATCCTACCACTATGATTCAACTACTATATCCCATTCATTACCAATGCATAGGTACTAATCATCTAGGAAATCATGGTTAGAGAACGAATGTGCATAGAAAATTAATGATTTTTCAATCAGTAATACTAGTGTTCCTAGTTATACAATTTCAATCAATAATACTAGTGTTACTAGTTATTAAACTTCAGTCAGTAATACTAGTGTTACTAGTTGTACAACTTCAATCAGTACTACTAAATTTGAGTTACTAGTTATACAACTTCAATCAGAAATATTAGTGTTACTAGTTATACAACTTCAATAAATTATACTAGTGTTCCTAGTTGTACAATTTCAATCAGTAATACTAGTGTTACTAGTTATACTTTCTCCCTCAGTAATACCCAGTTGTACTTAGTTCTCCGTTCAATGCAACTCAGATCGAATGATTTTGGGATGAAATCCCTCTAATCTTCTGATGATCGCTACAATTCAACAACTACAGTACATTCATTACCAATACGTCCTAATTTGTCCATTAAGCATGGTTAAAACAATAAACCTTAGATGCGACCTTTGGAATTCCATATCTACTCCTTTGAAACAAATTCGCCGTAGTCAAAATGTATGGTTATGTTATTGCTCATTGTTTCTTGCGAAAGAATATAAAACACACCATCAACTTCAGTTAGTATAACTAGTATTACTAGTGATGCAACTTCAATTAGTAACACTAGTAATACTAGTTATATTAAGTATTCCCAATTGTACAATGTTATCCTACCACTATGATTCAACTACTATATTCCATTCATTACCAATGCATAGGTACTAATAATCCAGGAAATCATGGTTAGAGAACGAATGTGCATACCAAATTAATGATTTTTCAATCAGTAATACTAGTGTTACTAGTTATACAATTTCAATCAATAATACTAGTTTTACTAGTTATTAAACTTCAATCAGTAATACTAGTGTTACTAGTTGTACAACTTCAAACAGTACTACTAAATTTGAGTTACTAGTTATACAACTTCAATCAGTAATATTAGTGTTACTAGTTATACAACTTCAATAAGTAACACTAATGTTACTAGTTGTACAATTTCAATCAGTAATACTAGTGTTACTAGTTATACTTTTTCCCTCAGTAATACCCAGTTGTACTTAGTTCTCCGTTCGCTGCAACTCAAATCGGATGATTTCGGGCTGAAATCCCTCTAATCTTCTGATAATTCGCTACAATTCAACAAGTACAATACATTCATTACCAATACGTCCTAATTTGTCCATTAAGCATGGTTAAAACAATAAACCGTAGATGCGACCTTTGGAATTCCATATCTTCTCCTTTGAAACAAATTCGCCGTAGTCAAAATGTATGGTTATGTTATTGCTCATTGTTTCTTGCGAAAGAATATAAAACACACCATCAACTTCAGTCAGTATAACTAGTATTACTAGTGATGCAACTTCAATTAGTAACACTAGTAATACTAGTTATATTAAGTATTCCCAATTGTACAATGTTATCCTACCACTATGATTCAACTACTATATTCCATTCATTACCAATGCATAGGTACTAATAATCCAGGAAATCATGGTTAGAGAACGAATGTGCATACCAAATTAATGATTTTTCAATCAGTAATACTAGTGTTACTAGTTATACAATTTCAATCAATAATACTAGTGTTACTAGTTATTAAACTTCAATCAGTAATACTAGTGTTACTAGTTATACAACTTCAATCAGTACTACTAAAGTTAAGTTACTAGTTATACAACTTCAATCTGTAATATTAGTGTTACTAGTTATACAACTTCAATAAGTAACACTAGTGTTACTAGTTGTACAATTTCAATCAGTAATACTAGTGTTACTAGTTATACTTTCTCCCTCAGTAATACCCAGTTGTACTTAGTTCTCCGTTCACTACAACTCAAATCGGATGATTCCGGGCTGAAATCCCTCTAATCTTCTGATGATTCGCTACAATTCAACAAGTACAATACATTCATTACCAATACGTTCTAATTTGTCCATTAAGCTTGGTTAAAACAATAAACCGTAGATGCGACCTTTGGAATTCCATATCTACTCCTTTGAATTCGCCGTAGTCAAAATGTATGGTTATGTTATTGCTCATTGTTTCTTGCGAAAGAATATAAAACACACCATCAACTTCAGTCAGTATAACTAGTATTACTACTGATGCAACTTCAATTAGTAACACTAGTAATTCTAGTTATATTAAGTATTCCCAATTGTACAATGTTATCCTACCACTATGATTCAACTACTATATCCCATTCATTACCAATGCATAGGTACTAATCATCTAGGAAATCATGGTTAGAGAACGAATGTGCATAGAAAATTAATGATTTTTCAATCAGTAATACTAGTGTTCCTAGTTATACAATTTCAATCAATAATACTAGTGTTACTAGTTATTAAACTTCAGTCAGTAATACTAGTGTTACTAGTTGTACAACTTCAATCAGTACTACTAAATTTGAGTTACTAGTTATACAACTTCAATCAGAAATATTAGTGTTACTAGTTATACAACTTCAATAAATTATACTAGTGTTCCTAGTTGTACAATTTCAATCAGTAATACTAGTGTTACTAGTTATACTTTCTCCCTCAGTAATACCCAGTTGTACTTAGTTCTCCGTTCAATGCAACTCAGATCGAATGATTTTGGGATGAAATCCCTCTAATCTTCTGATGATCGCTACAATTCAACAACTACAGTACATTCATTACCAATACGTCCTAATTTGTCCATTAAGCATGGTTAAAACAATAAACCTTAGATGCGACCTTTGGAATTCCATATCTACTCCTTTGAAACAAATTCGCCGTAGTCAAAATGTATGGTTATGTTATTGCTCATTGTTTCTTGCGAAAGAATATAAAACACACCATCAACTTCAGTTAGTATAACTAGTATTACTAGTGATGCAACTTCAATTAGTAACACTAGTAATACTAGTTATATTAAGTATTCCCAATTGTACAATGTTATCCTACCACTATGATTCAACTACTATATTCCATTCATTACCAATGCATAGGTACTAATAATCCAGGAAATCATGGTTAGAGAACGAATGTGCATACCAAATTAATGATTTTTCAATCAGTAATACTAGTGTTACTAGTTATACAATTTCAATCAATAATACTAGTTTTACTAGTTATTAAACTTCAATCAGTAATACTAGTGATACTAGTTGTACAACTTCAAACAGTACTACTAAATTTGAGTTACTAGTTATACAACTTCAATCAGTAATATTAGTGTTACTAGTTATACAACTTCAATAAGTAACACTAATGTTACTAGTTGTACAATTTCAATCAGTAATACTAGTGTTACTAGTTATACTTTCTCCCTCAGTAATACCCAGTTGTACTTAGTTCTCCGTTCGCTGCAACTCAAATCGGATGATTTCGGGCTGAAATCCCTCTAATCTTCTGATAATTCGCTAAAATTCAACAAGTACAATACATTCATTACCAATACGTCCTAATTTGTCCATTAAGCATGGTTAAAACAATAAACCGTAGATGCGACCTTTGGAATTCCATATCTTCTCCTTTGAAACAAATTCGCCGTAGTCAAAATGTATGGTTATGTTATTGCTCATTGTTTCTTGCGAAAGAATATAAAACACACCATCAACTTCAGTCAGTATAACTAGTATTACTAGTGATGCAACTTCAATTAGTAACACTAGTAATACTAGTTATATTAAGTATTCCCAATTGTACAATGTTATCCTACCACTATGATTCAACTACTATATTCCATTCATTACCAATGCATAGGTACTAATAATCCAGGAAATCATGGTTAGAGAACGAATGTGCATACCAAATTAATGATTTTTCAATCAGTAATACTAGTGTTACTAGTTATACAATTTCAATCAATAATACTAGTGTTACTAGTTATTAAACTTCAATCAGTAATACTAGTGTTACTAGTTATACAACTTCAATCAGTACTACTAAAGTTAAGTTACTAGTTATACAACTTCAATCTGTAATATTAGTGTTACTAGTTATACAACTTCAATAAGTAACACTAGTGTTACTAGTTGTACAATTTCAATCAGTAATATTAGTGTTACTAGTTATACTTTCTCCCTCAGTAATACCCAGTTGTACTTAGTTCTCCGTTCACTACAACTCAAATCGGATGATTCCGGGCTGAAATCCCTCTAATCTTCTGATGATTCGCTACAATTCAACAAGTACAATACATTCATTACCAATACGTTCTAATTTGTCCATTAAGCTTGGTTAAAACAATAAACCGTAGATGCGACCTTTGGAATTCCATATCTACTCCTTTGAATTCGCCGTAGTCAAAATGTATGGTTATGTTATTGCTCATTGTTTCTTGCGAAAGAATATAAAACACACCATCAACTTCAGTCAGTATAACTAGTATTACTACTGATGCAACTTCAATTAGTAACACTAGTAATTCTAGTTATATTAAGTATTCCCAATTGTACAATGTTATCCTACCACTATGATTCAACTACTATATCCCATTCATTACCAATGCATAGGTACTAATCATCTAGGAAATCATGGTTAGAGAACGAATGTGCATAGAAAATTAATGATTTTTCAATCAGTAATACTAGTGTTCCTAGTTATACAATTTCAATCAATAATACTAGTGTTACTAGTTATTAAACTTCAGTCAGTAATACTAGTGTTACTAGTTGTACAACTTCAATCAGTACTACTAAATTTGAGTTACTAGTTATACAACTTCAATCAGAAATATTAGTGTTACTAGTTATACAACTTCAATAAATTATACTAGTGTTCCTACTTGTACAATTTCAATCAGTAATACTAGTGTTACTAGTTATACTTTCTCCCTCAGTAATACCCAGTTGTACTTAGTTCTCCGTTCAATGCAACTCAGATCGAATGATTTTGGGATGAAATCCCTCTAATCTTCTGATGATCGCTACAATTCAACAACTACAGTACATTCATTACCAATACGTCCTAATTTGTCCATTAAGCATGGTTAAAACAATAAACCTTAGATGCGACCTTTGGAATTCCATATCTTCTCCTTTGAAACAAATTCGCCGTAGTCAAAATGTATGGTTATGTTATTGCTCATTGTTTCTTGCGAAAGAATATAAAACACACCATCAACTTCAGTTAGTATAACTAGTATTACTAGTGATGCAACTTCAATTAGTAACACTAGTAATACTAGTTATATTAAGTATTCCCAATTGTACAATGTTATCCTACCACTATGATTCAACTACTATATTCCATTCATTACCAATGCATAGGTACTAATAATCCAGGAAATCATGGTTAGAGAAGGAATGTGCATACCAAATTAATGATTTTTCAATCAGTAATACTAGTGTTACTAGTTATACAATTTCAATCAATAATACTAGTTTTACTAGTTATTAAACTTCAATCAGTAATACTAGTGTTACTAGTTGTACAACTTCAAACAGTACTACTAAATTTGAGTTACTAGTTATACAACTTCAATCAGTAATATTAGTGTTACTAGTTATACAACTTCAATAAGTAACACTAATGTTACTATTTGTACAATTTCAATCAGTAATACTAGTATTACTAGTTATACTTTTTCCCTCAGTAATACCCAGTTGTACTTAGTTCTCCGTTCGCTGCAACTCAAATCGGATGATTTCGGGCTGAAATCCCTCTAATCTTCTGATAATTCGCTACAATTCAACAAGTACAATACATTCATTACCAATACGTCCTAATTTGTCCATTAAGCATGGTTAAAACAATAAACCGTAGATGCGACCTTTGGAATTCCATATCTTCTCCTTTGAAACAAATTCGCCGTAGTCAAAATGTATGGTTATGTTATTGCTCATTGTTTCTTGCGAAAGAATATAAAACACACCATCAACTTCAGCCAGTATAACTAGTATTACTAGTGATGCAACTTCAATTAGTAACACTAGTAATACTAGTTATATTAAGTATTCCCAATTGTACAATGTTATCCTACCACTATGATTCAACTACTATATTCCATTCATTACCAATGCATAGGTACTAATAATCCAGGAAATCATGGTTAGAGAACGAATGTGCATACCAAATTAATGATTTTTCAATCAGTAATACTAGTGTTACTAGTTATACAATTTCAATCAATAATACTAGTGTTACTAGTTATTAAACTTCAATCAGTAATACTAGTGTTACTAGTTATACAACTTCAATCAGTACTACTAAAGTTAAGTTACTAGTTATACAACTTCAATCTGTAATATTAGTGTTACTAGTTATACAACTTCAATAAGTAACACTAGTGTTACTAGTTGTACAATTTCAATCAGTAATACTAGTGTTACTAGTTATACTTTCTCCCTCAGTAATACCCAGTTGTACTTAGTTCTCCGTTCACTACAACTCAAATCGGATGATTCCGGGCTGAAATCCCTCTATCATGGTTAAAACAATAAACCGTAGATGCGACCTTTGGAATTCCATATCTTCTCCTTTGAAACAAATTCGCCGTAGTCAAAATGTATGGTTATGTTATTGCTCATTGTTTCTTGCGAAAGAATATAAAACACACCATCAACTTCAGTCAGTATAACTAGTATTACTAGTGATGCAACTTCAATTAGTAACACTAGTAATACTAGTTATATTAAGTATTCCCAATTGTACAATGTTATCCTACCACTATGATTCAACTACTATATTCCATTCATTACCTATGCATAGATATAAATCATCCTAAATATCATGGTTAGAGAACGAATGTGCATACCAAATTAATGATTTTTCATTCAGTAATACTAGTGTTACTAGTTATACAATTTCAATCAATAATACTAGTGTTGCTAGTTATTAAACTTCAATCAGTAATACTAGTGTTACTAGTTATACAACTTCAATCATTACTACTAAAGTTAAGTTACTAGTTATACAACTTCAATCTGTAATATTAGTGTTACTAGTTATACAACTTCAATAAGTAACACTAGTGTTACTAGTTATTAAACTTCAATCAGTAATACTAGTGTTAGTACAACTTCAATCAGTACTACTAAATTTGAGTTACTAGTTATACAACTTCAATCAGTAATATTAGTGTTACTAGTTATACAACTTCAATAAGTAACACTAGTGTTACTAGTTGTACAATTTCAATCAGTAATACTAGTGTTACTAGTTATACTTTCTCCCTCAGTAATACCCAGTTGTACTTAGTTCTCCGTTCAATGCAACTCAGATCGGATGATTTTGGGCTGAAACCCTCTAATCTTCTGATGATCGCTACAATTCAACAACTACAGTACATTCATTACCAATACGTCCTAATTTGTCCATTAAGCATGGTTAAAACAATAAACCGTAGATGCGACCATTGGAATTCCATATCTACTCCTTTGAAACAAATTCGCCGTAGTCAAAATGTATGGTTATGTTATTGATCATTGTTTCTTGTGAAAGAATATAAAACACACAATCAACTTCAGTCAGTATAACTAGTATTACTAGTGATGCAACTTCAATTACTAACATGAGTAATTCTAGTTATATTAAGTATTCCCAATTGTACAATGTTATCCTACCACTATGATTCAACTACTGTATTTCATTCATTACCAATGCATAGGTACTAATCATCCTAGAAATCATGGTTAGAGAACGAATGTGCATACCAAAATAATTATTTTTCAATCAGTAATACTAGTGTTACTAGTTATACAATTTCAATCAATAATACTAGTGTTACTAGTTGTTAAAATTTAATCAGCAATACTAGTGTTACTAGTTGTACAACTTCAAACAGTACTACTAAATTTGAGTTACTAGTTATACAACTTCAATCAGTAATATTAGTGTTACTTGTTATACAACTTCAATAAGTAACACTAATGTTACTAGTTGTACAATTTCAATCAGTAATACTAGTGTTACTAGTTATACTTTCTCCCTCAGTAATACCCAGTTGTACTTAGTTCTCCGTTCCCTGCAACTCAAATCGGATGATTTCGCGCTGAAATCCCTCTAATCTTCTGATAATTCGCTACAATTCAACAAGTACAATACATTCATTACCAATACATCCTAATTTGTCCATTAAGCATGGTTAAAACAATAAACCGTAGATGCGACCTTTGGAATTCCATCTTGCGAAAGAATATAAAACACACCATTAACTTCAGTCAGTATAACTAGTATTACTAGTGATGCAACTTCAATTAGTAACACTAGTAATACTAGTTATATTAAGTATTCCCAATTGTACAATGTTATCCAACCACTATGATTCAACTACTATATTCCATTCATTACCAATGCATAGGTACTAATCATCCAAGAAATCATGGTTAGAGAACGAATGTGCATACCAAATTAATGATTTTTCATTCAGTAATACTAGTGTTACTAGTTATACAATTTCAATCAATAATACTAGTGTTGCTAGTTATTAAACTTCAATCAGTAATACTAGGGTTACTAGTTATACAACTTCAATCAGTACTACTAAAGTTAAGTTACTAGTTATACAACTTCAATCAGTAATATTAGTGTTACTAGTTATACAACTTCAATAAGTAACACTAGTGTTACTAGTTGTACAATTTTAATCAGTAATACTAGTGTTACTAGTTATATTTTCTCCCTCAGTAATACCCAGTTGTACTTAGTTTTCCGTTCGCTGCAACTCAAATCAGATGATTCCGAGCTGAAATCCCTCTAATCTTCTGATGATTTGCTACAATTCAACAAGTACAATACATTCATTACCAATACGTCCTAATTTGTCCATTAAGCATGGTTAAAAAATTAAACCGTATATGCGACCTTTGGAATTCCATATCTACTCCTTTGAAACAAATTCGCCGTAGTCAAAATGTATGGTAATGTTATTGCTCATTGTTTCTTGCGAAAGAATATAAAACACACCATCAACTTCAGTCAGTATAACTAGTATTACTACTGATGCAACTTCAATTAGTAACACTAGTAATACTAGTTATATTAAGTATTCCCAATTGTACAATGTTATCCTACCACTATGATTCAACTACTATATTCCATTCATTACCAATGCATAGGTACTAATAATCTAGGAAATCATGGTTAGAGAACGAATGTGCATACCAAATTAATGATTTTTCAATCAGTAATACTAGTGTTACTAGTTATACAATTTCAATCAATAATACTAGTGTTACTAGTTATTAAACTTCAATCAGTAATACTAGTGTTACTAGTTGTACAACTTCAATCAGTACTACTAAATTTGAGTTACTAGTTATACAACTTCAATCAGAAATATTAGTGTTACTAGTTATACAACTTCAATAAGTAATACTAGTGTTACTAGTTGTACAATTTCAATCAGTAATACTAGTGTTACTAGTTATACTTTCTCCCTCAGTAATACCCAGTTGTACTTAGTTCTCCGTTCAATGCAACTCAGATCGGATGATTTTGGGCTGAAATCCCTCTAATCTTCTGATAATTCGCTACAATTCAACAAGTACAATACATTCATTACCAATACGTCCTAATTTGTCCATTAAGCATGGTTAAAACAATAAACCTTAGATGCGACCTTTGGAATTCCATATCTACTCCTTTGAAACAAATTTGCCGTAGTCAAAATGTATGGTTATGTTATTGCTCATTGTTTCTTGCGAAAGAATATAAAACACACCATCAATTTCAGTTAGTATAACTAGTATTACTAGTAATGCAACTTCAATTAGGAACACTAGTAATACTAGTTATATTAAGTATTCTCAATTGTACAATGTTATCCTACCACTATGATTCAACTACTATATTCCATTCATTACCAATGCATAGGTACTAATAATCCAGGAAATCATGGTTAGAGAACGAATGTGCATACCAAATTAATGATTTTTCAATCAGTAATACTAGTGTTACTAGTTATACAATTTCAATCAATAATACTAGTGTTACTAGTTATTAAACTTCAATCAGTAATACTAGTGTTACTAGTTATACAACTTCAATCAGTACTACTAAAGTTAAGTTACTAGTTATACAACTTCAATCTGTAATATTAGTGTTACTAGTTATACAACTTCAATAAGTAACACTAGTGTTACTAGTTGTACAATTTCAATCAGTAATACTAGTGTTACTAGTTATACTTTCTCCCTCAGTAATACCCAGTTGTACTTAGTTCTCCGTTCACTACAACTCAAATCGGATGATTCCGGGCTGAAATCCCTCTAATCTTCTGATGATTCGCTACAATTCAACAAGTACAATACATTCATTACCAATACGTTCTAATTTGTCCATTAAGCTTGGTTAAAACAATAAACCGTAGATGCGACCTTTGGAATTCCATATCTACTCCTTTGAATTCGCCATAGTCAAAATGTATGGTTATGTTATTGCTCATTGTTTCTTGCGAAAGAATAAAAAACACACCATCAACTTCAGTCAGTATAACTAGTATTACTACTGATGCAACTTCAATTAGTAACACAAGTAATTCTAGTTATATTAAGTATTCCCAATTGTACAATGTTATCCTACCACTATGATTCAACTACTATATCCCATTCATTACCAATGCATAGGTACTAATCATCTAGGAAATCATGGTTAGAGAACGAATGTGCATAGAAAATTAATGATTTTTCAATCAGTAATACTAGTGTTCCTAGTTATACAATTTCAATCAATAATACTAGTGTTACTAGTTATTAAACTTTAGTCAGTAATACTAGTGTTACTAGTTGTACAACTTCAATCAGTACTACTAAATTTGAGTTACTAGTTATACAACTTCAATCAGAAATATTAGTGTTACTAGTTATACAACTTCAATAAATTATACTAGTGTTCCTAATTGTACAATTTCAATCAGTAATACTAGTGTTAGTAGTTATACTTTCTCCCTCAGTAATACCCAGTTGTACTTAGTTCTCCGTTCAATGCAACTCAGATCGAATGATTTTGGGATGAAATCCCTCTAATCTTCTGATGATCGCTACAATTCAACAACTACAGTACATTCATTACCAATACGTCCTAATTTGTCCATTAAGCATGGTTAAAACAATAAACCTTAGATGCGACCTTTGGAATTCCATATCTACTCCTTTGAAACAAATTCGCCGTAGTCAAAATGTATGGTTATGTTATTGCTCATTGTTTCTTGCGAAAGAATATAAAACACACCATCAATTTCAGTCAGTATAACTAGTATTACTAGTGATGCAACTTCAATTAGTAACACTAGTAATACTAGTTATATTAAGTATTCCCAATTGTACAATGTTATCCTACCACTATGATTCAACTACTATATTCCATTCATTACCAATGCATAGGTACTAATAATCCAGGAAATCATGGTTAGAGAACGAATGTGCATACCAAATTAATGATTTTTCAATCAGTAATACTAGTGTTACTAGTTATACAATTTCAATCAATAATACTAGTGTTACTAGTTATTAAACTTCAATCAGTAATACTAGTGTTACTAGTTATACAACTTCAATCAGTACTACTAAAGTTAAGTTACTAGTTATACAACTTCAATCTGTAATATTAGTGTTACTAGTTATACAACTTCAATAAGTAACACTAGTGTTACTAGTTGTACAATTTCAATCAGTAATACTAGTGTTACTAGTTATACTTTCTCCCTCAGTAATACCCAGTTGTACTTAGTTCTCCGTTCACTACAACTCAAATCGGATGATTCCGGGCTGAAATCCCTCTAATCTTCTGATGATTCGCTACAATTCAACAAGTACAATACATTCATTACCAATACGTTCTAATTTGTCCATTAAGCTTGGTTAAAACAATAAACCGTAGATGCGACCTTTGGAATTCCATATCTACTCCTTTGAATTCGCCATAGTCAAAATGTATGGTTATGTTATTGCTCATTGTTTCTTGCGAAAGAATAAAAAACACACCATCAACTTCAGTCAGTATAACTAGTATTACTACTGATGCAACTTCAATTAGTAACACAAGTAATTCTAGTTATATTAAGTATTCCCAATTGTACAATGTTATCCTACCACTATGATTCAACTACTATATCCCATTCATTACCAATGCATAGGTACTAATCATCTAGGAAATCATGGTTAGAGAACGAATGTGCATAGAAAATTAATGATTTTTCAATCAGTAATACTAGTGTTCCTAGTTATACAATTTCAATCAATAATACTAGTGTTACTAGTTATTAAACTTTAGTCAGTAATACTAGTGTTACTAGTTGTACAACTTCAATCAGTACTACTAAATTTGAGTTACTAGTTATACAACTTCAATCAGAAATATTAGTGTTACTAGTTATACAACTTCAATAAATTATACTAGTGTTCCTAATTGTACAATTTCAATCAGTAATACTAGTGTTACTAGTTATACTTTCTCCCTCAGTAATACCCAGTTGTACTTAGTTCTCCGTTCAATGCAACTCAGATCGAATGATTTTGGGATGAAATCCCTCTAATCTTCTGATGATCGCTACAATTCAACAACTACAGTACATTCATTACCAATACGTCCTAATTTGTCCATTAAGCATGGTTAAAACAATAAACCTTAGATGCGACCTTTGGAATTCCATATCTACTCCTTTGAAACAAATTCGCCGTAGTCAAAATGTATGGTTATGTTATTGCTCATTGTTTCTTGCGAAAGAATATAAAACACACCATTAACTTCAGTCAGTATAACTAGTATTACTAGTGATGCAACTTCAATTAGTAACACTAGTAATACTAGTTATATTAAGTATTCCCAATTGTACAATGTTATCCAACCACTATGATTCAACTACTATATTCCATTCATTACCAATGCATAGGTACTAATCATCCAAGAAATCATGGTTAGAGAACGAATGTGCATACCAAATTAATGATTTTTCATTCAGTAATACTAGTGTTACTAGTTATACAATTTCAATCAATAATACTAGTGTTGCTAGTTATTAAACTTCAATCAGTAATACTAGGGTTACTAGTTATACAACTTCAATCAGTACTACTAAAGTTAAGTTACTAGTTATACAACTTCAATCAGTAATATTAGTGTTACTAGTTATACAACTTCAATAAGTAACACTAGTGTTACTAGTTGTACAATTTTAATCAGTAATACTAGTGTTACTAGTTATACTTTCTCCCTCAGTAATAGCCAGTTGTACTTAGTTTTCCGTTCGCTGCAACTCAAATCAGATGATTCCGAGCTGAAATCCCTCTAATCTTCTGATAATTCGCTACAATTCAACAAGTACAATACATTCATTACCAATACGTCCTAATTTGTCCATTAAGCATGGTTAAAACAATAAACCGTAGATGCGACCTTTGGAATTCCATATCTACTCCTTTGAAACAAATTCGCCGTAGTCAAAATGTATGGTTATGTTATTGCTCATTGTTTCTTGCGAAAGAATATAAAACACACCATCAACTTCAGTCAGTATAACTAGTATTACTAGTGATGCAACTTCAATTAGTAACACTAGTAATACTAGTTATATTAAGTATTCCCAATTGTACAATGTTATCCTACCACTATGATTCAACTACTATATTCCATTCATTACCAATGCATAGGTACTAATCATCCAAGAAATCATGGTTAGAGAACGAATGTGCATACCAAATTAATGATTTTTCATTCAGTAATACTAGTGTTACTAGTTATACAACTTCAATCAGTACTACTAAAGTTAAGTTACTAGTTATACAACTTCAATCAGTAATATTAGTGTTACTAGTTATACAACTTCAATAAGTAACACTAGTGTTACTAGTTATTAAACTTCAATCAGTAATACTAGTGTTAGTACAACTTCAATCAGTACTACTAAATTTGAGTTACTAGTTATACAACTTCAATCAGTAATATTAGTGTTACTAGTTATACAACTTCAATAAGTAACACTAGTGTTACTAGTTGTACAATTTCAATCAGTAATACTAGTGTTACTAGTTATACTTTCTCCCTCAGTAATACCCAGTTGTACTTAGTTCTCCGTTCAATGCAACTCAGATCAGATGATTTTGGGCTGAAACCCTCTAATCTTCTGATGATCGCTACAATTCAACAACTACAGTACATTCATTACCAATACGTCCTAATTTGTCCATTAAGCATGGTTAAAACAATAAACCGTAGATGCGACCATTGGAATTCCATATCTACTCCTTTGAAACAAATTCGCCGTAGTCAAAATGTATGGTTATGTTATTGATCATTGTTTCTTGCGAAAGAATATAAAACACACAATCAACTTCAGTCAGTATAACTAGTATTACTAGTGATGCAACTTCAATTACTAACATGAGTAATTCTAGTTATATTAAGTATTCCCAATTGTACAATGTTATCCTACCACTATGATTCAACTACTGTATTTCATTCATTACCAATGCATAGGTACTAATCATCCTAGAAATCATGGTTAGAGAACGAATGTGCATACCAAAATAATTATTTTTCAATCAGTAATACTAGTGTTACTAGTTATACAATTTCAATCAATAATACTAGTGTTACTAGTTGTTAAAATTTAATCAGCAATACTAGTGTTACTAGTTGTACAACTTCAAACAGTACTACTAAATTTGAGTTACTAGTTATACAACTTCAATCAGTAATATTAGTGTTACTAGTTATACAACTTCAATAAGTAACACTAATGTTACTAGTTGTACAATTTCAATCAGTAATACTAGTGTTACTAGTTATACTTTCTCCCTCAGTAATACCCAGTTGTACTTAGTTCTCCGTTCCCTGCAACTCAAATCGGATGATTTCGCGCTGAAATCCCTCTAATCTTCTGATAATTCGCTACAATTCAACAAGTACAATACATTCATTACCAATACATCCTAATTTGTCCATTAAGCATGGTTAAAACAATAAACCGTAGATGCGACCTTTGGAATTCCATCTTGCGAAAGAATATAAAACACACCATTAACTTCAGTCAGTATAACTAGTATTACTAGTGATGCAACTTCAATTAGTAACACTAGTAATACTAGTTATATTAAGTATTCCCAATTGTACAATGTTATCCAACCACTATGATTCAACTACTATATTCCATTCATTACCAATGCATAGGTACTAATCATCCAAGAAATCATGGTTAGAGAACGAATGTGCATACCAAATTAATGATTTTTCATTCAGTAATACTAGTGTTACTAGTTATACAATTTCAATCAATAATACTAGTGTTGCTAGTTATTAAACTTCAATCAGTAATACTAGGGTTACTAGTTATACAACTTCAATCAGTACTACTAAAGTTAAGTTACTAGTTATACAACTTCAATCAGTAATATTAGTGTTACTAGTTATACAACTTCAATAAGTAACACTAGTGTTACTAGTTGTACAATTTTAATCAGTAATACTAGTGTTACTAGTTATACTTTCTCCCTCAGTAATAGCCAGTTGTACTTAGTTTTCCGTTCGCTGCAACTCAAATCAGATGATTCCGAGCTGAAATCCCTCTAATCTTCTGATGATTCGCTACAATTCAACAAGTACAATACATTCATTACCAATACGTCCTAATTTGTCCATTAAGCATGGTTAAAAAATTAAACCATATATGCGACCTTTGGAATTCCATATCTACTCCTTTGAAACAAATTTGCCGTAGTCAAAATGTATGGTAATGTTATTGCTCATTGTTTCTTGCGAAAGAATATAAAACACACCATCAACTTCAGTCAGTATAACTAGTATTACTACTGATGCAACTTCAATTAGTAACACTAGTAATACTAGTTATATTAAGTATTCCCAATTGTACAATGTTATCCTACCACTATGATTCAACTACTATATTCCATTCATTACCAATGCATAGGTACTAATAATCTAGGAAATCATGGTTAGAGAACGAATGTGCATACCAAATTAATGATTTTTCAATCAGTAATACTAGTGTTACTAGTTATACAATTTCAATCAATAATACTAGTGTTACTAGTTATTAAACTTCAATCAGTAATACTAGTGTTACTAGTTGTACAACTTCAATCAGTACTACTAAATTTGAGTTACTAGTTATACAACTTCAATCAGAAATATTAGTGTTACTAGTTATACAACTTCAATAAGTAATACTAGTGTTACTAGTTGTACAATTTCAATCAGTAATACTAGTGTTACTAGTTATACTTTCTCCCTCAGTAATACCCAGTTGTACTTAGTTCTCCGTTCAATGCAACTCAGATCGGATGATTTTGGGCTGAAATCCCTCTAATCTTCTGATGATCGCTACAATTCAACAACTATAGTACATTCATTACCAATACGTCCTAATTTGTCCATTAAGCATGGTTAAAACAATAAACCGTAGATGCGACCTTTGGAATTCCATATCTACTCCTTTGAAACAAATTCGCCGTAGTCAAAATGTATGGTTATGTTATTGCTCATTGTTTCTTGCGAAAGAATATAAAACACACCATCAACTTCAGTTAGTATAACTAGTATTACTAGTGATGCAACTTCAATTAGTAACACTAGTAATACTGTTTATATTAAGTATTCCCAATTGTACAATGTTATCCTACCACTATGATTCAACTACTATATTCCATTCATTACCAATGCATAGGTACTAATAATCCAAGAAATCATGGTTAGAGAACGAATGTGCATACCAAATTAATGATTTTTCAATCAGTAATACTAGTGTTACTAGTTATACAATTTCAATCAATAATACTAGTTTTACTAGTTATTAAACTTCAATCAGTAATACTAGTGTTAGTACAATTTCAATCAGTACTACTAAATTTAAGTTACTAATTATACAACTTCAATCAGTAATATTAGTGTTACTAGTTATACAACTTCAATAAGTAACACTAGTGTTACTAGTTGTACAATTTCAATCAGTAATACTAGTGTTACTAGTTATACTTTCTCCCTCAGTAATACTCAGTTGTACTTAGTTCTCCGTTCAATGCAACTCAGATCGGATGATTTTGGGCTGAAATCCCTCTAATCTTCTGATGATCGCTACAATTCAACAACTACAGTACATTCATTACCAATACGTCCTAATTTGTCTATTAAGCATGGTTAAAACAATAAACTGTAGATGCGACCATTGGAATTCCATATCTACTCCTTTGAAACAAATTCGCCGTAGTCAAAATGTATAGTTATGTTATTGATCATTATTTCTTGCGAAAGAATATAAACCACACAATCAACTTCAGTCAGTATAACTAGTATTACTAGTGATGCAACTTCAATTACTAACATGAGTAATTCTAGTTATATTAAGTATTCCCAATTGTACAATGTTATCCTACCACTATGATTCAACTACTATATTCCATTCATTACCAATGCTTAGGTACTAATAATCCAGGAAATCATGGTTAGAGAACGAATGTGCATACCAAATTAATTATTTTTCAATCAGTAATACTAGTGTTACTAGTTATACAATTTCAATCAATAATACTAGTGTTACTAGTTATTAAACTTCAATCAGTAATACTAGTGTTACTAGTTGTACAACTTCAAACAGTACTACTAAATTTGAGTTACTAGTTATACAACTTCAATCAGTAATATTAGTGTTACTAGTTATACAACTTCAATAAGTAACACTAATGTTACTAGTTGTACAATTTCAATCAGTAATACTAGTGTTACTAGTTATACTTTTTCCCTCAGTAATACCCAGTTGTACTTAGTTCTCCATTCGCTGCAACTCAAATCAGATGATTTCGGGCTGAAATCCCTCTAATCTTCTGATAATTCGCTACAATTCAACAAGTACAATACATTCATTACCAATACGTCCTAATTTGTCCATTAAGCATGGTTAAAACAATAAACCGTAGATGCGACCTTTGGAATTCCATATCTACTCCTTTGAAACAAATTCGCCGTAGTCAAAATGTATGGTTATGTTATTGCTCATTGTTTCTTGCGAAAGAATATAAAACACACCATCAACTTCAGTCAGTATAACTAGTATTACTAGTGATGCAACTTCAATTAGTAACACTAGTAATACTAGTTATATTAAGTATTCCCAATTGTACAATGTTATCCTACCACTATGATTCAACTACTATATTCCATTCATTACCAATGCATAGGTACTAATCATGCAAGAAATCATGGTTAGAGAACGAATGTGCATACCAAATTAATGATTTTTCATTCAGTAATACTAGTGTTACTAGTTATACAATTTCAATCAATAATACTAGTGTTGCTAGTTATTAAACTTCAATCAGTAATACTAGGGTTACTAGTTATACAACTTCAATCAGTACTACTAAAGTTAAGTTACTAGTTATACAACTTCAATCAGTAATATTAGTGTTACTAGTTATACAACTTCAATAAGTAACACTAGTGTTACTAGTTGTACAATTTTAATCAGTAATACTAGTGTTACTAGTTATACTTTCTCCCTCAGTAATAGCCAGTTGTACTTAGTTTTCCGTTCGCTGCAACTCAAATCAGATGATTCCGAGCTGAAATCCCTCTAATCTTCTGATGATTCGCTACAATTCAACAAGTACAATACATTCATTACCAATACGTCCTAATTTGTCCATTAAGCATGGTTAAAAAATTAAACCATATATGCGACCTTTGGAATTCCATATCTACTCCTTTGAAACAAATTTGCCGTAGTCAAAATGTATGGTAATGTTATTGCTCATTGTTTCTTGCGAAAGAATATAAAACACACCATCAACTTCAGTCAGTATAACTAGTATTACTACTGATGCAACTTCAATTAGTAACACTAGTAATACTAGTTATATTAAGTATTCCCAATTGTACAATGTTATCCTACCACTATGATTCAACTACTATATTCCATTCATTACCAATGCATAGGTACTAATAATCTAGGAAATCATGGTTAGAGAACGAATGTGCATACCAAATTAATGATTTTTCAATCAGTAATACTAGTGTTACTAGTTATACAATTTCAATCAATAATACTAGTGTTACTAGTTATTAAACTTCAATCAGTAATACTAGTGTTACTAGTTGTACAACTTCAATCAGTACTACTAAATTTGAGTTACTAGTTATACAACTTCAATCAGAAATATTAGTGTTACTAGTTATACAACTTCAATAAGTAATACTAGTGTTACTAGTTGTACAATTTCAATCAGTAATACTAGTGTTACTAGTTATACTTTCTCCCTCAGTAATACCCAGTTGTACTTAGTTCTCCGTTCAATGCAACTCAGATCGGATGATTTTGGGCTGAAATCCCTCTAATCTTCTGATGATCGCTACAATTCAACAACTATAGTACATTCATTACCAATACGTCCTAATTTGTCCATTAAGCATGGTTAAAACAATAAACCGTAGATGCGACCTTTGGAATTCCATATCTACTCCTTTGAAACAAATTCGCCGTAGTCAAAATGTATGGTTATGTTATTGCTCATTGTTTCTTGCGAAAGAATATAAAACACACCATCAACTTCAGTTAGTATAACTAGTATTACTAGTGATGCAACTTCAATTAGTAACACTAGTAATACTGTTTATATTAAGTATTCCCAATTGTACAATGTTATCCTACCACTATGATTCAACTACTATATTCCATTCATTACCAATGCATAGGTACTAATAATCCAAGAAATCATGGTTAGAGAACGAATGTGCATACCAAATTAATGATTTTTCAATCAGTAATACTAGTGTTACTAGTTATACAATTTCAATCAATAATACTAGTTTTACTAGTTATTAAACTTCAATCAGTAATACTAGTGTTAGTACAACTTCAATCAGTACTACTAAATTTAAGTTACTAATTATACAACTTCAATCAGTAATATTAGTGTTACTAGTTATACAACTTCAATAAGTAACACTAGTGTTACTAGTTGTACAATTTCAATCAGTAATACTAGTGTTACTAGTTATACTTTCTCCCTCAGTAATACTCAGTTGTACTTAGTTCTCCGTTCAATGCAACTCAGATCGGATGATTTTGGGCTGAAATCCCTCTAATCTTCTGATGATCGCTACAATTCAACAACTACAGTACATTCATTACCAATACGTCCTAATTTGTCTATTAAGCATGGTTAAAACAATAAACTGTAGATGCGACCATTGGAATTCCATATCTACTCCTTTGAAACAAATTCGCCGTAGTCAAAATGTATGGTTATGTTATTGATCATTATTTCTTGCGAAAGAATATAAAACACACAATCAACTTCAGTCAGTATAACTAGTATTACTAGTGATGCAACTTCAATTACTAACATGAGTAATTCTAGTTATATTAAGTATTCCCAATTGTACAATGTTATCCTACCACTATGATTCAACTACTGTATTTCATTCATTACCAATGCATAGGTACTAATCATCCTAGAAATCATGGTTAAAGAACGAATGTGCATACCAAATTAATTATTTTTCAATCAGTAATACTAGTGTTACTAGTTATACAATTTCAATCAATAATACTAGTGTTACTAGTTATTAAACTTCAATCAGTAATACTAGTGTTACTAGTTGTACAACTTCAAACAGTACTACTAAATTTGAGTTACTAGTTATACAACTTCAATCAGTAATATTAGTGTTACTAGTTATACAACTTCAATAAGTAACACTAATGTTACTAGTTGTACAATTTCAATCAGTAATACTAGTGTTACTAGTTATACTTTTTCCCTCAGTAATACCCAGTTGTACTTAGTTCTCCATTCGCTGCAACTCAAATCAGATGATTTCGGGCTGAAATCCCTCTAATCTTCTGATAATTCGCTACAATTCAACAAGTACAATACATTCATTACCAATACGTCCTAATTTGTCCATTAAGCATGGTTAAAACAATAAACCGTATATGCGACCTTTGGAATTCCATATCTACTCCTTTGAAACAAATTCGCCGTAGTCAAAATGTATGGTTATGTTATTGCTCATTGTTTCTTGCGAAAGAATATAAAACACACCATCAACTTCAGTCAGTATAACTAGTATTACTAGTGATGCAACTTCAATTAGTAACACTAGTAATACTAGTTATATTAAGTATTCCCAATTGTACAATGTTATCCTACCACTATGATTCAACTACTATATTCCATTCATTACCAATGCATAGGTACTAATCATCCAAGAAATCATGGTTAGAGAACGAATGTGCATACCAAATTAATTATTTTTCAATCAGTAATACTAGTGTTACTAGTTATACAATTTCAATCAATAATACTAGTGTTACTAGTTATTAAACTTCAATCAGTAATACTAGTGTTACTAGTTGTACAACTTCAAACAGTACTACTAAAGTTAAGTTACTAGTTATACAACTTCAATCAGTAATATTAGTGTTACTAGTTATACAACTTCAATAAGTAACACTAATGTTACTAGTTGTACAATTTCAATCAGTAATACTAGTGTTACTAGTTATACTTTTTCCCTCAGTAATACCCAGTTGTACTTAGTTCTCCGTTCGCTGCAACTCAAATCAGATGATTTCGGGCTGAAATCCCTCTAATCTTCTGATAATTCACTACAATTCAACAAGTACAATACATTCATTACCAATACGTCCTAATTTGTCCATTAAGCATGGTTAAAACAATAAACCGTAGATGCGACCTTTGGAATTCCATATTTACTCCTTTGAAACAAATTCGCCGTAGTCAAAATGTATGGTTATGTTATTGCTCATTGTTTCTTGCGAAAGAATATAAAACACACCATCAACTTCAGTCAGTATAACTAGTATTACTAGTGATGCAACTTCAATTAGTAACACTAGTAATACTAGTTATATTAAGTATTCCCAATTGTACAATGTTATCCTACCACTATGATTTAACTACTATATTCCATTCATTACCAATGCATAGGTACTAATCATCCAAGAAATCATGGTTAGAGAACGAATGTGCATACCAAATTAATGATTTTTCATTCAGTAATACTAGTGTTACTAGTTATAAAATTTCAATCAATAATACTAGTGTTGCTAGTTATTAAACTTCAATCAGTAATACTAGTGTTACTAGTTATATAACTTCAATCAGTACTACTAAAGTTAAGTTACTAGTTATACAACTTCAATCAGTAATATTAGTGTTACTAGTTATACAACTTCAATAAGTAACACTAGTGTTACTTGTTGTATAATTTCAATCAGTAATACTAGTGTTACTAGTTATACTTTCTCCCTCAGTAATACCCAGTTGTACTTAGTTCTCCGTTCAATGCAACTCAGATCGGATGATTTTGGGCTGAAATCCCTCTAATCTTCTGATGATCGCTACAATTCAACAACTACAGTACATTCATTACCAATACGTCCTAATTTGTCCATTAAGCATGGTTAAAACAATAAAACGTAGATGCGACCATTGGAATTCCATATCTACTCCTTTGAAACAAATTCGCCGTAGTCAAAATGTATGGTTATGTTATTGATCATTGTTTCTTGCGAAAGAATATAAAACACACAATCAACTTCAGTCAGTATAACTAGTATTACTAGTGATGCAACTTCAATTACTAACATGAGTAATTCTAGTTATATTAAGTATTCCCAATTGTACAATGTTATCCTACCACTATGATTCAACTACTGTATTTCATTCATTACCAATGCATAGGTACTAATCATCCTAGAAATCATGGTTAGAAAACGAATGTGCATACCAAATTAATTATTTTTCAATCAGTAATACTAGTGTTACTAGTTATACAATTTCAATCAATAGTACTAGTGTTACTAGTTATTAAACTTCAATCAGTAATACTAGTGTTACTAGTTGTACAACTTCAAACAGTACTACTAAATTTGAGTTACTAGTTATACAACTTCAATCAGTAATATTAGTGTTACTAGTTATACAACTTCAATAAGTAACACTAATGTTACTAGTTGTACAATTTCAATCAGTAATACTAGTGTTACTAGTTATACTTTTTCCCTCAGTAATACCCAGTTGTACTTAGTTCTCCGTTCGTTGCAACTCAAATCAGATGATTTCGGGCTGAAATCCCTCTAATCTTCTGATAATTCGCTACAATTCAACAAGTACAATACATTCATTACCAATACGTCCTAATTTGTCCATTAAGCATGGTTAAAACAATAAACCGTAGATGCGACCTTTGGAATTCCATATCTACTCCTTTGAAACAAATTCGCCGTAGTCAAAATGTATGGTTATGTTATTGCTCATTGTATCTTGCGAAAGAATATAAAACACACCATCAACTTCAGTCAGTATAACTAGTATTACTAGTGATGCAACTTCAATTAGTAACACTAGTAATACTAGTTATATTAAGTATTCCCAATTGTACAATGTTATCCTACCACTATGATTCAACTACTATATTCCATTCATTACCAATGCATAGGTACTAATAATCCAGGAAATCATGGTTAGAGAACGAATGTGCATACCAAATTAATGATTTTTCAATCAGTAATACTAGTGTTACTAGTTATACAACTTCAATCAGTACTACTAAAGTTAAGTTACTAGTTATACAACTTCAATCAGTAATATTAGTGTTACTAGTTATACAACTTCAATAAGTAACACTAGTGTTACTAGTTGTACATTTTTAATCAGTAATACTAGTGTTACTAGTTATACTTTCTCCCTCAATAATACCCAGTTGTACTTACTTTTCCGTTCGCTGCAACTCAATTCGGCTGATTCCAGGCTGAAATCCCTCTAATCTTCTGATGATTCGCTACAATTCAACAAGTACAATACATTCATTACCAATACGTCCTAATTTGTCCATTAAGCATGGTTAAAACAATAAACCGTAGATGCGACCTTTGGAATTCTATATCTACTCCTTTGAAACAAATTCGCCGTAGTCAAAATGTATGGTAATGTTATTGCTCATTGTTTCTTGCGAAAGAATATAAAACACACCATCAACTTCAGTCAGTATAACTAGTATTACTAGTGATGCAACTTCAATTAGTAACACTAGTAATACTAGTTATATTAAGTATTCCCAATTGTACAATGTTATCCTACCACTATGATTCAACTACTATATTCCATTCATTACCAATGCATAGGTACTAATAATCTAGGAAATCATGGTTAGAGAACGAATGTGCATACCAAATTAATGATTTTTCAATCAGTAATACTAGTGTTACTAGTT
Organism: Cardamine chenopodiifolia; assembly: GCA_963922655.1. Classification (NCBI taxonomy): domain Eukaryota; kingdom Viridiplantae; phylum Streptophyta; class Magnoliopsida; order Brassicales; family Brassicaceae; genus Cardamine; species Cardamine chenopodiifolia. The sequence continues at coordinate 13,871,530 of OZ000490.1, read as the reverse complement.
ATACAATTTCAATCAATAATACTAGTGTTACTAGTTATTAAACTTCAATCAGTAATACTAGTGTTACTAGTTGTACAACTTCAATCAGTACTACTAAATTTGAGTTACTAGTTATACAACTTCAATCAGAAATATTAGTGTTACTAGTTATACAACTTCAATAAGTAATACTAGTGTTACTAGTTGTACAATTTCAATCAGTAATACTAGTGTTACTAGTTATACTTTCTCCCTCAGTAATACCCAGTTGTACTTAGTTCTCCGTTCAATGCAACTCAGATCGGATGATTTTGGGCTGAAATCCCTCTAATCTTCTGATGATCGCTACAATTCAACAACTATAGTACATTCATTACCAATACGTCCTAATTTGTCCATTAAGCATGGTTAAAACAATAAACCGTAGATGCGACCTTTGGAATTCCATATCTACTCCTTTGAAACAAATTCGCCGTAGTCAAAATGTATGGTTATGTTATTGCTCATTGTTTCTTGCGAAAGAATATAAAACACACCATCAACTTCAGTTAGTATAACTAGTATTACTAGTGATGCAACTTCAATTAGTAACACTAGTAATACTGTTTATATTAAGTATTCCCAATTGTACAATGTTATCCTACCACTATGATTCAACTACTATATTCCATTCATTACCAATGCATAGGTACTAATAATCCAAGAAATCATGGTTAGAGAACGAATGTGCATACCAAATTAATGATTTTTCAATCAGTAATACTAGTGTTACTAGTTATACAATTTCAATCAATAATACTAGTTTTACTAGTTATTAAACTTCAATCAGTAATACTAGTGTTAGTACAATTTCAATCAGTACTACTAAATTTAAGTTACTAATTATACAACTTCAATCAGTAATATTAGTGTTACTAGTTATACAACTTCAATAAGTAACACTAGTGTTACTAGTTGTACAATTTCAATCAGTAATACTAGTGTTACTAGTTATACTTTCTCCCTCAGTAATACTCAGTTGTACTTAGTTCTCCGTTCAATGCAACTCAGATCGGATGATTTTGGGCTGAAATCCCTCTAATCTTCTGATGATCGCTACAATTCAACAACTACAGTACATTCATTACCAATACGTCCTAATTTGTCTATTAAGCATGGTTAAAACAATAAACTGTAGATGCGACCATTGGAATTCCATATCTACTCCTTTGAAACAAATTCGCCGTAGTCAAAATGTATGGTTATGTTATTGATCATTATTTCTTGCGAAAGAATATAAAACACACAATCAACTTCAGTCAGTATAACTAGTATTACTAGTGATGCAACTTCAATTACTAACATGAGTAATTCTAGTTATATTAAGTATTCCCAATTGTACAATGTTATCCTACCACTATGATTCAACTACTATATTCCATTCATTACCAATGCATAGGTACTAATAATCCAGGAAATCATGGTTAGAGAACGAATGTGCATACCAAATTAATTATTTTTCAATCAGTAATACTAGTGTTACTAGTTATACAATTTCAATCAATAATACTAGTGTTACTAGTTATTAAACTTCAATCAGTAATACTAGTGTTACTAGTTGTACAACTTCAAACAGTACTACTAAATTTGAGTTACTAGTTATACAACTTCAATCAGTAATATTAGTGTTACTAGTTATACAACTTCAATAAGTAACACTAATGTTACTAGTTGTACAATTTCAATCAGTAATACTAGTGTTACTAGTTATACTTTTTCCCTCAGTAATACCCAGTTGTACTTAGTTCTCCATTCGCTGCAACTCAAATCAGATGATTTCGGGCTGAAATCCCTCTAATCTTCTGATAATTCGCTACAATTCAACAAGTACAATACATTCATTACCAATACGTCCTAATTTGTCCATTAAGCATGGTTAAAACAATAAACCGTAGATGCGACCTTTGGAATTCCATATCTACTCCTTTGAAACAAATTCGCCGTAGTCAAAATGTATGGTTATGTTATTGCTCATTGTTTCTTGCGAAAGAATATAAAACACACCATCAACTTCAGTCAGTATAACTAGTATTACTAGTGATGCAACTTCAATTAGTAACACTAGTAATACTAGTTATATTAAGTATTCCCAATTGTACAATGTTATCCTACCACTATGATTCAACTACTATATTCCATTCATTACCAATGCATAGGTACTAATCATCCAAGAAATCATGGTTAGAGAACGAATGTGCATACCAAATTAATGATTTTTCATTCAGTAATACTAGTGTTACTAGTTATACAATTTCAATCAATAATACTAGTGTTGCTAGTTATTAAACTTCAATCAGTAATACTAGGGTTACTAGTTATACAACTTCAATCAGTACTACTAAAGTTAAGTTACTAGTTATACAACTTCAATCAGTAATATTAGTGTTACTAGTTATACAACTTCAATAAGTAACACTAGTGTTACTAGTTGTACAATTTTAATCAGTAATACTAGTGTTACTAGTTATACTTTCTCCCTCAGTAATAGCCAGTTGTACTTAGTTTTCCGTTCGCTGCAACTCAAATCAGATGATTCCGAGCTGAAATCCCTCTAATCTTCTGATGATTCGCTACAATTCAACAAGTACAATACATTCATTACCAATACGTCCTAATTTGTCCATTAAGCATGGTTAAAAAATTAAACCATATATGCGACCTTTGGAATTCCATATCTACTCCTTTGAAACAAATTTGCCGTAGTCAAAATGTATGGTAATGTTATTGCTCATTGTTTCTTGCGAAAGAATATAAAACACACCATCAACTTCAGTCAGTATAACTAGTATTACTACTGATGCAACTTCAATTAGTAACACTAGTAATACTAGTTATATTAAGTATTCCCAATTGTACAATGTTATCCTACCACTATGATTCAACTACTATATTCCATTCATTACCAATGCATAGGTACTAATAATCTAGGAAATCATGGTTAGAGAACGAATGTGCATACCAAATTAATGATTTTTCAATCAGTAATACTAGTGTTACTAGTTATACAATTTCAATCAATAATACTAGTGTTACTAGTTATTAAACTTCAATCAGTAATACTAGTGTTACTAGTTGTACAACTTCAATCAGTACTACTAAATTTGAGTTACTAGTTATACAACTTCAATCAGAAATATTAGTGTTACTAGTTATACAACTTCAATAAGTAATACTAGTGTTACTACTTGTACAATTTCAATCAGTAATACTAGTGTTACTAGTTATACTTTCTCCCTCAGTAATACCCAGTTGTACTTAGTTCTCCGTTCAATGCAACTCAGATCGGATGATTTTGGGCTGAAATCCCTCTAATCTTCTGATGATCGCTACAATTCAACAACTATAGTACATTCATTACCAATACGTCCTAATTTGTCCATTAAGCATGGTTAAAACAATAAACCGTAGATGCGACCTTTGGAATTCCATATCTACTCCTTTGAAACAAATTCGCCGTAGTCAAAATGTATGGTTATGTTATTGCTCATTGTTTCTTGCGAAAGAATATAAAACACACCATCAACTTCAGTTAGTATAACTAGTATTACTAGTGATGCAACTTCAATTAGTAACACTAGTAATACTGTTTATATTAAGTATTCCCAATTGTACAATGTTATCCTACCACTATGATTCAACTACTATATTCCATTCATTACCAATGCATAGGTACTAATAATCCAAGAAATCATGGTTAGAGAACGAATGTGCATACCAAATTAATGATTTTTCAATCAGTAATACTAGTGTTACTAGTTATACAATTTCAATCAATAATACTAGTTTTACTAGTTATTAAACTTCAATCAGTAATACTAGTGTTAGTACAACTTCAATCAGTACTACTAAATTTAAGTTACTAATTATACAACTTCAATCAGTAATATTAGTGTTACTAGTTATACAACTTCAATAAGTAACACTAGTGTTACTAGTTGTACAATTTCAATCAGTAATACTAGTGTTACTAGTTATACTTTCTCCCTCAGTAATACTCAGTTGTACTTAGTTCTCCGTTCAATGCAACTCAGATCGGATGATTTTGGGCTGAAATCCCTCTAATCTTCTGATGATCGCTACAATTCAACAACTACAGTACATTCATTACCAATACGTCCTAATTTGTCTATTAAGCATGGTTAAAACAATAAACTGTAGATGCGACCATTGGAATTCCATATCTACTCCTTTGAAACAAATTCGCCGTAGTCAAAATGTATGGTTATGTTATTGATCATTATTTCTTGCGAAAGAATATAAAACACACAATCAACTTCAGTCAGTATAACTAGTATTACTAGTGATGCAACTTCAATTACTAACATGAGTAATTCTAGTTATATTAAGTATTCCCAATTGTACAATGTTATCCTACCACTATGATTCAACTACTGTATTTCATTCATTACCAATGCATAGGTACTAATCATCCTAGAAATCATGGTTAAAGAACGAATGTGCATACCAAATTAATTATTTTTCAATCAGTAATACTAGTGTTACTAGTTATACAATTTCAATCAATAATACTAGTGTTACTAGTTATTAAACTTCAATCAGTAATACTAGTGTTACTAGTTGTACAACTTCAAACAGTACTACTAAATTTGAGTTACTAGTTATACAACTTCAATCAGTAATATTAGTGTTACTAGTTATACAACTTCAATAAGTAACACTAATGTTACTAGTTGTACAATTTCAATCAGTAATACTAGTGTCACTAGTTATACTTTTTCCCTCAGTAATACCCAGTTGTACTTAGTTCTCCATTCGCTGCAACTCAAATCAGATGATTTCGGGCTGAAATCCCTCTAATCTTCTGATAATTCGCTACAATTCAACAAGTACAATACATTCATTACCAATACGTCCTAATTTGTCCATTAAGCATGGTTAAAACAATAAACCGTAGATGCGACCTTTGGAATTCCATATCTACTCCTTTGAAACAAATTCGCCGTAGTCAAAATGTATGGTTATGTTATTGCTCATTGTTTCTTGCGAAAGAATATAAAACACACCATCAACTTCAGTCAGTATAACTAGTATTACTAGTGATGCAACTTCAATTAGTAACACTAGTAATACTAGTTATATTAAGTATTCCCAATTGTACAATGTTATCCTACCACTATGATTCAACTACTATATTCCATTCATTACCAATGCATAGGTACTAATCATCCAAGAAATCATGGTTAGAGAACGAATGTGCATACCAAATTAATGATTTTTCATTCAGTAATACTAGTGTTACTAGTTATAAAATTTCAATCAATAATACTAGTGTTGCTAGTTATTAAACTTCAATCAGTAATACTAGTGTTACTAGTTATACAACTTCAATCAGTACTACTAAAGTTAAGTTACTATTTATACAACTTCAATCAGTAATATTAGTGTTACTAGTTATACAACTTCAATAAGTAACACTAATGTTACTAGTTGTACAATTTCAATCAGTAATACTAGTGTTACTAGTTATACTTTTTCCCTCAGTAATACCCAGTTGTACTTAGTTCTCCATTCGCTGCAACTCAAATCAGATGATTTCGGGCTGAAATCCCTCTAATCTTCTGATAATTCGCTACAATTCAACAAGTACAATACATTCATTACCAATACGTCCTAATTTGTCCATTAAGCATGGTTAAAACAATAAACCGTAGATGCGACCTTTGGAATTCCATATCTACTCCTTTGAAACAAATTCGCCGTAGTCAAAATGTATGGTTATGTTATTGCTCATTGTTTCTTGCGAAAGAATATAAAACACACCATCAACTTCAGTCAGTATAACTAGTATTACTAGTGATGCAACTTCAATTAGTAACACTAGTAATACTAGTTATATTAAGTATTCCCAATTGTACAATGTTATCCTACCACTATGATTCAACTACTATATTCCATTCATTACCAATGCATAGGTACTAATCATCCAAGAAATCATGGTTAGAGAACGAATGTGCATACCAAATTAATGATTTTTCATTCAGTAATACTAGTGTTACTAGTTATACAATTTCAATCAATAATACTAGTGTTGCTAGTTATTAAACTTCAATCAGTAATACTAGGGTTACTAGTTATACAACTTCAATCAGTACTACTAAAGTTAAGTTACTAGTTATACAACTTCAATCAGTAATATTAGTGTTACTAGTTATACAACTTCAATAAGTAACACTAGTGTTACTAGTTGTACAATTTTAATCAGTAATACTAGTGTTACTAGTTATACTTTCTCCCTCAGTAATAGCCAGTTGTACTTAGTTTTCCGTTCGCTGCAACTCAAATCAGATGATTCCGAGCTGAAATCCCTCTAATCTTCTGATGATTCGCTACAATTCAACAAGTACAATACATTCATTACCAATACGTCCTAATTTGTCCATTAAGCATGGTTAAAAAATTAAACCATATATGCGACCTTTGGAATTCCATATCTACTCCTTTGAAACAAATTTGCCGTAGTCAAAATGTATGGTAATGTTATTGCTCATTGTTTCTTGCGAAAGAATATAAAACACACCATCAACTTCAGTCAGTATAACTAGTATTACTACTGATGCAACTTCAATTAGTAACACTAGTAATACTAGTTATATTAAGTATTCCCAATTGTACAATGTTATCCTACCACTATGATTCAACTACTATATTCCATTCATTACCAATGCATAGGTACTAATAATCTAGGAAATCATGGTTAGAGAACGAATGTGCATACCAAATTAATGATTTTTCAATCAGTAATACTAGTGTTACTAGTTATACAATTTCAATCAATAATACTAGTGTTACTAGTTATTAAACTTCAATCAGTAATACTAGTGTTACTAGTTGTACAACTTCAATCAGTACTACTAAATTTGAGTTACTAGTTATACAACTTCAATCAGAAATATTAGTGTTACTAGTTATACAACTTCAATAAGTAATACTAGTGTTACTAGTTGTACAATTTCAATCAGTAATACTAGTGTTACTAGTTATACTTTCTCCCTCAGTAATACCCAGTTGTACTTAGTTCTCCGTTCAATGCAACTCAGATCGGATGATTTTGGGCTGAAATCCCTCTAATCTTCTGATGATCGCTACAATTCAACAACTATAGTACATTCATTACCAATACGTCCTAATTTGTCCATTAAGCATGGTTAAAACAATAAACCGTAGATGCGACCTTTGGAATTCCATATCTACTCCTTTGAAACAAATTCGCCGTAGTCAAAATGTATGGTTATGTTATTGCTCATTGTTTCTTGCGAAAGAATATAAAACACACCATCAACTTCAGTTAGTATAACTAGTATTACTAGTGATGCAACTTCAATTAGTAACACTAGTAATACTGTTTATATTAAGTATTCCCAATTGTACAATGTTATCCTACCACTATGATTCAACTACTATATTCCATTCATTACCAATGCATAGGTACTAATAATCCAAGAAATCATGGTTAGAGAACGAATGTGCATACCAAATTAATGATTTTTCAATCAGTAATACTAGTGTTACTAGTTATACAATTTCAATCAATAATACTAGTTTTACTAGTTATTAAACTTCAATCAGTAATACTAGTGTTAGTACAACTTCAATCAGTACTACTAAATTTAAGTTACTAATTATACAACTTCAATCAGTAATATTAGTGTTACTAGTTATACAACTTCAATAAGTAACACTAGTGTTACTAGTTGTACAATTTCAATCAGTAATACTAGTGTTACTAGTTATACTTTCTCCCTCAGTAATACTCAGTTGTACTTAGTTCTCCGTTCAATGCAACTCAGATCGGATGATTTTGGGCTGAAATCCCTCTAATCTTCTGATGATCGCTACAATTCAACAACTACAGTACATTCATTACCAATACGTCCTAATTTGTCTATTAAGCATGGTTAAAACAATAAACTGTAGATGCGACCATTGGAATTCCATATCTACTCCTTTGAAACAAATTCGCCGTAGTCAAAATGTATGGTTATGTTATTGATCATTATTTCTTGCGAAAGAATATAAAACACACAATCAACTTCAGTCAGTATAACTAGTATTACTAGTGATGCAACTTCAATTACTAACATGAGTAATTCTAGTTATATTAAGTATTCCCAATTGTACAATGTTATCCTACCACTATGATTCAACTACTGTATTTCATTCATTACCAATGCATAGGTACTAATCATCCTAGAAATCATGGTTAAAGAACGAATGTGCATACCAAATTAATTATTTTTCAATCAGTAATACTAGTGTTACTAGTTATACAATTTCAATCAATAATACTAGTGTTACTAGTTATTAAACTTCAATCAGTAATACTAGTGTTACTAGTTGTACAACTTCAAACAGTACTACTAAATTTGAGTTACTAGTTATACAACTTCAATCAGTAATATTAGTGTTACTAGTTATACAACTTCAATAAGTAACACTAATGTTACTAGTTGTACAATTTCAATCAGTAATACTAGTGTCACTAGTTATACTTTTTCCCTCAGTAATACCCAGTTGTACTTAGTTCTCCATTCGCTGCAACTCAAATCAGATGATTTCGGGCTGAAATCCCTCTAATCTTCTGATAATTCGCTACAATTCAACAAGTACAATACATTCATTACCAATACGTCCTAATTTGTCCATTAAGCATGGTTAAAACAATAAACCGTAGATGCGACCTTTGGAATTCCATATCTACTCCTTTGAAACAAATTCGCCGTAGTCAAAATGTATGGTTATGTTATTGCTCATTGTTTCTTGCGAAAGAATATAAAACACACCATCAACTTCAGTCAGTATAACTAGTATTACTAGTGATGCAACTTCAATTAGTAACACTAGTAATACTAGTTATATTAAGTATTCCCAATTGTACAATGTTATCCTACCACTATGATTCAACTACTATATTCCATTCATTACCAATGCATATGTACTAATCATCCAAGAAATCATGGTTAGAGAACGAATGTGCATACCAAATTAATTATTTTTCAATCAGTAATACTAGTGTTACTAGTTATACAATTTCAATCAATAATACTAGTGTTACTAGTTATTAAACTTCAATCAGTAATACTAGTGTTACTAGTTGTACAACTTCAAACAGTACTACTAAAGTTAAGTTACTAGTTATACAACTTCAATCAGTAATATTAGTGTTACTAGTTATACAACTTCAATAAGTAACACTAATGTTACTAGTTGTACAATTTCAATCAGTAATACTAGTGTTACTAGTTATACTTTTTCCCTCAGTAATACCCAGTTGTACTTAGTTCTCCGTTCGCTGCAACTCAAATCAGATGATTTCGGGCTGAAATCCCTCTAATCTTCTGATAATTCACTACAATTCAACAAGTACAATACATTCATTACCAATACGTCCTAATTTGTCCATTAAGCATGGTTAAAACAATAAACCGTAGATGCGACCTTTGGAATTCCATATTTACTCCTTTGAAACAAATTCGCCGTAGTCAAAATGTATGGTTATGTTATTGCTCATTGTTTCTTGCGAAAGAATATAAAACACACCATCAACTTCAGTCAGTATAACTAGTATTACTAGTGATGCAACTTCAATTAGTAACACTAGTAATACTAGTTATATTAAGTATTCCCAATTGTACAATGTTATCCTACCACTATGATTTAACTACTATATTCCATTCATTACCAATGCATAGGTACTAATCATCCAAGAAATCATGGTTAGAGAACGAATGTGCATACCAAATTAATGATTTTTCATTCAGTAATACTAGTGTTACTAGTTATAAAATTTCAATCAATAATACTAGTGTTGCTAGTTATTAAACTTCAATCAGTAATACTAGTGTTACTAGTTATATAACTTCAATCAGTACTACTAAAGTTAAGTTACTAGTTATACAACTTCAATCAGTAATATTAGTGTTACTAGTTATACAACTTCAATAAGTAACACTAGTGTTACTTGTTGTACAATTTCAATCAGTAATACTAGTGTTACTAGTTATACTTTCTCCCTCAGTAATACCCAGTTGTACTTAGTTCTCCGTTCAATGCAACTCAGATCGGATGATTTTGGGCTGAAATCCCTCTAATCTTCTGATGATCGCTACAATTCAACAACTACAGTACATTCATTACCAATACGTCCTAATTTGTCCATTAAGCATGGTTAAAACAATAAAACGTAGATGCGACCATTGGAATTCCATATCTACTCCTTTGAAACAAATTCGCCGTAGTCAAAATGTATGGTTATGTTATTGATCATTGTTTCTTGCAAAAGAATATAAAACACACAATCAACTTCAGTCAGTATAACTAGTATTACTAGTGATGCAACTTCAATTACTAACATGAGTAATTCTAGTTATATTAAGTATTCCCAATTGTACAATGTTATCCTACCACTATGATTCAACTACTGTATTTCATTCATTACCAATGCATAGGTACTAATCATCCTAGAAATCATGGTTAGAAAACGAATGTGCATACCAAATTAATTATTTTTCAATCAGTAATACTAGTGTTACTAGTTATACAATTTCAATCAATAGTACTAGTGTTACTAGTTATTAAACTTCAATCAGTAATACTAGTGTTACTAGTTGTACAACTTCAAACAGTACTACTAAATTTGAGTTACTAGTTATACAACTTCAATCAGTAATATTAGTGTTACTAGTTATACAACTTCAATAAGTAACACTAATGTTACTAGTTGTACAATTTCAATCAGTAATACTAGTGTTACTAGTTATACTTTTTCCCTCAGTAATACCCAGTTGTACTTAGTTCTCCGTTCGTTGCAACTCAAATCAGATGATTTCGGGCTGAAATCCCTCTAATCTTCTGATAATTCGCTACAATTCAACAAGTACAATACATTCATTACCAATACGTCCTAATTTGTCCATTAAGCATGGTTAAAACAATAAACCGTAGATGCGACCTTTGGAATTCCATATCTACTCCTTTGAAACAAATTCGCCGTAGTCAAAATGTATGGTTATGTTATTGCTCATTGTATCTTGCGAAAGAATATAAAACACACCATCAACTTCAGTCAGTATAACTAGTATTACTAGTGATGCAACTTCAATTAGTAACACTAGTAATACTAGTTATATTAAGTATTCCCAATTGTACAATGTTATCCTACCACTATGATTCAACTACTATATTCCATTCATTACCAATGCATAGGTACTAATAATCCAGGAAATCATGGTTAGAGAACGAATGTGCATACCAAATTAATGATTTTTCAATCAGTAATACTAGTGTTACTAGTTATACAACTTCAATCAGTACTACTAAAGTTAAGTTACTTGTTATACAACTTCAATCAGTAATATTAGTGTTACTAGTTATACAACTTCAATAAGTAACACTAGTGTTACTAGTTGTACATTTTTAATCAGTAATACTAGTGTTACTAGTTATACTTTCTCCCTCAATAATACCCAGTTGTACTTACTTTTCCGTTCGCTGCAACTCAATTCGGCTGATTCCAGGCTGAAATCCCTCTAATCTTCTGATGATTCGCTACAATTCAACAAGTACAATACATTCATTACCAATACGTCCTAATTTGTCCATTAAGCATGGTTAAAACAATAAACCGTAGATGCGACCTTTGGAATTCTATATCTACTCCTTTGAAACAAATTCGCCGTAGTCAAAATGTATGGTAATGTTATTGCTCATTGTTTCTTGCGAAAGAATATAAAACACACCATCAACTTCAGTCAGTATAACTAGTATTACTAGTGATGCAACTTCAATTAGTAACACTAGTAATACTAGTTATATTAAGTATTCCCAATTGTACAATGTTATCCTACCACTATGATTCAACTACTATATTCCATTCATTACCAATGCATAGGTACTAATCATCCAAGAAATCATGGTTAGAGAACGAATGTGCATACCAAATTAATTATTTTTCAATCAGTAATACTAGTGTTACTAGTTATACAATTTCAATCAATAATACTAGTGTTACTAGTTATTAAACTTCAATCAGTAATACTAGTGTTACTAGTTGTACAACTTCAAACAGTACTACTAAATTTGAGTTACTAGTTATACAACTTCAATCAGTAATATTAGTGTTACTAGTTATACAACTTCAATAAGTAACACTAATGTTACTAGTTGTACAATTTCAATCAGTAATACTAGTGTTACTAGTTATACTTTTTCCCTCAGTAATACCCAGTTGTACTTAGTTCTCCATTCGCTGCAACTCAAATCAGATGATTTCGGGCTGAAATCCCTCTAATCTTCTGATAATTCGCTACAATTCAACAAGTACAATACATTCATTACCAATACGTCCTAATTTGTCCATTAAGCATGGTTAAAACAATAAACCGTAGATGCGACCTTTGGAATTCCATATCTACTCCTTTGAAACAAATTCGCCGTAGTCAAAATGTATGGTTATGTTATTGCTCATTGTTTCTTGCGAAAGAATATAAAACACACCATCAACTTCAGTCAGTATAACTAGTATTACTAGTGATGCAACTTCAATTAGTAACACTAGTAATACTAGTTATATTAAGTATTCCCAATTGTACAATGTTATCCTACCACTATGATTCAACTACTATATTCCATTCATTACCAATGCATAGGTACTAATCATCCAAGAAATCATGGTTAGAGAACGAATGTGCATACCAAATTAATGATTTTTCATTCAGTAATACTAGTGTTACTAGTTATACAATTTCAATCAATAATACTAGTGTTGCTAGTTATTAAACTTCAATCAGTAATACTAGGGTTACTAGTTATACAACTTCAATCAGTACTACTAAAGTTAAGTTACTAGTTATACAACTTCAATCAGTAATATTAGTGTTACTAGTTATACAACTTCAATAAGTAACACTAGTGTTACTAGTTGTACAATTTTAATCAGTAATACTAGTGTTACTAGTTATACTTTCTCCCTCAGTAATAGCCAGTTGTACTTAGTTTTCCGTTCGCTGCAACTCAAATCAGATGATTCCGAGCTGAAATCCCTCTAATCTTCTGATGATTCGCTACAATTCAACAAGTACAATACATTCATTACCAATACGTCCTAATTTGTCCATTAAGCATGGTTAAAAAATTAAACCATATATGCGACCTTTGGAATTCCATATCTACTCCTTTGAAACAAATTTGCCGTAGTCAAAATGTATGGTAATGTTATTGCTCATTGTTTCTTGCGAAAGAATATAAAACACACCATCAACTTCAGTCAGTATAACTAGTATTACTACTGATGCAACTTCAATTAGTAACACTAGTAATACTAGTTATATTAAGTATTCCCAATTGTACAATGTTATCCTACCACTATGATTCAACTACTATATTCCATTCATTACCAATGCATAGGTACTAATAATCTAGGAAATCATGGTTAGAGAACGAATGTGCATACCAAATTAATGATTTTTCAATCAGTAATACTAGTGTTACTAGTTATACAATTTCAATCAATAATACTAGTGTTACTAGTTATTAAACTTCAATCAGTAATACTAGTGTTACTAGTTGTACAACTTCAATCAGTACTACTAAATTTGAGTTACTAGTTATACAACTTCAATCAGAAATATTAGTGTTACTAGTTATACAACTTCAATAAGTAATACTAGTGTTACTAGTTGTACAATTTCAATCAGTAATACTAGTGTTACTAGTTATACTTTCTCCCTCAGTAATACCCAGTTGTACTTAGTTCTCCGTTCAATGCAACTCAGATCGGATGATTTTGGGCTGAAATCCCTCTAATCTTCTGATGATCGCTACAATTCAACAACTATAGTACATTCATTACCAATACGTCCTAATTTGTCCATTAAGCATGGTTAAAACAATAAACCGTAGATGCGACCTTTGGAATTCCATATCTACTCCTTTGAAACAAATTCGCCGTAGTCAAAATGTATGGTTATGTTATTGCTCATTGTTTCTTGCGAAAGAATATAAAACACACCATCAACTTCAGTTAGTATAACTAGTATTACTAGTGATGCAACTTCAATTAGTAACACTAGTAATACTGTTTATATTAAGTATTCCCAATTGTACAATGTTATCCTACCACTATGATTCAACTACTATATTCCATTCATTACCAATGCATAGGTACTAATAATCCAAGAAATCATGGTTAGAGAACGAATGTGCATACCAAATTAATGATTTTTCAATCAGTAATACTAGTGTTACTAGTTATACAATTTCAATCAATAATACTAGTTTTACTAGTTATTAAACTTCAATCAGTAATACTAGTGTTAGTACAACTTCAATCAGTACTACTAAATTTAAGTTACTAATTATACAACTTCAATCAGTAATATTAGTGTTACTAGTTATACAACTTCAATAAGTAACACTAGTGTTACTAGTTGTACAATTTCAATCAGTAATACTAGTGTTACTAGTTATACTTTCTCCCTCAGTAATACTCAGTTGTACTTAGTTCTCCGTTCAATGCAACTCAGATCGGATGATTTTGGGCTGAAATCCCTCTAATCTTCTGATGATCGCTACAATTCAACAACTACAGTACATTCATTACCAATACGTCCTAATTTGTCTATTAAGCATGGTTAAAACAATAAACTGTAGATGCGACCATTGGAATTCCATATCTACTCCTTTGAAACAAATTCGCCGTAGTCAAAATGTATGGTTATGTTATTGATCATTATTTCTTGCGAAAGAATATAAAACACACAATCAACTTCAGTCAGTATAACTAGTATTACTAGTGATGCAACTTCAATTACTAACATGAGTAATTCTAGTTATATTAAGTATTCCCAATTGTACAATGTTATCCTACCACTATGATTCAACTACTGTATTTCATTCATTACCAATGCATAGGTACTAATCATCCTAGAAATCATGGTTAAAGAACGAATGTGCATACCAAATTAATTATTTTTCAATCAGTAATACTAGTGTTACTAGTTATACAATTTCAATCAATAATACTAGTGTTACTAGTTATTAAACTTCAATCAGTAATACTAGTGTTACTAGTTGTACAACTTCAAACAGTACTACTAAATTTGAGTTACTAGTTATACAACTTCAATCAGTAATATTAGTGTTACTAGTTATACAACTTCAATAAGTAACACTAATGTTACTAGTTGTACAATTTCAATCAGTAATACTAGTGTTACTAGTTATACTTTTTCCCTCAGTAATACCCAGTTGTACTTAGTTCTCCATTCGCTGCAACTCAAATCAGATGATTTCGGGCTGAAATCCCTCTAATCTTCTGATAATTCGCTACAATTCAACAAGTACAATACATTCATTACCAATACGTCCTAATTTGTCCATTAAGCATGGTTAAAACAATAAACCGTAGATGCGACCTTTGGAATTCCATATCTACTCCTTTGAAACAAATTCGCCGTAGTCAAAATGTATGGTTATGTTATTGCTCATTGTTTCTTGCGAAAGAATATAAAACACACCATCAACTTCAGTCAGTATAACTAGTATTACTAGTGATGCAACTTCAATTAGTAACACTAGTAATACTAGTTATATTAAGTATTCCCAATTGTACAATGTTATCCTACCACTATGATTCAACTACTATATTCCATTCATTACCAATGCATAGGTACTAATCATCCAAGAAATCATGGTTAGAGAACGAATGTGCATACCAAATTAATTATTTTTCAATCAGTAATACTAGTGTTACTAGTTATACAGTTTCAATCAATAATACTAGTGTTACTAGTTATTAAACTTCAATCAGTAATACTAGTGTTACTAGTTGTACAACTTCAAACAGTACTACTAAAGTTAAGTTACTAGTTATACAACTTCAATCAGTAATATTAGTGTTACTAGTTATACAACTTCAATAAGTAACACTAATGTTACTAGTTGTACAATTTCAATCAGTAATACTAGTGTTACTAGTTATACTTTTTCCCTCAGTAATACCCAGTTGTACTTAGTTCTCCGTTCGCTGCAACTCAAATCAGATGATTTCGGGCTGAAATCCCTCTAATCTTCTGATAATTCACTACAATTCAACAAGTACAATACATTCATTACCAATACGTCCTAATTTGTCCATTAAGCATGGTTAAAACAATAAACCGTAGATGCGACCTTTGGAATTCCATATTTACTCCTTTGAAACAAATTCGCCGTAGTCAAAATGTATGGTTATGTTATTGCTCATTGTTTCTTGCGAAAGAATATAAAACACACCATCAACTTCAGTCAGTATAACTAGTATTACTAGTGATGCAACTTCAATTAGTAACACTAGTAATACTAGTTATATTAAGTATTCCCAATTGTACAATGTTATCCTACCACTATGATTTAACTACTATATTCCATTCATTACCAATGCATAGGTACTAATCATCCAAGAAATCATGGTTAGAGAACGAATGTGCATACCAAATTAATGATTTTTCATTCAGTAATACTAGTGTTACTAGTTATAAAATTTCAATCAATAATACTAGTGTTGCTAGTTATTAAACTTCAATCAGTAATACTAGTGTTACTAGTTATATAACTTCAATCAGTACTACTAAAGTTAAGTTACTAGTTATACAACTTCAATCAGTAATATTAGTGTTACTAGTTATACAACTTCAATAAGTAACACTAGTGTTACTTGTTGTACAATTTCAATCAGTAATACTAGTGTTACTAGTTATACTTTCTCCCTCAGTAATACCCAGTTGTACTTAGTTCTCCGTTCAATGCAACTCAGATCGGATGATTTTGGGCTGAAATCCCTCTAATCTTCTGATGATCGCTACAATTCAACAACTACAGTACATTCATTACCAATACGTCCTAATTTGTCCATTAAGCATGGTTAAAACAATAAAACGTAGATGCGACCATTGGAATTCCATATCTACTCCTTTGAAACAAATTCGCCGTAGTCAAAATGTATGGTTATGTTATTGATCATTGTTTCTTGCGAAAGAATATAAAACACACAATCAACTTCAGTCAGTATAACTAGTATTACTAGTGATGCAACTTCAATTACTAACATGAGTAATTCTAGTTATATTAAGTATTCCCAATTGTACAATGTTATCCTACCACTATGATTCAACTACTGTATTTCATTCATTACCAATGCATAGGTACTAATCATCCTAGAAATCATGGTTAGAAAACGAATGTGCATACCAAATTAATTATTTTTCAATCAGTAATACTAGTGTTACTAGTTATACAATTTCAATCAATAGTACTAGTGTTACTAGTTATTAAACTTCAATCAGTAATACTAGTGTTACTAGTTGTACAACTTCAAACAGTACTACTAAATTTGAGTTACTAGTTATACAACTTCAATCAGTAATATTAGTGTTACTAGTTATACAACTTCAATAAGTAACACTAATGTTACTAGTTGTACAATTTCAATCAGTAATACTAGTGTTACTAGTTATACTTTTTCCCTCAGTAATACCCAGTTGTACTTAGTTCTCCGTTCGTTGCAACTCAAATCAGATGATTTCGGGCTGAAATCCCTCTAATCTTCTGATAATTCGCTACAATTCAACAAGTACAATACATTCATTACCAATACGTCCTAATTTGTCCATTAAGCATGGTTAAAACAATAAACCGTAGATGCGACCTTTGGAATTCCATATCTACTCCTTTGAAACAAATTCGCCGTAGTCAAAATGTATGGTTATGTTATTGCTCATTGTATCTTGCGAAAGAATATAAAACACACCATCAACTTCAGTCAGTATAACTAGTATTACTAGTGATGCAACTTCAATTAGTAACACTAGTAATACTAGTTATATTAAGTATTCCCAATTGTACAATGTTATCCTACCACTATGATTCAACTACTATATTCCATTCATTACCAATGCATAGGTACTAATAATCCAGGAAATCATGGTTAGAGAACGAATGTGCATACCAAATTAATGATTTTTCAATCAGTAATACTAGTGTTACTAGTTATACAACTTCAATCAGTACTACTAAAGTTAAGTTACTAGTTATACAACTTCAATCAGTAATATTAGTGTTACTAGTTATACAACTTCAATAAGTAACACTAGTGTTACTAGTTGTACATTTTTAATCAGTAATACTAGTGTTACTAGTTATACTTTCTCCCTCAATAATACCCAGTTGTACTTACTTTTCCGTTCGCTGCAACTCAATTCGGCTGATTCCAGGCTGAAATCCCTCTAATCTTCTGATGATTCGCTACAATTCAACAAGTACAATACATTCATTACCAATACGTCCTAATTTGTCCATTAAGCATAGTTAAAACAATAAACCGTAGATGCGACCTTTGGAATTCTATATCTACTCCTTTGAAACAAATTCGCCGTAGTCAAAATGTATGGTAATGTTATTGCTCATTGTTTCTTGCGAAAGAATATAAAACACACCATCAACTTCAGTCAGTATAACTAGTATTACTAGTGATGCAACTTCAATTAGTAACACTAGTAATACTAGTTATATTAAGTATTCCCAATTGTACAATGTTATCCTACCACTATGATTCAACTACTATATTCCATTCATTACCAATGCATAGGTACTAATAATCCAGGAAATCATGGTTAGAGAACGAATGTGCATACCAAATTAATGATTTTTCAATCAGTAATACTAGTGTTACTAGTTATACAATTTCAATCAATAATACTAGTGTTACTAGTTATTAAACTTCAATCAGTAATACTAGTGTTACTAGTTGTACAACTTCAATCAGTACTACTAAATTTGAGTTACTAGTTATACAACTTCAATCAGAAATATTAGTGTTACTAGTTATACAACTTCAATAAGTAATACTAGTGTTACTAGTTGTACAATTTCAATCAGTAATACTAGTGTTACTAGTTATACTTTCTCCCTCAGTAATACCCAGTTGTACTTAGTTCTCCGTTCAATGCAACTCAGATCGGATGATTTTGGGCTGAAATCCCTCTAATCTTCTGATGATCGCTACAATTCAACAACTATAGTACATTCATTACCAATACGTCCTAATTTGTCCATTAAGCATGGTTAAAACAATAAACCTTAGATGCGACCTTTGGAATTCCATATCTACTCCTTTGAAACAAATTCGCCGTAGTCAAAATGTATGGTTATGTTATTGCTCATTGTTTCTTGCGAAAGAATATAAAACACACCATCAACTTCAGTTAGTATAACTAGTATTACTAGTGATGCAACTTCAATTAGTAACACTAGTAATACTAGTTATATTAAGTATTCCCAATTGTACAATGTTATCCTACCACTATGATTCAACTACTATATTCCATTCATTACCAATGCATAGGTACTAATAATCCAAGAAATCATGGTTAGAGAACGAATGTGCATACCAAATTAATGATTTTTCAATCAGTAATACTAGTGTTACTAGTTATACAATTTCAATCAATAATACTAGTTTTACTAGTTATTAAACTTCAATCAGTAATACTAGTGTTAGTACAACTTCAATCAGTACTACTAAATTTGAGTTACTAATTATACAACTTCAGTCAGTAATATTAGTGTTACTAGTTATACAACTTCAATAAGTAACACTAGTGTTACTAGTTGTACAATTTCAATCAGTAATACTAGTGTTACTAGTTATACTTTCTCCCTCAGTAATACTCAGTTGTACTTAGTTCTCCGTTCAATGCAACTCAGATCGGATGATTTTGGGCTGAAATCCCTCTAATCTTCTGATGATCGCTACAATTCAACAACTACAGTACATTCATTACCAATACGTCCTAATTTGTCTATTAAGCATGGTTAAAACAATAAACTGTAGATGCGACCATTGGAATTCCATATCTACTCCTTTGAAACAAATTCGCCGTAGTCAAAATGTATGGTTATGTTATTGATCATTGTTTCTTGCGAAAGAATATAAAACACACAATCAACTTCAGTCAGTATAACTAGTATTACTAGTGATGCAACTTCAATTACTAACATGAGTAATTCTAGTTATATTAAGTATTCCCAATTGTACAATGTTATCCTACCACTATGATTCAACTACTGTATTTCATTCATTACCAATGCATAGGTACTAATCATCCTAGAAATCATGGTTAGAGAACGAATGTGCATACCAAATTAATTATTTTTCAATCAGTAATACTAGTGTTACTAGTTATATAATTTCTATCAATAATACTAGTGTTACTAGTTATTAAACTTCAATCAGTAATACTAGTGTTACTAGTTGTACAACTTCAAACAGTACTACTAAATTTGAGTTACTAGTTATACAACTTCAATCAGTAATATTAGTGTTACTAGTTATACAACTTCAATAAGTAACACTAATGTTACTAGTTGTACAATTTCAATCAGTAATACTAGTGTTACTAGTTATACTTTTTCCCTCAGTAATACCCAGTTGTACTTAGTTCTCCGTTCGTTGCAAATCAAATCAGATGATTTCGGGCTGAAATCCCTCTAATCTTCTGATAATTCGCTACAATTCAACAAGTACAATACATTCATTACCAATACGTCCTAATTTGTCCATTAAGCATGGTTAAAACAATAAACCGTAGATGCGACCTTTGGAATTCCATATCTACTCCTTTGAAACAAATTCGCCGTAGTCAAAATGTATGGTTATGTTATTGCTCATTGTTTCTTGCGAAAGAATATAAAACACACCATCAACTTCAGTCAGTATAACTAGTATTACTAGTGATGCAACTTCAATTAGTAACACTAGTAATACTAGTTATATTAAGTATTCCCAATTGTACAATGTTATCCTACCACTATGATTCAACTACTATATTCCATTCATTACCAATGCATAGGTACTAATCATCCAAGAAATCATGGTTAGAGAACGAATGTGCATACCAAATTAATGATTTTTCATTCAGTAATACTAGTGTTACTAGTTATAAAATTTCAATCAATAATACTAGTGTTGCTAGTTATTAAACTTCAATCAGTAATACTAGTGTTACTAGTTATACAACTTCAATCAGTACTACTAAAGTTAAGTTACTATTTATACAACTTCAATCAGTAATATTAGTGTTACTAGTTATACAACTTCAATAAGTAACACTAGTGTTACTTGTTGTACAATTTCAATCAGTAATACTAGTGTTACTAGTTATACTTTCTCCCTCAGTAATACCCAGTTGTACTTAGTTCTCCGTTCAATGCAACTCAGATCGGATGATTTTGGGCTGAAATCCCTCTAATCTTCTGATGATCGCTACAATTCAACAACTACAGTACATTCATTACCAATACGTCCTAATTTGTCCATTAAGCATGGTTAAAACAATAAAACGTAGATGCGACCATTGGAATTCCATATCTACTCCTTTGAAACAAATTCGCCGTAGTCAAAATGTATGGTTATGTTATTGATCATTGTTTCTTGCGAAAGAATATAAAACACACCATCAACTTCAGTCAGTATAACTAGTATTACTAGTGATGCAACTTCAATTACTAACATGAGTAATTCTAGTTATATTAAGTATTCCCAATTGTACAATGTTATCCTACCACTATGATTCAACTACTGTATTTCATTCATTACCAATGCATAGGTACTAATCATCCTAGAAATCATGGTTAGAGAACGAATGTGCATACCAAATTAATTATTTTTCAATCAGTAATACTAGTGTTACTAATTATACAATTTCAATCAATAGTACTAGTGTTACTAGTTATTAAACTTCAATCAGTAATACTAGTGTTACTAGTTGTACAACTTCAAACAGTACTACTAAATTTGAGTTACTAGTTATACAACTTCAATCAGTAATATTAGTGTTACTAGTTATACAACTTCAATAAGTAACACTAATGTTACTAGTTGTACAATTTCAATCAGTAATACTAGTGTTACTAGTTATACTTTTTCCCTCAGTAATACCCAGTTGTACTTAGTTCTCCGTTCGTTGCAACTCAAATCAGATGATTTCGGGCTGAAATCCCTCTAATCTTCTGATAATTCGCTACAATTCAACAAGTACAATACATTCATTACCAATACGTCCTAATTTGTCCATTAAGCATGGTTAAAACAATAAACCGTAGATGCGACCTTTGGAATTCCATATCTACTCCTTTGAAACAAATTCGCCGTAGTCAAAATGTATGGTTATGTTATTGCTCATTGTTTCTTGCAAAAGAATATAAAACACACCATCAACTTCAGTCAGTATAACTAGTATTACTAGTGATGCAACTTCAATTAGTAACACTAGTAATACTAGTTATATTAAGTATTCCCAATTGTACAATGTTATCCTACCACTATGATTCAACTACTATATTTCATTCATTACCAATGCATAGGTACTAATAATCCAGGAAATCATGGTTAGAGAACGAATGTGCATACCAAATTAATGATTTTTCAATCAGTAATACTAGTGTTACTAGTTATACAACTTCAATCAGTACTACTAAAGTTAAGTTACTAGTTATACAACTTCAATCAGTAATATTTGTGTTACTAGTTATACAACTTCAATAAGTAACACTAGTGTTACTAGTTGTACATTTTTAATCAGTAATACTAGTGTTACTAGTTATACTTTCTCCCTCAATAATACCCAGTTGTACTTACTTTTCCGTTCGCTGCAACTCAATTCGGCTGATTCCAGGCTGAAATCCCTCTAATCTTCTGATGATTCGCTACAATTCAACAAGTACAATACATTCATTACCAATACGTCCTAATTTGTCCATTAAGCATGGTTAAAACAATAAACCGTAGATGCGACCTTTGGAATTCTATATCTACTCCCTTGAAACAAATTCGCCGTAGTCAAAATGTATGGTTATGTTATTGCTCATTGTTTCTTGCGAAAGAATATAAAACACACCATCAACTTCAGTCAGTATAACTAGTATTACTAGTGATGCAACTTCAATTAGTAACACTAGTAATACTAGTTATATTAAGTATTCCCAATTGTACAATGTTATCCTACCACTATGATTCAACTACTATATTCCATTCATTACCAATGCATAGGTACTAATAATCCAGGAAATCATGGTTAGAGAACGAATGTGCATACCAAATTAATGATTTTTCAATCAGTAATACTAGTGTTACTAGTTATACAATTTCAATCAATAATACTAGTGTTACTAGTTATTAAACTTCAATCAGTAATACTAGTGTTAGTACAACTTCAATCAGTACTACTAAATTTGAGTTACTAGTTATACAACTTCAATCAGTAATATTAGTGTTACTAGTTATACAACTTCAATAAGTAACACTAGTATTACTAGTTGTACAATTTCAATCAGTAATACTAGTGTTACTAGTTATACTTTCTCCCTCAGTAATACCCAGTTGTACTTAGTTCTCCATTCAATGCAACTCAGATCGGATGATTTTGGGCTGAAATCCCTCTAATCTTCTGATGATCGCTACAATTCAACAACTACAGTACATTCATTACCAATACGTCCTAATTTGTCCATTAAGCATGGTTAAAACAATAAACCGTAGATGCGACCATTGGAATTCCATATCTACTCCTTTGAAACAAATTCGCCGTAGTCAAAATGTATGGTTATGTTATTGATCATTGTTTCTTACGAAAGAATATAAAACACACAATCAACTTCAGTCAGTATAACTAGTATTACTAGTGATGCAACTTCAATTACTAACATGAGTAATTCTAGTTATATTATGTATTCCCAATTGTACAATGTTATCCTACCACTATGATTCAACTACTGTATTTCATTCATTACCAATGCATAGGTACTAATCATCCTAGAAATCATGGTTAGAGAACGAATGTGCATACCAAATTAATTATTTTTCAATCAGTAATACTAGTGTTACTAGTTATACAATTTCAATCCATAGTACTAGTGTTACTAGTTATTAAACTTCAATCAGTAATACTAGTGTTACTAGTTGTACAACTTCAAACAGTACTACTAAATTTGAGTTACTAGTTATACAACTTCAATCAGTAATATTAGTGTTACTAGTTATACAACTTCAATAAGTAACACTAATGTTACTAGTTGTACAATTTCAATCAGTAATACTAGTGTTACTAGTTATACTTTTTCCCTCAGTAATACCCAGTTGTACTTAGTTCTCCGTTCGTTGCAACTCAAATCAGATGATTTCGGGCTGAAATCCCTCTAATCTTCTGATAATTCGCTACAATTCAACAAGTACAATACATTCATTACCAATACGTCCTAATTTGTCCATTAAGCATGGTTAAAACAATAAACCGTAGATGCGACCTTTGGAATTCCATATCTACTCCTTTGAAACAAATTCGCCGTAGTCAAAATGTATGGTTATGTTATTGCTCATTGTTTCTTGCAAAAGAATATAAAACACACCATCAACTTCAGTCAGTATAACTAGTATTACTAGTGATGCAACTTCAATTAGTAACACTAGTAATACTAGTTATATTAAGTATTCCCAATTGTACAATGTTATCCTACCACTATGATTCAACTACTATATTTCATTCATTACCAATGCATAGGTACTAATAATCCAGGAAATCATGGTTAGAGAACAAATGTGCATACCAAATTAATGATTTTTCAATCAGTAATACTAGTGTTACTAGTTATACAACTTCAATCAGTACTACTAAAGTTAAGTTACTAGTTATACAACTTCAATCAGTAATATTTGTGTTACTAGTTATACAACTTCAATAAGTAACACTAGTGTTACTAGTTGTACATTTTTAATCAGTAATACTAGTGTTACTAGTTATACTTTCTCCCTCAATAATACCCAGTTGTACTTACTTTTCCGTTCGCTGCAACTCAATTCGGCTGATTCCAGGCTGAAATCCCTCTAATCTTCTGATGATTCGCTACAATTCAACAAGTACAATACATTCATTACCAATACGTCCTAATTTGTCCATTAAGCATGGTTAAAACAATAAACCGTAGATGCGACCTTTGGAATTCTATATCTACTCCCTTGAAACAAATTCGCCGTAGTCAAAATGTATGGTTATGTTATTGCTCATTGTTTCTTGCGAAAGAATATAAAACACACCATCAACTTCAGTCAGTATAACTAGTATTACTAGTGATGCAACTTCAATTAGTAACACTAGTAATACTAGTTATATTAAGTATTCCCAATTGTACAATGTTATCCTACCACTATGATTCAACTACTATATTCCATTCATTACCAATGCATAGGTACTAATAATCCAGGAAATCATGGTTAGAGAACGAATGTGCATACCAAATTAATGATTTTTCAATCAGTAATACTAGTGTTACTAGTTATACAATTTCAATCAATAATACTAGTGTTACTAGTTATTAAACTTCAATCAGTAATACTAGTGTTAGTACAACTTCAATCAGTACTACTAAATTTGAGTTACTAGTTATACAACTTCAATCAGTAATATTAGTGTTACTAGTTATACAACTTCAATAAGTAACACTAGTATTACTAGTTGTACAATTTCAATCAGTAATACTAGTGTTACTAGTTATACTTTCTCCCTCAGTAATACCCAGTTGTACTTAGTTCTCCATTCAATGCAACTCAGATCGGATGATTTTGGGCTGAAATCCCTCTAATCTTCTGATGATCGCTACAATTCAACAACTACAGTACATTCATTACCAATACGTCCTAATTTGTCCATTAAGCATGGTTAAAACAATAAACCGTAGATGCGACCATTGGAATACCATATCTACTCCTTTGAAACAAATTCGCCGTAGTCAAAATGTATGGTTATGTTATTGATCATTGTTTCTTACGAAAGAATATAAAACACACAATCAACTTCAGTCAGTATAACTAGTATTACTAGTGATGCAACTTCAATTACTAACATGAGTAATTCTAGTTATATTATGTATTCCCAATTGTACAATGTTATCCTACCACTATGATTCAACTACTGTATTTCATTCATTACCAATGCATAGGTACTAATCATCCTAGAAATCATGGTTAGAGAACGAATGTGCATACCAAATTAATTATTTTTCAATCAGTAATACTAGTGTTACTAGTTATACAATTTCAATCCATAGTACTAGTGTTACTAGTTATTAAACTTCAATCAGTAATACTAGTGTTACTAGTTGTACAACTTCAAACAGTACTACTAAATTTGAGTTACTAGTTATACAACTTCAATCAGTAATATTAGTGTTACTAGTTATACAACTTCAATAAGAAATACTAGTGTTACTAGTTGTACAATTTCAATCAGTAATACTAGTGTTACTAGTTATACTTTCACCCTCAGAAATACCAAGTTGTACTTAGTTCTCCATTCGCTGTAACTCAAATCGGATGATTCTGGGCTGAAATCCCTCTAATCTTCTAATGATTCGCTACAATTCAACAAATACAATACATTCATTACCAGTACGTCCTAATTTATTGATTAAGCATGATTAAAAAAAGAAACCGTAGATGCGACCTTTGGAATTCCATATATACTCCTTTGAAACAAATTCCCCGTAGTCAAAATGTATGGTTATGTTATTGATCATTGTTTCTTACGAAAGAATATAAAACACACAATCAACTTCAGTCAGTATAACTAGTATTACTAGTGATGCAACTTCAATTACTAACATGAGTAATTCTAGTTATATTATGTATTCCCAATTGTACAATGTTATCCTACCACTATGATTCAACTACTGTATTTCATTCATTACCAATGCATAGGTACTAATCATCCTAGAAATCATGGTTAGAGAACGAATGTGCATACCAAATTAATTATTTTTCAATCAGTAATACTAGTGTTACTAGTTATACAATTTCAATCCATAGTACTAGTGTTACTAGTTATTAAACTTCAATCAGTAATACTAGTGTTACTAGTTGTACAACTTCAAACAGTACTACTAAATTTGAGTTACTAGTTATACAACTTCAATCAGTAATATTAGTGTTACTAGTTATACAACTTCAATAAGAAATACTAGTGTTACTAGTTGTACAATTTCAATCAGTAATACTAGTGTTACTAGTTATACTTTCACCCTCAGAAATACCAAGTTGTACTTAGTTCTCCATTCGCTGTAACTCAAATCGGATGATTCTGGGCTGAAATCCCTCTAATCTTCTAATGATTCGCTACAATTCAACAAATACAATACATTCATTACCAGTACGTCCTAATTTATTGATTAAGCATGATTAAAAAAAGAAACCGTAGATGCGACCTTTGGAATTCCATATATACTCCTTTGAAACAAATTCCCCGTAGTCAAAATGTATGGTTATGTTATTGCTCATTGTTTCCTGCGAAAGAATATAAAACACACAATCAACTTCAGTCATATAACTAGTATTACTAGTGATGCAACTTCAATTAGTAACACTAGTAATACTAGTTATATTAAGTATTCCCAATTGTAAATGTTATCCTACCACTACGATTCAACTACTATATTCCATTCATTACCAAAGCATAGGTACTAATCATCCTATAAATCATGGTTAGAGAACGAATGTGCATACCAAATTAATGATTTTTCAATCAGTAATACTAGTGTTACTAGTTATAAAATTTCAATCAATAATACTAGTGTTACTAGTTATTAAACTTCAATCTGTAATACTAGTGTTACTAGTTGTACAACTTCAATCAGTACTACTAAAGTTAAGTTACTAGTATACAACTTCAATCAGTAATATTAGTGTTACCAGTTATACAACTTCAATAAGTAATACTAGTGTTACTAGTTGTACAATTTCAATCAGTAATACTAGTGTTACTAGTTATACGTTTTCCCTCAGTAATACACAGTTGTACTTAGTTCTCCGTTCGCTGCAACTCAAATCGGATGATTCTGGGCTGAAATCCCTCTAATCTTCTAATGATTTGCTATAATTCAACAAATACAATACATTCATTACCATTATGTCCTAATTTATTCATTAAGCATGATTAAAAAAAGAAACCGTAGATGCGACCTTTGGAATTCCATATATAATCCTTGGAAACAAATTCCCAGTAGTCAAAATGTATGGATATGTTATTGCTCATTGTTTCCTGCCAAAGAGTATAAAACACACAATTAATTTCAGTCAGTATTACTAGTATTACTAGTGATGCAACTATAATTAGTAACACTATTAATACTAGTTATATTAAGTATTCCTAATTGTACAATGTTATCTTATCACTATGATTCAACCACTGTATTCCATTCATTATTAATGCATAGTTACTAATCATCCAAGAAAACATGGTTAGAGAACGAATGTGCATACCAAATTAATGATTTTTCATTCAGTAATACTAGTGTTACTAATTATACAATTTCAATCAATAATACTAGTGTTACTAGTTATTAAACTTCAATCTGTAATACTAGTGTTACTAGTTGTACAACTTCAATCAGTACTACTAAAGTTAAGTTACTTGTATACAACTTCAATCAGTAATATTAGTGTTACTAGTTATACAACTTCAATTAGAAATACTAGTGTTACTAGTTGTACAATTTCAATCAGTAATACTAGTGTTACTAGTTATACTTTTTCCCACAGTAATACACAGTTGTACTTAGTTCTCCGTTCGCTGCAACTCAAATCGGATGATTCTGGGCTGAAATCCCTCTAATCTTCTAATGATTTGCTATAATTCAACAAATACAATACATTCATTACCAATACGTCCTAATTTATTCATTAAGCATGATTAAAATAAGAAACAGTAGATGCGACCTTTGGAATTCCATATATACTCCTTTGAAACAAATTCCCCGTAGTCAAAATGTATGGTTATGTTATTGCTCATTGTTTCCTGCGAAAGAATATAAAACACACAATCAACTACAGTCATATAACTAGTATTACTAGTGATGCAACTTCAATTAGTAACACTAGTAATACTAGTTATATTAAGTATTCCCAATTGTAAATGTTATCCTACCACTACGATTCAACCACTGTATTCTATTCATTACCAATGCATAGTTACTAATCATCCAAGAAAACATGGTTAGAGAACGAATATGCATACCAAATTAATGATTTTTCACTCAGTAATACTAGTGTTTCTAGTTATACAATTTCAATCAATAATACTAGTGTTACCAGTTATTAAACTTCAATCAGTAATACTAGTGTTACTAGTTGTACAACTTTAGTCAGTACTACTAAATTTGAGTTACTAGTTATACAACTTGAATAAGTAATATTAGTGTTACTAGTTATACAACTTCAATAAGTAATACTATTGTTACTAGTTGTATAATTTCAATCAGTAATACTAGTGTTACTAGTTATACTTTCACCCTCAGAAATACCAAGTTGTACTTAGTTCTCCGTTCGCTGCAACTCAAATCGGATGATTCCGGGCTTAAATCCCTCCAATCTTCTAATGATTCGCTACAATTTAACAACTAAAATACATTCATTACCAATAAGTCCTAAGTTGTCCATTAAGCATGGTTAAAACAATAAACCGTAGATGCGACCTTTGAAATTCCATATATACTCCTTTGAAACAAATTCCCCGTAGTCAAAATGTATGGTTATGTTATTGCTCATTGTTTCCTGCGAAAGAATATAAAACACACAATCAACTTCAGTCATATAACTAGTATTACTAGTGATGCAACTTCAATTAGTAACACTAGTAATAGTAGTTATATTAAGTATTCCCAATTGTAAATGTTATCCTACCACTACGATTCAACTACTATATTCCATTCATTACCAATGCATAGGTACTAATCATCCTATAAATCATGGTTAGAGAACGAATGTGCATACCAAATTAACGATTTTTCAATCAGTAATACTAGTGTTACTAGTGATGCAACTATAATTAGTAACAATATTAATACTAGTTATATTAAGGATTTCTAATTGTACAATGTTATCTTATCACTACGATTCAACCACTGTATTCCATTCATTACCAATGCATAGTTACTAATCATCCAAGAAAACATGGTTAGAGAACGAATGTGCATACCAAATTAATAATTTTTCACTCAGTAATACTAGTGTTACTAGTTATACAATTTCAATCAATAATACTAGTGTTACCAGTTATTAAACTTCAATCAGTAATACTAGTGTTACTAGTTGTACAACTTTAGTCAGTACTACTAAATTTGAGTTACTAGTTATACAACTTGAATAAGTAATATTAGTGTTACTAGTTATACAACTTCAATAAGTAATACTAGCGTTACTAGTTGTACAATTTCAATCAGTAATACTAGTGTTACTAGTTATACTTTCACCCTCAGAAATACCAAGTTGTACTTAGTTCTCCGTTCGCTGCAACTCAAATCGGATGATTTCGGGCTGAAATCCCTCTAATCTTCTAATGATTCGCTACAATTTAACAACTAAAATACATTCATTACCAATAAGTCCTAATTTGTCCATGAAGCATGGTTAAAACAATAAACCGTAGATGCGACCTTTGGAATTCCATATCTACCCCTTCGAAAAAAATTCCCCGTAGGCAAAATGTATGGTTATGTTATTGCTCATTGTTTCCTGCGAAAGAATATAAAACACACAATCAACTTCAGTCAGTATTACTAGTATTACTAGTAATGCAACTATAATTAGTAACACTATTAATACTAGTTATATTAAGTATTCCTAATTGTACAATGTTATCTTATCACTACGATTCAACCACTGTATACCATTCATTACCAATGCATAGTTACTAATCATCCAAGAAAACATGGTTAGAGAACGAATGTGCATACCAAATTAATGATTTTTCATTCAGTAATACTAGTGTTACTAGTTATACAATTTCAATCAATAATACTAGTGTTACCAGTTATTAAACTTCAATCTGTAATACTAGTGTTACTAGTTGTACAACTTCAATCAGTACTACTAAAGTTAAGTTACTAGTATACACCTTCAATCAGTAATATTAGTGTTACTAGTTATACAACTTCAATTAGAAATACTAGTGTTAATAGTTGTACAACTTTAGTCAGTACTACTAAATTTGAGTTACTAGTTATACAACTTGAATAAGTAATATTAGTGTTACTAGTTATACAACTTCAATAAGTAATGCTAGTGTTACTAGTTGTACAATTTCAATCAGTAATACTAGTGTTACAAGTTATACTTTCACCCTCAGAAATACCAAGTTGTACTTAGTTCTCCGTTCGCTGCAACTCAAATCGGATGATTTCGGGCTGAAATCCCTCTAATCTTCTAATGATTCGCTACAATTCAACAAATACAATACATTCATTACCAGTACGTCCTAATTTATTCATTAATCATGATTAAAAAAAGAAACCGTAGATGCGACCTTTGGAATTCCATATATACTCCTTTGAAACAAATTCCCCGTAGTCAAAATGTATGGTTATGTTATTGCTCATTGTTCCCTGCGAAAGAATATAAAACACACAATCAACTTCAGTCATATAACTAGTATTACTAGTGATGCAACTTCAATTAGTAACACTAGTAATACTAGTTATATTAAGTATTCCCAATTGTAAATGTTATCCTACCACTACGATTCAACTACTATATTCCATTCATTACCAATGCATAGGTACTAATCATCCTATAAATCATGGTTAGAGAACGAACGTGCATACCAAATTAACGATTTTTCAATCAGTAATACTAGTGTTACTAGTGATGCAACTATAATTAGTAACAATATTAATACTAGTTATATTAAGTATTTCTAATTGTACAATGTTATCTTATCACTACGATTCAACCACTGTATTCCATTCATTACCAATGCATAGTTACTAATCATCCAAGAAAACATGGTTAGAGAACGAATGTGCATACCAAATTAATGATTTTTCACTCTGTAATACTAGTGTTACTAGTTATACAATTTCAATCAATAATACTAGTGTTACCAGTTATTAAACTTCAATCAGTAATACTAGTGTTACTAGTTGTACAACTTTAGTCAGTACTACTAAATTTGAGTTACTAGTTATACAACTTGAATAAGTAATATTAGTGTTACTAGTTATACAACTTCAATAAGTAATACTAGTGTTACTAGTTGTACAATTTCAATCAGTAATACTAGTGTTACTAGGTATACTTTCACCCTCAGAAATACCAAGTTGTACTTAGTTCTCCGTTCGCTGCAACTCAAATCGGATGATTTCGGGCTGAAATCCCTTTAATCTTCTAATGATTCGCTACAATTTAACAACTAAAATACATTTATTACCAATAAGTCCTAATTTGTCCATGAAGCATGGTTAAAACAATAAACCGTAGATGCGACCTTTGGAATTCCATATCTACCCCTTCGAAACAAATTCCTCGTAGGCAAAATTTATGGTTATGTTATTGCTCCTTGTTTCCTGCGAAAGAATATAAAACACACAATCAACTTCAGTCATATAACTAGTATTACTAGTGATGCAACTTCAATTAGTAACACTAGTAATACTAGTTATATTAAGTATTCCCAATTGTAAATGTTATCCTACCACTACGATTCAACTACTATATTCCATTCATTACCAATGCATAGGTACTAATCATCCTATAAATCATGGTTAGAGAACGAATGTGCATATCAAATTAACGATTTTTCAATCAGTAATACTAGTGTTACTAGTGATGCAACTATAATTAGTAACAATATTAATACTAGTTATATTAAGTATTTCTAATTGTACAATGTTATCTTATCACTACGATTCAACCACTGTATTCCATTCATTACCAATGCATAGTTACTAATCATCCAAGAAAACATGGTTAGAGAACGAATGTGCATACCAAATTAATGATTTTTCACTCAGTAATACTTGTGTTACTAGTTATACAATTTCAATCAATAATACTAGTGTTACCAGTTATTAAACTTCAATCAGTAATACTAGTGTTACTAGTTGTACAACTTTAGTCAGTACTACTAAATTTGAGTTACTAGTTATACAACTTGAATAAGTAATATTAGTGTTACTAGTTATACAACTTCAATAAGTAATACTATTGTTACTAGTTGTACAATTTCAATCAGTAATACTAGTGTTACTAGTTATACTTTCACCCTCAGAAATACCAAGTTGTACTTAGTTCTCCGTTCGCTGCAACTCAAATCGGATGATTTCGGGCTGAAATCCCTCCAATCTTCTAATGATTCGCTACAATTTAACAACTAAAATACATTCATTACCAATAAGTCCTAATTTGTCCATGAAGCATGGTTAAAACAATAAACCGTAGATGCGACCTTTGGAATTCCATATATACTCCTTTGAAACAAATTCCCCGTAGTCAAAATGTATGGTTATGTTATTGCTCATTGTTTCCTGCGAAAGAATATAAAACACACAATCAACTTCAGTCATATAACTAGTATTACTAGTGATGCAACTTCAATTAGTAACACTAGTAATACTAGTTATATTAAGTATTCCCAATTGTAAATGTTATCCTACCACTACGATTCAACTACTATATTCCATTCATTACCAATGCATAGGTACTAATCATCCTATAAATCATGGTTAGAGAACGAATGTGCATACCAAATTAACGATTTTTCAATCAGTAATACTAGTGTTACTAGTGATGCAACTATAATTAGTAACAATATTAATACTAGTTATATTAAGTATTTCTAATTGTACAATGTTATCTTATCACTACGATTCAACCACTGTATTCCATTCATTACCAATGCATAGTTACTAATCAGCCAAGAAAACATGGTTAGAGAACGAATGTGCATACCAAATTAATGATTTTTCATTCAGTAATACTAGTGTTACTAGTTATACAATTTCAATCAATAATACTAGTGTTACCAGTTATTAAACTTCAATCAGTAATACTAGTGTTACTAGTTGTACAACTTTAGTCAGTACTACTAAATTTGAGTTACTAGTTATACAACTTGAATAAGTAATATTAGTGTTACTAGTTATACAACTTCAATAAGTAATACTAGTGTTACTAGTTGTACAATTTCAATCAGTAATACTAGTGTTACTAGTTATACTTTCACCCTCTGAAATACCAAGTTGTACTTAGTTCTCCGTTCGCTGTAACTCAAATCGGATGATTTCGGGCTGAAATCCCTCTAATCTTCTAATGATTCGCTACAATTTAACAACTAAAATACATTCATTACCAATAAGTCCTAATTTGTCCATGAAGCATGGTTAAAACAATAAACCGTAGATGCGACCTTTGGAATTCCATATCTACCCCTTCGAAACAAATTCCCCGTAGGCAAAATGTATGGTTATGTTATTGCTCATTGTTTCCTGCGAAAGAATATAAAACACACAATCAACTTCAGTCAGTATTACTAGTATTACTAGTAATGCAACAATAATTAGTAACACTATTAATACTAGTTATATTAAGTATTCCTAATTGTACAATGTTATCTTATCACTACGATTCAACCACTGTATTCCATTCATTACCAATGCATAGTTACTAATCATCCAAGAAAACATGGTTAGAGAACGAATGTGCATACCAAATTAATGATTTTTCACTCTGTAATACTAGTGTTACTAGTTATACAATTTCAATCAATAATACTAGTGTTACCAGTTATTAAACTTCAATCAGTAATACTAGTGTTACTAGTTGTACAACTTTAGTCAGTACTACTAAATTTGAGTTACTAGTTATACAACTTGAATAAGTAATATTAGTGTTACTAGTTATACAACTTCAATAAGTAATACTAGTGTTACTAGTTGTACAATTTCAATCAGTAATACTAGTGTTACTAGTTATACTTTCACCCTCAGAAATACCAAGTTGTACTTAGTTCTCCGTTCGCTGCAACTCAAATCGGATGATTTCGGGCTGAAATCCCTCTAATCTTCTAATGATTCGCTACAATTTAACAACTAAAATACATTCATTACCAATAAGTCCTAATTTGTCCATGAAGCATGGTTAAAACAATAAACCGTAGATGCGACCTTTGGAATTCCATATCTACCCCTTCGAAACAAATTCCCCGTAGGCAAAATGTATGGTTATGTTATTGCTCATTGTTTCCTGCGAAAGAATATAAAACACACAATCAACTTCAGTCAGTATTACTAGTATTACTAGTAATGCAACTATAATTAGTAACACTATTAATACTAGTTATATTAAGTATTCCTAATTGTACAATGTTATCTTATCACTACGATTCAACCACTGTATTCCATTCATTACCAATGCATAGTTACTAATCATCCAAGAAAACATGGTTAGAGAACGAATTTTTCATACCAAATTAATGATTTTTCATTCAGTAATACTAGTGTTACTAGTTATACAATTTCAATCAATAATACTAGTGTTACCAGTTATTAAACTTCAATCTGTAATACTAGTGTTACTAGTTGTACAACTTCAATCAGTACTACTAAAGTTAAGTTACTAGTATACAACTTCAATCAGTAATATTAGTGTTACTAGTTATACAACTTCAATTAGAAATACTAGTGTTAATAGTTGTACAATTTCAATCAGTAATACTAGTGTTACTAGTTATACTTTTTCCCACAGTAATACACAGTTGTACTTAGTTCTCCGTTTGCTGCAACTCAAATCGGATGATTCTGGGCTGAAATCCCTCTAATCTTCTAATGATTTGCTATAATTCAACAAATACAATACATTCATTACCAATAAGTCCTAATTTATTCATTAAGCATGATTAAAATAAGAAACAGTAGATGCGACCTTTGGAATTCCATATATACTCCTTTGAAACAAATTCCCCGTAGTCAAAATGTATGGTTATGTTATTGCTCATTGTTTCTTGCGAAAGAATATAAAACACACAATCAACTTCAGTCATATAACTAGTATTACTAGTGATGCAACTTCAATTAGTAACACTAGTAATACTAGTTATATTAAGTATTCCCAATTGTAAATGTTATCCTACCACTACGATTCAACTACTATATTCCATTCATTACCAATGCATAGGTACTAATCATCCTATAAATCATGGTTAGAGAACGAATGTGCATACCGAATTAACGATTTTTCAATCAGTAATACTAATGTTACTAGTGATGCAACTATAATTAGTAACAATATTAATACTAGTTATATTAAGTATTTCTAATTGTACAATGTTATCTTATCACTACGATTCAACCACTGTATTCCATTCATTACCAATGCATAGTTACTAATCATCCAAGAAAACATTGTTAGAGAACGAATATGCATACCAAATTAATGATTTTTCACTCAGTAATACTAGTGTTACTAGTTATACAATTTCAATCAATAATACTAGTGTTACCTGTTATTAAACTTCAATCAGTAATACTAGTGTTACTAGTTGTACAACTTTAGTCAGTACTACTAAATTTGAGTTACTAGTTATACAACTTGAATAAGTAATATTAGTGTTACTAGTTATACAACTTCAATAAGTAATACTAGTGTTACTAGTTGTACAATTTCAATCCGTAATACTAGTGTTACTAGTTATACTTTCACCCTCAGAAATACCAAGTTGTACTTAGTTCTCCGTTCGCTGCAACTCAAATCGGATGATTTCGGGCTGAAATCCCTCTAATCTTCTAATGATTCGCTACAATTCAACAAATACAATACATTCATTACCAGTACGTCCTAATTTATTCATCAAGCATGATTAAAAAAAGAAACCGTAGATGCGACCTTTGGAATTCCATATATACTCCTTTGAAACAAATTCCCCGTAGTCAAAATGTATGGTTATGTTATTGCTCATTGTTTCCTGCGAAAGAAAATAAAACACACAATCAACTTCAGTCATATAACTAGTATTACTAGTGATGCAACTTCAATTAGTAACACTAGTAATACTAGTTATATTAAGTATTCCCAATTGTAAATGTTATCCTACCACTACGATTCAACTACTATATTCCATTCATTACCAATGCATAGGTACTAATCATCCTATAAATCATGGTTAGAGAACGAATGTGCATACCGAATTAACGATTTTTCAATCAGTAATACTAGTGTTACTAGTGATGCAACTATAATTAGTAACAATATTAATACTAGTTATATTAAGTATTTCTAATTGTACAATGTTATCTTATCACTACGATTCAACCACTGTATTCCATTCATTACCAATGCATAGTTACTAATCATCCAAGAAAACATTGTTAGAGAACGAATATGCATACCAAATTAATGATTTTTCACTCAGTAATACTAGTGTTACTAGTTATACAATTTCAATCAATAATACTAGTGTTACCTGTTATTAAACTTCAATCAGTAATACTAGTGTTACTAGTTGTACAACTTTAGTCAGTACTACTAAATTTGAGTTACTAGTTATACAACTTGAATAAGTAATATTAGTGTTACTAGTTATACAACTTCAATAAGTAATACTAGTGTTACTAGTTGTACAATTTCAATCAGTAATACTAGTGTTACTAGGTATACTTTCACCCTCAGAAATACCAAGTTGTACTTAGTTTTCCGTTCGCTGCAACTCAAATCGGATGATTTCGGGCTGAAATCCCTCTAATCTTCTAATGATTCGCTACAATTTAACAACTAAAATACATTCATTACCAATAAGTCCTAATTTGTCCATGAAGCATGGTTAAAATAATAAACCGTAGATGCGACCTTTGGAATTCCATATCTACCCCTTCGAAACAAATTCCCCGTAGGCAAAATGTAAGGTTATGTTATTGCTCATTGTTTCCTGCGAAAGAATATAAAACACACAATCAACTTCAGTCAGTATTACTAGTATTACTAGTAATGCAACTATAATTAGTAACACTATTAATACTAGTTATATTCAGTATTCCTAATTGTACAATGTTATCTTATCACTACGATTCAACCACTGTATTCCATTCATTACCAATGCATAGTTACTAATCATCCAAGAAAACATGGTTAGAGAACGAATGTGCATACCAAATTAATGATTTTTCATTCAGTAATACTAGTGTTACTAGTTATACAATTTCAATCAATAATACTAGTGTTACCAGTTATTAAACTTCAATCTGTAATACTAGTGTTACTAGTTGTACAACTTCAATCAGTACTACTAAAGTTAAGTTCCTAGTATACAACTTCAATCAGTAATATTAGTGTTACTAGTTATACAACTTCAATTAGAAATACTAGTGTTACTAGTTGTACAATTTCAATCAGTAATACTAGTGTTACTGGTTATACTTTCACCCTCAGAAATACCAAGTTGTACTTAGTTTTCCGTTCGCTGCAACTCAAATCGGATGATTTCGGGCTGAAATCCCTCTAATCTTCTAATGATTCGCTACAATTTAACAACTAAAATACATTCATTACCAATAAGTCCTAATTTGTCCATGAAGCATGGTTAAAACAATAAACCGTAGATGAGACCTTTGGAATTCCATATCTACCCCTTCGAAACAAATTCCCCGTAGGCAAAATGTAAGGTTATGTTATTGCTCATTGTTTCCTGCGAAAGAATATAAAACACACAATCAACTTCAGTCAGTATTACTAGTATTACTAGTAATGCAACTATAATTAGTAACACTATTAATACTAGTTATATTAAGTATTCCTAATTGTACAATGTTATCTTATCACTACGATTCAACCACTGTATTCCATTCATTACCAATGCATAGTTACTAATCATCCAAGAAAACATGGTTAGAGAACGAATGTGCATACCAAATTAATAATTTTTCATTCAGTAATACTAGTGTTACTAGTTATACAATTTCAATCAATAATACTAGTGTTACCAGTTATTAAACTTCAATCTGTAATACTAGTGTTACTAGTTGTACAACTTCAATCAGTACTACTAAAGTTAAGTTCCTAGTATACAACTTCAATCAGTAATATTAGTGTTACTAGTTATACAATTTCAATTAGAAATACTAGTGTTACTAGTTGTACAATTTCAATCAGTAATACTAGTGTTACTGGTTATACTTTCACCCTCAGAAATACCAAGTTGTACTTAGTTCTCCGTTCGCTGCAACTCAAATCGGATGATTCTGGGCTGAAATCCCTCTAATCTTCTAATGATTCGCTATAATTCAACAAATACAATACATTCATTACCAATACGTCCTAATTTATTCATTAAGCATGATTAAAATAAGAAATAGTAGATGCGACCTTTGGAATTCCATATATACTCCTTTGAAACAAATTCCCCGTAGTCAAAATGTATGGTTATGTTATTGCTCATTGTTTCCTGCGAAAGAATATAAAACACACAATCAACTTCAGTCATATAACTAGTATTACTAGTGATGCAACTTCAATTAGTAACACTAGTAATACTAGTTATATTAAGTATTCCCAATTGTAAATGTTATCCTACCACTACGATTCAACTACTATATTCCATTCATTACCAATGCATAGGTACTAATCATCCTATAAGTCATGGTTAGAGAACGAATGTGCATACCAAATTAACGATTTTTCAATCAGTAATACTAGTGTTACTAGTGATGCAACTATAATTAGTAACAATATTAATACTAGTTATATTAAGTATTTCTAATTGTACAATGTTATCTTATCACTACGATTCAACAACTGTATTCCATTCATTATCAATGCATAGTTACTAATCATCCAAGAAAACATGGTTAGAGAACGAATGTGCATACCAAATTAATGATTTTTTACTCAGTAATACTTGTGTTACTAGTTATACAATTTCAATCAATAATACTAGTGTTACCAGTTATTAATTTTCAATCAGTAATACTAGTGTTACTAGTTGTACAACTTTAGTCAGTACTACTAAATTTGAGTTACTAGTTATACAACTTGAATAAGTAATATTAGTGTTACTAGTTATACAACTTCAATATGTAATACTAGTGTTACTAGTTGTACAATTTCAATGAGTAATACTAGTGTTACTAGTTATACTTTCACCCTCAGAAATACCGAGTTGTACTTAGTTCTCCGTTCGCTGCAACTCAAATTGGATGATTTCGGGCTGAAATCCCTCTAATCTTCTAATGATTCGCTACAATTCAACAAATACAATACATTCATTACCAGTACGTCCTAATTTATTCAGTAAGCATGATTAAAAAAAGAAACCGTAGATGCGATCTTTGGAATTCCATATATACTCCTTTGAAACAAATTCCCCGTAGTCAAAATGTATGGTTATGTTATTGCTCATTGTTTCCTGCGAAAGAATATAAAATACACAATCAACTTCAGTCATATAACTAGTATTACTAGTGATGCAACTTCAATTAGTAACACTAGTAATACTAGTTATATTAAGTATTCCCAATTGTAAATGTTATCCTACCACTACGATTCAACTACTATATTCCATTCATTACCAATGCATAGGTACTAATCATCCTATAAATCATGGTTAGAGAACGAATGTGCATACCGAATTAACGATTTTTCAATCAGTAATACTAGTGTTACTAGTGATGCAACTATAATTAGTAACAATATTAATACTAGTTATATTAAGTATTTCTAATTGTACAATGTTATCTTATCACTACGATTCAACCACTGTATTCCATTCATTACCAATGCATAGTTACTAATCATCCAAGAAAACATTGTTAGAGAACGAATATGCATACCAAATTAATGATTTTTCACTCAGTAATACTAGTGTTACTAGTTATACAATTTCAATCAATAATACTAGTGTTACCTGTTATTAAACTTCAATCAGTAATACTAGTGTTACTAGTTGTACAACTTTAGTCAGTACTACTAAATTTGAGTTACTAGTTATACAACTTGAATAAGTAATATTAGTGTTACTAGTTATACAACTTCAATAAGTAATACTAGTGTTACTAGTTGTACAATTTCAATCAGTAATACTAGTGTTACTAGGTATACTTTCACCCTCAGAAATACCAAGTTGTACTTAGTTTTCCGTTCGCTGCAACTCAAATCGGATGATTTCGGGCTGAAATCCCTCTAATCTTCTAATGATTCGCTACAATTTAACAACTAAAATACATTCATTACCAATAAGTCCTAATTTGTCCATGAAGCATGGTTAAAATAATAAACCGTAGATGCGACCTTTGGAATTCCATATCTACCCCTTCGAAACAAATTCCCCGTAGGCAAAATGTAAGGTTATGTTATTGCTCATTGTTTCCTGCGAAAGAATATAAAACACACAATCAACTTCAGTCAGTATTACTAGTATTACTAGTAATGCAACTATAATTAGTAACACTATTAATACTAGTTATATTCAGTATTCCTAATTGTACAATGTTATCTTATCACTACGATTCAACCACTGTATTCCATTCATTACCAATGCATAGTTACTAATCATCCAAGAAAACATGGTTAGAGAACGAATGTGCATACCAAATTAATGATTTTTCATTCAGTAATACTAGTGTTACTAGTTATACAATTTCAATCAATAATA
Organism: Cardamine chenopodiifolia; assembly: GCA_963922655.1. Classification (NCBI taxonomy): domain Eukaryota; kingdom Viridiplantae; phylum Streptophyta; class Magnoliopsida; order Brassicales; family Brassicaceae; genus Cardamine; species Cardamine chenopodiifolia. The sequence continues at coordinate 13,830,005 of OZ000490.1, read as the reverse complement.
CTAGTGTTACCAGTTATTAAACTTCAATCTGTAATACTAGTGTTACTAGTTGTACAACTTCAATCAGTACTACTAAAGTTAAGTTCCTAGTATACAACTTCAATCAGTAATATTAGTGTTACTAGTTATACAACTTCAATTAGAAATACTAGTGTTACTAGTTGTACAATTTCAATCAGTAATACTAGTGTTACTGGTTATACTTTCACCCTCAGAAATACCAAGTTGTACTTAGTTTTCCGTTCGCTGCAACTCAAATCGGATGATTTCGGGCTGAAATCCCTCTAATCTTCTAATGATTCGCTACAATTTAACAACTAAAATACATTCATTACCAATAAGTCCTAATTTGTCCATGAAGCATGGTTAAAACAATAAACCGTAGATGCGACCTTTGGAATTCCATATCTACCCCTTCGAAACAAATTCCCCGTAGGCAAAATGTAAGGTTATGTTATTGCTCATTGTTTCCTGCGAAAGAATATAAAACACACAATCAACTTCAGTCAGTATTACTAGTATTACTAGTAATGCAACTATAATTAGTAACACTATTAATACTAGTTATATTAAGTATTCCTAATTGTACAATGTTATCTTATCACTACGATTCAACCACTGTATTCCATTCATTACCAATGCATAGTTACTAATCATCCAAGAAAACATGGTTAGAGAACGAATGTGCATACCAAATTAATAATTTTTCATTCAGTAATACTAGTGTTACTAGTTATACAATTTCAATCAATAATACTAGTGTTACCAGTTATTAAACTTCAATCTGTAATACTAGTGTTACTAGTTGTACAACTTCAATCAGTACTACTAAAGTTAAGTTCCTAGTATACAACTTCAATCAGTAATATTAGTGTTACTAGTTATACAACTTCAATTAGAAATACTAGTGTTACTAGTTGTACAATTTCAATCAGTAATACTAGTGTTACTGGTTATACTTTCACCCTCAGAAATACCAAGTTGTACTTAGTTCTCCGTTCGCTGCAACTCAAATCGGATGATTCTGGGCTGAAATCCCTCTAATCTTCTAATGATTCGCTATAATTCAACAAATACAATACATTCATTACCAATACGTCCTAATTTATTCATTAAGCATGATTAAAATAAGAAATAGTAGATGCGACCTTTGGAATTCCATATATACTCCTTTGAAACAAATTCCCCGTAGTCAAAATGTATGGTTATGTTATTGCTCATTCTTTCTGCGAAAGAATATAAAACACACAATCAACTTCAGTCATATAACTAGTATTACTAGTGATGCAACTTCAATTAGTAACACTAGTAATACTAGTTATATTAAGTATTCCCAATTGTAAATGTTATCCTACCACTACGATTCAACTACTATATTCCATTCATTACCAATGCATAGGTACTAATCATCCTATAAGTCATGGTTAGAGAACGAATGTGCATACCAAATTAATGATTTTTCAATCAGTAATACTAGTGTTACTAGTGATGCAACTATAATTAGTAACAATATTAATACTAGTTATATTAAGTATTTCTAATTGTACAATGTTATCTTATCACTACGATTCAACAACTGTATTCCATTCATTATCAATGCATAGTTACTAATCATCCAAGAAAACATGGTTAGAGAACGAATGTGCATACCAAATTAATGATTTTTTACTCAGTAATACTTGTGTTACTAGTTATACAATTTCAATCAATAATACTAGTGTTACCAGTTATTAATTTTCAATCAGTAATACTAGTGTTACTAGTTGTACAACTTTAGTCAGTACTACTAAATTTGAGTTACTAGTTATACAACTTGAATAAGTAATATTAGTGTTACTAGTTATACAACTTCAATATGTAATACTAGTGTTACTAGTTGTACAATTTCAATGAGTAATACTAGTGTTACTAGTTATACTTTCACCCTCAGAAATACCGAGTTGTACTTAGTTCTCCGTTCGCTGCAACTCAAATTGGATGATTTCGGGCTGAAATCCCTCTAATCTTCTAATGATTCGCTACAATTCAACAAATACAATACATTCATTACCAGTACGTCCTAATTTATTCAGTAAGCATGATTAAAAAAAGAAACCGTAGATGCGATCTTTGGAATTCCATATATACTCCTTTGAAACAAATTCCCCGTAGTCAAAATGTATGGTTATGTTATTGCTCATTGTTTCCTGCGAAAGAATATAAAATACACAATCAACTTCAGTCATATAACTAGTATTACTAGTGATGCAACTTCAATTAGTAACAGTAGTAATACTAGTTATATTAAGTATTCCCAATTGTAAATGTTATCCTACCACTATGATTCAACTACTATATTCCATTCATTACCAATGCATAGGTACTAATCATCCTATAAATCATGGTTAGAGAATGAATGTGCATACCAAATTAACGATTTTTCAATCAGTAATACTAGTGTTACTAGTGATGCAACTATAATTAGTAACAATATTAATACTAGTTATATTAAGTATTTCTAATTAAACAATGTTATCTTATCACTACGATTCAACCACTGTATTCCATTCATTACCAATGCATAGTTACTAATCATCCAAGAAAACATGGTTAGAAAACGAATGTGCATACCAAATTAATGATTTTTCATTCAGTAATACTAGTGTTACTAGTTATACAATTTCAATCAATAATACTAGTGTTACCAGTTATTAAACTTCAATCTGTAATACTAGTGTTACTAGTTGTACAACTTCAATCAGTACTACTAAAGTTAAGTTCCTAGTATACAACTTCAATCAGTAATATTAGTGTTACTAGTTATACAACTTCAATTAGAAATACTAGTGTTACTAGTTGTACAATTTCAATCAGTAATACTAGTGTTACTAGTTATACTTTTTCCCTCAGTAATACACAGTTGTACTTAGGTCTCCGTTCGCTGCAACTCAAATCGGATGATTCTGGGCTGAAATCCCTCTAATCTTCTAATGATTTGCTATAATTCAACAAATACAATACATTCATTACCAATACGTCCTAATTTATTCATTAAGCATGATTAAAAAAAGAAACAGTAGATGCGACCTTTGGAATTCCATATATACTCCTTTGAAACAAATTCCCCGTAGTCAAAATGTATGGTTATGTTATTGCTCATTGTTTCATGCGAAAGAATATAAAACACACAATCAACTTTAGTCATATAACTAATATTACTAGTGATGCAACTTCAATTAGTAACACTAGTAATACTAGTTATATTAAGTATTCCAAATTGTAAATGTTATCCTACCACTACGATTCAACTACTATATTCCATTCATTAACAATGCATAGGTACTAATCATCCTATAAATCATGGTTAGAGAACGAATGTGCATACCAAATTAACGATTTTTCAATCAGTAATACTAGTGTTACTAGTGATGCAACTATAATTAGTAACAATATTAATACTAGTTATATTAAGTATTTCTAATTGTACAATGTTTTCTTATCACTACGATTCAACCACAGTATTCCATTCATTACCAATGCATAGTTACTAATCATCCAAGAAAACATGGTTAGAGAACGAATGTGCATACCAAATTAATGATTTTTCATTCAGTAATACTAGTGTTACTAGTTATACAATTTCAATCAATAATACTAGTGTTACCAGTTATTAAACTTCAATCAGTAATACTAGTGTTACTAGTTGTACAACTTTAGTCAGTACTACTAAATTTGAGTTACTAGTTATACAACTTGAATAAGTAATATTACTGTTACTAGTTATACAACTTCAATAAGTAATACTAGTGTTACTAGTTGTACAATTTCAATCAGTAATACTAGTGTTACTAGTTATACTTTCACCCTCAGAAATACCAAGTTGTACTTAGTTCTCCGTTCGCTGCAACTCAAATCGGATGATTTTGGGCTGAAATCCCTCTAATCTTCTAATGATTCGCTATAATTCAACAAATACAATACATTCATTACCAATAAGTCCTAATTTATTCATTAAGCATGATTAAAAAAAAAACAGTAGATGCGACCTTTGGAATTCCATATCTACCCCTTCGAAACAAATTCCCCGTAGGCAAAATGTATGGTTATGTTATTGCTCATTGTTTCCTACGAAAGAATATAAAACACACAATCAACTTCAGTCATATAACTAGTATTACTAGTGATGCAACTTCAATTAGTAACACTAGTAATACTAGTTATATTAAGTATTCCCAATTGTAAATGTTATCCTATCACTACGATTCAACTACTATATTCCATTCATTACCAATGCATAGGTACTAATCATCCTATAAATCATGGTTAGAGAACGAATGTGCATACCAAATTAATGATTTTTCAATCAGTAATACTAGTGTTACTAGTTATACAATTTCAATCAATAATACTAGTGTCACTAGTTATTAAACTTCAATCAATAATACTAGTGTTACTAGTTATTAAACTTCAATCAGTAATACTAGTGTTACTAGTTGTTACTAGTGATGCAACTATAATTAGTAACAATATTAATACTAGTTATATTAAGTATTTCTAATTGTACAATGTTATCTTATCACTACGATTCAACCACTGTATTCCATTCATTACCAATGCATAGTTACTAATCATCCAAGAAAACATGGTTAGAGAACGAATGTGCATACCAAATTAATGATTTTTCACTCAGTAATACTAGTATTACTAGTTATACAATTTCAATCAATAATACTAGTGTTACCAGTTATTAAACTTCAACCAGTAATACTAGTGTTACTAGTTGTACAACTTTAGTTAGTACTACTAAATTTGAGTTACTAGTTATACAACTTGAATAAGTAATATTAGTGTTACTAGTTATACAACTTCAATAAGTAATACTAGTGTTACTAGTTGTACAATTTCAATCAGTAATACTAGTGTTACTAGTTATACTTTCACCCTCAGAAATACCAAGTTGTACTTAGTTCTCCGTTCGCTGCAACTCAAATTGGATGATTTCGGGCTGAAATCCCTCTAATCTTCTAATGATTCGCAATAATTCAACAAATACAATACATTCATTACCAGTACGTCCTAATTTATTCATTAAGCATGATTAAAAAAAGAAACCGTAGATGCGACCTTTGGAATTCCATATATACTCCTTTGAAACAAATTCCCCGTAGGCAAAATGCATGGTTATGTTATTGCTTATTGTTTCCTGCGAAAGAATATAAAACACACAATCAACTTCAGTCATATAACTAGTATTACTAGTGATGCAACTTCAATTAGTAACACTAGTAATACTAGTTATATTAAGTATTCCCAATTGTAAATGTTATCCTACCACTACGATTCAACTACTATATTCCATTCATTACCAATGCATAGGTACTAATCATCCTATAAATCATGGTTAGAGAACGAATGTGCATACCAAATTAACGATTTTTCAATCATTATTACTAGTATTACTAGTAATGCAACTATAATTGGTAACACTATTAATACTAGTTATATTAAGTATTCCTAATTGTACAATGTTATCTTATCACTACGATTCAACCACTGTATTCCATTCATTACCAATGCATAGTTACTAATCATCCAAGAAAACATGGTTAGAGAACGAATGTGCATACCAAATTAATGATTTTTCATTCAGTAATACTAGTGTTACTAGTTATACAATTTCAATCAATAATACTAGTGTTACCAGTTATTAAACTTCAATCAGTAATACTAGTGTTACTAGTTGTACAACTTCAGTCAGTACTACTAAAGTTAAGTTACTAGTATACAACTTCAATCAGTAATATTAATGTTACTAGTTATAAAACTTCAATAAGAAATACTAGTGTTACTAGTTGTACAATTTCAATCAGTAATACTAGTGTTACTAGTTATACTTTCACCCTCAGAAATACCAAGTTGTACTTAGTTCTCCGTTCGCTGCAACTCAAATCGAATGATTTCGGGCTGAAATCCCTCTAATCTTCTAATGATTCGCTATAATTCAACAAATACAATACATTCATTACCAATAAGTCCTAATTTATTCATTAAGCATGATTAAAAAAAAACAGTAGATGCGACCTTTGGAATTCCATATCTACCCCTTCGAAACAAATTCCCCGTAGGCAAAATGTATGGTTATGTTATTGCTCATTGTTTCCTGCGAAAGAATATAAAACACACAATCAACTTCAGTCATATAACTAGTATTACTAGTGATGCAACTTCAATTAGTAACACTAGTAATACTAGTTATATTAAGTATTCCCAATTGTAAATGTCATCCTATCACTACGATTCAACTACTATATTCCATTCATTACCAATGCATAGGTACTAATCATCCTATAAATCATGGTTAGAGAACGAATGTGCATACCAAATTAATGATTTTTCTATCAGTAATACTAGTGTTACTAGTTATAAAATTTCAATCAATAATACTAGTGTTACTAGTTATTAAACTTCAATCAGTAATACTAGTGTTACTAGTTGTACAACTTCAGTAAGTACTACTAAATTTGAGTTACTAGTTATACAACTTCAATCAGTAATATTAGTGTTACTAGTTATACAACTTGAATAAGAAATACTAGTGTTACTAGTTGTACAATTTCAATCAGTAATACTAGTGTTACTAGTTATACTTTCACCCTCAGAAATACCAAGTTGTACTTAGTTCTCCGTTTGCTGCAACGCAAATCGGATGATTCTGGGCTGAAATCCCTCTAATCTTCTAATGATTCGCTACAATTCAACAAATACAATACATTCATTACCAGTACGTCCTAATTTATTCATTAAGCATGATTAAAAAAAGAAACAGTAGATGCGACCTTTGGAATTCCATATATACTCCTTTGAAACAAATTCCCCGTAGTCAAAATGTATGGTTATGTTATTGCTCATTGTTTCCTGCGAAAGAATATAAAACACACAATCAACTTCAGTCACATAACTAGTATTACTAGTGATGCAACTTCAATTAGTAACACTAGTAATACTAGTTATATTAAGTATTCCCAATTGTAAATGTTATCCTACCACTACTATTCAACTACTATATTCCATTCATTACCAATGCATAGGTACTAATCATCCTATAAATCATGGTTAGAGAACGAATGTGCATACCAAATTAACGATTTTTCAATCAGTAATACTAGTGTTACTAGTGATGCAACTATAATTAGTAACAATATTAATACTAGTTATATTAAATATTTCTAATTGTACAATGTTATCTTATCACTACGATTCAACCACTGTATTCCATTCATTACCAATGCATAGGTACTAATCATCCTATAAATCATGGTTAGAGAACGAATGTGCATACCAAATTAATGATTTTTCAATCAGTAATACTAGTGTTACTAGTTATACAATTTCAATCAATAATACTAGTGTCACTAGTTATTAAACTTCAATCAATAATACTAGTGTTACTAGTTATTAAACTTCAATCAGTAATACTAGTGTTACTAGTTGTTACTAGTGATGCAACTATAATTAGTAACAATATTAATACTAGTTATATTAAGTATTTCTAATTGTACAATGTTATCTTATCACTACGATTCAACCACTGTATTCCATTCATTACCAATGCATAGTTACTAATCATCCAAGAAAACATGGTTAGAGAACGAATGTGCATACCAAATTAATGATTTTTCACTCAGTAATACTAGTATTACTAGTTATACAATTTCAATCAATAATACTAGTGTTACCAGTTATTAAACTTCAACCAGTAATACTAGTGTTACTAGTTGTACAACTTTAGTTAGTACTACTAAATTTGAGTTACTAGTTATACAACTTGAATAAGTAATATTAGTGTTACTAGTTATACAACTTCGATAAGTAATACTAGTGTTACTAGTTGTACAATTTCAATCAGTAATACTAGTGTTACTAGTTATACTTTCACCCTCAGAAATACCAAGTTGTACTTAGTTCTCCGTTCGCTGCAACTCAAATTGGATGATTTCGGGCTGAAATCCCTCTAATCTTCTAATGATTCGCAATAATTCAACAAATACAATACATTCATTACCAGTACGTCCTAATTTATTCATTAAGCATGATTAAAAAAAGAAACCGTAGATGCGACCTTTGGAATTCCATATATACTCCTTTGAAACAAATTCCCCGTAGGCAAAATGCATGGTTATGTTATTGCTTATTGTTTCCTGCGAAAGAATATAAAACACACAATCAACTTCAGTCATATAACTAGTATTACTAGTGATGCAACTTCAATTAGTAACACTAGTAATACTAGTTATATTAAGTATTCCCAATTGTAAATGTTATCCTACCACTACGATTCAACTACTATATTCCATTCATTACCAATGCATAGGTACTAATCATCCTATAAATCATGGTTAGAGAACGAATGTGCATACCAAATTAACGATTTTTCAATCATTATTACTAGTATTACTAGTAATGCAACTATAATTGGTAACACTATTAATACTAGTTATATTAAGTATTCCTAATTGTACAATGTTATCTTATCACTACGATTCAACCACTGTATTCCATTCATTACCAATGCATAGTTACTAATCATCCAAGAAAACATGGTTAGAGAACGAATGTGCATACCAAATTAATGATTTTTCATTCAGTAATACTAGTGTTACTAGTTATACAATTTCAATCAATAATACTAGTGTTACCAGTTATTAAACTTCAATCAGTAATACTAGTGTTACTAGTTGTACAACTTCAGTCAGTACTACTAAAGTTAAGTTACTAGTATACAACTTCAATCAGTAATATTAATGTTACTAGTTATAAAACTTCAATAAGAAATACTAGTGTTACTAGTTGTACAATTTCAATCAGTAATACTAGTGTTACTAGTTATACTTTCACCCTCAGAAATACCAAGTTGTACTTAGTTCTCCGTTCGCTGCAACTCAAATCGAATGATTTCGGGCTGAAATCCCTCTAATCTTCTAATGATTCGCTATAATTCAACAAATACAATACATTCATTACCAATAAGTCCTAATTTATTCATTAAGCATGATTAAAAAAAAACAGTAGATGCGACCTTTGGAATTCCATATCTACCCCTTCGAAACAAATTCCCCGTAGGCAAAATGTATGGTTATGTTATTGCTCATTGTTTCCTGCGAAAGAATATAAAACACACAATCAACTTCAGTCATATAACTAGTATTACTAGTGATGCAACTTCAATTAGTAACACTAGTAATACTAGTTATATTAAGTATTCCCAATTGTAAATGTCATCCTATCACTACGATTCAACTACTATATTCCATTCATTACCAATGCATAGGTACTAATCATCCTATAAATCATGGTTAGAGAACGAATGTGCATACCAAATTAATGATTTTTCTATCAGTAATACTAGTGTTACTAGTTATAAAATTTCAATCAATAATACTAGTGTTACTAGTTATTAAACTTCAATCAGTAATACTAGTGTTACTAGTTGTACAACTTCAGTAAGTACTACTAAATTTGAGTTACTAGTTATACAACTTCAATCAGTAATATTAGTGTTACTAGTTATACAACTTGAATAAGAAATACTAGTGTTACTAGTTGTACAATTTCAATCAGTAATACTAGTGTTACTAGTTATACTTTCACCCTCAGAAATACCAAGTTGTACTTAGTTCTCCGTTTGCTGCAACGCAAATCGGATGATTCTGGGCTGAAATCCCTCTAATCTTCTAATGATTCGCTACAATTCAACAAATACAATACATTCATTACTAGTACGTCCTAATTTATTCATTAAGCATGATTAAAAAAAGAAACAGTAGATGCGACCTTTGGAATTCCATATATACTCCTTTGAAACAAATTCCCCGTAGTCAAAATGTATGGTTATGTTATTGCTCATTGTTTCCTGCGAAAGAATATAAAACACACAATCAACTTCAGTCACATAACTAGTATTACTAGTGATGCAACTTCAATTAGTAACACTAGTAATACTAGTTATATTAAGTATTCCCAATTGTAAATGTTATCCTACCACTACTATTCAACTACTATATTCCATTCATTACCAATGCATAGGTACTAATCATCCTATAAATCATGGTTAGAGAACGAATGTGCATACCAAATTAACGATTTTTCAATCAGTAATACTAGTGTTACTAGTGATGCAACTATAATTAGTAACAATATTAATACTAGTTATATTAAATATTTCTAATTGTACAATGTTATCTTATCACTACGATTCAACCACTGTATTCCATTCATTACCAATGCATAGTTACTAATCATCCAAGAAAACATGGTTAGAGAACGAATGTGCATACCAAATTAATGATTTTTCACTCAGTAATACTAGTGTTACTAGTTATACAATTTCAATCAATAATACTAGTGTTACCAGTTATTAAACTTCAATCAGTAATACTAGTGTTACTAGTTGTACAACTTTAGTCAGTACTACTAAATTTGAGTTACTAGTTATACAACTTGAATAAGTAATATTAGTGTTACTAGTTATACAACTTCAATAAGTAATACTAGTGTTACTAGTTGTACAATTTCAATCAGTAATACTAGTGTTACTAGTTATACTTTCACCCTCAGAAATACCAAGTTGTACTTAGTTCTCCGTTCGCTACAACTCAAATTGGATGATTTCGGGCTGAAATCCCTCTAATCTTCTAATGATTCGCTACAATTCAACAAATACAATACATTCATTACCAGTACGTCCTAATTTATTCATTAAGCATGATTAAAAAAAGAAACCGTAGATGCGACCTTTGGAATTCCATATATACTCCTTTGAAACAAATTCCCCGTAGTCAAAATGTATGGTTATGTTATTGCTCATTGTTTCCTGCGAAAGAATATAAAACACACAATCAACTTCAGTCATATAACTAGTATTACTAGTGATGCAACTTCAATTAGTAACAGTAGTAATACTAGTTATATTAAGTATTCCCAATTGTAAATGTTATCCTACCACTACGATTCAACTACTATATTCCATTCATTACCAATGCATAGGTACTAATCATCCTATAAATCATGGTTAGAGAACGAATGTGCATACCAAATTAACGATTTTTCAATCAGTAATACTAGTGTTACTAGTGATGCAACTATAATTAGTAACAATATTAATACTAGTTATATTAAGTATTTCTAATTGTACAATGTTATCTTATCACTACGATTCAACCACTGTATTCCATTCATTACCAATGCATAGTTACTAATCATCCAAGAAAACATGGTTAGAGAACGAATGTGCATACCAAATTAATGATTTTTCACTCTGTAATACTAGTGTTACTAGTTATACAATTTCAATCAATAATACTAGTGTTACCAGTTATTAAACTTCAATCAGTAATACTAGTGTTACTAGTTGTACAACTTTAGTCAGTACTACTAAATTTGAGTTACTAGTTATACAACTTGAATAAGTAATATTAGTGTTACTAGTTATACAACTTCAATAAGTAATACTAGTGTTACTAGTTGTACAATTTCAATCAGTAATACTAGTGTTACTAGTTATACTTTCACCCTCTGAAATACCAAGTTGTACTTAGTTCTCCGTTCGCTGCAACTCAAATCGGATGATTTCGGGCTGAAATCCCTCTAATCTTCTAATGATTCGCTACAATTTAACAACTAAAATACATTCATTACCAATAAGTCCTAATTTGTCCATGAAGCATGGTTAAAACAATAAACCGTAGATGCGACCTTTGGAATTCCATATCTACCCCTTTGAAACAAATTCCCCGTAGGCAAAATGTATGGTTATGTTATTGCTCATTGTTTCCTGCGAAAGAATATAAAACACACAATCAACTTCAGTCAGTATTACTAGTATTACTAGTAATGCAACTATAATTAGTAACACTATTAATACTAGTTATATTAAGTATTCCTAATTGTACAATGTTATCTTATCACTACGATTCAACCACTGTATTCCATTCATTACCAATGCATAGTTACTAATCATCCAAGAAAACATGGTTAGAGAACGAATGTGCATACCAAATTAATGATTTTTCATTCAGTAATACTAGTGTTACTAGTTATACAATTTCAATCAATAATACTAGTGTTACCAGTTATTAAACTTCAATCTGTAATACTAGTGTTACTAGTTGTACAACTTCAGTCAGTACTACTAAAGTTAAATTACTACTATACAACTTCAATCAGTAATATTAATGTTACTAGTTATAAAACTTCAATAAGAAATACTAGTGTTACTAGTTGTACAATTTCAATCAGTAATACTAGTGTTACTAGTTATACTTTCACCCTCAGAAATACCAAGTTGTACTTAGTTCTCCGTTCGCTGCAACTCAAATCGGATGATTCTGGGCTGAAATCCCTCTAATCTTCTAATTATTTGCTATAATTCAACAAATACAATACATTCATTAAGCATGTCCTAATTTATTCATTAAGCATGATTAAAAAAAAAACAGTAGATGCGACCTTTGGAATTCCATATATACTCCTTTGAAACAAATTCCCCGTAGTCAAAATGTATGGTTATGTTATTGCTCATTGTTTCCTGCGAAAGAATATAAAACACACAATCAATTTCAGTCATATAACTAGTATTACTAGTGATGCAACTTCAATTAGTAACACTAGTAATACTAGTTATATTAAGTATTCCCAATTGTAAATGTTATCCTACCACTACGATTCAACTACTATATTCCATTCATTACCAATGCATAGGTACTAATCATCCTATAAATCATGGTTAGAGAACGAATGTGCAAACCAAATTAATGATTTTTCAATCAGTAATACTAGTGTTAATAGTTATAAAATTTCAATCAATGATACTAGTGTTACTAGTTATTAAACTTCAATCAGTAATACTAGTGTTACTAGTTGTACAACTTCAGTGAGTACTACTAAATTTGAGTTACTAGTTATACAACTTCAATCAGTAATATTAGTGTTACTAGTTATACAACTTCAATAAGAAATACTAGTGTTACTAGTTGTACAATTTCAATCAGTAATACTAGTGTTACTAGTTATACTTTCACCCTCAGAAATACCAAGTTGTACTTAGTTCTCCGTTCGTTGCAACTCAAATCGGACGATTCTGGGCTGAAATCCCTCTAATCTTCTAATGATTTGCTATAATTCAACAAATACAATACATTCATTACCAATATGTCCTAATTTATTCATTAAGCATGATTAAAAAAAGAAACCGTAGATGCGACCTTTGGAATTTCATATATAATCCTTGGAAACAAATTCCCAGTAGTCAAAATGTATGGATATGTTTTTGCTCATTGTTTCGTGCCAAAGAGTATAAAACACACAATTAATTTCAGTCAGTATTACTAGTATTACTAGTGATGCAACTATAATTAGTAACACTATTAATACTAGTTATATTAAGTATTCCTAATTGTAAAATGTTATCTTATCACTACGATTCAACCACTGTATTTCATTCATTACCAATGCATAGGTACTAATCATCCTATAAATCATGGTTAGAGAACGAATGTGCATACCAAATTAATGATTTTTCAAATCAGTAATACTAGTGTTACTAGTTATAAAATTTCAATCAATAATACTAGTGTTACTAGTTATTAAACTTCAATCTTTAATACTAGTGTTACTAGTTGTACAACTTCAATCAGTACTACTAAAGTTAAGTTACTAGTGTACAACTTCAATCAGTAATATTAGTGTTACTAGTTATACAACTTCAATAAGTAATACTAGTGTTACTAGTTGTACAATTTCAATAAGTAATACTAGTGTTACTAGTTATACTTTTTCCCTCAGTAATACACAGTTGTACTTAGTTCTCCGTTCGCTGCAACTCAAATCGGGTGATTCTGGGCTGAAATCCCTCTAATCTTCTAATGATTTGCTATAATTCAACAAATACAATACATTCATTACCAATACGTCCTAATTTATTCATTAAGCATGATTCAAAAAAAAACAGTAGATGCGACCTTTGGAATTCCATATATACTCCTTTGCAACAAATTCCCCGTAGTCAAAATGTATGGTTATGTTATTGCTCATTGTTTCCTGCGAAAGAATATAAAACACACAATTAACTTCAGTCATATAACTAGTATTACTAGTGATGCAACTTCAATTAGTAACACTAGTAATACTAGTTATATTAAGTATTACCAATTGTAAATGTTATCCTACCACTACGATTCAACTACTATATTCCATTCATTACCAATGCATAGGTACTAATCATCCTATAAATCATGGTTAGAGAACGAATGTGCATACCAAATTAATGATTTTTCAATCAGTAATACTAGTGTTACTAGTTATAAAATTTCAATCAATAATACTAGTGTTACTAGTTATTAAACTTCAATCAGTAATACTAGTGTTACTAGTTGTACAACTTCAGTAAGTACTACTAAATTTGAGTTACTAGTTATACAACTTCAATCAGTAATATTAGTGTTACTAGTTATACAACATCAATAAGAAATACTAGTGTTACTAGTTGTACAATTTCAATCAGTAATACTAGTGTTACTAGTTATACTTTCACCCTCAGAAATACCAAGTTGTACTTAGTTCTCCGTTCGCTGCAACTCAAATCGGATGATTCTGGGCTGAAATCCCTCTAATCTTCTAATGATTCGCTACAATTCAACAAATACAACACATTCATTACCAGTACGTCCTAATTTATTCATTATGCATGATTAAAAAAAGAAACCGTAGATGCGACCTTTGGAATTCCATATATACTCTTTTGAAACAAATTCCCCGTAGTCAAAATGTATGGTAATGTTATTGCTCATTGTTTCCTGCGAAAGAATATAAAACACACAATCAACTTCAGTCAGTATTACTAGTATTACTAGTGATGCAACTATAATTAGTAACACTATTAATACTAGTTATATTAAGTATTCCTAATTGTACAATGTCATCTTATCACTACGATTCAACCACTGTATACCATTCATTACCAATGCATAGTTACTAATCATCCAAGAAAACATGGTTAGAGAACGAATGTGCATACCAAATTAATGATTTTTCATTCAGTAATACTAGTGTTACTAATTATACAATTTCAATCAATAATACTAGTGTTACTAGTTATTAAACTTCAATCTGTAATACTAGTGTTACTAGTTGTACAACTTCAATCAGTACTACTAAAGTTAAGTTACTAGTATACAACTTCAATCAGTAATATTAGTGTTACTAGTTATACAACTTCAATAAGAAATACTAGTGTTACTAGTTGTACAATTTCAATCAGTAATACTAGTGTTACTAGTTATACTTTTTCCCTCAGTAATACACAGTTGTACTTAGGTCTCCGTTCGCTGCAACTCAAATCGGATGATTCTGGGCTGAAATCCCTCTAATCTTCTAATGATTTGCTATAATTCAACAAATACAATACATTCATTACCAATACGTCCTAATTTATTCATTAAGCATGATTAAAAAAAGAAACAGTAGATGCGACCTTTGGAATTCCATATATACTCCTTTGAAACAAATTCCCCGTAGTCAAAATGTATGGTTATGTTATTGCTCATTGTTTCATGCGAAAGAATATAAAACACACAATCAACTTTAGTCATATAACTAATATTACTAGTGATGCAACTTCAATTAGTAACACTAGTAATACTAGTTATATTAAGTATTCCAAATTGTAAATGTTATCCTACCACTACGATTCAACTACTATATTCCATTCATTAACAATGCATAGGTACTAATCATCCTATAAATCATGGTTAGAGAACGAATGTGCATACCAAATTAACGATTTTTCAATCAGTAATACTAGTGTTACTAGTGATGCAACTATAATTAGTAACAATATTAATACTAGTTATATTAAGTATTTCTAATTGTACAATGTTTTCTTATCACTACGATTCAACCACAGTATTCCATTCATTACCAATGCATAGTTACTAATCATCCAAGAAAACATGGTTAGAGAACGAATGTGCATACCAAATTAATGATTTTTCATTCAGTAATACTAGTGTTACTAGTTATACAATTTCAATCAATAATACTAGTGTTACCAATTATTAAACTTCAATCTGTAATACTAGTGTTACTTGTTGTACAACTTCAATCAGTACTACTAAAGTTAAGTTACTAGTATACAACTTCAATTAGTAATATTAATGTTACTAGTTATAAAACTTCAATAAGAAATACTAGTGTTACTAGTTGTACAATTTCAATCAGTAATACTAGTGTTACTAGTTATACTTTCACCCTCAGAAATACCAAGTTGTACTTAGTTCTCCGTTCGCTGCAACTCAAATCGGATGATTCTGGGCTGAAATCCCTCTAATCCTCTAATGATTCGCTACAAGTCAAAAAATACAATACATTCATTACCAATACGTCCTAATTTATCCATTAAGCATGATTAAAAAAAGAAACCGTAGATGCGACCTTTGGAATTCTATATATACTCTTTTGAAACAAATTCCCCGTAGTCAAAATGTATGGTTATGTTATTGCTCATTGTTTCCTGCGAAAGAATATAAAACACACAATCAACTTCAGTCAGTATTACTAGTATTACTAGTGATGCAACTATAATTAGTAACAATATTAATACTAGTTATATTAAGTATTTCTAATTCTACAATGTTATCTTATCACTACGATTCAACCACTGTATTCCATTCATTACCAATGCATAGTTACTAATCATCCAAGAAAACATGGTTAGAGAACGAATGTGCATACCAAATTAATGATTTTTCATTCAGTAATACTAGTGTTACTAGTTATACAATTTCAATCAATAATACTAGTGTTACTAGTTATTAAACTTCAATCTGTAATACTAGTGTTACTAGTTGTACAATTTCAATCAGTACTACTAAAATTAAGTTACTAGTATACAACTTCAATCAGTAATATTAGTGTTACTAGTTATACAACTTCAATAAGAAATACTAGTGTTACTAGTTGTACAATTTCAATCAGTAATAGTAGTGTTACTAGTTATACTTTTTCCCTCAGTAATACACAGTTGTACTTAGTTCTCCGTTCGCTGCAACTCAAATCGGATGATTCTGGGCTGAAATCCCTCTAATCTTCTAATGATTTGCTATAATTCAACAAATACAATACATTCATTACCAATACGTCCTAATTTATTCATTAAGCATGATTAAAAAAAGAAACAGTAGATGCGACCTTTGGAATTCCATATATACTCCTTTGAAACAAATTCCCCATCGTCAAAATGTATGGTTATGTTATTGCTCATTGTTTCCTGCGAAAGAATATAAAACACACAATCAACTTCAGTCATATAACTAGTATTACTAGTGATGCAACTTCAATTAGTAACACTAGTAATACTAGTTATATTAAGTATTCCCAATTGTAAATGTTATCCTACCACTACGATTCAACTACTATATTCCATTCATTAACAATGCATAGGTACTAATCATCCTATAAATCATGGTTAGAGAACGAATGTGCAAACCAAATTAATGATTTTTCAATCAGTAATACTAGTGTTAATAGTTATAAAATTTCAATCAATGATACTAGTGTTACTAGTTATTAAACTTCAATCAGTAATACTAGTGTTACTAGTTGTACAACTTCAGTGAGTACTACTAAATTTGAGTTACTAGTTATACAACTTCAATCAGTAATATTAGTGTTACTAGTTATACAACTTCAATAAGAAATACTAGTGTTACTAGTTGTACAATTTCAATCAGTAATACTAGTGTTACTAGTTATACTTTCACCCTCAGAAATACCAAGTTGTACTTAGTTCTCCGTTCGCTGCAACTCAAATCGGACGATTCTGGGCTGAAATCCCTCTAATCTTCTAATGATTTGCTATAATTCAACAAATACAATACATTCATTACAATTACGTCCTAATTTATCCATTAAGCATGATTAAAAAAAGAAACCGTAGATGCGACCTTTGGAATTCCATATATACTCTTTTGAAACAAATTCCCCGTAGTCAAAATGTATGGTTATGTTATTGCTCATTGTTTCCTGCGAAAGAATATAAAACACACAATCAACTTCAGTCAGTATTACTAGTATTACTAGTGATGCAACTATAATTAGTAACAATATTAATACTAGTTATATTAAGTATTTCTAATTCTACAATGTTATCTTATCACTACGATTCAACCACTGTATTCCATTCATTACCAATGCATAGTTACTAATCATCCAAGAAAACATGGTTAGAGAACGAATGTGCATACCAAATTAATGATTTTTCATTCAGTAATACTAGTGTTACTAGTTATACAATTTCAATCAATAATACTAGTGTTACTAGTTATTAAACTTCAATCTGTAATACTAATGTTACTAGTTGTACAATTTCAATCAGTACTACTAAAATTAAGTTACTAGTATACAACTTCAATCAGTAATATTAGTGTTACTAGTTATACAACTTCAATAAGAAATACTAGTGTTACTAGTTGTACAATTTCAATCAGTAATAGTAGTGTTACTAGTTATACTTTTTCCCTCAGTAATACACAGTTGTACTTAGTTCTCCGTTCGCTGCAACTCAAATCGGATGATTCTGGGCTGAAATCCCTCTAATCTTCTAATGATTTGCTATAATTCAACAAATACAATACATTCATTACCAATACGTCCTAATTTATTCATTAAGCATGATTAAAAAAAGAAACAGTAGATGCGACCTTTGGAATTCCATATATACTCCTTTGAAACAAATTCCCCGTCGTCAAAATGTATGGTTATGTTATTGCTCATTGTTTCCTGCGAAAGAATATAAAACACACAATCAACTTCAGTCATATAACTAGTATTACTAGTGATGCAACTTCAATTAGTAACACTAGTAATACTAGTTATATTAAGTATTCCCAATTGTAAATGTTATCCTACCACTACGATTCAACTACTATATTCCATTCATTAACAATGCATAGGTACTAATCATCCTATAAATCATGGTTAGAGAACGAATGTGCAAACCAAATTAATGATTTTTCAATCAGTAATACTAGTGTTAATAGTTATAAAATTTCAATCAATGATACTAGTGTTACTAGTTATTAAACTTCAATCAGTAATACTAGTGTTACTAGTTGTACAACTTCAGTGAGTACTACTAAATTTGAGTTACTAGTTATACAACTTCAATCAGTAATATTAGTGTTACTAGTTATACAACTTCAATAAGAAATACTAGTGTTACTAGTTGTACAATTTCAATCAGTAATACTAGTGTTACTAGTTATACTTTCACCCTCAGAAATACCAAGTTGTACTTAGTTCTCCGTTCGCTGCAACTCAAATCGGACGATTCTGGGCTGAAATCCCTCTAATCTTCTAATGATTTACTATAATTCAACAAATACAATACATTCATTACCAATACGTCCTAATTTATCCATTAAGCATGATTAAAAAAAGAAACCGTAGATGCGACCTTTGGAATTCCATATATACTCTTTTGAAACAAATTCCCCGTAGTCAAAATGTATGGTTATGTTATTGCTCATTGTTTCCTGCGAAAGAATATAAAACACACAATCAACTTCAGTCAGTATTATTAGTATTACTAGTGATGCAACTATAATTAGTAACAATATTAATACTAGTTATATTAAGTATTTCTAATTCTACAATGTTATCTTATCACTACGATTCAACCACTGTATTCCATTCATTACCAATGCATAGTTACTAATCATCCAAGAAAACATGGTTAGAGAACGAATGTGCATACCAAATTAATGATTTTTCATTCAGTAATACTAGTGTTACTAGTTATACAATTTCAATCAATAATACTAGTGTTACTAGTTATTAAACTTCAATCTGTAATACTAGTGTTACTAGTTGTACAATTTCAATCAGTACTACTAAAATTAAGTTACTAGTATACAACTTCAATCAGTAATATTAGTGTTACTAGTTATACAACTTCAATAAGAAATACTAGTGTTACTAGTTGTACAATTTCAATCAGTAATACTAGTGTTACTAGTTATACTTTTTCCCTCAGTAATACACAGTTGTACTTAGTTCTCCGTTCGCTGCAACTCAAATCGGATGATTCTGGGCTGAAATCCCTCTAATCTTCTAATGATTTGCTATAATTCAACAAATACAATACATTCATTACCAATACGTCCTAATTTATTCATTAAGCATGATTAAAAAAAGAAACAGTAGATGCGACCTTTGGAATTCCATATATACTCCTTTGAAACAAATTCCCCGTCGTCAAAATGTATGGTTATGTTATTGCTCATTGTTTCCTGCGAAAGAATATAAAACACACAATCAACTTCAGTCATATAACTAGTATTACTAGTGATGCAACTTCAATTAGTAACACTAGTAATACTAGTTATATTAAGTATTCCCAATTGTAAATGTTATCCTACCACTACGATTCAACTACTATATTCCATTCATTAACAATGCATAGGTACTAATCATCCTATAAATCATGGTTAGAGAACGAATGTGCAAACCAAATTAATGATTTTTCAATCAGTAATACTAGTGTTAATAGTTATAAAATTTCAATCAATGATACTAGTGTTACTAGTTATTAAACTTCAATCAGTAATACTAGTGTTACTAGTTGTACAACTTCAGTGAGTACTACTAAATTTGAGTTACTAGTTATACAACTTCAATCAGTAATATTAGTGTTACTAGTTATACAACTTCAATAAGAAATACTAGTGTTACTAGTTGTACAATTTCAATCAGTAATACTAGTGTTACTAGTTATACTTTCACCCTCAGAAATACCAAGTTGTACTTAGTTCTCCGTTCGCTGCAACTCAAATCGGACGATTCTGGGCTGAAATCCCTCTAATCTTCTAATGATTTGCTATAATTCAACAAATACAATACATTCATTACCAATACGTCCTAATTTATCCATTAAGCATGATTAAAAAAAGAAACCGTAGATGCGACCTTTGGAATTCCATATATACTCTTTTGAAACAAATTCCCCGTAGTCAAAATGTATGGTTATGTTATTGCTCATTGTTTCCTGCGAAAGAATATAAAACACACAATCAACTTCAGTCAGTATTATTAGTATTACTAGTGATGCAACTATAATTAGTAACAATATTAATACTAGTTATATTAAGTATTTCTAATTCTACAATGTTATCTTATCACTACGATTCAACCACTGTATTCCATTCATTACCAATGCATAGTTACTAATCATCCAAGAAAACATGGTTAGAGAACGAATGTGCATACCAAATTAATGATTTTTCATTCAGTAATACTAGTGTTACTAGTTATACAATTTCAATCAATAATACTAGTGTTACTAGTTATTAAACTTCAATCAGTAATACTAGTGTTACTAGTTGTACAACTTCAATCAGTAATATTAGTGTTACTAGTTATACAACTTCAATAAGAAATACTAGTGTTACTAGTTGTACAATTTCAATCAGTAATACTAGTGTTACTAGTTATACTTTCACCCTCAGAAATACCAAGTTGTACTTAGTTCTCCGTTCGCTGCAACTCAAATCGGACGATTCTGGGCTGAAATCCCTCTAATCTTCTAATGATTTGCTATAATTCAACAAATACAATACATTCATTACCAATATGTCCTAATTTATTCATTAAGCATGATTAAAAAAAGAAACCGTAGATGCGACCTTTGGAATTTCATATATAATCCTTGGAAACAAATTCCCAGTAGTCAAAATGTATGGATATGTTTTTGCTCATTGTTTCCTGCCAAAGAGTATAAAACACACAATTAACTTCAGTCAGTATTACTAGTATTACTAGTGATGCAACTATAATTAGTAACACTATTAATACTAGTTATATTAAGTATTCCTAATTGTAAAATGTTATCTTATCACTACGATTCAACCACTGTATTTCATTCATTACCAATGCATAGGTACTAATCATCCTATAAATCATGGTTAGAGAACGAATGTGCATACCAAATTAATGATTTTTCAATCAGTAATACTAGTGTTACTAGTTATAAAATTTCAATCAATAATACTAGTGTTACTAGTTATTAAACTTCAATCTGTAATACTAGTGTTACTAGTTGTACAACTTCAATCAGTACTACTAAAGTTAAGTTACTAGTGTACAACTTCAATCAGTAATATTAGTGTTACTAGTTATACAACTTCAATAAGTAATACTAGTGTTACTAGTTGTACAATTTCAATAAGTAATACTAGTGTTACTAGTTATACTTTTTCCCTCAGTAATACACAGTTGTACTTAGTTCTTCGTTCGCTGCAACTCAAATCGGGTGATTCTGGGCTGAAATCCCTCTAATCTTCTAATGATTTGCTATAATTCAACAAATACAATACATTCATTACCAATACGTCCTAATTTATTCATTAAGCATGATTCAAAAAAAAACAGTAGATGCGACCTTTGGAATTCCATATATACTCCTTTGCAACAAATTCCCCGTAGTCAAAATGTATGGTTATGTTATTGCTCATTGTTTCTTGCGAAAAAATATAAAACACACAATTAACTTCAGTCATATAACTAGTATTACTAGTGATGCAACTTCAATTAGTAACACTAGTAATACTAGTTATATTAAGTATTACCAATTGTAAATGTTATCCTACCACTACGATTCAACTACTATATTCCATTCATTACCAATGCATAGGTACTAATCATCCTATAAATCATGGTTAGAGAACGAATGTGCATACCAAATTAATGATTTTTCAATCAGTAATACTAGTGTTACTAGTTATAAAATTTCAATCAATAATACTAGTGTTACTAGTTATTAAACTTCAATCAGTAATACTAGTGTTACTAGTTGTACAACTTCAGTAAGTACTACTAAATTTGAGTTACTAGTTATACAACTTCAATCAGTAATATTAGTGTTACTAGTTATACAACATCAATAAGAAATACTAGTGTTACTAGTTGTACAATTTCAATCAGTAATACTAGTGTTACTAGTTATACTTTCACCCTCAGAAATACCAAGTTGTACTTAGTTCTCCGTTCGCTGCAACTCAAATCGGATGATTCTGGGCTGAAATCCCTCTAATCTTCTAATGATTCGCTACAATTCAACAAATACAATACATTCATTACCAGTACGTCCTAATTTATTCATTATGCATGATTAAAAAAAGAAACCGTAGATGCGACCTTTGGAATTCCATATATACTCTTTTGAAACAAATTCCCCGTAGTCAAAATGTATGGTAATGTTATTGCTCATTGTTTCCTGCGAAAGAATATAAAACACACAATCAACTTCAGTCAGTATTACTAGTATTACTAGTGATGCAACTATAATTAGTAACACTATTAATACTAGTTATATTAAGTATTCCTAATTGTACAATGTCATCTTATCACTACGATTCAACCACTGTATACCATTCATTACCAATGCATAGTTACTAATCATCCAAGAAAACATGGTTAGAGAACGAATGTGCATACCAAATTAATGATTTTTCATTCAGTAATACTAGTGTTACTAATTATACAATTTCAATCAATAATACTAGTGTTACTAGTTATTAAACTTCAATCTGTAATACTAGTGTTACTAGTTGTACAACTTCAATCAGTACTACTAAAGTTAAGTTACTAGTATACAACTTCAATCAGTAATATTAGTGTTACTAGTTATACAACTTCAATAAGAAATACTAGTGTTACTAGTTGTACAATTTCAATCAGTAATACTAGTGTTACTAGTTATACTTTTTCCCTCAGTAATACACAGTTGTACTTAGTTCTCCGTTCGCTGCAACTCAAATCGGATGATTCTGGGCTGAAATCCCTCTAATCTTCTAATGATTTGCTATAATTCAACAAATACAATACATTCATTACCAATACGTCCTAATTTATTCATTAAGCATGATTAAAAAAAGAAACAGTAGATGCGACCTTTGGAATTCCATATATACTCCTTTGAAACAAATTCCCCGTAGTCAAAATGTATGGTTATGTTATTGCTCATTGTTTCTTGCGAAAGAATATAAAACACACAATCAACTTCAGTCATATAACTAATATTACTAGTGATGCAACTTCAATTAGTAACACTAGTAATACTAGTTATATTAAGTATTCCAAATTGTAAATGTTATCCTACCACTACGATTCAACTACTATATTCCATTCATTAACAATGCATAGGTACTAATCATCCTATAAATCATGGTTAGAGAACGAATGTGCATACCAAATTAACGATTTTTCAATCAGTAATACTAGTGTTACTAGTGATGCAACTATAATTAGTAACAATATTAATACTAGTTATATTAAGTATTTCTAATTGTACAATGTTTTCTTATCACTACGATTCAACCACAGTATTCCATTCATTACCAATGCATAGTTACTAATCATCCAAGAAAACATGGTTAGAGAACGAATGTGCATACCAAATTAATGATTTTTCATTCAGTAATACTAGTGTTACTAGTTATACAATTTCAATCAATAATACTAGTGTTACCAATTATTAAACTTCAATCTGTAATACTAGTGTTACTTGTTGTACAACTTCAATCAGTACTACTAAAGTTAAGTTACTAGTATACAACTTCAATTAGTAATATTAATGTTACTAGTTATAAAACTTCAATAAGAAATACTAGTGTTACTAGTTGTACAATTTCAATCAGTAATACTAGTGTTACTAGTTATACTTTCACCCTCAGAAATACCAAGTTGTACTTAGTTCTCCGTTCGCTGCAACTCAAATCGGATGATTCTGGGCTGAAATCCCTCTAATCTTCTAATGATTCGCTACAAGTCAAAAAATACAATACATTCATTACCAATACGTCCTAATTTATCCATTAAGCATGATTAAAAAAAGAAACCGTAGATGCGACCTTTGGAATTCCATATATACTCTTTTGAAACAAATTCCCCGTAGTCAAAATGTATGGTTATGTTATTGCTCATTGTTTCCTGCGAAAGAATATAAAACACACAATCAACTTCAGTCAGTATTACTAGTATTACTAGTGATGCAACTATAATTAGTAACAATATTAATACTAGTTATATTAAGTATTTCTAATTCTACAATGTTATCTTATCACTACGATTCAACCACTGTATTCCATTCATTACCAATGCATAGTTACTAATCATCCAAGAAAACATGGTTAGAGAACGAATGTGCATACCAAATTAATGATTTTTCATTCAGTAATACTAGTGTTACTAGTTATACAATTTCAATCAATAATACTAGTGTTACCAATTATTAAACTTCAATCTGTAATACTAGTGTTACTTGTTGTACAACTTCAATCAGTACTACTAAAGTTAAGTTACTAGTATACAACTTCAATTAGTAATATTAATGTTACTAGTTATAAAACTTCAATAAGAAATACTAGTGTTACTAGTTGTACAATTTCAATCAGTAATACTAGTGTTACTAGTTATACTTTCACCCTCAGAAATACCAAGTTGTACTTAGTTCTCCGTTCGCTGCAACTCAAATCGGATGATTCTGGGCTGAAATCCCTCTAATCTTCTAATGATTCGCTACAAGTCAAAAAATACAATACATTCATTACCAATACGTCCTAATTTATCCATTAAGCATGATTAAAAAAAGAAACCGTAGATGCGACCTTTGGAATTCCATATATACTCTTTTGAAACAAATTCCCCGTAGTCAAAATGTATGGTTATGTTATTGCTCATTGTTTCCTGCGAAAGAATATAAAACACACAATCAACTTCAGTCAGTATTACTAGTATTACTAGTGATGCAACTATAATTAGTAACAATATTAATACTAGTTATATTAAGTATTTCTAATTCTACAATGTTATCTTATCACTACGATTCAACCACTGTATTCCATTCATTACCAATGCATAGTTACTAATCATCCAAGAAAACATGGTTAGAGAACGAATGTGCATACCAAATTAATGATTTTTCATTCAGTAATACTAGTGTTACTAGTTATACAATTTCAATCAATAATACTAGTGTTACTAGTTATTAAACTTCAATCTGTAATACTAGTGTTACTAGTTGTACAATTTCAATCAAAACTACTAAAATTAAGTTACTAGTATACAACTTCAATCAGTAATATTAGTGTTACTAGTTATACAACTTCAATAAGAAATACTAGTGTTACTAGTTGTACAATTTCAATCAGTAATAGTAGTGTTACCAGTTATACTTTTTCCCTCAGTAATACACAGTTGTACTTAGTTCTCCGTTCGCTGCAACTCAAATCGGATGATTCTCGGCTGAAATCCCTCTAATCTTCTAATGATTTGCTATAATTCAACAAATACAATACATTCATTACCAATACGTCCTAATTTATTCATTAAGCATGATTAAAAAAAGAAACAGTAGATGCGACCTTTGGAATTCCATATATACTCCTTTGAAACAAATTCCCCGTCGTCAAAATGTATGGTTATGTTATTGCTCATTGTTTCCTGCGAAAGAATATAAAACACACAATCAACTTCAGTCATATAACTAGTATTACTAGTGATGCAACTTCAATTAGTAACACTAGTAATACTAGTTATATTAAGTATTCCCAATTGTAAATGTTATCCTACCACTACGATTCAACTACTATATTCCATTCATTACCAATGCATAGGTACTAATCATCCAAGAAAACATGGTTAGAGAACGAATGTGCATACCAAATTAATGATTTTTCATTCAGTAATACTAGTGTTACTAGTTATACAATTTCAATCAATAATACTAGTGTTACTAGTTATTAAACTTCAATCTGTAATACTAGTATTACTAGTTGTACAATTTCAATCAGTACTGCTAAAATTAAGTTACTAGTATACAACTTCAATCAGTAATATTAGTGTTACTAGTTATACAACTTCAATAAGAAATACTAGTGTTACTAGCTGTACAATTTCAATCAGTAATAGTAGTGTTACTAGTTATACTTTTTCCCTCAGTAATACACAGTTGTACTTAGTTCTCCGTTCGCTGCAACTCAAATCGGATGATTCTGGGCTGAAATCCCTCTAATCTTCTAATGATTTGCTATAATTCAACAAATACAATACATTCATTACCAATACGTCCTAATTTATTCATTAAGCATGATTAAAAAAAGAAACAGTAGATGCGACCTTTGGAATTCCATATATACTCCTTTGAAACAAATTCCCCGTCGTCAAAATGTATGGTTATGTTATTGCTCATTGTTTCCTGCGAAAGAATATAAAACACACAATCAACTTCAGTCATATAACTAGTATTACTAGTGATGCAACTTCAATTAGTAACACTAGTAATACTAGTTATATTAAGTATTCCCAATTGTAAATGTTATCCTACCACTAATCATCCTATAAATCATGGTTAGAGAACGAATGTGCATACCAAATTAATGATTTTTCAATCAGTAATACTAGTGTTACTAGTTATAAAATTTCAATCAATAATACTAGTGTTACTAGTTATTAAACTTCAATCAGTAATACTAGTGTTACTAGTTGTACAACTTCAGTCATTACTACTAAATTTGAGTTACTAGTTATACAACTTGAATAAGTAATATTAGTGTTACTAGTTATACAACTTCAATAAGTAATACTAGTGTTACTAGTTGTACAATTTCAATCAGTAATACTAGTGTTACTAGTTATACTTTCACCCTCAAAAATACCAAGTTATCTTATCACTACGATTCAACCACTATATTCCATTCATTACCAATGCATAGTTATTAATCATCCAAGAAATCATGGTTAGAGAACGAATGTGCATACCAAATTAATGATTTTTCATTCAGTAATACTAGTGTTACTAGTTATACAATTTCAATCAATAATACTAGTGTTACTAGTTATTAAACTTCAATCTATAATACAAGTGTTACTAGTTGTACAACTTCAATCAGTACTACTAAAGTTAAGTTACTAGTTATACAACTTCAATCAGTAATATTAGTAATATTAGTGTTACTGAGTAATACTAGTGTTACTAGTTGTACAATTTCAATCAGTAATAATAGTGTCACTAGTTATACTTTTTCCCTCAGTAATACACAATTGTACTTAGTTCTCCGTTCACTGCAACTCAAATCGGATGATTTCGGGCTGAAATCCCTCTAATCTTCTAATGATTCGCTACAATTCAACAAATACAATACATTCATTACCAATACATCCTAATTTATCCATTAAGCATGATTAAAAAAATAAACCGTAGATGTGACCCTTGGAATTCCATATATACTCTTTTGAAACAAATTCCCCGTAGTCAAAATGTATGGTTATGTTATTGCTCATTGTTTCCTGCGAAAGAATATAAAACACACAATCAACTTCAGTCGTATAACTAGTATTACTAGTGATGCAACTTCAATTAGTAACACTAGTAATACTAGTTATATTAAGTATTCCCAATTGTAAATGTTATACTACCACTACGATTCAACTACTATATTCCATTCATTACCAATGCATAGGTACTAATCATCCTATAAATCATGGTTAGAGAACGAATGTGCATACCAAATTAATGATTTTTCAATCAGTAATACTAGTGTTACTAGTTATAAAATTTCAATAAATAATACTAGTGTTACTAGTTATTAAACTTCAATCAGTAATACTAGTGTTATTAGTTGTACAACTTTAGTCAGTGCTACTAAATTTGAGTTACTAGTTATACAACTTCAATAAGTAATACTAGTGTTACTAGTTGTACAATTTCAATCAGTAAGACTAGTGTTACTACTTATACTTTCACCCTCAAAAATACCAAGTTATCTTATCACTACGATTCAACCACTATATTCCATTCATTACCAATGCATAGTTATTAATCATCCAAGAAATCATGGTTAGAGAACGAATGTGCATACCAAATTAATGATTTTTCATTCAGTAATACTAGTGTTACTAGTTATACAATTTCAATCAATAATACTAGTGTTACTAGTTATTAAACTTCAATCTGTAATACAAGTGTTACTAGTTGTACAACTTCAATCAGTACTACTAAAGTTAAGTTACTAGTTATACAACTTCAATCAGTAATATTAGTAATATTAGTGTTACTAAGTAATACTAGTGTTACTAGTTGTACAATTTCAATCAGTAATAATAGTGTCACTAGTTATACTTTTTTCCTCAGTAATACACAATTGTACTTAGTTCTCCATTCGCTGCAACTCAAATCGGATGATTTCGGGCTGAAATCCCTCTAATCTTCTAATGATTCGCTACAATTAAAAAAATACAATACATTCATTACCAATACGTCCTAATTTATCTATTAAGCATGATTAAAAAAATAAACTGTAGATGTGACCTTTGGAATTCCATATATACTCCTTGGAAACAAATTCCTAGTAGTCAAAATGTATGGATATGATATTGGACATTGTACAATTTCAATCAGTAATACTAGTGTTACTAGTTATACTTTCACCCTCAGAAATACCAAGTTGTACTTAGTTCTCCGTTCGCTGCAACTCAAATCAGATGATTCTGGGCTGAAATCCCTCTAATCTTCTAATGATTCGCTACAATTCAACAAATACAATACATTCATTACCAATACGTCCTAATTTATCCATTAAGCATGATTAAAAAAAGAAACCGTAGATGCGACCTTTGGAATTCCATATATACTCTTTTGAAACAAATTCCCCGTAGTCAAAATGTATGGTTATGTTATTGCTTATTGTTTCCTGCGAAAGAATATAAAACACAAAATCAACTTCAGTCATATAACTAGTATTACTAGTGATGCAACTTCAACTAGTAACACTAGTAATACTAGTTATATTTAGTATTCCCAATAGTAAATGTTATACTACCACTACGATTCAACTACTATATTCCATTCATTACCAATGCATAGGTACTAATCATCCTATAAATCATGGTTAGAGAACGAATGTGCATACCAAATTAATGATTTTTCAATCAGTAATACTAGTGTTACTAGTTATACAATTTCAATCAATAATACTAGTGTTACTAGTTATTAAACTTCAATCAGTAATACTAGTGTTACTAGTTGTACAACTTTAGTCAGTACTACTAAATTTGAGTTACTAGTTATACAACTTGAATAAGTAATATTAGTGTTACTAGTTATACAACTTCAATAAGTAATACTAGTGTTACTAGTTGTACAATTTCAATCAGTAATACTAGTGTTACTAGTTATACTTTCACCCTCAGAAATACCAAGTTGTACTTAGTTCTCCGTTCGCTGCAACGCAAATCGGATGATTCTGGGCTGAAATCCCTCTAATCTTCTAATGATTCGCTACAATTCAACAAATACAATACATTCATTACCAGTACGTCCTAATTTATTCATTAAGCATGATTAAAAAAAGAAACAGTAGATGCGACCTTTGGAATTCAATATATACTCCTTTGAAACAAATTCCCCGTAGTCAAAATGTATGGTTATGTTATTGCTCATTGTTTCCTGCGAAAGAATATAAAACACACAATCAACTTCAGTCACATAACTAGTATTACTAGTGATGCAACTTCAATTAGTAACACTAGTAATACTAGTTATATTAAGTATTCCCAATTGTAAATGTTATCCTACCACTACTATTCAACTACTATATTCCATTCATTACCAATGCATAGGTACTAATCATCCTATAAATCATGGTTAGAGAACGAATGTGCATACCAAATTAACGATTTTTCAATCAGTAATACTAGTGTTACTAGTGATGCAACTATAATTAGTAACACTATTAATACTAGTTATATTAAGTATTCCTAATTGTACAATGTTATCTTATCACTACGATTCAACCACTGTATTCCATTCATTACCAATGCATAGTTACTAATCATCCAAGAAATCATGGTTAGAGAACGAATGTGCATACCAAATTAATGATTTTTCATTCAGTAATACTAGTGTTACTAGTTATTCAATTTCAATCAATAATACTAGTGTTACTAGTTATTAAACTTCAATATGTAATACAAGTGTTACTAGTTGTACAACTTCAATCAGTACTACTAAAGTTAAGTTACTAGTTATACAACTTCAATCAGTAATATTAGTAATATTAGTGTTACTAAGTAATACTAGTGTTACTAATTGTACAATTTCAATCAGTAATAATAGTGTCACTAGTTATAATTTTTCCCTCAGTAATACACAATTGTACTTAGTTCTCCGTTCGATGCAACTCAAATCGGATGATTTCGGGCTGAAATCCCTCTAATCTTCTAATGATTTGCTACAATTCAACAAATACAATACATTCATTACTAATACGTCCTAATTTATGCATTAAGCATGATTAAAAAAAATAAACCGTAGATGCGACCTTTGGAATTCCATATATACTCCTTGGAAACAAATTCCTAGTAGTCAAAATGTATGGATATGATATTGGACATTGTTTCCTGCCAAAAAGTATAAAACACACAATTAATTTCAGTCAGTGTTACTAGTATTACTAGTGATGCAATTATAATTAGTAACACTATTAATACTAGTTATATTAAGTATTCCCAATTGTAAATGTTATACTACCACTACGATTCAACTACTATATTCCATTCATTACCAATGCATAGGTACTAATCATCCTATAAATGATGGTTTGAGAACGAATGTGCATACCAAATTAATGATTTTTCAATCAGTAATACTAGTGTTACTAGTTATAAAATTTCAATCAATAATACTAGTGTTACTAGTTATTAAACTTCAATCAGTAATACTAGTGTTACTAGTTGTACAACTTCAGTCAGTACTACTAAATTTGAGTTACTAGTTATACAACTTGAATAAGTAATATTAGTGTTACTAGTTATACAACTTCAATAAGTAATACTAGTGTTACTAGTTGTACAATTTCAATCAGTAATACTAGTGTTACTAGTTATACTTTCACCCTCAAAAATACCAAGTTATCTTATCACTACGATTCAACCACTATATTCCATTCATTACCAATGCATAGTTATTAATCATCCAAGAAATCATTGTTAGAGAACGAATGTGCATACCAAATTAATGATTTTTCATTCAGTAATACTAGTGTTACTAGTTATACAATTTGAATCAATAATACTAGTGTTACTAGTTATTAAACTTCAATCTAAAATACAAGTGTTACTAGTTGTACAACTTCAATTAGTACTACTAAAGTTAGGTTACTAGTTATACAACTTCAATCAGTAATATTAGTAATATTAGTGTTACTAAGTAATACTAGTGTTACTAGTTGTACAATTTCAATCAGTAATACTAGTGTTACTAGTTATACTTTTTCCCTCAGTAATACACAGTTGTACTTAGTTCTCCGTTCGCTGCAACTCAAATCGGATGATTTCTTGCTGAAATCTCTCTAATCTT
Organism: Cardamine chenopodiifolia; assembly: GCA_963922655.1. Lineage (NCBI taxonomy): Eukaryota > Viridiplantae > Streptophyta > Magnoliopsida > Brassicales > Brassicaceae > Cardamine > Cardamine chenopodiifolia. Next base: position 13,797,562 of record OZ000490.1, on the reverse strand, counting down.
CTAATGATTCGCTACAATTAAACAAATACAATACATTCATTACCAATACGTCCTAATTTATCCATTAAGCATGATTAAAAAAATAAACCGTAGATGTGACCTTTGAAATTCCATATATACTCCTTGGAAACAAATTCCCAGTAGTCAAAATGTATGGATATGTTATTGCTCATTGTTTCCTGCCAAAGAGTATAAAACACACAATTAATTTTAGTCAGTATTACTAGTATTACTAGTGATGCAACTATAATTAGTAACACTATTAACACTAGTTATATTAGGTATTCCTAATTGTACATAGTTATCTTATCACTACGATTCAACCACTGTATTCCATTCATTACCAATGCATAGCTACTAATCATCCAAGAAAACATGGTTAGAGAACGAATGTGCATACCAAATTAATAATTTTTCATTCAGTAATACTAGTGTTACTAATTATACAATTTCGATCAATAATACTAGTGTTACTAGTTATTAAACTTCAATCTGTAATACTAGTGATACTAGATGTACAACTTCAATCAGTACTACTAAAGTTAAGTTACTAGTATACAACTTCAATCAGTAATATTAGTGTTACTAGTTATACAACTTCAATAAGAATTACTAGTGTTACTAGTTGTACAATTTCAATCAGTAATACTAGTGTTACTAGTTATATTTTTTTCCTCAGTAATACACTGTTGTACTTAGTTCTCCGTTCGCTGCAACTCAAATCGGATGATTCTGGGCTGAAATCCCTCTAATCTTCTAATGATTTGCTATAATTCAACAAATACAATACATTCATTACCAATACGTCCTAATTTATTCATTAAGCATGATTAAAAAAAGAAACAGTAGATTCGACCTTTGGAATTCCATATATACTCCTTTGAAACAAATTCCCCGTAGTCAAAATGTATGGTTATGTTATTGCTCATTGTTTCCTGCGAAAGAATATAAAACATACAATCAACTTCAGACATATAACTAGTATTACTAGTGATGCAACTTCAATTAGTAACACTAGTAATACTAGTTATATTAAGTATTCCCAATTGTAAATGTTATCCTACCACTACGATTCAACTACTATATTCCATTCATTACCAATGCATAGGTACTAATCATCATATAAATCATGGTTAGAGAACGAATGTGCATACCAAATTAACGATTTTTCAATCAGTAATACTAGTGTTACTAGTTATAAAATTTCAATCAATAATACTAGTGTTACTAGTTATTAAACTTTAATTTGTAATACTAGTGTTACTAGTTGTACAACTTCAATCAATACTACTAAAGTTAAGTTACTAGTATACAACTTCAATCAGTAATATTAGTGTTACTAGTTATAAAACTTCAATAAGAAATACTAGTGTTACTAGTTGTACAATTTCAATCAGTAATACTAGTGTTACTAGTTATACTTTCACCCTCAGAAATACCAAGTTGTACTTAGTTCTCTGTTCGCTGCAACTCAAATCGGATGATTCTGGGCTGAAACCCCTCTAATCTTCTAATGATTCGCTACAATTCAACAAATACAATACATTCATTATCAATACGTCCTAATTTATCCATTAAGCATGATTAAAAAAAGAAACCGTAGATGCGACCTTTGGAATTCCATATATACTCTTTTGAAATAAATTCCCCGTAGTCAAAATGTATGGTTATGTTATTGTTCATTGTTTCCTGCGAAAGAATATAAAACACACAATCAACTTCAGTCATATAACTATTATTACTAGTGATGTAACTTCAATTAGTAACACTAGTAATACTAGTTATATTAAGTATTCCCAATTGTAAATGTTATACTACCACTACGATTCAACTACTATATTCCATTCATTACCAATGCATAGGTACTAATCATCCTATAAATCATGGTTAGAGAACGAATGTGCATACCAAATTAATGATTTTTCATTCAGTAATACTAGTGTTACTAGTTATAAAATTTCAATCAATAATACTAGTGTTACTAGTTATTAAACTTCAATCAGTAATACTAGTGTTACTAGATATACAACTTGAATAAGTAATATTAGTATTACTAGTTATACAACTTCAATAAGTAATACTAGTGTTACTAGTTGTACAATTTCAATCAGTAATACTAGTGTTACTAGTTATACTTTCACCCTCAAAAATACCAAGTTATCTTATCACTACGATTCAACCACTATATTCAATTCATTACCAATGCATAGTTATTAATCATCCAAGAAATCATGGTTAGAGAACGAATGTGCATACCAAATTAATGATTTTTCATTCAGTAATACTAGTGTTACTAGTTATACAATTTCAATCAATAATACTAGTGTTACTAGTTATTAAACTTCAATCTGTAATACAAGTGTTACTAGTTGTACAACTTCAATCAGTACTACTAAACTTAAGTTACTAGTTATACAACTTCAATCAGTAATATTAGTAATATTAGTGTTACTAAGTAATACTAGTGTTACTAATTGTACAATTTCAATCAGTAATAATAGTGTCACTAGTTATACTTTTTCCCTCAGTAATACACAATTGTACTTAGTTCTCCGTTCGCTGCAACTCAAATCGGATGATTTCGGGCTGAAATCCCTCTAATCTTCTAATGATTCGCTACAATTCAACAAATACAATACATTCATTACTAATACGTCCTAATTTATCCATTAAGCATGATTAAAAAAATAAACCGTAGATGCGACCTTTGGAATTCCATATATACTCCTTGGAAACAAATTCCTAGTAGTCAAAATGTATGGATATGATATTGGTCATTATTTCCTGCCAAAGAGTATAAAACACACAATTAATTTCAGTCAGTGTTACTAGTATTACTAGTGATGCAATTATAATTAGTAACACTATTAATACTAGTTATATTAAGTATTCCTAATTTTACAATGTTATCTTATCACTACGATTCAACCACTGTATTCCATTCATTACCAATGCATAGTTACTAATCATCCAAGAAATCATGGTTAGAGAACGAATGTGCATACCAAATTAATGATTTTTCATTCAGTAATACTAGTGTTACTAGTTATTCAATTTCAATCAATAATACTAGTGTTACTAGTTATTAAACTTCAATATGTAATACAAGTGTTACTAGTTGTACAACTTCAATCAGTACTACTAAAGTTAAGTTACTAGTTATATAACTTCAATCAGTAATATTAGTAATATTAGTGTTACTAAGTAATACTAGTGTTACTAGTTGTACAATTTCAATCAGTAATACTAGTGTTACTAGTTATACTTTTTCCCTCAGTAATACACAGTTGTACTTAGTTCTCCGTTCGCTGCAACTCAAATTGGATGATTTCGGGCTGAAATCCCTCTAATCTTCTAATGATTCGCTACAATTAAACAAATACAATACATTCATTACCAATACGTCCTAATTTATCCATTAAGCATGATTAAAAAAATAAACCGTAGATATGACCTTTGGAATTCCATATATACTCCTTGGAAACAAATTCCCAGTAGTCAAAATGTATGGATATGTTATTGCTCATTGTTTCCTGCCAAAGAGTATAAAACACACAATTAATTTTAGTCAGTATTACTAGTACTACTAGTGATGCAACTATAATTAGTAACATTTTTAATACTAGTTATATTAAGTATTCCTAATTGTACAATGTTATCTTATCACTACGATTCAACCACTGTATTCCATTCATTACCAATGCATAGCTACTAATCATCCAAGAAAACATGGTTAGAGAACGAATGTGCATACCAAATTAATGATTTTTCATTCAGTAATACTAGTGTTACTAATTATACAATTTCAATCAATAATACTAGTGTTACAAGTTATTAAACTTCAATCTGTAATACTAGTGTTACTAGTTGTTCAACTTCAATCAGTACTACTAAAGTTAAGTTACTAGTATACAACTTCAATCAGTAATATTAGTGTTACTAGTTATAAAACTTCAATAAGAAATACTAGTGTTACTAGTTGTACAATTTCAATCAGTAATACTAGTGTTACTAGTTATACTTTCACCCTCAGAAATACCAAGTTGTACTTAGTTCTCTGTTCGCTGCAACTCAAATCGGATGATTCTGGGCTGAAACCCCTTTAATCTTCTAATGATTCGCTACAATTCAACAAATACAATACATTCATTACCAATACGTCCTAATTTATCCATTAAGCATGATTAAAAAAAGAAACCGTAGATGCGACCTTTGGAATTCCATATATACTCTTTTGAAACAAATTCCCCGTAGTCAAAATGTATGGTTATGTTATTGCTCATTGTTTCCTGGGAAAGAATATAAAACACACAATCAACTTCAGTCATATAACTATTATTACTAGTGATGTAACTTCAATTAGTAACACTAGTAATACTAGTTATATTAAGTATTCCCAATTGTAAATGTTATACTACCACTACGATTCAACTACTATATTCCATTCATTACCAATGCATAGGTACTAATCATCCTATAAATCATGGTTAGAGAACGAATGTGCATACCAAATTAATGATTTTTCAATCAGTAATACTAGTGTTACTAGTTATAAAATTTCAATCAATAATACTAGTGTTACTAGTTATTAAACTTCAATCAGTAATACTAGTGTTACTAGATATACAACTTGAATAAGTAATATTAGTATTACTAGTTATACAACTTCAATAAGTAATACAAGTGTTACTAGTTGTACAATTTCAATCAGTAATACTAGTGTTACTAGTTATACTTTCACCCTCAAAAATACCAAGTTATCTTATCACTACGATTCAACCACTATATTCAATTCATTACCAATGCATAGTTATTAATCATCCAAGAAATCATGGTTAGAGAACGAATGTGCATACCAAATTAATGATTTTTCATTCAGTAATACTAGTGTTACTAATTATACAATTTCAATCAATAATACTAATGTTACTAGTTATTAAACTTCAATCTGTAATACTAGTGTTACTAGTTGTACAACTTCAATCAGTACTACTAAAGTTAAGTTACTAGTATACAACTTCAATCAGTAATATTAGTGTTACTAGTTATAAAACTTCAATAAGAAATACTAGTGTTACTAGTTGTACAATTTCAATCAGTAATACTAGTGTTACTAGTTATACTTTCACCCTCAGAAATACCAAGTTGTACTTAGTTCTCCATTCGCTGCAACTCAAATCGGATGATTCTGGGCTGAATTCCCTCTAATCTTCTAATGATTCGCTACAATTCAACAAATACAATACATTCATTACCAATACGTCCTAATTTATCCATTAAGCATGATTAAAAAAAGAAACTGTAGATGCGACCTTTGGAATTCCATATATACTCTTTTGAAACAAATTCCCCGTAGTCAAAATGTATGGTTATGTTATTGCTCATTGTTTCCTGCGAAAGAATATAAAACACACAATCAACTTCAGTCATATAACTATTATAACTAGTGATGCAACTTCAATTAGTAACACTAGTAATACTAGTTATATTAAGTATTCCCAATTGTAAATGTTATACTACCACTACGATTCAACTACTATATTCCATTCATTACCAATGCATAGGTACTAATCATCCTATAAATCATGGTTAGAGAACGAATGTGCATACCAAATTAATGATTTTTCAATCAGTAATACTAGTGTTACTAGTTATAAAATTTCAATCAATAATACTAGGGTTACTAGTTATTAAACTTCAATCAGTAATACTAGTGTTACTAGTTGTACAACTTCAGTCAGTACTACTAAATTTGAGTTACTAGTTATACAACTTGAATAAGTAATATTAGTATTACTAGTTATACAACTTCAATAAGTAATACTAGTGTTACTAGTTGTACAATTTCAATCAGTAATACTAGTGTTACTAGTTATACTTTCACCCTCAAAAATACCAAGTTATCTTATCACTACGATTCAATCACTATATTCCATTCATTACCAATGCATAGTTATTAATCATCCAAGAAATCATGGTTAGAGAACAAATGTGCATACCAAATTAATGATTTTTCAATCAGTAATACTAGTGTTACTAGTTATAAAATTTCAATCAATAATACTAGGGTTACTAGTTATTAAACTTCAATCAGTAATACTAGTGTTACTAGTTGTACAACTTCAGTCAGTACTACTAAATTTGAGTTACTAGTTATACAACTTGAATAAGTAATATTAGTATTACTAGTTATACAACTTCAATAAGTAATACTAGTGTTACTAGTTGTACAATTTCAATCAGTAATACTAGTGTTACTAGTTATACTTTCACCTTCAAAAATACCAAGTTATCTTATCACTACGATTCAATCACTATATTCCATTCATTACCAATGCATAGTTATTAATCATCCAAGAAATCATGGTTAGAGAACGAATGTGCATACCAAATTAATGATTTTTCATTCAGTAATACTAGTGTTACTAGTTATACAATTTCAATCAATAATACTAGTGTTACTAGTTATTAAACTTCAATCTGTAATACAAGTGTTACTAGTTGTACAACTTCAATCAGTACTACTAAAGTTAAGTTACTAGTTATACAACTTTAATCAGTAATATTAGTAATATTAGTGTTACTAAGTAATACTAGTGTTACTAATTGTACAATTTCAATCAGTAATAATAGTGTCACTAGTTATACTTTTTCCCTCAGTAATACACAATTGTACTTAGTTCTCCGTTCGCTGCAACTCAAATCGGATGATTTCGGGCTGAAATCCCTCTAATCTTCTAATGATTCGCTACAATTCAACAAATACAATACATTCATTACTAATACGTCCTAATTTATCCATTAAGCATGATTAAAAAAATAAACCGTAGATGTGACTTTTGGAATTCTATATATACCCCTTGGAAACAAATTCCTAGTAGTCAAAATGTATGGATATGATATTGGTCATTTTTTCCTGCCAAAGAGTATAAAACACACAATTAATTTCAGTCAGTGTTACTAGTATAACTAGTGATGCAATTATAATTAGTAACACTATTAATACTAGTTATATTAAGTATTCCTAATTTTACAATGTTATCTTATTACTACGATTCAACCACTGTATTCCATTCATTACCAATGCATAGTTACTAATCATCCAAGAAATGATGGTTAGAGAACGAATGTGCATACCAAATTAATGATTTTTCATTTAGTAATACTAGTGTTACTAGTTATACAATTTCAATCAATAATACTAGTGTTACTAGTTATTAAACTTCAATATGTAATACAAGTGTTACTAGTTGTACAACTTCAATCAGTACTACTAAAGTTAAGTTACTAGTTATACAACTTCATTCAGTAATATTAGTAATATTAGTGTTACTAAGTAATGCTAGTGTTACTAGTTGTACAATTTCAATCAGTAATACTAGTGTTACTAGTTATACTTTTTCCCTCAGTAATACACAGTTGTACTTAGTTCTCCGTTCGCTGCAACTCAAATTGGATGATTTCGGGCTGAAATCCCTCTAATCTTCTAATGATTCGCTACAATTAAACAAATACAATACATTCATTACCAATACGTCCTAATTTATCCATTAAGCATGATTAAAAAAATAAACCGTAGATGTGACCTTTGGAATTCCATATATACTCCTTGGAAACAAATTCCCAGTAGTCAAAATGTATGGATATGTTATTGCTCATTGTTTCCTGCCAAAGAGTATAAAACACACAATTAATTTTAGTCAGTATTACTAGTACTACTAGTGATGCAACTATAATTAGTAACATTGTTAATACTAGTTATATTAAGTATTCCTAATTGTACAATGTTATCTTATCACTACGATTCAACCACTGTATTCCATTCATTACCAATGCATAGCCACTAATCATCCAAGAAAACATGGTTAGAGAACGAATGTGCATACCAAATTAATGATTTTTCATTCAGTAATACTAGTGTTACTAGTTATACAATTTCAATCAATAATACTAGTGTTACTAGTTATTAAACTTCAATATGTAATACAAGTGTTACTAGTTGTACAACTTCAATCAGTACTACTAAAGTTAAGTTACTAGTTATACAACTTCAATCAGTAATATTAGTAATATTAGTGTTACTAAGTAATGCTAGTGTTACTAGTTGTACAATTTCAATCAGTAATACTAGTGTTACTAGTTATACTTTTTCCCTCAGTAATACACAGTTGTACTTAGTTCTCCGTTCGCTGCAACTCAAATCGGATGATTTCGTGCTGAAATCTCTCTAATCTTCTAATGATTCGCTACAATTAAACAAATACAATACATTCATTACCAATACATCCTAATTTATCCATTAAGCATGATTAAAAAAATAAACCGTAGATGTGACCTTTGAAATTCCATATATAGTCCTTGGAAACAAATTCCTAGTAGTCAAAATGTATGGATATGTTATTGCTCATTGTTTCCTGCCAAAGAGTATAAAACACACAATTAATTTTAGTCAGTATTACTAGTATTACTAGTGATGCAACTATAATTAGTAACACTATTAATACTAGTTATATTAGGTATTCCTAATTGTACAATGTTATCTTATCACTACGATTCAACCACTGTATTCCATTCATTACCAATGCATAGCTACTAATCATCCAAGAAAACATGGTTAGAGAACGAATGTGCATACCAAATTAATGATTTTTCATTCAGTAATACTAGTGTTACTAATTATACAATTTCAATCAATAATACTAGTGTTACTAGTTATTAAACTTCAATCTGTAATACTAGTGTTACTAGATGTACAACTTCAATCAGTACTACTAAAGTTAAGTTACTAGTATACAACTTCAATCAGTAATATTAGTGTTACTAGTTATACAACTTCAATAAGAATTACTAGTGTTACTAGTTGTACAATTTCAATCAGTAATACTAGTGTTACTAGTTATATTTTTTCCCTCAGTAATACACTGTTGTACTTAGTTCTCCGTTCGCTACAACTCAAATCGGATGATTCTGGGATGAAATCCCTCTAATCTTCTAATGATTTGCTATAATTCAACAAATACAATACATTCATTACCAATACGTCCTAATTTATTCATTAAGCATTATTAAAAAAAGAAACAGTAGATTCGACCTTTGGAATTCCATATATACTCCTTTGAAACAAATTCCCGTAGTCAAAATGTATGGTTATGTTATTGCTCATTGTTTCCTGCGAAAGAATATAAAACATACAATCAACTTCAGACATATAACTAGTATTACTAGTGATGCAACTTCAATTAGGAACACTAGTAATACTAGTTATATTAAGTATTCCCAATTGTAAATGTTATCCTACCACTACGATTCAACTACTATATTCCATTCATTACCAATGCATAGGTACTAATCATCATATAAATCATGGTTAGAGAACGAATGTGCATACCAAATTAACGATTTTTCAATCAGTAATACTAGTGTTACTAGTTATAAAATTTCAATCAATAATACTAGTGTTACTAGTTATTAAACTTTAATTTGTAATACTAGTGTTACTAGTTGTACAACTTCAATCAATACTACTAAAGTTAAGTTACTAGTATACAACTTCAATCAGTAATATTAGTGTTACTAGTTATAAAACTTCAATAAGAAATACTAGTGTTACTAGTTGTACAATTTCAATCAGTAATACTAGTGTTACTAGTTATACTTTCACCCTCAGAAATACCAAGTTGTACTTAGTTCTCTGTTCGCTGCAACTCAAATCGGATGATTCTGGGCTGAAACCCCTCTAATCTTCTAATGATTCGCTACAATTCAACAAATACAATACATTCATTACCAATACGTCCTAATTTATCCATTAAGCATGATTAAAAAAAGAAACCGTAAATGTGACCTTTGGAATTCCATATATACTCTTTTGAAACAAATTCCCCGTAGTCAAAATGTATGGTTAAGTTATTGCTCATTGTTTCCTGCGAAAGAATATAAAACACACAATCAACTTCAGTCATATAACTATTATTACTAGTGATGCAACTTCAATTAGTAACACTAGTAATACTAGTTATATTAAGTATTCCCAATTGTAAATGTTATACTACCACTACGATTCAACTACTATATTCCATTCATTACCAATGCATAGGTACTAATCATCCTATAAATCATGGTTAGAGAACGAATGTGCATACCATATTAATGATTTTTCAATCAATAATACTAGTGTTACTAGTTATAAAATTTCAATCAATAATACTAGGGTTACTAGTTATTAAACTTCAATCAGTAATACTAGTGTTACTAGTTGTACAACTTCAGTCAGTACTACTAAATTTGAGTTACTAGTTATACAACTTGAATAAGTAATATTAGTATTACTAGTTATACAACTTCAATAAGTAATACTAGTGTTACTAGTTGTACAATTTCAATCAGTAATACTAGTGTTACTAGTTATACATTCACCCTCAAAAATACCAAGTTATCTTATCACTACGATTCAATCACTATATTCCATTCATTTCCAATGCATAGTTATTAATCATCCAAGAAATCATGGTTAGAGAACGAATGTGCATACCAAATTAATGATTTTTCAATCAGTAATACTAGTGTTACTAGTTATAAAATTTCAATCAATAATACTAGGGTTACTAGTTATTAAACTTCAATCAGTAATACTAGTGTTACTAGTTGTACAACTTCAGTCAGTACTACTAAATTTGAGTTACTAGTTATACAACTTGAATAAGTAATATTAGTATTACTAGTTATACAACTTGAATAAGTAATACTAGTGTTACTAGTTGTACAATTTCAATCAGTAATACTAGTGTTACTAGTTATACTTTCACCTCCAAAAATACCAAGTTATCTTATCACTACGATTCAATCACTATATTCCATTCATTACCAATGCATAGTTATTAATCATCCAAGAAATCATGGTTAGAGAACGAATGTGCATACCAAATTAATGATTTTTCATTCAGTAATACTAGTGTTACTAGTTATACAATTTCAATCAATAATACTAGTGTTACTAGTTATTAAACTTCAATCTGTAATACTAGTGTTACTAGTTGTACAACTTCAATCAGTACTACTAAAGTTAAGTTATTAGTATACAACTTCAATCAGTAATATTAGTGTTACTAGTTATAAAACTTCAATAAGAAATACTAGTGTTACTAGTTGTACAATTTCAATCAGTAATACTAGTGTTACTAGTTATACTTTCACCCTCAGAAATACCAAGTTGTACTTAGTTCTCCGTTCGCTGCAACTCAAATCGGACGATTCTGGGCTGAATTCCCTCTAATCTTCTATTGATTCGCTACAATTCTACTAATACAATACATTCATTACCAATACGTCCTAATTTATCCATTAAGCATGATTAAAAAGAAAACGTAGATGCGACCTTTGGAATTCCATATATACTCTTTTGAAACAAATTCCCCGTAGTCAAAATGTATGGTTATGTTATTGCTCATTGTTTCCTGCGAAAGAATATAAAACACACAATCAACTTCAGTCATATAACTATTATTACTAGTGATGCAACTTCAATTAGTAACACTAGTAATACTAGTTATATTAAGTATTCCCAATTGTAAATGTTATACTACCACTACGATTCAACTACTATATTCCATTCATTACCAAAGCATAGGTACTAATCATCCTATAAATCATGGTTAGAGAACGAATGTGCATACAAAATTAATGATTTTTCAATCAGTAATACTAGTGTTACTAGTTATAAAATTTCAATCAATAATACTAGTGTTACTAGTTATTAAACTTCAATCAGTAATATTAGTGTTACTAGTTATACAACTTCAATAAGAAATACTAGTGTTACTAGTTGTACAATTTCAATCAGTAATACTAGTGTTACTAGTTATACTTTTTCCCTCAGTAATACACAGTTGTACTTAGTTCTCCGTTCGCTGCAACTCAAATCGGATGATTCTGGGCTGAAATCCCTCTAATCTTCTAATGATTTGCTATAATTCAACAAATACAATACATTCATTACCAATACGTCCTAATTTATTCATTAAGCATGATTAAAAAAAGAAACAGTAGATGCGACCTTTGGAATTCCATATATACTCCTTTGAAACAAATTACCCGTTGTTAAAATGTATGGTTATGTTATTGCTCATTGTTTCCTGCGAAAGAATATAAAACACACAATCAACTTCAGTCATATAACTAGTATTACTAGTGATGCAACTTCAATTAGTAACACTATTAATACTAGTTATATTAAGTATTCCCAATTGTAAATGTTATCCTACCACTACGATTCAACTACTATATTCCATTCATTACCAATGCATAGGTACTAATCATCCTATATATCATGGTTAGAGAACGAATGTGCATACCAAATTAACGATTTTTCAATCAGTAATACTAGTGTTACTAGTTATAAAATTTCGATCAATAATACTAGTGTCCTAAATTATCCATTAAGCATGGTTAAAACAATAAACCGTAGATGCGACCTTTGGAATTCTATATATACTCCTTGGAAACAAATTCCTAGTAGTCAAAATGTATGGTTATGTTATTGGTCATTGTTTCCTGCGAAAGAGTATAAAACACACAATTAACTTCAATCAGCATTACTAGTATTACTAGTGATGCAACTTCAATTAGTAACAATATTAATACTACTTATATTAAGTATTCCCAATTGTATAATGTTATCCTATCACTACGTTTCAACCACTGTATTCCATTCATTACCAATGCATAGTTACTAATCATCCTACAAATCATGGTTAGAGAACCCATGTGCATACCAAATTAATGATTTTTCATTCAGTAATAATACTAGTGTTACTAGTTATACAATTTCAATTAATAATACTAGTGTTACTAGTTATTAAACTTCAATCAGTAATACTAGTGTTACTAGTTGTACAACTTCAATCAGTCATATTAGCGTTACTAGTTATACAACTTCAATCAGTAATATTAGCGTTACTAGTTATACAACTTCAATAAGTAATACTAGTGTTACTAGTTGTACAATTTCAATCAATAATACTAGTGTAACTTGTTATATTTTCTCCCTCAGTAATACCCAATTGTACTTAGTTCTCCGTTCGCTGTAACTCAAATCGTATGATTTCAGGCTGAAATCCCTCTTGTCTTCTGATGATTTGCTACAATTCAACAACTACAACCTATTCATTACCAATACGTCCTAATTTATCCATTAAGCATGGTTAAAACAATAAACCGTAGATGGGACCTTTGGAATTCCATATATACTCCTTTGAAACAAATTCCCCGAAGTCAATTGTGTATGGTTATGTTATTGCTCATTGTTTCCTGCGAAAGAATATTAAACACACAATTAACTTTAGTCAGTATTACTAGTATTAACAGTGATGTAATTTCAATTAGTAACACTAGTAATACTAGTTACATTAAGTATTCCCAATTGTACAATGTTATCCTATTACTACGATTCAACCACAGTATTCCTTTCATTACCAATGCATAGTTACTAATCATCCTAGAAATCATGGTTAGAGAACGAATGTGCATACCAAATTATTGATTTTTCAATCAGTAATACAAGTGTTACTAGTTATACAATTTCAAGCAATAATACTAGTGTTCCTAGTTATTAAACTATAATAAGTAATACTAGTGTTACTAGTTGTAAAACTTCAATCAGTACTACTAAAGTTAAGTTACTAGTTATACAACTTCAATCAGTAATATTAGTGTTAATAGTTATACAACTTCAATAAGTAATACTAGCGTTACTAGTTGTACAATTTCAATCAGTAATACTAGTGTTACTAGTTATACATTCTCCTTCAGTAATACCCAGTTGTACTTAATTCTCCGTTCGTTGCAACTCAAATCGGATAATTTCGGGCTGAAATCCCTCTAATCTTCTGATGATTCGCTACAATTCAACAACAATAATACATTCATTACCAATACGTCCTAATTTATCCATTAAGCATGGTTAAAACAATAAACCGTAGATGCGACCTTTGGAATTCTATATATACTCCTTTGAAACAAATTCCCAGTAGTAAAAATGTATGGTTATGTTATTGGTCGTTGTTTCATGCGAAAGAGTATAAAACACACAATTAACTTCTGTCAGTATTACTAGTGATGCAACTTCAATTAGTGACACTATTGATACTAGTTATATTAACTATTTCCAATTGTACAATGTTATCCTATCACTACGATTCAACCACTGTATTCCATTCATATACAGATGCATAGTTACTAATCATCCAAGAAATCATGGTTAGAGAACGAATGTGCATACCAAATTAATGATTTTTCATTCAGTAATACTAGTGTTACTAGTTATACAATTTCAATCAATAATACTAGTGTTACTAGTTATTAAACTTCAATCAGTAATACTACTGTTACTAGTTATACAATTTCAAGCAATAATACTAGTGTTCCTAGTTATTAAACTACAATCAGTAATACTAGTTTTACTAATTGTAAAACTTCAATCAGTAATACTAGTGTTACTAGTTATACTTTTACCCTCAGTAATACCCAATTGTACTTAGTTCTTCGTTTGCTGCAACTCAAATCGGATGATTTCGGGCTAAAATCCCTCTAATTTTCTAATGATTCGCTACAACTCAACAACTATAATACATTCATTACCAATACATCCTAATTTATCGATTAAGCCTGGTTAAAATGATAAACCATAAATGCGACCTTTGGAATTCCATATATAATCCTTTGAAACAAATTCCCCGTAGTTAAAATGTATGGTTATGTTATTGCCAATTGTTTCCTACGAAAGAATATAAAACTCACAATTAACTTCATTCAGTATTACTAGTATTACTAGTGATGCAACTTCAATTAGTAACACTAGTAATACTAGTTATATTAAGTATTCCCAATTGTACAATTTTATCTTATTACTACGATTCAACCACTATATTTTTTTCATTACCAATGCATAGTTACTAATCATCCTAGAAATTATAGTTAGAGAACTAATATGCATACCAAATTAATGGTTTTTCAATCACCAATACTAGTGTTACTAGTTATACAATTTCAATCAATAATACTAGTGTTACTAGTTATTAAACTTCAATCAGTAATACTAGTGTTACTAGTTGTAAAACTTCAATCAGTACAACTAAAGTAAAGTTACTAGTTATACAACTTCTATCAGTAATATTAGTGTTACTAGTTATAGAACTTCAATAAGTAATACTAGTGTTACTAGTTGTACAATTTCAATCAGTAATACTAGTGTTACTAGTTATACTTTCTCCCTCAGTAATACCTAGTTGTACTTAGTTCTTCGTTTGCTGCAAATTCAAATCGGATGATTCCGGGCTGAAATCACTCTAATCTTCTGATGATTTGCTACAATTCAACAACTACAATACATTCATTACCAATACGTCCTAATTTATCCATTAAGCATGGTTAAAACAATAAACCGTAGATGCGACCTTTGGAATTCCATATATACTCTTTTGAAACAAATTCCCCGTACTCAAAATGTATGGTTATGTTATTGCTCATTGTTTCCTACGAAAGATTATAAAACATATAATTAACTTGAGTCAGTATTACTAGTATTACTAGTGATGTAACTTCAATTATTAACACTAGTAATACTAGTTATATTAAGTATTCCCAATTGTACAATGTTATCCTATTACTACGATTCAACTACTATATTCCATTCATTACTAATGCATAGGTACTAATCATCCTAGAAATCATGGTTAGAGAAGAATGTGCATACCAAATTAATGATTTTTCAATCAGTAATACTAGTGTTACTAGTTATACAATTTCAATCAATAATACTAGCGTGACTAGTTATTAAACTTCAATCAGTAATACTAGTGTTACTAGTTGTACAACTTTTATCATTACTACTAAAGTTAAGTTACTAGTTATACAACTTCAATCAGTAATATTAGGGTTACTAGTTATACAACTTCAATAATAATACTAGTGTTACTAGTTGTACAATTTCAATCAGTAATACTAGTGTTACTAGTTATACTTTCTCCCTCAGTAATACCCAGTTGTACTTAGTTCTCCGTTCGCTGCAACTCAGATCGGATGATTTCGGGCTGAAATCCCTCTACTCTTCTGATGATTCGCTACAATTCAACAACAACAATACATTCATTACCAATACATCCTAATTTATCCATTAAGCATGGTTAAATGAATAAACCATAAATGCCTCCTTTGAAATTCCACATATACTCCTCTGAAACAAATTTCGAGTAGTCAAAATGTATGGTTATGTTATTGGTCATTGTTCCCAGCGAAAGAGTATAAAACACACAATTAACTTCAGTTAGTATTACTAGTATTACTAGTGATGCAACTTCAATTAGTAACAGTATTCATACTAGTTATATTAAGTATTCCCAATTGTACAATGTTATCCTATCACTACGATTCAACCACTGTATTCCATTCATTACCAATGCATAGTTACTAATCATCCAAGAAATCATGGTTAGAGAACGAATGTGCATACCAAATTAATGATTTTTCATTAAGTAATACTAGTGTTACTAGTTATACAATTTCAATCAATAATATTAGTGTTACTAGTTATTAAAATTCAATCAGTAATACTAGAGTTACTAGTTGTACAACTTCAATCAGTAATACTAAAGTTAAGTTACTAGTTATACAATTTCAATCAGTAATACTAGTGTTACTAGTTAAACTTTCTCCCTCAGTAATACCCAGTTGTACTTAGTTCTCCATTCGCTGCAACTCAAATCGGATGATTTCAGGATGAAATCCCTCTACTCTTCTAATGATTCGCTACAATTCAACAACAACAATACATTCATTACCAATACGTCCTAATTTATCCATTACGCATGGTTAAAACAATAAAACATAAATGTGACCTTTGAATTCCAAACATAAATGTAATACCCAGTTGTACTTAGTTCTCCGTTCGCTGCAATTCAAATCTGATGATTTCGGGCTCAAATCACTCTAATCTTCTGATGATTTGCTACAATTCAACAACTACAATACATTCATTACCAATACATCCTAAATTATCCATTAAGCATGGTTAAAAAAATAAACCGTACATCCGACCTTTAGAATTCCAAATATACTCCTTGGAAACAAATTTCGGGTAGTCAAAATGTATGGTTATGTTATTGCTCATTGTTTCCTGCAAAAGAGTATAAAACACACAATTAACTTCAATCAGTATTACTAGTATTACTAGTGATGTAACTTCAATTAGTAACACTAGTAATACTAGTTATATTAAGTATTCCCAATTGTACAATGTTATCCTATTACTACGATTCAACTACCATATTCCATTCATTACTAATGCATAGGTACTAATCATCCTAGAAATCATGGTTAGAGAACGAATGTGCATACCAAATTAATGATTTTTAAATCAGTAATACTAGTGTTACTAGTTATACAATTTCAATCAATAATACTAGTTATATTAAGTATTCCCAATTGTACAATGTTATCCTATTACTACGATTCAACTACTATATTCCATTCATTACTAATGCATTGGTACTAATCATCCTAGAAATCATGGTTAGAGAACGAATGTGCATACCAAATTAATGATTTTTAAATCAGTAATACGAGTGTTACTAGTTATACAATTTCAATCAATAATACTAGCGTGATTAGTTATTAAACTTCAATCAGTAATTACTAGTTGTATAACTTTTATCATTACTACTAAAGTTAAGTTACTAGTTATACAACTTCAATCAGTAATATTAGGGTTACTAGTTATACAACTTCAATAATAATACTAGTGTTACTAGTTGTACAATTTCAATCAGTAATACTAGTGTTACTAGTTATACTTTCTCCCTCAGTAATACCCAGTTGTACTTAGTTCTCCGTTCGCTGCAACTCAAATCGGATGATTTCGGGCTGAAATCCCTCTACTCTTCTGATGATTCGTTACAATTCAACAACAACAATACATTCATTACCAATACGTCCTACTTTGTCCATTAAGCATGGTTAAAACAATAAACCATAAATGTGACCTGTGGAATTCCAAATATACTCCTTGGAAACAAATTTCGGGTAGTCAAAATGTATGGTTATGTTATTGCTCATTGTTTCCTGCGAAAGAGTATAAAACACACAATTAACGTCAATCAGTATTACTAGTATTACTAGTGATGCAACTTCAATTAGTAACACTAGTAATACTAGTTATATTAAGTATTCACAATTGTACAATGTTATCCTATTACTACGATTCAACTACTATATTACATTCATTACTAATGCATAGGTACTAATCATCCTAGAAATCATGGTTAGAGAACGAATGTGCATACCAAATTAATGATTTTTCAATCAGTAATACTAGTGTTACTAGTTATAAAATTTCAATCAATAATACTAGGGTTACTAGTTATTAAACTTCAATCAGTAATACTAGTGTTACTAGTTGTACAATTTTAATCAGTAATACCATTGTTACTAGTTATATTTTCTCCCTCAGTAATACCCAGTTGTACTTAGTTCTCCGTTCGCTGCAATTCAAATTTGATGATTTCGGGCTCAAATCACTCTAATCTTCTGATGATTTGCTACAATTCAACAACTACAATACATTCATTACCAATACGTCCTAAATTATCCATTAAGCATGGTTAAAAAAATAAACCGTACATCCGACCTTTAGAATTCCAAATATACTCCTTGGAAACAAATTTCGGGTAGTCAAAATGTATGGTTATGTTATTGCTCATTGTTTCGTGCAAAAGAGTATAAAACACACAATTAACTTCAATCAGTATTACTAGTATTACTAGTGATGTAACTTCAATTAGTAACACTAGTAATACTAGTTTTATTAAGTATTCCCAATTGTACAATGTTATCCTATTACTACGATTCAACTACTATATTCCATTCATTACTAATGCATAGGTACTAATCATCCTAGAAATCATGGTTAGAGAACGAATGTGCATACCAAATTAATGATTTTTAAATCAGTAATACTAGTGTTACTAGTTATACAATTTCAATCAATAATACTAGCGTGACTAGTTATTAAACTTCAATCAGTAATTACTAGTTGTACAACTTTTATCATTACTACTAAAGTTAAGTTACTAGTTATACAACTTCAATCAGTAATATTACGGTTACTAGTTATACAACTTCAATAATAATACTAGTGTTACTAGTTGTACAATTTCAATCAGTAATACTAGTGTTACTAGTTCTACTTTCTCCCTCAGTAATACCCAGTTATACTTAGTTCTCCGTTCGCTGCAACTCAAATCGGATGATTTCGGGCTGAAATCCCTCTACTCTTCTGATGATTCGCTACAAGTCAACAACAACAATACATTCATTACCAATACGTCCTAATTTATCCATTAAGCATGGTTAAAACAATAAACCATAAATGTGACCTTCGGAATTCCAAATATACTCCTTGGAAACAAATTTCGGGTAGTCAAAATGTATGGTTATGTTATTGCTCATTGTTTCCTGCAAAAGAGTATAAAACACACAATTAACTTCAATCAGTATTACTAGTATTACTAGTGATGCAACTTCAATTAGTAACATTGTAATACTAGTTATATTAAGTATTCCCAATTGTACAATGTTATCCTATTACTACGATTCAACTACTATATTCCATTCATTACTAATGCATAGTTACTAATCATCCTGGAAATCATGGTTAGAGAACGAATGTGCATACCAAATTAATGATTTTTCAATCAATAATACTAGTGTTACTAGTTATACAATTTCAATCAATAATACTAGCGTTACTAGTTTTTAAACTTCAATCAGTAATACTAAAGTTAAGTTACTAGTTTTACAAATTCAATCAGTAATATTAGCGTTACTAGTTATACAACTTCAATAAGTAATACTAGTGTTACTAGTTGTACAATTTTAATCAGTAATACCATTGTTACTAGTTATATTTTCTCCCTCAGTAATACCTAGTTGTACTTAGTTTTCCGTTCGCTGCAACTCAAATCGAATGATTTCGGGCTGAAATCCCTCTACTCTTCTGATGATTCGCTACAATTCAACAACAACAATACATTCATTACCAATACGTCCTAATTTATCCATTAAGCATGGTTAAAACAATAAACCATAAATGTGACCTTTGGAATTCCAAATATACTCCTTGGAAACAAATTTCGGGTAGTCAAAATGTATGGTTATGTTATTGCTCATTGTTTCCTGCGAAAGAGTATAAAACACACAATTAACTTCAATCAGTATTACTAGTATTACTAGTGATGCAACTTCAATTAGTAATACTAGTAATACTAGTTATATTAAGTATTCCCAATTGTACAATGTTATCCTATTAGTACGATTCAACTACTATATTCCATTCATTACTAATGCATAGGTACTAATCATCCTAGAAATCATGGTTAGAGAACGAATGTGCATACCAAATTAATGATTTTTCAATCAATAATACTAGTGTTACTAGTTATACAATTTCAATCAATAATACTAGCGTTACTAGTTTTTAAACTTCAATCAGTAATACTAAAGTTAAGTTACTAGTTTTACAAATTCAATCAGTAATATTAGCGTTACTAGTTATACAACTTCAATAAGTAATACTAGTGTTACTAGTTGTACAATTTTAATCAGTAATACCATTGTTACTAGTTATATTTTCTCCCTCAGTAATACCTAGTTGTACTTAGTTTTCCGTTCGCTGCAACTCAAATCGAATGATTTCGGGCTGAAATCCCTCTACTCTTCTGATGATTCGCTACAATTCAACAACAACAATACATTCATTACCAATACGTCCTAATTTATCCATTAAGCATGGTTAAAACAATAAACCATAAATGTGACCTTTGGAATTCCAAATATACTCCTTGGAAACAAATTTCGGGTAGTCAAAATGTATGGTTATGTTATTGCTCATTGTTTCCTGCGAAAGAGTATAAAACACACAATTAACTTCAATCAGTATTACTAGTATTACTAGTGATGCAACTTCAATTAGTAATACTAGTAATACTAGTTATATTAAGTATTCCCAATTGTACAATGTTATCCTATTAGTACGATTCAACTACTATATTCCATTCATTACTAATGCATAGGTACTAATCATCCTAGAAATCATGGTTAGAGAACGAATGTGCATACCAAATTAATGATTTTTCAATCAGTAATACTAGTGTTACTAGTTATACAATTTCAATCAATAATACTAGTGTTACTAGCTATACAACTTTAATCAGTAATATTAGCGTTACTAGTTATACAACTTCAATAAGTAATACTAGTGTTACTAGTTGTACCTTTTTAATCAGTAATACCATTGTTACTAGTTATATTTTCTCCCTCAGTAATATCCAGTTGTACTTAGTTCTCCGTCGCTGCAATTCAAATCTGATGATTTCGGGCTCAAATCACTCTAATCTTCTGATGGTTTGCTACAATTCAACAACTACAATACATTCATTACCAATACGTCCTAAATTATCCATTAAGCATGGTTAAAAAAATAAACCGTACATCCGACCTTTGGAATTCCATATATACTCCTTTGAAACAAATTCCCCGTAGTCAAAATGTATGGTTATGTTATTGCTCATTGTTTCCTACGAAAGAATATAAAACACACAATCAACTTCAGTCATATAACTAGTATTACTAGTGATGCAACTTCAATTAGTTACACTAGTAATACTAGTTATATTAAGTATTCCCAATTGTACAATGTTATCCTATCATTACGATTAAACCATAGTATTCCATTCATTACCAATGCATAGTTACTAATCATCCAAGAAATCATGGTTTGAGAACGAATGTGCATATCAAATTATTGATTTTTCATTCAGTAATACTAGTGTTATTAGTTATACAATTTCAATCAATAATACTAGCGTGACTAGTTATTAAACTTCAATCAATGATACTAGTGTTACTAGTTGTACAACTTTAATCATTACTACTAAAGTTAAGTTACTAGTTATACAACTTCAATCAGTAATATTAGTGTTACTAGTTATACCACTTCAATAAGTAATACTAGTGTTACTAGTTGTACAATTTTAATCAGTAATACCAGTGTTACTAGTTATATTTTCTCCCTCAGTAATACCCAGTTGTACTTAGTTCTTCGTTTGCTGCAAATTCAAATCGGATGATTCCGGGCTGAAATCACTCTAATCTTCTGATGATTTGCTACAATTCAACAACTACAATACATTCATTACCAATACGTCCTAATTTATCCATTAAGCATGGTTAAAACAATAAACCGTAGATGCGACCTTTGGAATTCCATATATACTCCTTTGAAACAAATTCTCCGTACTCAAAATGTATGGTTATGTTATTGCTCATTGTTTCCTACGAAAGAATATAAAACATATAATTAACTTGAGTCAGTATTACTAGTATTACTAGTGATGTAACTTCAATTAGTAACACTAGTAATACTAGTTATATTAAGTTATCCCAATTTTACAATGTTATCCTATTACTACGATTCAACTACTATATTCCATTCATTACTAATGCATAGTTACTAATTATCCTAGAAATCATGGTTAGAGAACGAATGTGCATACCAAATTAATGATTTTTCAATCAATAATACAAGTGTTACTAGTTATACAATTTCAATCAATAATACTAGCGTTACTAGTTTTTAAACTTCAATCAGTAATACTAGCGTTACTAGCTATACAACTTTAATCAGTAATATTAGCGTTACTAGTTATACAACTTCAATAAGTAATACTAGTGTTACTAGTTGTACCTTTTTAATCAGTAATACCATTGTTACTAGTTATATTTTCTCCCTCAGTAATATCCAGTTGTACTTAGTTCTCCGTTCGCTGCAATTCAAATCTGATGATTTCGGGCTCAAATCACTCTAATCTTCTGATGATTTGCTACAATTCAACAACTACAATACATTCATTACCAATACGTCCTAAATTATCCATTAAGCATGGTTAAAAAAATAAACCGTACATCCGACCTTTGGAATTCCATATATACTCCTTTGAAACAAATTCCCCGTAGTCAAAATGATGGTTATGTTATTGCTCATTGTTTCCTGCGAAAGAATATAAAACACACAATCAACTTCAGTCATATAACTAGTATTACTAGTGATGCAACTTCAATTAGTTACACTAGTAATACTAGTTATATTAAGTACTCCCAATTGTACAATGTTATCCTATCATTACGATTAAACCATAGTATTCCATTCATTTTCAATGCATAGTTACTAATCATCCAAGAAATCATGGTTAGAGAACGAATGTGCATATCAAATTATTGATTTTTCATTCAGTAATACTAGTGTTATTAGTTATACAATTTCAATCAATAATACTAGCGTGACTAGTTATTAAACTTCAATCAGTGATACTAGTGTTACTAGTTGTACAACTTTAATCATTACTACTAAAGTTAAGTTACTAGTTATACAACTTCAATCAGTAATATTAGCGTTACTAGTTATACAACTTCAATAAGTAATACTAGTGTTACTAGTTGTACAATTTTAATCAATAATACCAGTGTTACTAGTTATATTTTCTCCCTCAGCAATACCCAGTTGTACTTAGTTCTTCGTTTGCTGCAAATTCAAATCGGATGATTCAGGGCTGAAATCACTCTAATCTTCTGATGATTTGCTACAATTCAACTACTACAATACATTCATTACCAATACGTCCTAATTTATCCATTAAGCATGGTTAAAACAATAAACCGTAGATGCGACCTTTGGAATTCCATATATACTCCTTTGAAACAAATTCCCCATACTCAAAATGTATGGTTATGTTATTGCTCATTGTTTCCTACGAAAGAATATAAAACATATAATTAACTTGAGTCAGTATTACTAGTATTACTAGTGATGTAACTTCAATTAGTAACACTAGTAATACTAGTTATATTAAGTATTCCCAATTGTACAATGTTATCCTATTACTACGATTCAACTACTATATTCCATTCATTACTAATGCATAGGTACTAATCATCCTAGAAATCATGGTTAGAGAACGAATGTGCAGACCAAATTAATGATTTTTCAATCAGTAATACTAGTGTTACTAGTTATACAATTTCAATCAATAATACTAGCTTGACTAGTTATTAAACTTCAATCAGTAATACTAGTGTTACTAGATGTACAACTTTAATTATTACTACTAAAGTTAAGTTACTAGTTATACAAGTTCAATCAGTAATATTATCGTTACTAGTTATACAACTTCAATAAGTAATACTAGTGTTACTAGTTGTACAATTTTAATCAGTAATACCAGTGTTACTAGTTATATTTTCTCCCTCAGTAATACCCAGTTGTACTTAGTTCTTCGTTTGCTGCAAATTCAAATAGGATGATTCCGGGCTGAAATCACTCTAATCTTCTGATGATTTGCTACAATTCAACAACTACAATATATTCATTACCAATACGTCCTAATTTATCCATTAAGCATGGTTAAAACAATAAACCGTAGATGCGACCATTGGAATTCCATATATACTCCTTTGAAACAAATTCCCCATACTCAAAATGTATGGTTATGTTATTGCTCATTGTTTCCTACGAAAGAATATAAAACATATAATTAACTTGAGTCAGTATTACTAGTATTACTAGTGATGCAACTTCAATTAGTAACACTAGTAATACTAGTTATATTAAGTATTCCCAATTGTACAATGTTATCCTATTACTACGATTCAACTACTATATTCCATTCATTACTAATGCATAGGTACTAATCATCCTAGAAATCATGGTTAGAGAACGAGTGTGCATACCAAATTAATGATTTTTCAATCAGTAATACTAGTGTTACTAGTTATAAAATTTCAATCAATAATACTAGCGTTACTAGTTTTTAAACTTCAATGAGTAATACTAGTGTTACTAGTTGTACAACTTCAATTAGTAATACTAAAGTTAAGTTACTAGTTATACAACTTCAATCAGTAATATTAGTGTTACTAGTTATACAACTTCAATAAGTAATACTAGTGTTACTAGTTGTACAATTTTAATCAGTAATACCAGTGTTACTAGTTATATTTTCTCCCTCAGCAATACCCAGTTGTACTTAGTTCTTCGTTTGCTGCAAATTCAAATCGGATGATTCAGGGCTGAAATCACTCTAATCTTCTGCTGATTTGCTACAATTCAACAACTACAATACATTCATTACCAATACGTCCTAATTTATCCATTAAGCATGGTTAAAACAATAAACTGTAGATGCGACCTTTGGAATTCCATATATACTCCTTTGAAACAAATTCCCCATACTCAAAATGTATGGTTATGTTATTGCTCATTGTTTCCTACGAAAGAATATAAAACACATAATTAACTTGTGTCAGTATTACTAGTATTACTAGTGATGCAACTTCAATTAGTAACACTAGTACTACTAGTTACATTAAGTATTACCAATTGTACAATGTTATCCTATTACTACGATTCAACCACTGTATTCCTTTCATTACCAATGCACAGTTACTAATCATCCTAGAAATCATGGTTAGAGAACGAATGTGCATACCAAATTATTGATTTTTCAATCAGTAATACTAGTGTTACTAGTTATACAATTTTAAGCAATAATACTAGTGTTCCTAGTTATTAAACTACAATACGTAATAATAGTTTTACTAGTTGTACATTTTGAATCAATACTACTAAAGTTAGGTTACTAGTTATACAACTTCAATCAGTAATATTTGTGTTACTAGTTATACAATTTCTGTAAGTAATACTAGTGTTACTAGTTGTACAATTTCGATCAGTAATACTAGTGTTACTAGTTATACTTTCTCTTTCAGTAATACCCAGTTGTACTTAGTTCTCCGTTCGCTGCAACTCAAATCGGATGATTTTGAGCTGAAATCCCTCTAATTTTCTGATGATTTGCAACTATTCAACAACTACAATACATTCATTACAAATACGTCCTAATTTATCCAGTAAGCATGGTTAAAAAAATAAACCGTAGACGCGACCTTTGGAATTCCATATATATTCCTTTGAAACAAATTGTCCGTAGTCAAAATGTATGGTTATGTTATTGCCCATTGTTTCCTGCGAAAGAAAATAAAACACACAATTAATTTCATTTAGTATTACTAGTATTACTGGTGATGCAACTTCAATTAGTAACACTAGTAATACTAGTTATATTAAGTATTCCCAATTGTACAATGTTATCCTATTTCTACGATTCAACCACTATATTCCTTTCATTACCAATGCATAGTTACTAATCATTCTAGAAATCATGGTTAGAGAACCAATGTGCATACCAAATTAATGATTTTTCAATAAGTAATACTAGTGTTACTAGTTATCAAATTTCAATCAATAATACTAGTTATTAAACTTCAATCAGTAATACTAGTGTTACTAGTTGTACAATTTTAATCAGTAATACCAGTGTTACTAGTTATATTTTCTCCCTCAGTAATACCTAGTTGTACTTAGTTCTCCATTCGCTGCAATTCAAATCGGATGATTTCAGGCTGAAATCACTATAATCTTCTGATGATTTGCTACAATTCAACAACTACAATACATTCACTACCAATACGTCCTAATTTATCTATTAAGCATGGTTAAACCAATAAACCGTAGATGCGACCATTGGAATTCCATATATACTCCTTCGAAAAAAATTCCCCGTACTCAAAATGTATGGTTATGTTATTGCTCAATGTTTCCTACGAAAGAATATAAAACACACAATTAACATCAGTCAGTATTACTAGTATTACTAGTGATGTAACTTCAATTAGTAACACTAGTAATACTAGTTATATTAAGTATTCCCAATTGTACAATGTTATCCTACCACTATGATTCAACTACTATATTCCATTCATTACAAATTCATAGGTACTAATCATCCTAGAAATCATGGTTAGAGAACGAATGTGCATACCAAATTAATGATTTTTCAATTAGTAGTATTAGTGTTACTAGTTATACAATTTCAATCAATAATACTAATGTTACTAGTTATTAAAGTTCAATCAGTAATACTAGTGTTACTAGTTGTACAACTTCAATCAGTACTACTAAAGTTAAGTAACTAGTTATAGAACTTCAATCAGTATTATTTGTGTTACTAGTTATACAACTTCAGTACGTAAACTAGTGTTACTAGTTATACAACTTCAGTACGTAAACTAGTGTTACTAGTTGTACAATTTCAATCAGTAATACTATTGTTACTGGTAATACTTTCTCCTTCAGTCATACCTAGATGTACTTAGTTCTCCGTTCACTGCAACTCAAATCGGATGATTTTGAGCTGAAATCCCTCTAATTTTCTGATGATTCGCTACTATTCAACAACTACAATACATTCATTACCAATATGTCCTAATTTATCCATTAAGCATGGTTAAAACAATAAACCGTATATGCGACCTTCGGAATTCCATATATATTCCCGTGAAACAAATTCTCCTTAGTCAAAATGTATAGTTATGTTATTGCCCATTGTTTCCTGCGAAAGAAAATAAAACACACAATTAATTTCATTCAGTATTACTAGTATTACTAGTGATGCAACTACAATTAGTAACACTAGTAATACTAGTTATATTAAGTATTCCCAATTGTACAATGTTATCCTATTACTACGATTCAACCACTATATTCCTTTCATTACCAATGCATAGTTACTAATAATCCTAGAAATCATGGTTAGAGAACGAATGTGCATACCAAATTATTGATTTTTCAATCAGTAATACTAGTGTTACTAGTTATACAATTTTAAGCAATAATACTAGTGTTCCTAGTTATTAAACTACAATACGTAATAATAGTTTTACTAGTTGTACGTTTTGAATCAATACTACTAAAGTTAGGTTACTAGTTATACAACTTCAATCAGTAATATTTGTGTTACTAGTTATACAACTTCAGTAAGTAATACTAGTGTTACTAGTTGTACAATTTTGATCAGTAATACTAGTGTTACTAGTTATACTTTCTCTTTCAGTAATACCCAGTTGTACTTAGTTCTCCGTTCGCTGCAACTCAAATCGGATGATTTTGAGCTGAAATCCCTCTAATTTTCTGATGATTTGCTACTATTCAACAACTACAATACATTCATTACAAATACGTCCTAATTTATCCAGTAAGCATGGTTAAAAAAATAAATCGTAGACGCGACCTTTGGAATTCCATATATATTCCTTTGAAACAAATTGTCCATAGTCAAAATGTATGGTTATGTTATTGCCCATTGTTTCCTGCGAAAGAAAATAAAACACACAATTAATTTCATTTAGTATTACTAGTATTACTGGTGATGCAACTTCAATTAGTAACACTAGTAATACTAGTTATATTAAGTATTCCCAATTGTACAATGTTATCCTATTACTACGATTCAACCACTATATTCCTTTCATTACCAATGCATAGTTACTAATCATTCTAGACATCATGGTTAGAGAACCAATGTGCATACCAAATTAATGATTTTTCAATAAGTAATACTAGTGTTACTAGTTATCAAATTTCAATCAATAATACTAGTTATTAAACTTCATTCAGTAATACTAGTGTTACTAGTTGTACAATTTTAATCAGTAATACCAGTGTTACTAGTTATATTTTCTCCCTCAGTAATACCTAGTTGTACTTAGTTCTCCTTTCGCTGCAATTCAAATTGGATGATTTATGGCTGAAATCACTATAATCTTCTGATGATTTGCTACAATTCAACAACTACAATACATTCATTACCAATACGTCCTAATTTATCTATTAAGCATGGTTAAACCAATAAACCGTAGATGCGACCATTGGAATTCCATATATACTCCTTCGAAAAAAATTCCCTGTACTCAAAATGTATGGTTATGTTATTGCTCAATGTTTCCTACGAAAGAATATAAAACACACAATTAACATCAGTCAGTATTACTAGTATTACTAGTGATGTAATTTCAATTAGTAACACTAGTAATACTAGTTATATTAAGTATTCCCAATTGTACAATGTTATCCTACCACTATGATTCAACTACTATATTCCATTCATTACAAATTCATAGGTACTAATCATCCTAGAAATCATGGTTAGAGAACGAATGTGCATACCAAATTAATGATTTTTCAATCAGTAGTATTAGTGTTACTAGTTATACAATTTCAATCAATAATACTAATGTTACTAGTTATTAAAGTTCAATCAGTAATACTAGTGTTACTAGTTGTACAACTTCAATCAGTACTACTAAAGTTAAGTAACTAGTTATACAACTTCAATCAGTATTATTTGTGTTACTAGTTATACAACTTCAGTACGTAAACTAGTGTTACTAGTTGTACAATTTCAATCGGTAATACTAGTGTTACTAGTAATACTTTCTCCTTCAGTCATACCTAGATGTACTTAGTTCTACGTTCACTGCAACTCAAATCAGATGATTTTGAGCTGAAATCCCTCTAATTTTCTGATGATTCGCTACTATTCAACAACTACAATACATTCATTACCAATATGTCCTAATTTATCCATTAAGCATGGTTAAAACAATAAACCGTATATGCGACCTTCGGAATTCCATATATATTCCCGTGAAACAAATTCTCCTTAGTCAAAATGTATAGTTATGTTATTGCCCATTGTTTCCTGCGAAAGAAAATAAAACACACAATTAATTTCATTCAGTATTACTAGTATTACTAGTGATGCAACTACAATTAGTAACACTAGTAATACTAGTTATATTAAGTATTCCCAATTGTACAATGTTATCCTATTACTACGATTCAACCACTATATTCCTTTCATTACCAATGCATAGTTACTAATAATCCTAGAAATCATGGTTAGAGAACTAATGTGCATACCAAATTAATCATTTTTCAATCAGTAATACTAGTGTTACTAGTTATACAATTTCAATCAATAATACTAGTGTTACTAGTTTTTAAACTTCAATCAATAATAATAGTCTTACTAGTTGTACATTTTGAATCAGTACTACTAAAGTTAAGTTACTAGTTATACAACTTCAATCAGTAAGATTAGTGTTACTAGTTATACAATTTCAGTAAGTAATACTAGTGTTACTAGTTATAATTTTCCTTCAGTAAAACCCAGTTGTACTTAGTTTTTCGTTCGCTGCAACTCAAATCGGATGATTACGGGCTGAAATAATTCTAATCTTCTGATGATTCTCTACAATTCAACAACTACAATACATTCCTTACCAATACGTCATAATTTATCCATTAAGCTTGGTTAAAACAAAAAATCGTAGATGCGACCTTTGGAATTGCATATCTACTCCTTTGAAACAAATTCCTTGTAGTCAAAATGTATAGTTATGTTATTGTTCATTGTTTCTTGCAAAAGAATATAAAACACACAATTAACTACAGTCATTATTACTAGTATTACTACTGATGCAACTTCAATTAGTAACACTAGTAATACTAGTTATATTACGTATTCCCAATTGTACAATGTTATCCTATCACTACGATTCAATCACTGTATTCCATTCATTACCAATGGTAGTTACTAATCATCCTAGAAATCATGGTTAGAGAACGAATGTGCATATCAAACTAATGATTTTTCAATCAGTAATACTAGTGTTACTAGTTATACAATTTCAATCAATAATACTAGTGTTACTAGTTATACAACTTCAATCAGTACTACTAAAGTTAAATTACTAGTTATACAACTTCAATCAGTAATATGATTGTTACTAGTTATACAACTTCAATAAGTAATACTAGTGTTACTAATTGGACAATTTTAATCAGTAATACTAGTGTTATTAGTTATATTTTCTCCCTCAGTAATATCCAGTTGTACTTAGTTCTCTGTTCGCTGCAACTCAAATCAGATGATTTCGGGCTGAAATCACTCTAATCTACTGATGATTCGCTACAATTCAACAACTACAATGCATTCATTCCAAATACGTCATAATTAATCCATTAATCTTGGTTAAAACAAAAAACAGTAGATGCGACCTTTGGAATTCCATATCTACTCCTTTGAAACAAATTCCCCGTAGTCAAAATATATGGTTATGTTATTGCTCATTGTTTCTTGTGAAAGAATATAAAACACACAATCAACTTCAGTCAGTATAACTAGTATTACTAGAGATGCAACTTCAATTAGTAACACTAGTAATACAAGTTATGTTAAGTATTCCCAATTGTAACATGTTATCCTACCACTATGATTCAACTACTATATTTCATTCCTTACCAATGCATAGGTACTAATCATCCTAGAAATCATGGTTAGAGAACGAATGTGCATACCAAATTAATGATTTTTCAATCAGTAATACTAGTGTTACTATTTATACAATTTCAATCAATAATACTAGTGTTACTAGTTATTAAACTTCAATCAGTAATATTAGGGTTACTAGTTGTACAACTTTTATCATTACTACTAAAGTTAAGTTACTAGTTATACAACTTCAATCAGTAATATTAGGGTTACTAGTTATACAACTTCAATAATAATACTAGTGTTACTAGTTGTACAATTTTAATCAGTAATACCAGTGTTACTAGTTATATTTTCTCCCTCAGTAATACCTAGTTGTACTTAGTTCTCCTTTCGCTGCAATTCAAATTGGATGATTTATGGCTGAAATCACTATAATCTTCTGATGATTTGCTACAATTCAACAACTACAATACATTCATTACCAATACGTCCTAATTTATCTATTAAGCATGGTTAAACCAATAAACCGTAGATGCGACCATTGGAATTCCATATATACTCCTTCGAAAAAAATTCCCTGTACTCAAAATGTATGGTTATGTTATTGCTCAATGTTTCCTACGAAAGAATATAAAACACACAATTAACATCAGTCAGTATTACTAGTATTACTAGTGATGTAATTTCAATTAGTAACACTAGTAATACTAGTTATATTAAGTATTCCCAATTGTACAATGTTATCCTACCACTATGATTCAACTACTATATTCCATTCATTACAAATTCATAGGTACTAATCATCCTAGAAATCATGGTTAGAGAACGAATGTGCATACCAAATTAATGATTTTTCAATCAGTAGTATTAGTGTTACTAGTTATACAATTTCAATCAATAATACTAATGTTACTAGTTATTAAAGTTCAATCAGTAATACTAGTGTTACTAGTTGTACAACTTCAATCAGTACTACTAAAGTTAAGTAACTAGTTATACAACTTCAATCAGTATTATTTGTGTTACTAGTTATACAACTTCAGTACGTAAACTAGTGTTACTAGTTGTACAATTTCAATCGGTAATACTAGTGTTACTAGTAATACTTTCTCCTTCAGTCATACCTAGATGTACTTAGTTCTACGTTCACTGCAACTCAAATCAGATGATTTTGAGCTGAAATCCCTCTAATTTTCTGATGATTCGCTACTATTCAACAACTACAATACATTCATTACCAATATGTCCTAATTTATCCATTAAGCATGGTTAAAACAATAAACCGTATATGCGACCTTCGGAATTCCATATATATTCCCGTGAAACAAATTCTCCTTAGTCAAAATGTATAGTTATGTTATTGCCCATTGTTTCCTGCGAAAGAAAATAAAACACACAATTAATTTCATTTAGTATTACTAGTATTACTAGTGATGCAACTACAATTAGTAACACTAGTAATACTAGTTATATTAAGTATTCCCAATTGTACAATGTTATCCTATTACTACGATTCAACCACTATATTCCTTTCATTACCAATGCATAGTTACTAATTATCCTAGAAATCATGGTTAGAGAATTAATGTGCATACCAAATTAATCATTTTTTAATCGGTAATACTAGTGTTACTAGTTATACAATTTCAATCAATAATACTAGTGTTACTAGTTTTTAAACTTCAATCAATAATAATAGTCTTACTAGTTGTACATTTTGGATCAGTACTACTAAAGTTAAGTTACTAGTTATACAACTTCAATCAGTAAGATTAGTGTTACTAGTTATACAATTTCAGTAAGTAATACTAGTGTTACTAGTTATAATTTTCCTTCAGTAAAACCCAGTTGTACTTAGTTCTTCGTTCGCTGCAACTCAAATCGGATGATTACGGGCTGAAATAATTCTAATCTTCTGATGATTCTCTACAATTCAACAACTACAATACATTCCTTACCAATACGTCATAATTTATCCATTAAGCTTGGTTAAAACAAAAAATCGTAGATGCAACCTTTGGAATTGCATATCTAAACCTTTGAAACAAATTCCTTGTAGTCAAAATGTATGGTTATGTTATTGTTCATTGTTTCTTGCAAAAGAATATAAAACACACAATTAACTACAGTCATTATTACTAGTATTACTACTGATGCAACTTCAATTAGTAACACTAGTAATACTAGTTATATTACGTATTCCCAATTGTACAATGTTATCCTATCACTACGATTCAATCACTGTATTCCATTCATTACCAATGGTAGTTACTAATCATCCTAGAAATCATGGTTAGAGAACGAATGTGCATATCAAACTAATGATTTTTCAATCAGTAATACTAGTGTTACTAGTTATTATACTTCAATCAGTAATACTAGTGTTATTAGTTATACAACTTCAATCAGTACTACTAAAGTTAAATTACTAGTTATACAACTTCAATCAGTAATATGATTGTTACTAGTTATACAACTTCAATAAGTAATACTAGTGTTACTAATTGGACAATTTTAATCAGTAATACTAGTGTTATTAGTTATATTTTCTCCCTCAGTAATATCCATTTGTACTTAGTTCTCTGTTCGCTGCAACTCAAATCAGATGATTTCGGGCTGAAATCACTCTAATCTACTGATGATTCGCTACAATTCAACAACTACAATGCATTCATTCCAAATACGTCATAATTAATCCATTAATCTTGGTTAAAACAAAAAACAGTAGATGCGACCTTTGGAATTCCATATCTACTCCTTTGAAACAAATTCCCCGTAGTCAAAATGTATGGTTATGTTATTGCTCATTGTTTCTTGTGAAAGAATATAAAACACACAATCAACTTCAGTCAGTATAACTAGTATTACTAGAGATGCAACTTCAATTAGTAACACTAGTAATACAAGTTATGTTAAGTATTCCCAATTGTAACATGTTATCCTACCACTATGATTCAACTACTATATTTCATTCCTTACCAATGCATAGGTACTAATCATCCTAGAAATCATGGTTAGAGAACGAATGTGCATACCAAATTAATGATTTTTCAATCAGTAATACTAGTGTTACTATTTATACAATTTCAATCAATAATACTAGTGTTACTAGTTATTAAACTTCAATCAGTAATATTAGGGTTACTAGTTGTACAACTTTTATCATTACTACTAAAGTTAAGTTACTAGTTATACAACTTCAATCAGTAATATTAGGGTTACTAGTTATACAACTTCAATAATAATACTAGTGTTACTAGTTGTACAATTTCAATCAGTAATACTAGTGTTACTAGTTCTACTTTCTCCCTCAGTAATACCCAGTTGTACTTAGTTCTCTGTTCGCTGCAACTCAAATCGGATGATTTTGGGCTGAAATCCCTCTACTCTTCTGATGATTCGCTACAATTCAACAACAACAATACATTCATTACCAATACGTCCTAATTTATCCATTAAGCATGGTTAAAACAATAAACCATAAATGTGACCTTTGAAATTCCAAATATACTCCTTGGAAACAAATTTCGGGTAGTCAAAATGTATGGTTATGTTATTGCTCATTGTTTCCTGCAAAAGAGTATAAAACACACAATTAACTTCAATCAGTATTACTAGTATTCCCAATTGTACAATGTTATCCTATTACTACGATTCAACTACTATATTCCATTCATTACTAATGCATAGTTACTAATTATCCTAGAAATCATGGTTAGAGAACGAATGTGCATACCAAATTAATGATTTTTCAATCAATAAGACTAGTGTTACTAGTTATACAATTTCAATCAATAATACTAGCGTTACTAGTTTTTAAACTTCAATCAGTAATACTAGTGTTACTAGTTGTACAACTTCAATCAGTAATACTAAAGTTAAGTTACTAGTTATACATTTTCAATCAGTAATATTAGCGTTACTAGTTATACAACTTCAATAAGTAATACTAGTGTTACTAGTTGTACAATTTTAATCAGTAATACCATTGTTACTAGTTATATTTTCTCCCTCAGTAATATCCAGTTGTACTTAGTTCTCCGTTCGCTGCAATTCAAATCTGATGATTTCGGGCTCAAGTCACTCTAATCTTCTGATGATTTGCTACAATTCAACAACTACAATACATTCATTACCAATACGTCCTAAATTATCCATTAAGCATGGTTAAAAAAATAAACCGTACATCCGACCTTTGGAATTCCATATATACTCCTTTGAAACAAATTTCCCGTAGTCAAAATATATGGTTATGTTATTGCTCATTGTTTCCTGCGAAAGAATATAAAACACACAATCAACTTCAGTCATATAACTAGTATTACTAGTGATGCAACTTCAATTAGTTACACTAGTAATACTAGTTATATTAAGTATTCCCAATTGTACAATGTTATCCTATCATTACGATTAAACCATAGTATTCCATTCATTACCAATGCATAGTTACTAATCATCCAAGAAATCATGGTTAGAGAACGAATGTGCATATCAAATTATTGATTTTTCTTTCAGTAATACTAGTGTTATTAGTTATACAATTTCAATCAATAATACTAGCGTGACTAGTTATTAAACTTCAATCAGTGATACTAGTGTTACTAGTTGTACAACTTTAATCATTACTACTAAAGTTAAGTTACTAGTTATACAACTTCAATCAGTAATATTAGCGTTACTAGTTATACAACTTCAATAAGTAATACTAGTGTTACTAGTTGTACAATTTTAATCAGTAATACCAGTGTTACTAGTTATATTTTCTCCCTCAATAATACCCAGTTGTACTTAGTTCTTCGTTTGCTGCAAATTCAAATCGGATGATTCCGGGCTGAAATCATTCTAATCTTCTGATGATTTGCTACAATTCAACAACTACAATACATTCATTACCAATACGTCCTAATTTATTCATTAAGCATGGTTAAAACAATAAACCGTAGGTGCGACCTTTGGAATTCCATATATACTCCTTTGAAACAAATTCCCCATACTCAAAATGTATGGTTATGTTATTGCTCATTGTTTCCTACGAAAGAATATAAAACATATAATTAACTTGAGTCAGTATTACTAGTATTACTAGTGATGTAACTTCAATTAGTAACGCTAGTAATACTAGTTATATTAAGTATTCCCAATTGTACAATGTTATCCTATTACTACGATTCAACTACTATATTCCATTCATTACTAATGCATAGGTACTAATCATCCTAGAAATCATGGTTAGAGAACGAATGTGCAGACCAAATTAATGATTTTTCAATTAGTAATACTAGTGTTACTAGTTATACAATTTCAATCAATAATACTAGTGTGACTAGTTATTAAACTTCAATCAGTAATACTAGTGTTACTAGATGTACAACTTTAATCATTACTACTAAAGTTAAGTTACTAGTTATACAACTTCAATCAGTAATATTAGTGTTACTAGTTATACAACTTCAATAAGTAATACTAGTGTTACTAGTTGTACAATTTTAATCAGTAATACCAGAGTTACTAGTTATATTTTCTCCCTCAGTAATACCCAGTTGTACTTAGTTCTCCGTTCGCTGCAATTCAAATCGGATGATATCGGGCTGAAATAACTCTAATCTTCTCATGATTTGCTACAATTCAACAACTACAATACATTCATTACCAATACGTCCTAATTTATCCATTAAGCATGGTTAAAACAATAAAACGTAGATGCGACCTTTGGAATTCCATATGTACTCCTTTGAAACAAATTCCACGTACTCAAAATTTATGGTTATGTTATTGCTCATTGTTTCCTACAAAAGAATATAAAACACACAATTAACTTCAGTCATTATTACTAGTATTACTAGTGATGTAACTTCGATTAGTAACACTAGTAATACTAGTTATATTAAGTACTCCCAATTGTAAAATACTATCCTATTACTACGATTCAACTACTATATTCCATTCACTACCAATGCATATGTACTAATCATCCTAGAAATCATGGTTAGAGAACGAATGTGGATACCAAATTAATGATTTTTCAATCACTAATACTAGTGTTACTAGTTATACAATTTCAATCAATAATACTAATGTTACTAGTTATTAAATTTCAATCAGTAATACTAGTGTTACTAGTTGTACAACTTTAATCAGTACTACTAAAGTTAAGTTACTAGTTATACAACTTCAATCAGTAATATTAGTGTTACTAGTTATAAAACTTCATTAAGTAATACTAGTGTTACTAGTTGTACAATTTCAATCAGTAATACCAGTGTAACTTGTTATACTTTCTCCCTCAGTAATACCCAGTTGTACTTAGTTCTCCGTTCGCTGTAACTCAAATCGGATGATTTCGGATTGAAATCCCTCTAGTCTTCTGAGGATTTTCTACAATTCAACAACTACAAAACATTCATTACCAATACGTCATAATTTATCCATTAAGCATGGTTAAAACAATAAACCGTAGATGCGACCTTTGGAATTCCATATATACTCCTTTGAAACAAATTCCCTGTACTCAAAATGTATGGTTATGTTATTGCTCATTGTTTCCTACGAAAGAATATAAAACACATAATCAACTTGAGTCAGTATTACTAGTATTACTAGTGATGCAACTTCAATTAGTAACACTAGTACTACTAGTTCCATTAAGTATTACCAATTGTACAATGTTATCCTATTACTACGATTCAACCACTGTATTCCTTTCATTACCAATGCACAGTTACTAATCATCCTAGAAATCATGGTTAGAGAACGAATGTGCATACCAAATTATTGATTTTTCAATCAGTAATACTAGTGTTACTAGTTATACAATTTTAAGCAATAATACTAGTGTTCCTAGTTATTAAACTACAATACGTAATAATAGTTTTACTAGTTGTACATTTTGAATCAATACTACTAAAGTTAAGTTACTAGTTATACAACTTCAATCAGTAATATTAGCGTTACTAGTTAAACAACTTCAATAAGTAATACTAGTGTTACTAGTTGTACAATTTTAATCAGTAATACCAGTGTTACTAGTTATATTTTCTCCCTCAGTAATACCCAGTTGTACTTAGTTCTTCGTTTGCTGCAAATTCAAATAGGATGATTCCGGGCTGAAATCACTCTAATCTTCTGATGATTTGCTACAATACAACAACTACAATACATTCATTACCAATACGTCCTAATTTATCCATTAAGCATGGTTAAAACAATAAAACGTAGATGCGACCTTTGGAATTCCATATGTACTCCTTTGAAACAAATTCCACGTACTCAAAATTTATGGTTATGTTATTGCTCATTGTTTCCTACAAAAGAATATAAAACACACAATTAACTTCAGTCATTATTACTAGTATTACTAGTGATGTAACTTCGATTAGTAACACTAGTAATACTAGTTATATGAAGTACTCCCAATTGTAAAATATTATCCTATTACTACGATTCAACTACTATATTCCATTCACTACCAATGCATATGTACTAATCATCCTAGAAATCATGGTTAGAGAACGAATGTGGATACCAAATTAATGATTTTTCAATCACTAATACTAGTGTTACTAGTTATACAATTTCAATCAATAATACTAATGTTACTAGTTATTAAATTTCAATCAGTAATACTAGTGTTACTAGTTGTACAACTTTAATCAGTACTACTAAAGTTAAGTTACTAGTTATACAACTTCAATCAGTAATATTAGTGTTACTAGTTATAAAACTTCAGTAAGTAATACTAGTGTTACTAGTTGTACAATTTCAATCAGTAATACCAGTGTAACTTGTTATACTTTCTCCCTCAGTAATACCCAGTTGTACTTAGTTCTCCGTTCGCTGTAACTCAAATCGGATGATTTCGGACTGAAATCCCTCTAGTCTTCTGAGGATTTTCTACAATTCAACAACTACAAAACATTCATTACCAATACGTCCTAATTTATCCATTAAGCATGGTTAAAACAATAAACCGTAGATGCGACCTTTGGAATTCCATATATACTCCTTTGAAACAAATTCCCTGTACTCAAAATGTATGGTTATGTTATTGCTCATTGTTTCCTACGAAAGAATATAAAACACATAATCAACTTGAGTCAGTATTACTAGTATTACTAGTGATGCAACTTCAATTAGTAACACTAGTACTACTAGTTCCATTAAGTATTACCAATTGTACAATGTTATCCTATTACTACGATTCAACCACTGTATTCCTTTCATTACCAATGCACAGTTACTAATCATCCTAGAAATCATGGTTAGAGAACGAATGTGCATACCAAATTATTGATTTTTCAATCAGTAATACTAGTGTTACTAGTTATACAATTTTAAGCAATAATACTAGTGTTCCTAGTTATTAAACTACAATACGTAATAATAGTTTTACTAGTTGTACATTTTGAATCAATACTACTAAAGTTAAGTTACTAGTTATACAACTTCAATCAGTAATATTAGCGTTACTAGTTAAACAACTTCAATAAGTAATACTAGTGTTACTAGTTGTACAATTTTAATCAGTAATACCAGTGTTACTAGTTATATTTTCTCCCTCAGTAATACCCAGTTGTACTTAGTTCTTCGTTTGCTGCAAATTCAAATAGGATGATTCCGGGCTGAAATCACTCTAATCTTCTGATGATTTGCTACAATACAACAACTACAATACATTCATTAGCAATACGTCCTAATTTATCCATTAAGCATGGTTAAAACAATAAACCGTAGATGCGACCTTTGGAATTCCATATATACTCCTTTGAAACAAATTCCCCATACTCAAAATGTATGGTTATGTTATTGCTCATTGTTTCCTACGAAAGAATATAAAACATATAATTAACTTGAGTCAGTATTACTAGTATTACTAGTGATGCAACTTCAATTAGTAACACTAGTAATACTAGTTATATTAAGTAATCCCAATTGTACAATGTTATCCTATTACTACGATTCAACTACTATAGTCCATTCATTACTAATGCATAGGTACTAATCATCCTAGAAATCATGGTTAGAGAACGAATGTGCATACCAAATTAATGATTTTTCAATCAGTAATACTAGTGTTACTAGTTATAAAATTTCAATCAATAATACTAGCGTTACTAGTTTTTAAACTTCAATCAGTAATACTAGTGTTACTAGTTGTACAACTTCAATCAGTAATACTAAAGTTAAGTTACTAGTTATACAACTTCAATCAGTAATATTAGCGTTACTAGTTATACAACTTCAATAAGTAATACTAGTGTTACTAGTTGTACAATTTTAATCAGTAATACCAGTGTTACTAGTTATATTTTCTCCCTCAGTAATACCCAGTTGTACTTAGTTCTCCGTTCGCTACAATTCAAATCGGATGATATCGGGCTGAAATGACTCTAATCTTCTGATGATTTGCTACAATTCAACAACTACAATACATTCATTACCAATACGTCCTAATTCATCCATTAAGCATGGTTAAAACAATAAACCGTAGATGCGACCTTTGGAATTCCATATGTACTCCTTTGAAACAAATTCCACGTACTCAAAATTTATGGTTATGTTATTGCTCATTGTTTCCTACAAAAGAATATAAAACACATAATTAACTTCAGTCATTATTACTAGTATTACTAGTGATGTAACTTCGATTAGTAACACTAGTAATACTAGTTATATTAAGTACTCCCAATTGTAAAATGTTATCCTATTACTACGATTCAACTACTATATTCCATTCATTACCAATGCATATGTACTAATCATCCTAGAAATCATGGTTAGAGAACGAATGTGGATACCAAATTAATGATTTTTCAATCACTAATACTAGTGTTACT
Organism: Cardamine chenopodiifolia; assembly: GCA_963922655.1. Taxonomy (NCBI): domain Eukaryota; kingdom Viridiplantae; phylum Streptophyta; class Magnoliopsida; order Brassicales; family Brassicaceae; genus Cardamine; species Cardamine chenopodiifolia. The sequence continues at coordinate 13,756,452 of OZ000490.1, read as the reverse complement.
AGTTATACAATTTCAATCAATAATACTAATGTTACTAGTTATTAAATTTCAATCAGTAATACTAGTGTTACTAGTTGTACAACTTCAATCAGTACTACTAAAGTTAAGTTACTAGTTATACAACTTCAATCAGTAATATTAGTATTACTAGTTATAAAACTTCAGTAAGTAATACTAGTGTTACTAGTTGTACAATTTCAATCAGTAATACCAGTGTAACTTGTTATACTTTCTCCCTTAGTAATACCCAGTTGTACTTAGTTCTCCGTTCGCTGTAACTCAAATCGGATGATTTCGGACTGAAATCCCTCTAGTCTTCTGAGGATTTGCTACAATTCAACAACTACAAAACATTCATTACCAATACGTCCTAATTTATCCATTAAGCATGGTTAAAACAATAAACCGTAGATGCGACCTTTGGAATTCCATATATACTCCTTTGAAACAAATTCCCCGTACTCAAAATGTATGGTTATGTTATTGCTCATTGTTTCCTACGAAAGAATATAAAACACATAATTAACTTGAGTCAGTATTACTAGTATTACTAGTGATGCAACTTCAATTAGTAACACTAGTACTACAAGTTACATTAAGTATTACCAATTGTACAATGCTATCCTATTACTACGATTCAACCACTGTATTCCTTTCATTACCAATGCACAGTTACTAATCATCCTAGAAATCATGGTTAGAGAACGAATGTGCATACCAAATTATTGATTTTTCAATCAGTAATACTAGTGTTACTAGTTATACAATTTTAAGCAATAATACTAGTGTTCCTAGTTATTAAACTACAATACGTAATAATAGTTTTACTAGTTGTACATTTTGAATCAATACTACTAAAGTTAAGTTACTAGTTATACAACTTCAATCAGTAATATTTGTGTTACTAGTTATACAACTTCAGTAAGTAATACTAGTGTTATTAGTTGTACAATTTCGATCAGTAATACTAGTGTTACTAGTTATACTTTCTCTTTCAGTAATACCCAGTTGTACTTAGTTCTTCGTTTGCTGCAAATTCAAATAGGATGATTCCGGGCTGAAATCACTCTAATCTTCTGATGATTTGCTACAATACAACAACTACAATACATTCATTAGCAATACGTCCTAATTTATCCATTAAGCATGGTTAAAACAATAAACCGTAGATGCGACCTTTGGAATTCCATATATACTCCTTTGAAACAAATTCCCCATACTCAAAATGTATGGTTATGTTATTGCTCATTGTTTCCTACGAAAGAATATAAAACATATAATTAACTTGAGTCAGTATTACTAGTATTACTAGTGATGCAACTTCAATTAGTAACACTAGTAATACTAGTTATATTAAGTAATCCCAATTGTACAATGTTATCCTATTACTACGATTCAACTACTATAGTCCATTCATTACTAATGCATAGGTACTAATCATCCTAGAAATCATGGTTAGAGAACGAATGTGCATACCAAATTAATGATTTTTCAATCAGTAATACTAGTGTTACTAGTTATAAAATTTCAATCAATAATACTAGCGTTACTAGTTTTTAAACTTCAATCAGTAATACTAGTGTTACTAGTTGTACAACTTCAATCAGTAATACTAAAGTTAAGTTACTAGTTATACAACTTCAATCAGTAATATTAGCGTTACTAGTTATACAACTTCAATAAGTAATACTAGTGTTACTAGTTGTACAATTTTAATCAGTAATACCAGTGTTACTAGTTATATTTTCTCCCTCAGTAATACCCAGTTGTACTTAGTTCTCCGTTCGCTACAATTCAAATCGGATGATATCGGGCTGAAATGACTCTAATCTTCTGATGATTTGCTACAATTCAACAACTACAATACATTCATTACCAATACGTCCTAATTCATCCATTAAGCATGGTTAAAACAATAAACCGTAGATGCGACCTTTGGAATTCCATATGTACTCCTTTGAAACAAATTCCACGTACTCAAAATTTATGGTTATGTTATTGCTCATTGTTTCCTACAAAAGAATATAAAACACATAATTAACTTCAGTCATTATTACTAGTATTACTAGTGATGTAACTTCGATTAGTAACACTAGTAATACTAGTTATATTAAGTACTCCCAATTGTAAAATGTTATCCTATTACTACGATTCAACTACTATATTCCATTCATTACCAATGCATATGTACTAATCATCCTAGAAATCATGGTTAGAGAACGAATGTGGATACCAAATTAATGATTTTTCAATCACTAATACTAGTGTTACTAGTTATACAATTTCAATCAATAATACTAATGTTACTAGTTATTAAATTTCAATCAGTAATACTAGTGTTACTAGTTGTACAACTTCAATCAGTACTACTAAAGTTAAGTTACTAGTTATACAACTTCAATCAGTAATATTAGTATTACTAGTTATAAAACTTCAGTAAGTAATACTAGTGTTACTAGTTGTACAATTTCAATCAGTAATACCAGTGTAACTTGTTATACTTTCTCCCTTAGTAATACCCAGTTGTACTTAGTTCTCCGTTCGCTGTAACTCAAATCGGATGATTTCGGACTGAAATCCCTCTAGTCTTCTGAGGATTTGCTACAATTCAACAACTACAAAACATTCATTACCAATACGTCCTAATTTATCCATTAAGCATGGTTAAAACAATAAACCGTAGATGCGACCTTTGGAATTCCATATATACTCCTTTGAAACAAATTCCCTGTACTCAAAATGTATGGTTATGTTATTGCTCATTGTTTCCTACGAAAGAATATAAAACACATAATCAACTTGAGTCAGTATTACTAGTATTACTAGTGATGCAACTTCAATTAGTAACACTAGTACTACTAGTTACATTAAGTATTACCAATTGTACAATGCTATCCTATTACTACGATTCAACCACTGTATTCCTTTCATTACCAATGCACAGTTACTAATCATCCTAGAAATCATGGTTAGAGAACGAATGTGCATACCAAATTATTGATTTTTCAATCAGTAATACTAGTGTTACTAGTTATACAATTTTAAGCAATAATACTAGTGTTCCTAGTTATTAAACTACAATACGTAATAATAGTTTTACTAGTTGTACATTTTGAATCAATACTACTAAAGTTAAGTTACTAGTTATACAACTTCAATCAGTAATATTTGTGTTACTAGTTATACAACTTCAGTAAGTAATACTAGTGTTATTAGTTGTACAATTTCGATCAGTAATACTAGTGTTACTAGTTATACTTTCTCTTTCAGTAATACCCAGTTGTACTTAGTTCTCCGTTCGCTGCAACTCAAATCGGATGATTTTGAGCTAAAATCCCTCTAATTTTCTGATGATTTGCTACTATTCAACAACTACAATACATTCATTACAAATACGTCCTAATTTATCCAGTAAGCATGGTTAAAAAAATAAACCGTTGACGCGACCTTTGGAATTCCATATATATTCCTTTGAAACAAATTCTCCGTAGTCAAAATGTATGGTTATGTTATTGCCCATTGTTTCCTGCGAAAGAAAATAAAACACACAATTAATTTCATTTAGTATTACTAGTATTACTGGTGATGCAACTTCAATTAGTAACACTAGTAATACTAGTTATATTAAGTATTCCCAATTGTACAATGTTATCCTATTACTACGATTCAACCACTATATTCCTTTCATTACCAATGCATAGTTACTAATCATTCTAGAAATCATGGTTAGAGAACCAATGTGCATACCAAATTAATGATTTTTCAATAAGTAATACTAGTGTTACTAGTTATCAAATTTCAATCAATAATACTAGTTATTAAACTTCAATCAGTAATACTAGTGTTACTAGTTGTACAATTTTAATCAGTAATACCAGTGTTACTAGTTATATTTTCTCCCTCAGTAATACCCAGTTGTACTTAGTTCTCCATTCGCTGCAATTCAAATCGGATGATTTCAGGATGAAATCACTATAATCTTCTGATGATTTGCTACAATTCAACAACTACAATACATTCATTACCAATACGTCCTAATTTATCTATTAAGCATGGTTAAACCAATAAACCGTAGATGCGACCATTGGAATTCCATATATACTCCTTCGAAAAAAATTCCCCGTACTCAAAATGTATGGTTATGTTATTGCTCAATGTTTCCTACGAAAGAATATAAAACACACAATTAACATCAGTCAGTATTACTAGTATTACTAGTGATGTAACTTCAATTAGTAACACTAGTAATACTAGTTATATTAAGTATTCCCAATTGTACAATGTTATCCTACCACTATGATTCAACTACTATATTCCATTCATTACAAATTCATAGGTACTAATCATCCTAGAAATCATGGTTAGAGAACGAATGTGCATACCAAATTAATGATTTTTCAATCAGTAGTATTAGTGTTACTAGTTATACAATTTCAATCAATAATACTAATGTTACTAGTTATTAAAGTTCAATCAGTAATACTAGTGTTACTAGTTGTACAACTTCAATCAGTACTACTAAAGTTAAGTAACTAGTTATACAACTTCAATCAGTATTATTTGTGTTACTAGTTATACAACTTCAGTACGTAAACTAGTGTTACTAGTTGTACAATTTCAATCAGTAATACTAGTGTTACTAGTAATACTTTCTCCTTCTGTCATACCTAGATGTACTTAGTTCTCCGTTCACTGCAACTCAAATCGGATGATTTTGAGCTGAAATCCCTCTAATTTTCTGATGATTCGCTACTATTCAACAACTACAATACATTCATTACCAATATGTCCTAATTTATCCATTAAGCATGGTTAAAACAATAAACCGTATATGCGACCTTCGGAATTCCATATATATTCCCGTGAAACAAATTCTCCTTAGTCAAAATGTATAGTTATGTTATTGCCCATTGTTTCCTGCGAAAGAAAATAAAACACACAATTAATTTCATTCAGTATTACTACTATTACTAGTGATGCAACTACAATTAGTAACACTAGTAATACTAGTTATATTAAGTATTCCCAATTGTACAATGTTATCCTATTACTACGATTCAACCACTATATTCCTTTCAATACCAATGCATAGTTACTAATAATCCTAGAAATCATGGTTAGAGAACTAATGTGCATACCAAATTAATCATTTTTCAATCAGTAATACTAGTGTTACTAGTTATACAATTTCAATCAATAATACTAGTGTTACTAGTTTTTAAACTTCAATCAATAAAAATAGTCTTACTAGTTGTACATTTTGAATCAGTACTACTAAAGTTAAGTTACTAGTTATACAACTTCAATCAGTAAGATTAGTGTTACTAGTTATACAATTTCAGTAAGTAATACTAGTGTTACTAGTTATAATTTTCCTTCAGTAAAACCCAGTTGTACTTAGTTCTTCGTTCGCTGCAACTCAAATCGGATGATTACGGGCTGAAATAATTCTAATCTTCTGATGATTCTCTACAATTCAACAACTACAATACATTCCTTACCAATACGCCATAATTTATCCATTAAGCTTGGTAAAAACAAAAAACCGTAGATGCGACCTTTGGAATTGCATATCTACTCCTTTGAAACAAATTCCTTGTAGTCAAAATGTATGGTTATGTTATTGTTCATTGTTTCTTGCAAAAGAATATAAAACACACAATTAACTACAGTCATTATTACTAGTATTACTACTGATGCAACTTCAATAAGTAACACTAGTAATACCAGTTATATTACGTATTCCCAATTGTACAATGTTATCCTATCACTACGATTCAATCACTGTATTCCATTCATTACCAATGGTAGTTACTAATCATCCTAGAAATCATGGTTAGAGAACGAATGTGCATATCAAACTAATGATTTTTCAATCAGTAATACTAGTGTTACTAGTTATACAATTTCAATCAATAATACTAGTGTTACTAGTTATTATACTTCAATCAGTAATACTAGTGTTACTAGTTATACAACTTCAATCAGTACTACTAAAGTTAAATTACTAGTTATACAACTTCAATTAGTAATATTAGTGTTACTAGTTATACAACTTCAATAAGTAATACTTGTGTTACTAATTAGACAATTTTAATCAGTAATACTAGTGTTATTAGTTATATTTTCACCCTCAGTAATACCCAGTTGTACTTAGTTCTTCGTTCGCTGCAACTCAAATCAGATGATTTCGGGCTGAAATCACTCTAATCTACTGATGATTCGCTACAATTCAACAACTACAATGCATTCATTCCAAATACGTCATAATTAATCCATTAATCTTGGTTAAAACAAAAAACAGTAGATGCGACCTTTGCAATTCCATATCTACTCCTTTGAAACAAATTCCCCGTAGTCAAAATGTATGGTTATGTTATTGCTCATTGTTTCCCGCAAAAGAATATAAAATACACAATTAACTTCCGTCATTATTACTAGTATTACTACTAATGCAACTTTAATTAGTACAACTAGTAATACTAGTTATATTATGTATTCCCAATTGTACAATGTTATCATATCACTAAGATTCAACCACTGTATTCCATTCACTACCAATGCATAGTCACTAGTCATCCTAGAAATCATGGTTAGAGAAAGAATGTGCATACGAAATTAATGATTTTTCAATCAGTAATACTAGTGTTACTAGTTATACAATTTCAATCAATAATACTAGTGTTACTAGTTATTAAACTTCAATCAGTAATACTAGTCTTACTAGTTGTACATTTTGAATCAGTACTACTAAAGTTAAGTTACTAGTTATACAACTTCAATCAGTAAGATTAGTGTTACTAGTTATACAATTTCAGTAAGTAATACTAGTGTTACTAGTTATAATTTTCCTTCAGTAAAACCCAGTTGTACTTAGTTCTTCGTTCGCTGCAACTCAAATCGGATGATTACGGGCTGAAATAATTCTAATCTTCTGATGATTCTCTACAATTCAACAACTACAATACATTCCTTACCAATACGCCATAATTTATCCATTAAGCTTGGTAAAAACAAAAAACCGTAGATGCGACCTTTGGAATTGCATATCTACTCCTTTGAAACAAATTCCTTGTAGTCAAAATGTATGGTTATGTTATTGTTCATTGTTTCTTGCAAAAGAATATAAAACACACAATTAACTACAGTCATTATTACTAGTATTACTACTGATGCAACTTCAATAAGTAACACTAGTAATACCAGTTATATTACGTATTCCCAATTGTACAATGTTATCCTATCACTACGATTCAATCACTGTATTCCATTCATTACCAATGGTAGTTACTAATCATCCTAGAAATCATGGTTAGAGAACGAATGTGCATATCAAACTAATGATTTTTCAATCAGTAATACTAGTGTTACTAGTTATACAATTTCAATCAATAATACTAGTGTTACTAGTTATTATACTTCAATCAGTAATACTAGTGTTACTAGTTATTCAACTTCAATCAGAACTACTAAAGTTAAATTACTAGTTATACAACTTCAATCAGTAATATTAGTGTTACTAGTTATACAACTTCAATAATTAATACTAGTGTTACTAATTGGACAATTTTAGTCAGTAATACTAGTGTTATTAGTTATATTTTCTCCCTCAGTAATACCCAGTTGTACTTAGTTCTCTGTTCGCTGCAACTCAAATCAGATGATTTTGGGCTGAAATCACTCTAATCTACTGATGATTCGCTACAATTCAACAACTACAATGCATTCATTCCAAATACGTCATAATTAATCCATTAATCTTGGTTAAACCAAAAAACTGTAGATGCGACCTTTGGAATTCCATATCTACTCCTTTGAAACAAATTCCCCGTAGTCAAAATGTATGGTTATGTTACTGCTCATTGTTTCCCGCAAAAGAATATAAAATACACAATTAACTTTCGTCATTATTACTAGTATTACTAATGATGCAACTTTAATTAGTACCACTAGTAATACTAGTTATATTACGTATTCCCAATTGTACAATGTTATCCTATCACTAAGATTCAACCACTGTATTCCATTCACTACCAATGCATAGTCACTAATCATGCTAGAAATCATGGTTAGAGAACGAATGTGCATACCAAATTAATGATTTTTCAATCAGTAATACTAGTGTTACTAGTTATACAATTTCAATCAATAATACTAGTGTTACTAGTTATTAAACTTCAATCAGTAAAACTAGTGTTACGAGTTGTACAACTTGAATTAGTATTACTAAAGTTAAATTACTAGTTATACAACTTCAATCAGAAATATTAGTTATACTAGTTATACAACTTCAATAAGTAATACTAGTGTTACTAGTTGTACAATTTCAATCAGTAATAATAGTGTTACTAGTTATACTTTCTCCCTCAGTAATACCGAGTTGTACTTATTTCTCCGTTTGCTGCAACTCAAATCGGATGATTTTGGGCTGAAATCACTCTAATCTTCTGATCATTCGCTACAATTCAACAACTACAATACATTCCTTACCAATACGTCATAATTTATCCATTAAGCTTGGTTAAAACAAAAAACTGTAGATGCGACCTTTGGAATTCCATATCTACTCCTTTGAAACAAATTCCCCGTAGTCAGAATTTTATGGTTATGTTTTTGCTCATTGTTTCCTGTGAAAGAATATAAAACACACAATTAACTTCAGTCAGTATAACTAGTATTACAAGTGATGCAACTTCAATTTGTACACTAGTAATACTAGTTATATTAAGTACTCCCAATTGTAAAATGTTATCCTATTACTACGATTCAACTACTATATTCCATTCATTACCAATGCATATGTACTAATCATCCTAGAAATCATGGTTAGAGAACGAATGTGGATACCAAATTAATGATTTTTCAATCACTAATACTAGTGTTACTAGTTATACAATTTCAATCAATAATACTAATGTTACTAGTTATTAAATTTCAATCAGTAATACTAGTGTTACTAGTTGTACAACTTCAATCAGTACTACTAAAGTTAAGTTACTAGTTATACAACTTCAATCAGTAATATTAGTATTACTAGTTATAAAACTTCAGTAAGTAATACTAGTGTTACTAGTTGTACAATTTCAATCAGTAATACCAGTGTAACTTGTTATACTTTCTCCCTTAGTAATACCCAGTTGTACTTAGTTCTCCGTTCGCTGTAACTCAAATCGGATGATTTCGGACTGAAATCCCTCTAGTCTTCTGAGGATTTGCTACAATTCAACAACTACAAAACATTCATTACCAATACGTCCTAATTTATCCATTAAGCATGGTTAAAACAATAAACCGTAGATGCGACCTTTGGAATTCCATATATACTCCTTTGAAACAAATTCCCCGTACTCAAAATGTATGGTTATGTTATTGCTCATTGTTTCCTACGAAAGAATATAAAACACATAATTAACTTGAGTCAGTATTACTAGTATTACTAGTGATGCAACTTCAATTAGTAACACTAGTACTACAAGTTACATTAAGTATTACCAATTGTACAATGCTATCCTATTACTACGATTCAACCACTGTATTCCTTTCATTACCAATGCACAGTTACTAATCATCCTAGAAATCATGGTTAGAGAACGAATGTGCATACCAAATTATTGATTTTTCAATCAGTAATACTAGTGTTACTAGTTATACAATTTTAAGCAATAATACTAGTGTTCCTAGTTATTAAACTACAATACATAATAATAGTTTTACTAGTTGTACATTTTGAATCAATACTACTAAAGTTAAGTTACTAGTTATACAAGTTCAATCAGTAATATTTGTGTTACTAGTTATACAACTTCAGTAAGTAATACTAGTGTTACTAGTTGTACAATTTCGATCAGTAATACTAGTGTTACTAGTTATACTTTCTCTTTCAGTAATACCCAGTTGTACTTAGTTCTCCGTTCGCTGCAACTCAAATCGGATGATTTTGAGCTAAAATCCCTCTAATTTTCTGATGATTTGCTACTATTCAACAACTACAATACATTCATTACAAATACGTCCTAATTTATCCAGTAAGCATGGTTAAAAAAATAAACCGTTGACGCGACCTTTGGAATTCCATATATATTCCTTTGAAACAAATTCTCCGTAGTCAAAATGTATGGTTATGTTATTGCCCATTGTTTCCTGCGAAAGAAAATAAAACACACAATTAATTTCATTTAGTATTACTAGTATTACTGGTGATGCAACTTCAATTAGTAACACTAGTAATACTAGTTATATTAAGTATTCCCAATTGTACAATGTTATCCTATTACTACGATTCAACCACTATATTCCTTTCATTACCAATGCATAGTTACTAATCATTCTAGAAATCATGGTTAGAGAACCAATGTGCATACCAAATTAATGATTTTTCAATAAGTAATACTAGTGTTACTAGTTATCAAATTTCAATCAATAATACTAGTTATTAAACTTCAATCAGTAATACTAGTGTTACTAGTTGTACAATTTTAATCAGTAATACCAGTGTTACTAGTTATATTTTCTCCCTCAGTAATACCCAGTTGTACTTAGTTCTCCATTCGCTGCAATTCAAATCGGATGATTTCAGGATGAAATCACTATAATCTTCTGATGATTTGCTACAATTCAACAACTACAATACATTCATTACCAATACGTCCTAATTTATCTATTAAGCATGGTTAAACCAATAAACCGTAGATGCGACCATTGGAATTCCATATATACTCCTTCGAAAAAAATTCCCCGTACTCAAAATGTATGGTTATGTTATTGCTCAATGTTTCCTACGAAAGAATATAAAACACACAATTAACATCAGTCAGTATTACTAGTATTACTAGTGATGTAACTTCAATTAGTAACACTAGTAATACTAGTTATATTAAGTATTCCCAATTGTACAATGTTATCCTACCACTATGATTCAACTACTATATTCCATTCATTACAAATTCATAGGTACTAATCATCCTAGAAATCATGGTTAGAGAACGAATGTGCATACCAAATTAATGATTTTTCAATCAGTAGTATTAGTGTTACTAGTTATACAATTTCAATCAATAATACTAATGTTACTAGTTATTAAAGTTCAATCAGTAATACTAGTGTTACTAGTTGTACAACTTCAATCAGTACTACTAAAGTTAAGTAACTAGTTATACAACTTCAATCAGTATTATTTGTGTTACTAGTTATACAACTTCAGTACGTAAACTAGTGTTACTAGTTGTACAATTTCAATCAGTAATACTAGTGTTACTAGTAATACTTTCTCCTTCTGTCATACCTAGATGTACTTAGTTCTCCGTTCACTGCAACTCAAATCGGATGATTTTGAGCTGAAATCCCTCTAATTTTCTGATGATTCGCTACTATTCAACAACTACAATACATTCATTACCAATATGTCCTAATTTATCCATTAAGCATGGTTAAAACAATAAACCGTATATGCGACCTTCGGAATTCCATATATATTCCCGTGAAACAAATTCTCCTTAGTCAAAATGTATAGTTATGTTATTGCCCATTGTTTCCTGCGAAAGAAAATAAAACAAACAATTAATTTCATTCAGTATTACTACTATTACTAGTGATGCAACTACAATTAGTAACACTAGTAATACTAGTTATATTAAGTATTCCCAATTGTACAATGTTATCCTATTACTACGATTCAACCACTATATTCCTTTCAATACCAATGCATAGTTACTAATAATCCTAGAAATCATGGTTAGAGAACTAATGTGCATACCAAATTAATCATTTTTCAATCAGTAATACTAGTGTTACTAGTTATACAATTTCAATCAATAATACTAGTGTTACTAGTTTTTAAACTTCAATCAATAAAAATAGTCTTACTAGTTGTACATTTTGAATCAGTACTACTAAAGTTAAGTTACTAGTTATACAACTTCAATCAGTAAGATTAGTGTTACTAGTTATACAATTTCAGTAAGTAATACTAGTGTTACTAGTTATAATTTTCCTTCAGTAAAACCCAGTTGTACTTAGTTCTTCGTTCGCTGCAACTCAAATCGGATGATTACGGGCTGAAATAATTCTAATCTTCTGATGATTCTCTACAATTCAACAACTACAATACATTCCTTACCAATACGCCATAATTTATCCATTAAGCTTGGTAAAAACAAAAAACCGTAGATGCGACCTTTGGAATTGCATATCTACTCCTTTGAAACAAATTCCTTGTAGTCAAAATGTATGGTTATGTTATTGTTCATTGTTTCTTGCAAAAGAATATAAAACACACAATTAACTACAGTCATTATTACTAGTATTACTACTGATGCAACTTCAATAAGTAACACTAGTAATACCAGTTATATTACGTATTCCCAATTGTACAATGTTATCCTATCACTACGATTCAATCACTGTATTCCATTCATTACCAATGGTAGTTACTAATCATCCTAGAAATCATGGTTAGAGAACGAATGTGCATATCAAACTAATGATTTTTCAATCAGTAATACTAGTGTTACTAGTTATACAATTTCAATCAATAATACTAGTGTTACTAGTTATTATACTTCAATCAGTAATACTAGTGTTACTAGTTATACAACTTCAATCAGTACTACTAAAGTTAAATTACTAGTTATACAACTTCAATTAGTAATATTAGTGTTACTAGTTATACAACTTCAATAAGTAATACTTGTGTTACTAATTAGACAATTTTAATCAGTAATACTAGTGTTATTAGTTATATTTTCTCCCTCAGTAATACCCAGTTGTACTTAGTTCTTCGTTCGCTGCAACTCAAATCAGATGATTTCGGGCTGAAATCACTCTAATCTACTGATGATTCGGTACAATTCAACAACTACAATGCATTCATTCCAAATACGTCATAATTAATCCATTAATCTTGGTTAAAACAAAAAACAGTAGATGCGACCTTTGCAATTCCATATCTACTCCTTTGAAACAAATTCCCCGTAGTCAAAATGTATGGTTATGTTATTGCTCATTGTTTCCCGCAAAAGAATATAAAATACACAATTAACTTCCGTCATTATTACTAGTATTACTACTAATGCAACTTTAATTAGTACAACTAGTAATACTAGTTATATTATGTATTCCCAATTGTACAATGTTATCATATCACTAAGATTCAACCACTGTATTCCATTCACTACCAATGCATAGTCACTAGTCATCCTAGAAATCATGGTTAGAGAAAGAATGTGCATACGAAATTAATGATTTTTCAATCAGTAATACTAGTGTTACTAGTTATACAATTTCAATCAATAATACTAGTGTTACTAGTTATTAAACTTCAATCAGTAATACTAGTCTTACTAGTTGTACATTTTGAATCAGTACTACTAAAGTTAAGTTACTAGTTATACAACTTCAATCAGTAAGATTAGTGTTACTAGTTATACAATTTCAGTAAGTAATACTAGTGTTACTAGTTATAATTTTCCTTCAGTAAAACCCAGTTGTACTTAGTTCTTCGTTCGCTGCAACTCAAATCGGATGATTACGGGCTGAAATAATTCTAATCTTCTGATGATTCTCTACAATTCAACAACTACAATACATTCCTTACCAATACGCCATAATTTATCCATTAAGCTTGGTAAAAACAAAAAACCGTAGATGCGACCTTTGGAATTGCATATCTACTCCTTTGAAACAAATTCCTTGTAGTCAAAATGTATGGTTATGTTATTGTTCATTGTTTCTTGCAAAAGAATATAAAACACACAATTAACTACAGTCATTATTACTAGTATTACTACTGATGCAACTTCAATAAGTAACACTAGTAATACCAGTTATATTACGTATTCCCAATTGTACAATGTTATCCTATCACTACGATTCAATCACTGTATTCCATTCATTACCAATGGTAGTTACTAATCATCCTAGAAATCATGGTTAGAGAACGAATGTGCATATCAAACTAATGATTTTTCAATCAGTAATACTAGTGTTACTAGTTATACAATTTCAATCAATAATACTAGTGTTACTAGTTATTATACTTCAATCAGTAATACTAGTGTTACTAGTTATTCAACTTCAATCAGAACTACTAAAGTTAAATTACTAGTTATACAACTTCAATCAGTAATATTAGTGTTACTAGTTATACAACTTCAATAATTAATACTAGTGTTACTAATTGGACAATTTTAGTCAGTAATACTAGTGTTATTAGTTATATTTTCTCCCTCAGTAATACCCAGTTGTACTTAGTTCTCTGTTCGCTGCAACTCAAATCAGATGATTTTGGGCTGAAATCACTCTAATCTACTGATGATTCGCTACAATTCAACAACTACAATGCATTCATTCCAAATACGTCATAATTAATCCATTAATCTTGGTTAAACCAAAAAACTGTAGATGCGACCTTTGGAATTCCATATCTACTCCTTTGAAACAAATTCCCCGTAGTCAAAATGTATGGTTATGTTACTGCTCATTGTTTCCCGCAAAAGAATATAAAATACACAATTAACTTTCGTCATTATTACTAGTATTACTAATGATGCAACTTTAATTAGTACCACTAGTAATACTAGTTATATTACGTATTCCCAATTGTACAATGTTATCCTATCACTAAGATTCAACCACTGTATTCCATTCACTACCAATGCATAGTCACTAATCATGCTAGAAATCATGGTTAGAGAACGAATGTGCATACCAAATTAATGATTTTTCAATCAGTAATACTAGTGTTACTAGTTATACAATTTCAATCAATAATACTAGTGTTACTAGTTATTAAACTTCAATCAGTAAAACTAGTGTTACGAGTTGTACAACTTGAATTAGTATTACTAAAGTTAAATTACTAGTTATACAACTTCAATCAGAAATATTAGTTATACTAGTTATACAACTTCAATAAGTAATACTAGTGTTACTAGTTGTACAATTTCAATCAGTAATAATAGTGTTACTAGTTATACTTTCTCCCTCAGTAATACCGAGTTGTACTTATTTCTCCGTTTGCTGCAACTCAAATCGGATGATTTTGGGCTGAAATCACTCTAATCTTCTGATCATTCGCTACAATTCAACAACTACAATACATTCCTTACCAATACGTCATAATTTATCCATTAAGCTTGGTTAAAACAAAAAACCGTAGATGCGACCTTTGGAATTCCATATGTACTCCTTTGAAACAAATTCCACGTACTCAAAATTTATGGTTATGTTATTGCTCATTGTTTCCTACAAAAGAATATAAAACACATAATTAACTTCAGTCATTATTACTAGTATTACTAGTGATGTAACTTCGATTAGTAACACTAGTAATACTAGTTATATTAAGTACTCCCAATTGTAAAATGTTATCCTATTACTACGATTCAACTACTATATTCCATTCATTACCAATGCATATGTACTAATCATCCTAGAAATCATGGTTAGAGAACGAATGTGGATACCAAATTAATGATTTTTCAATCACTAATACTAGTGTTACTAGTTATACAATTTCAATCAATAATACTAATGTTACTAGTTATTAAATTTCAATCAGTAATACTAGTGTTACTAGTTGTACAACTTCAATCAGTACTACTAAAGTTAAGTTACTAGTTATACAACTTCAATCAGTAATATTAGTATTACTAGTTATAAAACTTCAGTAAGTAATACTAGTGTTACTAGTTGTACAATTTCAATCAGTAATACCAGTGTAACTTGTTATACTTTCTCCCTTAGTAATACCCAGTTGTACTTAGTTCTCCGTTCGCTGTAACTCAAATCGGATGATTTCGGACTGAAATCCCTCTAGTCTTCTGAGGATTTGCTACAATTCAACAACTACAAAACATTCATTACCAATACGTCCTAATTTATCCATTAAGCATGGTTAAAACAATAAACCGTAGATGCGACCTTTGGAATTCCATATATACTCCTTTGAAACAAATTCCCCGTACTCAAAATGTATGGTTATGTTATTGCTCATTGTTTCCTACGAAAGAATATAAAACACATAATTAACTTGAGTCAGTATTACTAGTATTACTAGTGATGCAACTTCAATTAGTAACACTAGTACTACAAGTTACATTAAGTATTACCAATTGTACAATGCTATCCTATTACTACGATTCAACCACTGTATTCCTTTCATTACCAATGCACAGTTACTAATCATCCTAGAAATCATGGTTAGAGAACGAATGTGCATACCAAATTATTGATTTTTCAATCAGTAATACTAGTGTTACTAGTTATACAATTTTAAGCAATAATACTAGTGTTCCTAGTTATTAAACTACAATACATAATAATAGTTTTACTAGTTGTACATTTTGAATCAATACTACTAAAGTTAAGTTACTAGTTATACAACTTCAATCAGTAATATTTGTGTTACTAGTTATACAACTTCAGTAAGTAATACTAGTGTTACTAGTTGTACAATTTCGATCAGTAATACTAGTGTTACTAGTTATACTTTCTCTTTCAGTAATACCCAGTTGTACTTAGTTCTCCGTTCGCTGCAACTCAAATCGGATGATTTTGAGCTAAAATCCCTCTAATTTTCTGATGATTTGCTACTATTCAACAACTACAATACATTCATTACAAATACGTCCTAATTTATCCAGTAAGCATGGTTAAAAAAATAAACCGTTGACGCGACCTTTGGAATTCCATATATATTCCTTTGAAACAAATTCTCCGTAGTCAAAATGTATGGTTATGTTATTGCCCATTGTTTCCTGCGAAAGAAAATAAAACACACAATTAATTTCATTTAGTATTACTAGTATTACTGGTGATGCAACTTCAATTAGTAACACTAGTAATACTAGTTATATTAAGTATTCCCAATTGTACAATGTTATCCTATTACTACGATTCAACCACTATATTCCTTTCATTACCAATGCATAGTTACTAATCATTCTAGAAATCATGGTTAGAGAACCAATGTGCATACCAAATTAATGATTTTTCAATAAGTAATACTAGTGTTACTAGTTATCAAATTTCAATCAATAATACTAGTTATTAAACTTCAATCAGTAATACTAGTGTTACTAGTTGTACAATTTTAATCAGTAATACCAGTGTTACTAGTTATATTTTCTCCCTCAGTAATACCCAGTTGTACTTAGTTCTCCATTCGCTGCAATTCAAATCGGATGATTTCAGGATGAAATCACTATAATCTTCTGATGATTTGCTACAATTCAACAACTACAATACATTCATTACCAATACGTCCTAATTTATCTATTAAGCATGGTTAAACCAATAAACCGTAGATGCGACCATTGGAATTCCATATATACTCCTTCGAAAAAAATTCCCCGTACTCAAAATGTATGGTTATGTTATTGCTCAATGTTTCCTACGAAAGAATATAAAACACACAATTAACATCAGTCAGTATTACTAGTATTACTAGTGATGTAACTTCAATTAGTAACACTAGTAATACTAGTTATATTAAGTATTCCCAATTGTACAATGTTATCCTACCACTATGATTCAACTACTATATTCCATTCATTACAAATTCATAGGTACTAATCATCCTAGAAATCATGGTTAGAGAACGAATGTGCATACCAAATTAATGATTTTTCAATCAGTAGTATTAGTGTTACTAGTTATACAATTTCAATCAATAATACTAATGTTACTAGTTATTAAAGTTCAATCAGTAATACTAGTGTTACTAGTTGTACAACTTCAATCAGTACTACTAAAGTTAAGTAACTAGTTATACAACTTCAATCAGTATTATTTGTGTTACTAGTTATACAACTTCAGTACGTAAACTAGTGTTACTAGTTGTACAATTTCAATCAGTAATACTAGTGTTACTAGTAATACTTTCTCCTTCTGTCATACCTAGATGTACTTAGTTCTCCGTTCACTGCAACTCAAATCGGATGATTTTGAGCTGAAATCCCTCTAATTTTCTGATGATTCGCTACTATTCAACAACTACAATACATTCATTACCAACATGTCCTAATTTATCCATTAAGCATGGTTAAAACAATAAACCGTATATGCGACCTTCGGAATTCCATATATATTCCCGTGAAACAAATTCTCCTTAGTCAAAATGTATAGTTATGTTATTGCCCATTGTTTCCTGCGAAAGAAAATAAAACACACAATTAATTTCATTCAGTATTACTACTATTACTAGTGATGCAACTACAATTAGTAACACTAGTAATACTAGTTATATTAAGTATTCCCAATTGTACAATGTTATCCTATTACTACGATTCAACCACTATATTCCTTTCAATACCAATGCATAGTTACTAATAATCCTAGAAATCATGGTTAGAGAACTAATGTGCATACCAAATTAATCATTTTTCAATCAGTAATACTAGTGTTACTAGTTATACAATTTCAATCAATAATACTAGTGTTACTAGTTTTTAAACTTCAATCAATAAAAATAGTCTTACTAGTTGTACATTTTGAATCAGTACTACTAAAGTTAAGTTACTAGTTATACAACTTCAATCAGTAAGATTAGTGTTACTAGTTATACAATTTCAGTAAGTAATACTAGTGTTACTAGTTATAATTTTCCTTCAGTAAAACCCAGTTGTACTTAGTTCTTCGTTCGCTGCAACTCAAATCGGATGATTACGGGCTGAAATAATTCTAATCTTCTGATGATTCTCTACAATTCAACAACTACAATACATTCCTTACCAATACGCCATAATTTATCCATTAAGCTTGGTAAAAACAAAAAACCGTAGATGCGACCTTTGGAATTGCATATCTACTCCTTTGAAACAAATTCCTTGTAGTCAAAATGTATGGTTATGTTATTGTTCATTGTTTCTTGCAAAAGAATATAAAACACACAATTAACTACAGTCATTATTACTAGTATTACTACTGATGCAACTTCAATAAGTAACACTAGTAATACCAGTTATATTACGTATTCCCAATTGTACAATGTTATCCTATCACTACGATTCAATCACTGTATTCCATTCATTACCAATGGTAGTTACTAATCATCCTAGAAATCATGGTTAGAGAACGAATGTGCATATCAAACTAATGATTTTTCAATCAGTAATACTAGTGTTACTAGTTATACAATTTCAATCAATAATACTAGTGTTACTAGTTATTATACTTCAATCAGTAATACTAGTGTTACTAGTTATACAACTTCAATCAGTACTACTAAAGTTAAATTACTAGTTATACAACTTCAATTAGTAATATTAGTGTTACTAGTTATACAACTTCAATAAGTAATACTTGTGTTACTAATTAGACAATTTTAATCAGTAATACTAGTGTCATTAGTTATATTTTCTCCCTCAGTAATACCCAGTTGTACTTAGTTCTTCGTTCGCTGCAACTCAAATCAGATGATTTCGGGCTGAAATCACTCTAATCTACTGATGATTCGCTACAATTCAACAACTACAATGCATTCATTCCAAATACGTCATAATTAATCCATTAATCTTGGTTAAAACAAAAAACAGTAGATGCGACCTTTGCAATTCCATATCTACTCCTTTGAAACAAATTCCCCGTAGTCAAAATGTATGGTTATGTTATTGCTCATTGTTTCCCGCAAAAGAATATAAAATACACAATTAACTTCCGTCATTATTACTAGTATTACTACTAATGCAACTTTAATTAGTACAACTAGTAATACTAGTTATATTATGTATTCCCAATTGTACAATGTTATCATATCACTAAGATTCAACCACTGTATTCCATTCACTACCAATGCATAGTCACTAGTCATCCTAGAAATCATGGTTAGAGAAAGAATGTGCATACGAAATTAATGATTTTTCAATAAGTAATACTAGTGTTACTAGTTATACAATTTCAATCAATAATACTAGTGTTACTAGTTATTAAACTTCAATCAGTAATACTAGTCTTACTAGTTGTACGTTTTGAATCAGTACTACTAAAGTTAAGTTACTAGTTATACAACTTCAATCAGTAAGATTAGTGTTACTAGTTATACAATTTCAGTAAGTAATACTAGTGTTACTACTTATAATTTTCCTTCAGTAAAACCCAGTTGTACTTAGTTCTCCGTTCGCTGCAACTCAAATCGGATGATTTGAGGCTGAAATCCCTCTAATCTTCTGATGATTCTCAACAATTAAACAACTAAAATACATTCCTTAGGAATACGTCATAATTTATCCATTAAGCTTGGTTAAAACAAAAAACCGTAGATGCGACCTTTGGAATTGCATATCTACTCCTTTGAAACAAATTCCTCGTAGTCAAAATGTATGGTTAAGTTATTGTTCATTGTTTCTTGCAAAAGAATATAATACACACAATAAACTACAATCATTATTATTAGTATTACTACTGATGCAACTTCAATTAGTAACACTAGTAATACTAGTTATATTACGTATTCCCAATTGTACAATGTTATCCTATCACTACGATTCAATCACTGTATTCCATTCATTACCAATGCTAGTTACTAATCATCCTAGAAATCATGGTTAGAGAATGAATGTGCATATCAAATTAATGATTTTTCAATCAGTAATACTAGTGTTACTAGTTATACAATTTCAATCAATAATACTAGTGTTACTAGTTATTATACTTCAATCAGTAATACTAGTGTTACTAGTTATTCAACTTCAATCAGAACTACTAAAGTTAAATTACTAGTTATACAACTTCAATCAGTAATATTAGTGTTACTAGTTATACAACTTCAATAATTAATACTAGTGTTACTAATTGGACAATTTTAGTCAGTAATACTAGTGTTATTAGTTATATTTTCTCCCTCAGTAATACCCAGTTGTACTTAGTTCTCTGTTCGCTGCAACTCAAATCAGATGATTTTGGGCTGAAATCACTCTAATCTACTGATGATTCGCTACAATTCAACAACTACAATGCATTCATTCCAAATACGTCATAATTAATCCATTAATCTTGGTTAAAACAAAAAACTGTAGATGCGACCTTTGGAATTCCATATCTACTCCTTTGAAACAAATTCCCCGTAGTCAAAATGTATGGTTATGTTACTGCTCATTGTTTCCCGCAAAAGAATATAAAATACACAATTAACTTCCGTCATTATTACTAGTATTACTAATGATGCAACTTTAATTAGTACCACTAGTAATACTAGTTATATTACGTATTCCCAATTGTACAATGTTATCCTATCACTAAGATTCAACCACTGTATTCCATTCACTACCAATGCATAGTCACTAATCATGCTAGAAATCATGGTTAGAGAACGAATGTGCATACCAAATTAATGATTTTTCAATCAGTAATACTAGTGTTACTAGTTATACAATTTCAATCAATAATACTAGTGTTACTAGTTATTAAACTTCAATCAGTAAAACTAGTGTTACGAGTTGTACAACTTGAATTAGTATTACTAAAGTTAAATTACTAGTTATACAACTTCAATCAGAAATATTAGTTATACTAGTTATACAACTTCAATAAGTAATACTAGTGTTACTAGTTGTACAATTTCAATCAGTAATAATAGTGTTACTAGTTATACTTTCTCCCTCAGTAATACCGAGTTGTACTTATTTCTCCGTTTGCTGCAACTCAAATCGGATGATTTTGGGCTGAAATCACTCTAATCTTCTGATCATTCGCTACAATTCAACAACTACAATACATTCCTTACCAATACGTCATAATTTATCCATTAAGCTTGGTTAAAACAAAAAACTGTAGATGCGACCTTTGGAATTCCATATCTACTCCTTTGAAACAAATTCCCCGTAGTCAGAATTTTATGGTTATGTTTTTGCTCATTGTTTCCTGTGAAAGAATATAAAACACACAATTAACTTCAGTCAGTATAACTAGTATTACAAGTGATGCAACTTCAATTTGTACACTAGTAATACTAGTTATATTAAGTACTCCCAATTGTAAAATGTTATCCTATTACTACGATTCAACTACTATATTCCATTCATTACCAATGCATATGTACTAATCATCCTAGAAATCATGGTTAGAGAACGAATGTGGATACCAAATTAATGATTTTTTAATCACTAATACTAGTGTTACTAGTTATACAATTTCAATCAATAATACTAATGTTACTAGTTATTAAATTTCAATCAGTAATACTAGTGTTACTAGTTGTACAACTTCAATCAGTACTACTAAAGTTAAGTTACTAGTTATACAACTTCAATCAGTAATATTAGTATTACTAGTTATAAAACTTCAGTAAGTAATACTAGTGTTACTAGTTGTACAATTTCAATCAGTAATACCAGTGTAACTTGTTATACTTTCTCCCTTAGTAATACCCAGTTGTACTTAGTTCTCCGTTCGCTGTAACTCAAATCGGATGATTTCGGACTGAAATCCCTCTAGTCTTCTGAGGATTTGCTACAATTCAACAACTACAAAACATTCATTACCAATACGTCCTAATTTATCCATTAAGCATGGTTAAAACAATAAACCGTAGATGCGACCTTTGGAATTCCATATATACTCCTTTGAAACAAATTCCCCGTACTCAAAATGTATGGTTATGTTATTGCTCATTGTTTCCTACGAAAGAATATAAAACACATAATTAACTTGAGTCAGTATTACTAGTATTACTAGTGATGCAACTTCAATTAGTAACACTAGTACTACAAGTTACATTAAGTATTACCAATTGTACAATGCTATCCTATTACTACGATTCAACCACTGTATTCCTTTCATTACCAATGCACAGTTACTAATCATCCTAGAAATCATGGTTAGAGAACGAATGTGCATACCAAATTATTGATTTTTCAATCAGTAATACTAGTGTTACTAGTTATACAATTTTAAGCAATAATACTAGTGTTCCTAGTTATTAAACTACAATACGTAATAATAGTTTTACTAGTTGTACATTTTGAATCAATACTACTAAAGTTAAGTTACTAGTTATACAACTTCAATCAGTAATATTTGTGTTACTAGTTATACAACTTCAGTAAGTAATACTAGTGTTATTAGTTGTACAATTTCGATCAGTAATACTAGTGTTACTAGTTATACTTTCTCTTTCAGTAATACCCAGTTGTACTTAGTTCTCCGTTCGCTGCAACTCAAATCGGATGATTTTGAGCTAAAATCCCTCTAATTTTCTGATGATTTGCTACTATTCAACAACTACAATACATTCATTACAAATACGTCCTAATTTATCCAGTAAGCATGGTTAAAAAAATAAACCGTTGACGCGACCTTTGGAATTCCATATATATTCCTTTGAAACAAATTCTCCGTAGTCAAAATGTATGGTTATGTTATTGCCCATTGTTTCCTGCGAAAGAAAATAAAACACACAATTAATTTCATTTAGTATTACTAGTATTACTGGTGATGCAACTTCAATTAATAACACTAGTAATACTAGTTATATTAAGTATTCCCAATTGTACAATGTTATCCTATTACTACGATTCAACCACTATATTCCTTTCATTACCAATGCATAGTTACTAATCATTCTAGAAATCATGGTTAGAGAACCAATGTGCATACCAAATTAATGATTTTTCAATAAGTAATACTAGTGTTACTAGTTATCAAATTTCAATCAATAATACTAGTTATTAAACTTCAATCAGTAATACTAGTGTTACTAGTTGTACAATTTTAATCAGTAATACCAGTGTTACTAGTTATATTTTCTCCCTCAGTAATACCCAGTTGTACTTAGTTCTCCATTCGCTGCAATTCAAATCGGATGATTTCAGGATGAAATCACTATAATCTTCTGATGATTTGCTACAATTCAACAACTACAATACATTCATTACCAATACGTCCTAATTTATCTATTAAGCATGGTTAAACCAATAAACCGTAGATGCGACCATTGGAATTCCATATATACTCCTTCGAAAAAAATTCCCCGTACTCAAAATGTATGGTTATGTTATTGCTCAATGTTTCCTACGAAAGAATATAAAACACACAATTAACATCAGTCAGTATTACTAGTATTACTAGTGATGTAACTTCAATTAGTAACACTAGTAATACTAGTTATATTAAGTATTCCCAATTGTACAATGTTATCCTACCACTATGATTCAACTACTATATTCCATTCATTACAAATTCATAGGTACTAATCATCCTAGAAATCATGGTTAGAGAACGAATGTGCATACCAAATTAATGATTTTTCAATCAGTAGTATTAGTGTTACTAGTTATACAATTTCAATCAATAATACTAATGTTACTAGTTATTAAAGTTCAATCAGTAATACTAGTGTTACTAGTTGTACAACTTCAATCAGTACTACTAAAGTTAAGTAACTAGTTATACAACTTCAATCAGTATTATTTGTGTTACTAGTTATACAACTTCAGTACGTAAACTAGTGTTACTAGTTGTACAATTTCAATCAGTAATACTAGTGTTACTAGTAATACTTTCTCCTTCTGTCATACCTAGATGTACTTAGTTCTCCGTTCACTGCAACTCAAATCGGATGATTTTGAGCTGAAATCCCTCTAATTTTCTGATGATTCGCTACTATTCAACAACTACAATACATTCATTACCAATATGTCCTAATTTATCCATTAAGCATGGTTAAAACAATAAACCGTATATGCGACCTTCGGAATTCCATATATATTCCCGTGAAACAAATTCTCCTTAGTCAAAATGTATAGTTATGTTATTGCCCATTGTTTCCTGCGAAAGAAAATAAAACACACAATTAATTTCATTCAGTATTACTACTATTACTAGTGATGCAACTACAATTAGTAACACTAGTAATACTAGTTATATTAAGTATTCCCAATTGTACAATGTTATCCTATTACTACGATTCAACCACTATATTCCTTTCAATACCAATGCATAGTTACTAATAATCCTAGAAATCATGGTTAGAGAACTAATGTGCATACCAAATTAATCATTTTTCAATCAGTAATACTAGTGTTACTAGTTATACAATTTCAATCAATAATACTAGTGTTACTAGTTTTTAAACTTCAATCAATAAAAATAGTCTTACTAGTTGTACATTTTGAATCAGTACTACTAAAGTTAAGTTACTAGTTATACAACTTCAATCAGTAAGATTAGTGTTACTAGTTATACAATTTCAGTAAGTAATACTAGTGTTACTAGTTATAATTTTCCTTCAGTAAAACCCAGTTGTACTTAGTTCTTCGTTCGCTGCAACTCAAATCGGATGATTACGGGCTGAAATAATTCTAATCTTCTGATGATTCTCTACAATTCAACAACTACAATACATTCCTTACCAATACGCCATAATTTATCCATTAAGCTTGGTAAAAACAAAAAACCGTAGATGCGACCTTTGGAATTGCATATCTACTCCTTTGAAACAAATTCCTTGTAGTCAAAATGTATGGTTATGTTATTGTTCATTGTTTCTTGCAAAAGAATATAAAACACACAATTAACTACAGTCATTATTACTAGTATTACTACTGATGCAACTTCAATAAGTAACACTAGTAATACCAGTTATATTACGTATTCCCAATTGTACAATGTTATCCTATCACTACGATTCAATCACTGTATTCCATTCATTACCAATGGTAGTTACTAATCATCCTAGAAATCATGGTTAGAGAACGAATGTGCATATCAAACTAATGATTTTTCAATCAGTAATACTAGTGTTACTAGTTATACAATTTCAATCAATAATACTAGTGTTACTAGTTATTATACTTCAATCAGTAATACTAGTGTTACTAGTTATACAACTTCAATCAGTACTACTAAAGTTAAATTACTAGTTATACAACTTCAATTAGTAATATTAGTGTTACTAGTTATACAACTTCAATAAGTAATACTTGTGTTACTAATTAGACAATTTTAATCAGTAATACTAGTGTCATTAGTTATATTTTCTCCCTCAGTAATACCCAGTTGTACTTAGTTCTTCGTTCGCTGCAACTCAAATCAGATGATTTCGGGCTGAAATCACTCTAATCTACTGATGATTCGCTACAATTCAACAACTACAATGCATTCATTCCAAATACGTCATAATTAATCCATTAATCTTGGTTAAAACAAAAAACAGTAGATGCGACCTTTGCAATTCCATATCTACTCCTTTGAAACAAATTCCCCGTAGTCAAAATGTATGGTTATGTTATTGCTCATTGTTTCCCGCAAAAGAATATAAAATACACAATTAACTTCCGTCATTATTACTAGTATTACTACTAATGCAACTTTAATTAGTACAACTAGTAATACTAGTTATATTATGTATTCCCAATTGTACAATGTTATCATATCACTAAGATTCAACCACTGTATTCCATTCACTACCAATGCATAGTCACTAGTCATCCTAGAAATCATGGTTAGAGAAAGAATGTGCATACGAAATTAATGATTTTTCAATAAGTAATACTAGTGTTACTAGTTATACAATTTCAATCAATAATACTAGTGTTACTAGTTATTAAACTTCAATCAGTAATACTAGTCTTACTAGTTGTACGTTTTGAATCAGTACTACTAAAGTTAAGTTACTAGTTATACAACTTCAATCGGTAAGATTAGTGTTACTAGTTATACAATTTCAGTAAGTAATACTAGTGTTACTACTTATAATTTTCCTTCAGTAAAACCCAGTTGTACTTAGTTCTCCGTTCGCTGCAACTCAAATCGGATGATTTGAGGCTGAAATCCCTCTAATCTTCTGATGATTCTCAACAATTAAACAACTAAAATACATTCCTTAGGAATACGTCATAATTTATCCATTAAGCTTGGTTAAAACAAAAAACCGTAGATGCGACCTTTGGAATTGCATATCTACTCCTTTGAAACAAATTCCTCGTAGTCAAAATGTATGGTTAAGTTATTGTTCATTGTTTCTTGCAAAAGAATATAATACACACAATAAACTACAATCATTATTATTAGTATTACTACTGATGCAACTTCAATTAGTAACACTAGTAATACTAGTTATATTACGTATTCCCAATTGTACAATGTTATCCTATCACTACGATTCAATCACTGTATTCCATTCATTACCAATGCTAGTTACTAATCATCCTAGAAATCATGGTTAGAGAATGAATGTGCATATCAAATTAATGATTTTTCAATCAGTAATACTAGTGTTACTAGTTATACAATTTCAATCAATAATACTAGTGTTACTAGTTATTATACTTCAATCAGTAATACTAGTGTTACTAGTTATTCAACTTCAATCAGAACTACTAAAGTTAAATTACTAGTTATACAACTTCAATCAGTAATATTAGTGTTACTAGTTATACAACTTCAATAATTAATACTAGTGTTACTAATTGGACAATTTTAGTCAGTAATACTAGTGTTATTAGTTATATTTTCTCCCTCAGTAATACCCAGTTGTACTTAGTTCTCTGTTCGCTGCAACTCAAATCAGATGATTTTGGGCTGAAATCACTCTAATCTACTGATGATTCGCTACAATTCAACAACTACAATGCATTCATTCCAAATACGTCATAATTAATCCATTAATCTTGGTTAAAACAAAAAACTGTAGATGCGACCTTTGGAATTCCATATCTACTCCTTTGAAACAAATTCCCCGTAGTCAAAATGTATGGTTATGTTACTGCTCATTGTTTCCCGCAAAAGAATATAAAATACACAATTAACTTCCGTCATTATTACTAGTATTACTAATGATGCAACTTTAATTAGTACCACTAGTAATACTAGTTATATTACGTATTCCCAATTGTACAATGTTATCCTATCACTAAGATTCAACCACTGTATTCCATTCACTACCAATGCATAGTCACTAATCATGCTAGAAATCATGGTTAGAGAACGAATGTGCATACCAAATTAATGATTTTTCAATCAGTAATACTAGTGTTACTAGTTATACAATTTCAATCAATAATACTAGTGTTACTAGTTATTAAACTTCAATCAGTAAAACTAGTGTTACGAGTTGTACAACTTGAATTAGTATTACTAAAGTTAAATTACTAGTTATACAACTTCAATCAGAAATATTAGTTATACTAGTTATACAACTTCAATAAGTAATACTAGTGTTACTAGTTGTACAATTTCAATCAGTAATAATAGTGTTACTAGTTATACTTTCTCCCTCAGTAATACCGAGTTGTACTTATTTCTCCGTTTGCTGCAACTCAAATCGGATGATTTTGGGCTGAAATCACTCTAATCTTCTGATCATTCGCTACAATTCAACAACTACAATACATTCCTTACCAATACGTCATAATTTATCCATTAAGCTTGGTTAAAACAAAAAACTGTAGATGCGACCTTTGGAATTCCATATCTACTCCTTTGAAACAAATTCCCCGTAGTCAGAATTTTATGGTTATGTTTTTGCTCATTGTTTCCTGTGAAAGAATATAAAACACACAATTAAATTCAGTCAGTATAACTAGTATTACAAGTGATGCAACTTCAATTTGTACACTAGTAATACTAGTTATATTAAGTATTCACAATTGCACAATGTTATCCAATCACTACGATTCAACCACTATATTCCATTCATTACCAATGCTAGTTACTAATCATCCTAGAAATCATGGTTAGAGAAAGAATGTGCATACCAAATAAATGATTTTTCAATCAGTAAAACTAGTGTTACTATTTATACAATTTCAATCAATAATACTAGTGTTACTAGTTATACAATTTCAATCAATAATACTAGTGTTACTAGTTGTACAACTTCAATAAGTACTACTAAAGTTAAGTTACTAGTTATACAACTTCAATTAGTAATATTAGTGTTACTAGTTATACAATTTCAATAAGTAATACTAATATTACTAGTTGTACAATTTCAATCAGTAATACTAGTGTTACTAGTTATACTTTCTCACTCAGTAATACCCAGTTGTACTTAGTTCTCCGTTCGCTGCAACTCAGATCAAATGATTTCGGGCTGAAATCCCACTAATCTTCTGATGATTCGCTACAATTCAATAACTACAATACATTCCTTACCAATACGTCATTATTTATCCATTAAGCTTGGTTAAAATAAAAAACCGTAGATGCGACCTTTGGAATTTCATATCTACTCCTTCGAAACAAATGACCAGTAGTCAAGATGTATGGTTATGTTATTGCTCATTGTTTCCTGCAAAAGAATATAAAACACACAATTAACTTCAGTCATTATTACTAGTATTACTACTGATGCAACTTCAATTAGTAACACTAGTAATACTAGTTATATTACGAATTCCCAATTGTACAATGTTATCCTATCACTACGATTCAATCACTGTATTCCATTCATTACCAATGCTAGTTACTAATCATCCTAGAAATCATGGTTAGAGAATGAATGTGCATATCAAATTAATGATTTTTCAATCAGTAATACTAGTGTTACTAGTTATACAATTTCAATCAATAATACTAGTGTTACTAGTTATTATACTTCAATCAGTAATACTAGTGTTACTAGTTATTCAACTTCAATCAGAACTACTAAAGTTAAATTACTAGTTATACAACATCAATCAGTAATATTAGTGTTACTAGTTATACAACTTCAATAATTAATACTAGTGTTACTAGTTGTACAATTTCAATCTGTAATACTAGTTTTACTAGTTATACTTTCTCCCTCAGTAATACCCATTTGTACATAGTTCTCCGGTTGCTACAACTCAAATCGGATGATTTCGAGCTGAAATCCCTCTAATCTTCTGATGATTCGCAACAATTCTTTCATTACCAATACGTCCTAATTTATCCATTAAGCATGGTTAAAATAATAAACCGTAGATGCGACCTTAGGAATTCCATATCTACTCCTTTGAAACAAATTCCGCATAGTCAAAAAGTATGGTTATGTTATTGCTCATTGTTTCCTGCGAAAGAATATAAAACACACAATTAACTTCAGTTAGTATTACTAGTATTACTAGTGATGCAACTATAATTAGTAACACTAGTAATACTAGTTATATTAAGTATTCCCAATTGTACAATGTTATCCTATTATTACGATTCAACCACTATATTCCTTTCATTACCAATGCATAGTTACTAATCATCCAAGAAATCATGGTTAGAGAACTAATGTGCATACCAAATTAATGATTTTTCAATTTGTAGTACTAGTGTTACTAGTTATACAATTTCAATCAATAATACTAGTGTTACTAGTTGTACAACTTCAATCAGTACTACTAAAGTTAAGTTACTAGTTATAAACCTTCAATCAGTAATATTAGTGTTACTAGTTATACAACTTCAATAAGTAATACTAGTGTTACTAGTTGTACAATTTCAATCAGTAATACTAGTGTTACTAGTTATACTTTCTCCCTCAGTAATACCCAATTGTACTTAGTTCTCCGTTCGCTGCAACTCAAATCGGATGATTCCGGGCAGATATCCCTCTAATCTTCTGATGATTCGCTACAATTCAACAGCTACGATACATTCCTTACCAATATGTCATAATTTATCCATTAAGCTTGGTTAAAACAAAAAACCGTAGATGCGACTTTTGGAATTCCATATCTACTCCTTCGAAACAAATTACCAGTAGTAAAAATGTATGGTTATGTTATTGCTCATGGTTTCGTGCAAAAGAATATAAAACACACAATTAACTTCCCTCATTATTACTAGCATTACTACTGATGCAATTTCAATTAGTAACACTAGTAATACTACTTATATTACGTATTCCCAATTGTACAATGTTATCCTATCACTACGATTCAACCACTGTATTCCATTCATTACCAATGCATAGTTACAAATGATCCAAGAAATCATGGTGAGAGAACAAATGTGCATACCAAATTAATGATTTTTCAATCAGTAATACTAGTGTTACTAGTTATACAATTTCAATCAATAATACTAGTGTTACTAGTTATTAATCTTCAATTAGTAATACTAGTGTTACTAGTTGTACAACTTCAATCAGTACTACTAAAATTTAAATTACTAGTTATACAAATTCAATCAGTAATATCAGTGTTACTAGTTATACAACTTCAATAAGTAATACTAGTGTTACTACTTGTACAATTTCAATTAGTAATACTAGTGTTACTAGTTATACTTTCTCCCTCAGTAATACCCAGTTGTACTTAATTCTCTGTTCGCTGCAACTCAAATCGGATGATTTCAGGCAGATATCCCTTTAATCTTCTGATGATTCACTACAATTCAACAACTACGATACATTCCTTACCAATACGTCATAATTTATCCATTAAGCTTGGTTAAAACAAAAAACCGTAGATGCGACCTTTGGAATTCCATATCTACTCCTTCGAAAAAAATTACTAGTAGTCAAAATGTATGGTTATGTTATTGCTCATTGTTTCGTGCAAAAGAATATAAAACACACAATTAACTTCACTCATTATTACTAGTATTACTACTGATGCAACTTCAATTAGTAACTCTAGTAATACTAGTTATATTACGTATTCCCAATTGTACAATGTTATCCTATCACTACGATTCAACCACTTATTCCATTCATTACCAATGCATAATTACTAATGATCCTAGAAATCATGGTGAGAGAACAAATGTGCATACCAAATTAATGATTTTTCAATCAGTAATACTAGTGTTACTAGTTATACAATTTCAATCAATAATACTAGTGTTACTAGTTATTAAACTTTAATCAGTAATACTAGTGTTACTAGTTGTACAACATCAATCAGTACTACTAAAATTTAAATTACTAGTTATACAAATTCAATCAGTAATATCAGTGTTACTAGTTATACAACTTCAATAAGTAATACTAGTGTTACTACTTGTACAATTTCAATTAGTAATACTAGTGTTACTAGTTATACTTTCTCCCTCAGTAATACCCAGTTGTACTTAATTCTCTGTTCGCTGCAACTCAAATCGGATGATTTCGGGTTGAAATCCCTCTAATCTTCTGATGATTTGCTACAATTCAACAACTATAATACATTCATTACCAATACGTCCTAATTTATCCATTAAGCATGGTTAAAACTATAAACCGTAGATGCGACCTTTAGAATTCCACATCTACTCCTTTGAAACAAATTCCCAGTAGTCAAAATGTATGGTTATATTATTGCTCATTGTTTCCTGTGAAAGAATATAAAACACACAATTAACTTCTGTCAGTATTACTAGTTTTACTAGTGATGCAACTATAATTAGTAACACTATTAATACTACTTATATCAAATATTCCCATTTGTACAATGTATTTCTATCAATACGATTCAACCACTGTATTCCATTCATTACCAATGCATAGTTACTAATTATCCAAGAAATCATGGTTAGAGAACGAATGTGCATACCAAATTAATGATTTTTCAATTAGTAATACTAGTGTTACTAGTTATTAAACTTTAATCAGTAATACTAGTGTTACTAGTTGTACAACATCAATCAGTACTACTAAAATTTAAGTTACTAGTTATACAAATTCAATCAATAATATTAGTGTTACTAGTTATACAACTTCAATAAGTAATACTTGTGTTACTAGTTATATAATTTCAATCACTAATACTAGTGTTACTAGTTATTAAACTTCAATCTGTAATACTAGTGTTACTAGTTGTACAACTTCAATCTGTACTACTAAAGTTAAGTTACTAGTTATACAACTTCAATCAGTAATATTAGTGTTACTAGTTATACAACTTCAATAAGTAATACTAGTGTTACTAGTTGTACAATTTCAATCAGTAATACTAGTGTTACTAGTTATACTTTCTCCCTCAGTAATACCTAGTTGTACTTAGTTCTCCATTCGCTGCAACTCAAATCGGATGATTTCAGGCAGATATCCCTTTAATCTTCTGATGATTCACTACAATTCAACAACTACGATACATTCCTTACCAATACGTCATAATTTATCCATTAAGCTTGGTTAAAACAAAAAACCGTAGATGCGACCTTTGGAATTCCATATCTACTCCTTCGAAAAAAATTACTAGTAGTCAAAATGTATGGTTATGTTATTGCTCATTGTTTCGTGCAAAAGAATATAAAACACACAATTAACTTCACTCATTATTACTAGTATTACTACTGATGCAACTTCAATTAGTAACTCTAGTAATACTAGTTATATTACGTATTCCCAATTGTACAATGTTATCCTATCACTACGATTCAACCACTTATTCCATTCATTACCAATGCATAATTACTAATGATCCTAGAAATCATGGTGAGAGAACAAATGTGCATACCAAATTAATGATTTTTCAATCAGTAATACTAGTGTTACTAGTTATACAATTTCAATCAATAATACTAGTGTTACTAGTTATTAAACTTTAATCAGTAATACTAGTGTTACTAGTTGTACAACATCAATCAGTACTACTAAAATTTAAATTACTAGTTATACAAATTCAATCAGTAATATCAGTGTTACTAGTTATACAACTTCAATAAGTAATACTAGTGTTACTACTTGTACAATTTCAATTAGTAATACTAGTGTTACTAGTTATACTTTCTCCCTCAGTAATACCCAGTTGTACTTAATTCTCTGTTCGCTGCAACTCAAATCGGATGATTTCGGGTTGAAATCCCTCTAATCTTCTGATGATTTGCTACAATTCAACAACTATAATACATTCATTACCAATACGTCCTAATTTATCCATTAAGCATGGTTAAAACTATAAACCGTAGATGCGACCTTTAGAATTCCACATCTACTCCTTTGAAACAAATTCCCAGTAGTCAAAATGTATGGTTATATTATTGCTCATTGTTTCCTGTGAAAGAATATAAAACACACAATTAACTTCTGTCAGTATTACTAGTTTTACTAGTGATGCAACTATAATTAGTAACACTATTAATACTACTTATATCAAATATTCCCATTTGTACAATGTATTTCTATCAATACGATTCAACCACTGTATTCCATTCATTACCAATGCATAGTTACTAATTATCCAAGAAATCATGGTTAGAGAACGAATGTGCATACCAAATTAATGATTTTTCAATTAGTAATACTAGTGTTACTAGTTATTAAACTTTAATCAGTAATACTAGTGTTACTAGTTGTACAACATCAATCAGTACTACTAAAATTTAAGTTACTAGTTATACAAATTCAATCAATAATATTAGTGTTACTAGTTATACAACTTCAATAAGTAATACTTGTGTTACTAGTTATATAATTTCAATCACTAATACTAGTGTTACTAGTTATTAAACTTCAATCTGTAATACTAGTGTTACTAGTTGTACAACTTCAATCTGTACTACTAAAGTTAAGTTACTAGTTATACAACTTCAATCAGTAATATTAGTGTTACTAGTTATACAACTTCAATAAGTAATACTAGTGTTACTAGTTGTACAATTTCAATCAGTAATACTAGTGTTACTAGTTATACTTTCTCCCTCAGTAATACCTAGTTGTACTTAGTTCTCCATTCGCTGCAACTCAAATCGGATGATTTCAGGCAGATATCCCTTTAATCTTCTGATGATTCACTACAATTCAACAACTACGATACATTCCTTACCAATACGTCATAATTTATCCATTAAGCTTGGTTAAAACAAAAAACCGTAGATGCGACCTTTGGAATTCCATATCTACTCCTTCGAAAAAAATTACTAGTAGTCAAAATGTATGGTTATGTTATTGCTCATTGTTTCGTGCAAAAGAATATAAAACACACAATTAACTTCACTCATTATTACTAGTATTACTACTGATGCAACTTCAATTAGTAACTCTAGTAATACTAGTTATATTACGTATTCCCAATTGTACAATGTTATCCTATCACTACGATTCAACCACTTATTCCATTCATTACCAATGCATAATTACTAATGATCCTAGAAATCATGGTGAGAGAACAAATGTGCATACCAAATTAATGATTTTTCAATCAGTAATACTAGTGTTACTAGTTATACAATTTCAATCAATAATACTAGTGTTACTAGTTATTAAAATTTAATCAGTAATACTAGTGTTACTAGTTGTACAACATCAATCAGTACTACTAAATTTAAGTTACTAGTTATACAAATTCAATCAGTAATATTAGTGTTACTAGTTATACAACTTCAATAAGTAATACTAGTGTTACTAGTTGTACAATTTCAATTAGTAATACTAGTGTTACTAGTTATACTTTCACCCTCAAAAATACCAAGTTATCTTATCACTACGATTCAACCACTATATTCCATTCATTACCAATGCATAGTTATTAATCATCCAAGAAATCATGGTTAGAGAACGAATGTGCATACCAAATTAATGATTTTTCATTCAGTAATACTAGTGTTACTAGTTATAAAATTTCAATCAATAATACTAGTGTTACTAGTTATTAAACTTCAATCTGTAATACAAGTGTTACTAGTTGTACAACTTTAATCAGTACTACTAAAGTTAAGTTACTAGTTATACAACTTCAATCAGTAATATTAGTAATATTAATGTTACTAAGTAATACTAGTGTTACTAGTTGTACAATTTCAATCAGTAATAATAGTGTCACTAGTTATACTTTTTCCCTCAGTAATACACAATTGTACTTAGTTTTCCGTTCGCTGCAACTCAAATTGGATGATTTCGGGCTGAAATCCCTCTAGTCTTCTAATGATTCGCTACAATTCAACAAATACAATACATTCATTACCAATACGTCCTAATTTATCCATTAAGCATGATTAAAAAAATAAACCGAAGATGCGACCTTTGGAATTCCATATATACTCCTTGGAAACAAATTTCTAGTAGTCAAAATGTATGGATATGATATTGGTCATTGTTTCTTGCCAAAGAGTATAAAACACACAATTAATTTCAGTCAGTGTTACTAGTATTACTAGTGATGCAATTATAATTAGTAACACTATTAATACTAGTTATATTAAGTATTCCTAATTGTACAATGTTATCTTATCACTACGATTCAACCACTGTATTCCATTCATTACCAATGCATAGTTACTAATCATCTAAGAAATCATGGTTAGAGAACGAATGTGCATACCAAATTAATGATTTTTCATTCAGTAATACTAGTGTTACTAGTTATTCAATTTCAATCAATAATACTAGTGTTACTAGTTATTAAACTTCAATATGTAATACAAGTGTTACTAGTTGTACAACTTCAATCAGTACTACTAAAGTTAAGTTACTAGTTATACAACTTCAATCAGTAATATTAGAAATATTAGTGTTACTAAGTAATACTAGTGTTACTAGTTGTACAATTTCAATCAGTAATACTAGTGTTACTAGTTATACTTTTTCCCTCAGTAATACACAGTTGTACTTAGTTCTCCGTTCGCTGCAACTCAAATCGGATGATTTCGGGCTGAAATGCCTCTAATCTTCTAATGATTCGCTACAATTAAACAAATACAATACATTCATTACCAATACGTCATAATTTATCCATTAAGCATGATTAAAAAAATAAACCGTAGATGTGACCTTTGGAATTCCATATATACTCCTTGGAAACAAATTCCCAGTAGTCAAAATTTATGGATATGTTATTGGTCATTGTTTCCTGCCAAAGGGTATAAAACACACAATTAATTTTAGTCAGTATTACTAGTATTACTAGTGATGCAACTATAATTAGTAACACTATTAATACTAGTTATATTAAGTATTCCTAATTGTACAATGTTATCTTATCACTACGATTCAACCACTGTATTCCATTCATTACCAATGCATAGCTACTAATCATCCAAGAAAACATGGTTAGAGAACGAATGTGCATACCAAATTAATGATTTTTAATTCAGTAATACTAGTGTTACTAGTTATAAAATTTCAATCAATAATACTAGTGTTACTAGTTATTAAACTTCAATCTGTAATACTAGTGTTACTAGATGTACAACTTCAATCAGTACTACTAAAGTTAAGTTACTAGTATACAACTTCAATCAGTAATATTAGTGTTACTAGTTATACAACTTCAATAAGAAATACTAGTGTTACTAATTGTACAATTTCAATCAGTAATACTAGTGTTACTAGTTATACTTTTTCCCTCAGTAATACACAGTTGTACTTAGTTCTCCGTTCGCTGCAACTCAAATCAGATGATTCTGGGCTGAAATCCCTCTAATCTTCTAATGATTTGCTATAATTCAACAAATACAATACATTCATTACCAATACGTCTTAATTTATTCATTAAGCATGATTAAAAAAAAGAAACAGTAGATGCGACCTTTGGAATTCCATATATACTCCTTTTAAACAAATTCCCCGTAGTCAAAATGTATGGTTATGTTATTGCTCATTGTTTCCTGCGAAAGAATATAAAACACACAATCAACTTCAGTCATATAACTAGTATTACTAGTGATGCAACTTCAATTAGTAACACTAGTAATACTAGTTATATTAAGTATTCCCAATTGTAAATGTTATCCTACCACTACGATTCAACTACTATATTCCATTCATTACCAATGCATAGGTACTACTCATCCTATAAATCATGGTTAGAGAACGAATGTGCATACCAAATTAACGATTTTTCAATCAGTAATACTAGTGTTACTAGTTATAAAATTTCAATCAATAATACTAGTGTTACTAGTTATTAAACTTCAATCTGTAATACTAGTGTTACTAGTTGTACAACTTCAATCAGTACTACTAAAGTTAAGTTAGTAGTATACAACTTCAATCAGTAATATTAGTGTTACTAGTTATAAAACTTCAATAAGAAATACTAGTGTTACTAGTTGTACAATTTCAATCAGTAATACTAGTGTTACTAGTTATACTTTCACCCTCAGAAATACCAAGTTGTACTTAGTTCTCCGTTCGCTGCAACTTAAATCGGATGATTCTGGGTTGAATTCCCTCTAATCTTCTAATGATTCGCTACAATTCAACAAATACAATACATTCATTACCAATACGTCCTAATTTATCCATTAAGCATGATTAAAAAAAAGAAACCGTAGATGCAACCTTTGAAATTCCATATATACTCTTTTGAAACAAATTCCCCGTCGTCAAAATGTATGGTTATGTTATTGCTCATTGTTTCCTGCGAAAGAATATAAAACACACAATCAACTTCAGTCATATAACTATTATTACTAGTGATGCAACTTCCATTAGTAACACTAGTAATACTAGTTATATTAAGTATTCCCAATTGTAAATGTTATACTACCACTACGATTCAACTACTATATTCCATTCATTACCAATGCATAGGTACTAATCATCCTATAAATCATGGTTAGAGAACGAATGTGCATACCAAATTAATGATTTTTCAATCAGTAATACTAGTGTTACTAGTTATAAAATTTCAATCAATAATACTAGTGTTACTAGTTATTAAACTTCAATCAGTAATACTAGTGTTACTAGTTGTACAAGTTCAGTCAGTACTACTAAATTTGAGTTACTAGTTATACAACTTGAATAAGTAATATTAGTGTTACTAGTTATACAACTTCAATAAGTAATACTAGTGTTACTAGATGTACAATTTCAATCAGTAATACTAGTGTTACTAGTTATACTTTCACCCTCAAAAATACCAAGTTATCTTATCACTACGATTCAACCACTATATTCCATTCATTACCAATGCATAGTTATTAATCATCCAAGAAATCATGGTTAGAGAACGAATGTGCATACCAAATTAATGATTTTTCATTCAGTAATACTAGTGTTACTAGTTATACAATTTCAATCAATAATACTAGTGTTACTAGTTATTAAACTTCAATCTGTAATACAAGTGTTACTAGTTGTACAACTTCAATCAGTACTACTATAGTTAAGTTACTAGTTATACAACTTCAATCAGTAATATTAGTAATATTAGTGTTACTAAGTAATACTAGTGTTACTAGTTGTACAATTTTAATCAGTAATAATAGTGTCACTAGTTATACTTTTTCCCTCAGTAATACACAATTGTACTTAGTTCTCCGTTCGCTGCAACTCAAATCGGATGATTTCGGGCTGAAATCCCTCTAATCTTCTAATGATTCGCTACAATTCAACAAATACAATACATTCATTACCAATACGTCCTAATTTATCCATTAAGCATGATTAAAAAAATAAACCGTATATGTGACCTTTGGAATTCCATATATACTCCTTGGAAACAAATTCCCAGTCGTCAAAATGTATGGATATGTTATTGGTCATTGTTTCCTGCCAAAGAGTATAAAACACACAATTAATTTCAGTCAGTATTACTATTATTACTAGTGATGCAACTATAATTAGTAACACTATTAATACTAGTTATATGAAGTATTCCTAATTGTACAATGTTATCTTATCACTACGATTCAACCACTGTATTCCATTCATTACCAATGCATAGCTACTAATCATCCAAGAAATCATGGTTAGAGAACGAATGTGCATACCAAATTAATGATTTTTTATTCAGTAATACTAGTGTTACTAGTTATACAATTTCAATCAATAATACTAGTGTTACTAGTTAATAAACTTGTATCTGTAATACAAGTGTTACTAGTTGTACAACTTCAATTAGTACTACTAAAGTTAAGTTACTAGTTATACAACTTCAATCAGTAATATTAGTAATATTAGTGTTACTAAGTAATACTAGTGTTACTAGTTGTACAATTTCAATTAGTAATACTAGTGTTACTAGTTATACTTTTTCCCTTAGTAATACACAGTTGTACTAAATTCTCCATTCGCTGCAACTCAAATCGGATGATTTCGGGCTGAAATCCCTCTAATCTTCTAATGATTCGCTACAATTAAACAAATACTGATGCAATTTCAATTAGTAACACTAGTAATACTACTTATATTACGTATTCCCAATTGTACAATGTTATCCTATCACTACGATTCAACCACTGTATTCCATTCATTACCAATGCATAGTTACAAATGATCCAAGAAATCATGGTGAGAGAACAAATGTGCATACCAAATTAATGATTTTTCAATCAGTAATACTAGTGTTACTAGTTATACAATTTCAATCAATAATACTAGTGTTACTAGTTATTAATCTTCAATTAGTAATACTAGTGTTACTAGTTGTACAACTTCAATCAGTACTACTAAAGTTAAGTTACTAGTTATATAACTTCAATCAGTAATATTAGTGTTACTAGTTATACAACTTCAATAATTAATACTAGTGTTACTAGTTGAACAATTCCAAACAGTAATACTAGTGTTACTAGTTATACTTTCTCCCTCAGTAATACCTAATTGTACTTAGTTCTCCGTTCGCTGCAACTCAAATCGGATGATTTGAGGCTGAAATCCCTCTAATCTTCTGATGATTCGCAACAATTCAACAACTAAAATACATTCCTTAGGAATACGTCATAATTTATCCATTAAGCTTGGTTAAAACAAAAAACCGTAGATGCGACCTTTGGAATTCCATATCTACTCCTTTGAAACAAATTCCCCGTAGTCAAAATGTATGGTTATGTTATTGCTCATTGTTTCGTGCAAAAGAATATAAAACACACAATTAACTTCACTCATTATTACTAGTATTACTACTGATGCAACTTCAATTAGTAACACTAGTAATACTAGTTATATTACGTATTCCCAATTGTACAATGTTATCCTATCACTACGATTCAACCACTTATTCCATTCATTACCAATGCATAGTTACTAATGATCCTAGAAATCATGGTGAGAGAACAAATGTGCATACCAAATTAATGATTTTTCAATCAGTAATACTAGTGTTACTAGTTATACAATTTCAATCAATAATACTAGTGTTACTAGTTATTAAACTTTAATCAGTAATACTAGTGTTACTAGTTGTACAACATCAATCAGTACTACTAAAATTTAAGTTACTAGTTATACAAATTCAATCAGTAATATTAGTGTTACTAGTTATACAACTTCAATAAGTAATACTAGTGTTACTACTTGTACAATTTCAATTAGTAATACTAGTGTTACTAGTTATACTTTCTCCCTCAGTAATACCCAGTTGTACTTAATTCTCTGTTCGCTGCAACTCAAATCGGATGATTTCGGGTTGAAATCCCTCTAATTTTCTGATGATTTGCTACAATTCAACAACTATAATACATTCATTACCAATACGTCCTAATTTATCCATTAAGCATGGTTAAAACTATAAACCGTAGATACGACCTTTAGAATTCCACATCTACTCCTTTGAAACAAATTCCCAGTAGTCAAAATGTATGGTTATATTATTGCTCATTGTTTCCTGTGAAAGAATATAAAACACACAATTAACTTCTGTCAGTATTACTAGTTTTACTAGTGATGCAACTATAATTAGTAACACTATTAATACTACTTATATCAAATATTCCCATTTGTACAATGTATTTCTATCAATACGATTCAACCACTGTATTCCATTCATTACCAATGCATAGTTACTAATTATCCAAGAAATCATAGTTAGAGAACGAATGTGCATACCAAATTAATGATTTTTTAATTAGTAATACTAGTGTTACTAGTTATACAATTTCAATCAATAATACTAGTGTTACTAGTTGTATAACTTCAATCAGTACTACTAAAGTTAAGTTACTAGTTATACAACTTCAATCAGTAATATTAGTGTTACTAGTTATACAACTTCAATAAGTAATACTAGTGTTACTAGTTGTACAATTTCAATCAGTAATACTAGTGTTACTAGTTATACTTTCTCCCTCAGTAATACCCAGTTGTACTTAGTTCTCCATTCGCTACAACTCAAATCGGATGATTTCGGGCAGATATCCCTCTAATCTTCTGATGATTCGCTACAATTCAACAACTACGATACATTCCTTACCAATACGTCATAATTTATCCATTAAGCTTGGTTAAAACAAAAAACCGTAGATGCGACCTTTGGAATTCCATATCTACTCCTTCGAAAAAAATTACCAGTAGTCAAAATGTATGGTTATGTTATTGCTCATTGTTTCGTGCAAAAGAATATAAAACACACAATTAACTTCACTCATTATTACTAGTATTACTACTGATGCAACTTCAATTAGTAACTCTAGTAATACTAGTTATATTACGTATTCCCAATTGTACAATGTTATCCTATCACTACGATTCAACCACTTATTCCATTCATTACCAATGCATAGTTACTAATGATCCTAGAAATCATGGTGAGAGAACAAATGTGCATACCAAATTAATGATTTTTCAATCAGTAATACTAGTGTTACTAGTTATACAATTTCAATCAATAATACTAGTGTTACTAGTTATTAAACTTTAATCAGTAATACTAGTGTTACTAGTTGTGAAACATTAATCAGTACTACTAAATTTAAGTTACTAGTTATACAACTTCAATCAGTAATACTAGTGTTACTACTTGTACAATTTCAATTAGTAATACTAGTGTTACTAGTTATACTTTCTCCCTCAGTAATACCCAGTTGTACTTAATTCTCTGTTCGCTGCAACTCAAATCGGATGATTTCGGGTTGAAATCCCTCTAATCTTCTGATGATTTGCTACAATTCAACAACTATAATACATTCATTACCAATACATCCTAATTTATCCATTAAGCATGGTTAAAACAATAAACCGTAGATGCGACCTTTAGAATCCCACATCTACTCCTTTGAAACAAATTCCCAGTAGTCAAAATGTATGGTTATATTATTGCTCATTGTTTCCTGTGAAAGAATATAAAACACACAATTAACTTCTGTCAGTATTACTAGTTTTACTAGTGATGCAACTATAATTAGTAACACTATTAATACTACTTATATTAAATATTCCCATTTGTACAATGTATTTCTATCAATACGATTCAACCACTGTATTCCATTCATTACCAATGCATAGTTACTAATTATCCAAGAAATCATGGTTAGAGAACGAATGTGCATACCAAATTAATGATTTTTCAATTAGTAATACTAGTGTTACTAGTTATTAAACTTTAATCAGTAATACTAGTGTTACTAGTTGTACAACATCAATCAGTACTACTAAAATTTAAGTTACAAGTTATACAAATTCAATCAATAATATTAGTGTTACTAGTTATACAACTTCAATAAGTAATACTTGTGTTACTAGTTATATAATTTCAATCACTAATACTAGTGTTACTAGTTATTAAACTTCAATCTGTAATACTAGTGTTACTAGTTGTACAACTTCAATCTGTACTACTAAAGTTAAGTTACTAGTTATACAACTTCAATCAGTAATATTAGTGTTACTAGTTATACAACTTCAATAAGTAATACTAGTGTTACTAGTTGTACAATTTCAATCAGTAATACTAGTGTTACTAGTTATACTTTCTCCCTCAGTAATACCTAGTTGTACTTAGTTCTCCATTCGCTGCAACTCAAATCGGATGATTTCAGGCAGATATCCCTTTAATCTTCTGATGATTCACTACAATTCAACAACTACGATACATTCCTTACCAATACGTCATAATTTATCCATTAAGCTTGGTTAAAACAA
Organism: Cardamine chenopodiifolia; assembly: GCA_963922655.1. NCBI lineage: Eukaryota > Viridiplantae > Streptophyta > Magnoliopsida > Brassicales > Brassicaceae > Cardamine > Cardamine chenopodiifolia. The sequence goes on along the minus strand of OZ000490.1, from coordinate 13,712,837 downwards.
AAAACCGTAGATGCGACCTTTGGAATTCCATATCTACTCCTTCGAAAAAAATTACTAGTAGTCAAAATGTATGGTTATGTTATTGCTCATTGTTTCGTGCAAAAGAATATAAAACACACAATTAACTTCACTCATTATTACTAGTATTACTACTGATGCAACTTCAATTAGTAACTCTAGTAATACTAGTTATATTACGTATTCCCAATTGTACAATGTTATCCTATCACTACGATTCAACCACTTATTCCATTCATTACCAATGCATAATTACTAATGATCCTAGAAATCATGGTGAGAGAACAAATGTGCATACCAAATTAATGATTTTTCAATCAGTAATACTAGTGTTACTAGTTATACAATTTCAATCAATAATACTAGTGTTACTAGTTATTAAAATTTAATCAGTAATACTAGTGTTACTAGTTGTACAACATCAATCAGTACTACTAAATTTAAGTTACTAGTTATACAAATTCAATCAGTAATATTAGTGTTACTAGTTATACAACTTCAATAAGTAATACTAGTGTTACTAGTTGTACAATTTCAATTAGTAATACTAGTGTTACTAGTTATACTTTCACCCTCAAAAATACCAAGTTATCTTATCACTACGATCAACCACTATATTCCATTCATTACCAATGCATAGTTATTAATCATCCAAGAAATCATGGTTAGAGAACGAATGTGCATACCAAATTAATGATTTTTCATTCAGTAATACTAGTGTTACTAGTTATAAAATTTCAATCAATAATACTAGTGTTACTAGTTATTAAACTTCAATCTGTAATACAAGTGTTACTAGTTGTACAACTTTAATCAGTACTACTAAAGTTAAGTTACTAGTTATACAACTTCAATCAGTAATATTAGTAATATTAATGTTACTAAGTAATACTAGTGTTACTAGTTGTACAATTTCAATCAGTAATAATAGTGTCACTAGTTATACTTTTTCCCTCAGTAATACACAATTGTACTTAGTTTTCCGTTCGCTGCAACTCAAATTGGATGATTTCGGGCTGAAATCCCTCTAGTCTTCTAATGATTCGCTACAATTCAACAAATACAATACATTCATTACCAATACGTCCTAATTTATCCATTAAGCATGATTAAAAAAATAAACCGAAGATGCGACCTTTGGAATTCCATATATACTCCTTGGAAACAAATTTCTAGTAGTCAAAATGTATGGATATGATATTGGTCATTGTTTCTTGCCAAAGAGTATAAAACACACAATTAATTTCAGTCAGTGTTACTAGTATTACTAGTGATGCAATTATAATTAGTAACACTATTAATACTAGTTATATTAAGTATTCCTAATTGTACAATGTTATCTTATCACTACGATTCAACCACTGTATTCCATTCATTACCAATGCATAGTTACTAATCATCTAAGAAATCATGGTTAGAGAACGAATGTGCATACCAAATTAATGATTTTTCATTCAGTAATACTAGTGTTACTAGTTATTCAATTTCAATCAATAATACTAGTGTTACTAGTTATTAAACTTCAATATGTAATACAAGTGTTACTAGTTGTACAACTTCAATCAGTACTACTAAAGTTAAGTTACTAGTAATACAACTTCAATCAGTAATATTAGAAATATTAGTGTTACTAAGTAATACTAGTGTTACTAGTTGTACAATTTCAATCAGTAATACTAGTGTTACTAGTTATACTTTTTCCCTCAGTAATACACAGTTGTACTTAGTTCTCCGTTCGCTGCAACTCAAATCGGATGATTTCTGGCTGAAATGCCTCTAATCTTCTAATGATTCGCTACAATTAAACAAATACAATACATTCATTACCAATACGTCATAATTTATCCATTAAGCATGATTAAAAAAATAAACCGTAGATGTGACCTTTGGAATTCCATATATACTCCTTGGAAACAAATTCCCAGTAGTCAAAATTTATGGATATGTTATTGGTCATTGTTTCCTGCCAAAGGGTATAAAACACACAATTAATTTTAGTCAGTATTACTAGTATTACTAGTGATGCAACTATAATTAGTAACACTATTAATACTAGTTATATTAAGTATTCCTAATTGTACAATGTTATCTTATCACTACGATTCAACCACTGTATTCCATTCATTACCAATGCATAGCTACTAATCATCCAAGAAAACATGGTTAGAGAACGAATGTGCATACCAAATTAATGATTTTTAATTCAGTAATACTAGTGTTACTAGTTATAAAATTTCAATCAATAATACTAGTGTTACTAGTTATTAAACTTCAATCTGTAATACTAGTGTTACTAGATGTACAACTTCAATCAGTACTACTAAAGTTAAGTTACTAGTATACAACTTCAATCAGTAATATTAGTGTTACTAGTTATACAACTTCAATAAGAAATACTAGTGTTACTAATTGTACAATTTCAATCAGTAATACTAGTGTTACTAGTTATACTTTTTCCCTCAGTAATACACAGTTGTACTTAGTTCTCCGTTCGCTGCAACTCAAATCAGATGATTCTGGGCTGAAATCCCTCTAATCTTCTAATGATTTGCTATAATTCAACAAATACAATACATTCATTACCAATACGTCTTAATTTATTCATTAAGCATGATTAAAAAAAAGAAACAGTAGATGCGACCTTTGGAATTCCATATATACTCCTTTTAAACAAATTCCCCGTAGTCAAAATGTATGGTTATGTTATTGCTCATTGTTTCCTGCGAAAGAATATAAAACACACAATCAACTTCAGTCATATAACTAGTATTACTAGTGATGCAACTTCAATTAGTAACACTAGTAATACTAGTTATATTAAGTATTCCCAATTGTAAATGTTATCCTACCACTACGATTCAACTACTATATTCCATTCATTACCAATGCATAGGTACTACTCATCCTATAAATCATGGTTAGAGAACGAATGTGCATACCAAATTAACGATTTTTCAATCAGTAATACTAGTGTTACTAGTTATAAAATTTCAATCAATAATACTAGTGTTACTAGTTATTAAACTTCAATCTGTAATACTAGTGTTACTAGTTGTACAACTTCAATCAGTACTACTAAAGTTAAGTTAGTAGTATACAACTTCAATCAGTAATATTAGTGTTACTAGTTATAAAACTTCAATAAGAAATACTAGTGTTACTAGTTGTACAATTTCAATCAGTAATACTAGTGTTACTAGTTATACTTTCACCCTCAGAAATACCAAGTTGTACTTAGTTCTCCGTTCGCTGCAACTTAAATCGGATGATTCTGGGTTGAATTCCCTCTAATCTTCTAATGATTCGCTACAATTCAACAAATACAATACATTCATTACCAATACGTCCTAATTTATCCATTAAGCATGATTAAAAAAAAGAAACCGTAGATGCAACCTTTGAAATTCCATATATACTCTTTTGAAACAAATTCCCCGTCGTCAAAATGTATGGTTATGTTATTGCTCATTGTTTCCTGCGAAAGAATATAAAACACACAATCAACTTCAGTCATATAACTATTATTACTAGTGATGCAACTTCCATTAGTAACACTAGTAATACTAGTTATATTAAGTATTCCCAATTGTAAATGTTATACTACCACTACGATTCAACTACTATATTCCATTCATTACCAATGCATAGGTACTAATCATCCTATAAATCATGGTTAGAGAACGAATGTGCATACCAAATTAATGATTTTTCAATCAGTAATACTAGTGTTACTAGTTATAAAATTTCAATCAATAATACTAGTGTTACTAGTTATTAAACTTCAATCAGTAATACTAGTGTTACTAGTTGTACAAGTTCAGTCAGTACTACTAAATTTGAGTTACTAGTTATACAACTTGAATAAGTAATATTAGTGTTACTAGTTATACAACTTCAATAAGTAATACTAGTGTTACTAGATGTACAATTTCAATCAGTAATACTAGTGTTACTAGTTATACTTTCACCCTCAAAAATACCAAGTTATCTTATCACTACGATTCAACCACTATATTCCATTCATTACCAATGCATAGTTATTAATCATCCAAGAAATCATGGTTAGAGAACGAATGTGCATACCAAATTAATGATTTTTCATTCAGCAATACTAGTGTTACTAGTTATACAATTTCAATCAATAATACTAGTGTTACTAGTTATTAAACTTCAATCTGTAATACAAGTGTTACTAGTTGTACAACTTCAATCAGTGCTACTAAAGTTAAGTTACTAGTTATACAACTTCAATCAGTAATATTAGTAATATTAGTGTTACTAAGTAATACTAGTGTTACTAGTTGTACAATTTGAATCAGTAATAATAGTGTCACTAGTTATACTTTTTCCCTCAGTAATACACAATTGTACTTAGTTCTCCGTTCGCTGCAACTCAAATCGGATGATTTCGGGCTGAAATCCCTCTAATCTTCTAATGATTCGCTACAATTCAACAAATACAATACATTCATTACCAATACGTCCTAATTTATCCATTAAGCATGATTAAAAAAATAAACCGTAGATGTGACCTTTGGAATTCTATATATACTCCTTGGAAACAAATTCCCAGTAGTCAAAATTTATGGATATGTTATTGGTCATTGTTTCCTGCCAAAGAGTATAAAACACACAATTAATTTTAGTCAGTATTACTAGTATTACTAGTGATGCAACTATAATTAGTAACACTATTAATACTAGTTATATTAAGTATTCCTAATTGTACAATGTTATCTTATCACTACGATTCAACCACTGTATTCCATTCATTACCAATGCATAGCTACTAATCATCCAGGAAAACATGGTTAGAGAACGAATGTGCATACCAAATTAATGATTTTTAATTCAGTAATACTAGTGTTACTAGTTATAAAATTTCAATCAATAATACTAGTGTTACTAGTTATTAAACTTCAATCTGTAATACTAGTGTTACTAGATGTACAACTTCAATCAGTACTACTAAAGTTAAGTTACTAGTATACAACTTCAATCAGTAATATTAGTGTTACTAGTTATACAACTTCAATAAGAAATACTAGTGTTACTAATTGTACAATTTCAATCAGTAATACTAGTGTTACTAGTTATACTTTTTCCCTCAGTAATACACAGTTGTACTTAGTTCTCCATTCGCTGCAACTCAAATCAGATGATTCTGGGCTGAAATCCCTCTAATCTTCTAATGATTTGCTATAATTCAACAAATACAATACATTCATTACCAATACGTCTTAATTTATTCATTAAGCATGATTAAAAAAAAGAAACAGTAGATGCGACCTTTGGAATTCCATATATACTCCTTTTAAACAAATTCCCCGTAGTCAAAATGTATGGTTATGTTATTGCTCATTGTTTCCTGCGAAAGAATATAAAACACACAATCAACTTCAGTCATATAACTAGTATTACTAGTGATGCAACTTCAATTAGTAACACTAGTAATACTAGTTATATTAAGTATTCCCAATTGTAAATGTTATCCTACCACTACGATTCAACTACTATATTCCATTCATTACCAATGCATAGGTACTACTCATCCTATAAATCATGGTTAGAGAACGAATGTGCATACCAAATTAACGATTTTTCAATCAGTAATACTAGTGTTACTAGTTATAAAATTTCAATCAATAATACTAGTGTTACTAGTTATTAAACTTCAATCTGTAATACTAGTGTTACTAGTTGTACAACTTCAATCAGTACTACTAAAGTTAAGTTAGTAGTATACAACTTCAATCAGTAATATTAGTGTTACTAGTTATAAAACTTCAATAAGAAATACTAGTGTTACTAGTTGTACAATTTCAATCAGTAATACTAGTGTTACTAGTTATACTTTCACCCTCAGAAATACCAAGTTGTACTTAGTTCTCCGTTCGCTGCAACTCAAATCGGATGATTCTGGGCTGAATTCCCTCTAATCTTCTAATGATTTGCTACAATTCAACAAATACAATACATTCATTACCAATACGTCCTAATTTATCCATTAAGCATGATTAAAAAAAGAAACCGTAGATGCAACCTTTGAAATTCCATATATACTCTTTTGAAACAAATTCCCCGTCGTCAAAATGTATGGTTATGTTATTGCTCATTGTTTCCTGCGAAAGAATATAAAACACACAATCAACTTCAGTCATATAACTATTATTACTAGTGATGCAACTTCCATTAGTAACACTAGTAATACTAGTTATATTAAGTATTCCCAATTGTAAATGTTATACTACCACTACGATTCAACTACTATATTCCATTCATTACCAATGCATAGGTACTAAACATCCTATAAATCATGGTTAGAGAACGAATGTGCATACCAAATTAATGATTTTTCAATCAGTAATACTAGTGTTACTAGTTATAAAATTTCAATCAATAATACTAGTGTTACTAGTTATTAAACTACAATCAGTAATACTAGTGTTACTAGTTGTACAAGTTCAGTCAGTACTACTAAATTTGAGTTACTAGTTATACAACTTGAATAAGTAATATTAGTGTTACTAGTTATACAACTTCAATAAGTAATACTAGTGTTACTAGATGTACAATTTCAATCAGTAATACTAGTGTTACTAGTTATACTTTCACCCTCAAAAATACCAAGTTATCTTATCACTACGATTCAACCACTATATTCCATTCATTACCAATGCATAGTTATTAATTATCCAAGAAATCATGGTTAGAGAACGAATGTGCATACCAAATTAATGATTTTTCATTCAGTAATACTAGTGTTACTAGTTATACAATTTCAATCAATAATACTAGTGTTACTAGTTATTAAACTTCAATCTGTAATACAAGTGTTACTAGTTGTACAACTTCAATCAGTACTACTATAGTTAAGTTACTAGTTATACAACTTCAATCAGTAATATTAGTAATATTAGTGTTACTAAGTAATACTAGTGTTACTAGTTGTACAATTTTAATCAGTAATAATAGTGTCACTAGTTATACTTTTTCCCTCAGTAATACACAATTGTACTTAGTTCTCCGTTCGCTGCAACTCAAATCGGATGATTTCGGGCTGAAATCCCTCTAATCTTCTAATGATTCGCTACAATTCAACAAATACAATACATTCATTACCAATACGTCCTAATTTATCCATTAAGCATGATTAAAAAAATAAACCGTATATGTGACCTTTGGAATTCCATATATACTCCTTGGAAACAAATTCCCAGTCGTCAAAATGTATGGATATGTTATTGGTCATTGTTTCCTGCCAAAGAGTATAAAACACACAATTAATTTCAGTCAGTATTACTATTATTACTAGTGATGCAACTATAATTAGTAACACTATTAATACTAGTTATATGAAGTATTCCTAATTGTACAATGTTATCTTATCACTACGATTCAACCACTGTATTCCATTCATTACCAATGCATAGCTACTAATCATCCAAGAAATCATGGTTAGAGAACGAATGTGCATACCAAATTAATGATTTTTCATTCAGTAATACTAGTGTTACTAGTTATACAATTTCAATCAATAATACTAGTGTTACTAGTTAATAAACTTCAATCTGTAATACAAGTGTTACTAGTTGTACAACTTCAATTAGTACTACTAAAGTTAAGTTACTAGTTATACAACTTCAATCAGTAATATTAGTAATATTAGTGTTACTAAGTAATACTAGTGTTACTAGTTGTACAATTTCAATTAGTAATACTAGTGTTACTAGTTATACTTTTTCCCTCAGTAATACACAGTTGTACTTAATTCTCCATTCGCTGCAACTCAAATCGGATGATTTCGGGCTGAAATCCCTCTAATCTTCTAATGATTCGCTACAATTAAACAAATACAATACATTCATTACCAATACGTCCTAATTTATCCATTAAGCATGATTAAAAAATAAACCGTAGATGTGACCTTTGGAATTCCATATATACTCCTTGGAAACAAATTCCCAGTACTCAAAATGTATGGATATGTTATTGGTCATTGTTTCCTGCCAAAGAGTATAAAACACACAATTAATTTTAGTCAGTATTACTATTATTACTAGTGATGCAACTATAATTAGTAACACTATTAATACTAGTTATATTAAGTATTCCTAATTGTACAATGTTATCTTATCACTACGATTCAACCACTATATTCCATTCATTACCAATGCAAGGGTACTAATCATCCAAGAAATCATGGTTAGAGAACGAATGTGCATACCAAATTAATGATTTTTCATTCAGTAATACTAGTGTTACTAGTTATACAATTTCAATCAATAATACTAGTGTTACTAGTTATTAAACTTCAACATGTAATACAAGTGTTACTAGTTGTACAACTTCAATCAGTATTACTAATGTTAAGTTACTAGTTATACAACTTCAATCAGTAATATTAGTAATATTAGTGTTACTAAGTAATACTAGTGTTACTAGTTGTACAATTTCAATCAGTAATACTAGTGTTACTAGTTATACTTTCTCCCTCCGTAATACCCAGTTGTACTTAGTTCTCCGTACGCTGCAACTCAAATCGGATGATTTCGGGCTGAAATCCCTCTAATCTTCTGATGATTCGCTACAATTCAACAACTACAATACATTCATTACCAATACGTCCTAATTTGTCCATTAAGCATGGTTAAAACAATAAACCGTAGATGCGACCTTAGGAATTCCATATAAACTCCTTTGAAACAAATTCTCCGTAGTCAAAATGTATGGTTATGTTATTGCTCATTGTTTCCTGCGAAAGAATATAAAACACACAATTAACTTCAGTTAGTATTTGATATGAATCTTCCCGAGAATTCGCACTTTCAAGGGGTAATTGTGAAAGGATGGAATGGATGGATCACACAAAGGTTGCGGAAGACCTCTGATATTTCCTCAATGACTTTCTCGAGATATGACACACTCAAGAACGCCAAGGTTTGATTCACGGATATGACACACCGTTGAATCGGTTTGATTGAAGGATATTACACACCAAACAATCGGGAAATGTTCTTCAACGAACACAGGAGAAATCACTCTTAATATTTTATAAAAAAAAAGGTGGATGATTATTCTGAACAAAGAACAAGAGTTTTAAAGGAAAAGCTGGAGTAAAGAAAAAGTCGAGAATTAAAGACGAGAAAATTAAAATTGACATTAACTAAAGCCCGGGAAACTCTTCAGCTCTCCAAGCGCCTAGATCTTTTCATTATGGATGACTTTATTCTTCTTAGGAGACTTATTTGGGCCAAATTGATCCTCCTTTGGGCTTGAAAGAACTGAAGACAAAATCCCAATTTATTGGTCTTTGGACTTGAAACTATTTGGGTGATCTTGGACTGAAACTCCCTTGGACTCTCTTATGGACTTAGTAAGATTGGAATGACCCATTTGCCTCATTAAAACCTTCCTTTGGAAAACCCATTGGGATAAAACCAAAGGCTAGGGAAAAGAGTACAAATGGATCACCCGTTTCAGTCCACTCGAGCAACCAAGACGATTTTCTTATCCATGTCTTCGAGCTGGTCCTTTGGCGAATGAGCTTGAGTGAGTAATCCACTGATTTATTTCTGGAACTCTTTGGCACGTGATCTTGTCATTGGTCCACTTGGCATGGTCAAGGCGTCCTCGGCTTCAAGCGCTTCCGTGAGTTATCCATGATCACATCAGTCTTTCTAGTATTACTAGTGATGCAACTATAATTAGTAACACTATAAATACTAGTTATATTAAGTATTCCTAATTGTACAATGTTATCCTATCACTACGATTCAACCACTGTATATTCCATTCATTACCAATACATAGTTACTAATCATCCTAGATATCATGTTAGAGAACGAATGTGCATACCAAATTAATAATTTTTCAATCAGTAATACTAGTGTTACTAGTTATATTTTCTCCCTCAGTAATACCCAGTTGTACTTAGTTCTCCGTTCGCTGCAACTCAAATCGGATGATTTCGGGTTGAAATCCCTCTAATCTTCTGATGATTTGCTACAATTCAACAACTACAATACATTCATTACCAATACGTCCTAATTTATCCATTAAGCATGGTTAAAACAATAAACCGTAGATGCGACCTTTGGAATTCCATATATATACCTTTGAACAAATTCCCCGTAGCCAAAATGTATGGTTATGTTATTGCTTATTGTTTCCTGCGAAAGAATATAAAAACACAATTAACTTCAATCAGTATTACTAGTATTACTAGTGATGCAACTATAATTAGTAACACTGTTAATACTAGTTATATTAAGTATTCCTAATTGTACAATGTTATCTTATCACCACGATTCAACCACTGTATTCCATTCATTACCGATGCATAGTTACTAATCATCTAAGAAATCATGGTTAGAGAACGAATGTACATACCAAATTAATAATTTTTCATTCAGTACTACTAGTGTGACTAGTAATACAATTTCAATCAATAATACTAGTGTTACTAGTTATTAAACTTCAATCTGTAATACTAGTGTTACTAGTTGTACAACTTCAATCACTACTACAAAAGTTAAGTTACTAGTTATACAACTTCAATCAGTAATATTAGTGTTACTAGTAATACAACTTCAATAAGTAATACTAGTGTTACTAGTTGTACAATTTCAATTAGTAATACTAGTGTTACTAGTTATAGTTTCTCCCTCAGTAATACCCAGTTGTACTTAGTTCTCCGTCCGCTGCAACTCAAATCTGATGATTTCGGGCTGAAATCCCTCTAATCTTCTGATGATTTGCTATAATTCAACAACTACAATACATTCATTACCGATACATCCTAATTTATCCATTAAGCATGGTTCAAACAATAAACCGTAGATGCGACCGTTGGAATTCCATATATACTCCTTTGAAACAAATTCCCCGTAGTCAAAATGTATGGTTATGTTATTGCTCATTGTTTCTAGCGAACGAATATAAAACACACAATTAACTTCAGTCAGTATTACTAGTATTACTAGTGATGCAACTATAATTAGTAAGACTATTAATACTAGTTATATTAAGTATTCTTAATTGTACAATGTTATCTTATCACTACGATTCAACCACTGTATTCCATTCATTACCAATGCATAGCTACTAATCATCCAAGAAAACATAGTTAGAGAACGAATGTGCATACCAAATTAATGATTTTTCATTCAGTAATACTAGTGTTACTAATTATACAATTTCAATCAATAATACTAGTGTTACTAGTTATTAAACTTCAATCTGTAATACTAGTGTTACTAGATGTACAACTTCAATCAGTACTACTAAAGTTAAGTTACTAGTATACAACTTCAATCAGTAATATTAGTGTTACTAGTTATACAACTTCAATAAGAAATACTAGTGTTACTAGTTGTACAATTTCAATTAGTAATACTAGTGTTACTAGTTATACTTTCACCCTCAATCAACTACTATATTCCATTCATTACCAATGCATAGTCACTAATCATCCAAGAAATCATGGTTAGAGAACGAATGTGCATACCAAATTAATGATTTTTCATTCAGTAATACTAGTGTTACTAGTTATACAATTTCAATCAATAATACTAGCATTATTAGTTTTTAAACTTCAATCACTAATACTAGTGTTCCTAGTTGTATAATTTTAATCAGAAATACCAGTGTTACTAGTTATATTTTCTCCCTTAGTAATACCCAGTTGCACTTAGTTCTCCGTTCGCTGCAATTCAAATCGGATGATTTCGGGCTGAAATCCCTCTAATCTTCTGATGATTTGCTACAATTCCACAACTACAATACATTCATTACCAATACGTCCTAATTTATCCATTAAGCATGGTTAAAACAATAAACCATAGATGCGACCTTTGGAATTCCATATATACTCCTTTGAAACAAATTCCCCGTACTCAAAAATGTATGGTTATGTTATTGCTCATTGTTTCCTACGAAAGAATATAAAACACACAATTAACTTCAGTCAGTATTACTAGTATTACTAGTGATGAAAATTCAATTAGTAACACTAGTAATACTAGTTATATTAAGTATTCCTAATTGTACAATGTTATCCTATTACTACGATTCAACTACTATATTCCATTCATTACCTATGCATAGATATAAATCATCCTAAATATCATGGTTAGAGAACGAATGTGCATACCAAATTAATGATTTTTCAATCAGTAATACTAGTGTTACTAGTTATACAATTTCAATCAATAATACTAATATTACTAGTTATTAAACTTGACTCAGTAATACTAGTGTTACTAGTTGTACAACTTCAATCAGTAATATTAGCGTTATTAGTTTTACAACTTCAATCAGTAATATTAGCGTTACTAGTTATACAATTTCAATAAGTAATACTAGTGTTACTAGTTATACAACTTCAATCAGTAATATTAGTGTTACTAGTTATTCAACTTCTATAAGTAATACTAGTGTTACTAGTTGTACAATTTCAATCAGTAATACTAGTGTTACTAGTTATACTTTCTCCCTCAGTAATACCCAGTTGTACTTAGTTCTCCGTTCGCTGCAACTCAAATCAGATGATTTCGGGCTGAAATCACTCTAATCTTCTGATGATTCGCTACAATTCAACAACTACAATACATTCATTACCAATACGTCATAATTTATCCATTAGGCCTAGTTAAAACAAAAAACCAAAGATACGACCTTTGGAATTCCATATCTACTCCTTTGAAACAAATTCCCCGTAGTCAAAATGTATGGTTATGTTATTGGTCATTGTTTCCTGCAAAAGAATATAGAACACACAATTAACTTTGGTCATTATTACTAGTATTACTACTGATGCAACTTTAATTACTAACACTAGTAATACTAGTTATATTATATATTCCTAATTGTACTATGTTATCCTATCACTAAGATTCAACCACTATATTTCATTCATTACTAATGCATAGTTACTAATCATCCTAGAAATCATGGTTAGAGAACGAATGTGCATACCAAATTATTAATTTTTCAATTAGTAATACTAGTGTTACTAGTTTTACAATTTCAATCAATATTACTTGTGTTACTTGTTATTAAACTTCAATCAGTAATACTAGTGTTACTAGTTGTACAACTTTAATCAGTACTACTAAAGTTAAGTTACTAGTTATACAACTTCAATCAGTATTACTAGTATTACTAGTGATGCAACTATAATTAGTAATAGTATTAATTCTAGTTATATTAAGTATTCCCAATTGTACAATGTTATCTTATCACTACGATTCAACCACTATATTCCATTCATTACCAATGTATAGTTACTAATCATCCAAGAAATCATGGCTAGATAACGAATGTGCATACCAAATTAATGATTTTTCATTCAGTAATACTAGTGTTACTAGTTATACAATTTCAATCAATAATACTAGTGTTACTAGTTGTACAACTTCAATCAGTACTACTAAAATTAAGTTACTAGTTATACAACTTCAATCAGTAATATTAGTGTTCTTAGTTATACAACTTCAATAAGTAATACTAGTGTTACTAGTTGTACAATTTCAATCAGTAATACTAGTGTTACTAGTTATACTTTCTCCCTCCGTAATACCCAGTTGTACTTAGTTCTCCGTTCGCTACAACTCAAATCGGATTATTTCGAGCTGAAATCCCTCTAATCTTCTAATGATTCGCTACAATTCAACAACTACAATACATTCATTACCAATACGTCCTAATTTGTCCATTAAGCATGGTTAAAAAAATATACCGTAGATACGACGTTTGGAATTCCATATATACTCCTTGGAAACAAATTCCCAGTAGTCAAAATGTATGGTTATGTTATTGGTCATTGTTTCCTGCGAAAGAGTATAAAACACACAATTAACTTCAATCAGTATTACTAGTATTACTAGTGATGCAACTTCAATTAGTAACACTATTAATACTAGTTAGATTACGTATTCCCAATTGTGCAATGTTAACCTATCACTACGATTCAACCACTGTATTCCATTCATTACCAATGCATAGTTACTAATCATCCAAGAAATCATGGTTAGAGAACGAATGTCCATTCCAAATTAATGATATTTCATTGAGTAATATTAGTGTTACTAGTTATACAATTTCAATCAATAATACTAGTGTTACTAGTTATTGAACTTCAATCAGTAATACTAGTGTTACTAGTTCTACAACTTCAATCAGTACTACTAAAGTTAAGTTACTAGTTGTACAATTTCAATCAGTAATACTAGTGTTACTAGTTATACTTTCTTCCTCAGTAATACCCAGCTGTACTTAGTTCTCAATTTCAATAAATAATACTAGTGTTACTAGCTATTAAACTTTAATCAATAATACTAGTGTTACTAGTTTTACAACTTCAATCAGTACTACTAAAGTTACTAGTTATACAACTTCAGTTAGTAATACTAGTGTTACTAGTTATACAACTTCCATCAGTTATACTAGTGTTACTAGTTATACTTTCTCCCTCAATAATACCTAGTTGTACTTAGTTCTCCGTTCGTTGCAACTCAAATCGGATGATTTCGAGCTGAAATCCCTTTAATCTTCTGAAGATTTGCTGCAATGCAACAAGTCCAATACATTCATTACCAATACGTCCTAATTTATCCATTAAGCATTGTTAAAAAAATTAACCGTAGATGCAACCTTTGGAATTCCATATATACTCCTTTGAAAAAATTCCCCGTAGTCAAACTGCATGGTTATGTTGTTGCTCATTGTTTCCTGTGAAAGAATATAAACACACACAATTTAATTCTGTCAGTATTACTAATGATACAACTTCGATTAGTAACACTAGTAATATTTGTTATATTAAGTATTCCCAATTGTACAATGTTATCCTATCACTACGATTCAACCACTGTATTTCATTTATTACCAATGCAACGGTACTAATCATCCTAGAAATCATGGTTAGAGAACGAATGTGCATACCAAATTAATGATTTTTCAATTAGTAATACTAGTGTGACTAGTTAAACAATTTCAATAAATAATACTAGTGTTACTAGCTATTAAACTTTAATCAATAATACTAGTGCTACTAGTTTTACAACTTCAATCAGTACTACTAAAGTTACTAGTTATACAACTTCAGTCAGTAATACTAGTGTTACTAGGTATACAACTTCCATCAGTTATATACTAGTGTTACTAGTTATACTTTCTCCCTCAATAATACCCACTTGTACTTAGTTCACCGTTCGTTGCAACTCAAATCGGATGCTTTCGACCTGAAATCCCTTTAATCTTCTGATGATTTGCTGCAATTCAACAAGTCCAATACATTCATTACCAATACGTCCTAATTTATCCATTAAGCATTGTTAAAAAAATTAACCGTAGATGCAACCTTTGGAATTCCATATATACTCCTTTGAAAAAATTCCCCGTAGTCAAACTTCATGGTTATGTTGTTGCTCATTGTTTCCTGTGAAAGAATATAAACACACACAATTTACTTCTGTCAGTATTACTAATGATACAACTTCGATTAGTAACACTAGTAATATTTGTTATATTAAGTATTCCCAATTGTACAATGTTATCCTATCACTACGATTCAACCACTGTATTTCATTTATTACCAATGCAAGGGTACTAATCATCCTAGAAATCATGGTTAGAGAACGAATGTGCATACCAAATTAATGATTTTTCAATTAGTAATACTAGTGTTACTAGTTATACAATTTCAATAAATAATACTAGTGTTACTAGCTATTAAACTTTAATCAATAATACTAGTGTTACTACTTTTACAACTTCAATCAGTACTACTAAAGTTACTAGTTATACAACTTCAGTCAGTAATACTAGTGTTACAAGTTATACAACTTCCA
The DNA here is from genome assembly GCA_963922655.1 of Cardamine chenopodiifolia. Taxonomy (NCBI): domain Eukaryota; kingdom Viridiplantae; phylum Streptophyta; class Magnoliopsida; order Brassicales; family Brassicaceae; genus Cardamine; species Cardamine chenopodiifolia. The sequence continues at coordinate 13,696,965 of OZ000490.1, read as the reverse complement.
TCAGTTATACTAGTGTTACTAGTTATACTTTCTCCCTCAATAATACCCAGTTGTACTTAGTTCTCCGTTCGTTGCAACTCAAATCGGATGATTTCGAGCTGAAATCCCTTTAATCTTCTGATGATTTGCTGCAATTCAACAAGTCCAATACATTCATTACCAATACGTCCTAATTTATCCATTAAGCATTGTTAAAAAAATTAACCGTAGATGCAACCTTTTGAATTCCATATATATTCCTTTGAAAAAATTCCCCGTAGTCAAACTGCATGGTTATGTTGTTGCTCATTGTTTCCTGTGAAAGAATATAAACACACACAATTTACTTCTGTCAGTATTACTAATGATACAACTTCGATTAGTAACACTAGTAGTATTTGTTATATTAAGTATTCCCAATTGTACAATGTTATCCTATCACTACGATTCAACCACTGTATTTCATTTATTACCAATGCAAGGGTACTAATCATCCTAGAAATCATGGTTAGAGAACGAATGTGCATACCAAATTAATGATTTTTCAATCAGTAATACTAGTGTTACTAGTTATACAATTTCAATAAATAATACTAGTGTTACTAGCTATTAAACTTTAATCAATAATACTAGTGTTACTAGTTTTACAACTTCAATCAGTACTACTAAAGTTACTAGTTATACAACTTCAGTGAGTAATACTAGTGTTACTAGTTATACAACTTCCATCAGTTATACTAGTGTTACTAGTTATACTTTCTCCCTCAATAATACCCAGTTGTACTTAGTTCTCCATTCGTTGCAACTCAAATCGGATGATGTCGGGCTGAAATCCCTTTATTCTTCTGATGATTTGCTGCAATTCAACAAGTCCAATACATTCATTACCAATACGTCCTAATTTATCCATTAAGCATTGTTAAAAAAATTAACCGTTGATGCAACATTTGGAATTCCATATATACTCCTTTGAAAAAATTCCCCGTAGTCAAACTGCATGGTTATGTTGTTGCTCATTGTTTCTTGTGAAAGAATATAAACACACACAATTTACTTCTGTCAGTATTAGTAATGATACAACTTCGATTAGTAACACTAGTAATATTTGTTATATTAAGTATTCCCAATTGTACAATGTTATCCTATCACTACGATTCAACCACTGTATTTCATTTATTACCAATGCAACGGTACTAATCATCCTAGAAATCATGGCTAGAGAACGAATGTGCATACCAAATTAATGATTTTTCAATTAGTAATACTAGTGTTACTAGTTATACAATTTCAATAAATAATACTAGTGTTACTAGCTATTAAACTTTAATCAATAATACTAGTGTTACTAGTTTTACAACTTCAATCAGTACTACTAAAGTTACTAGTTATACAACTTCAGTCAGTAATACTAGTGTTACTAGTTATACAACTTCCATCAGTTATACTAGTGTTACTAGTTATACTTTCTCCCTCAATAATACCCAGTTGTACTTAGTTCTCCGTTCGTTGCAACTCAAATCGGATGATTTCGGGCTGAAATCCCTTTAATCTTCTGATGATTTGCTGCAATTCAACAAGTCCAATACATTCATTACCAATACGTCCTAATTTATCCATTAAGCATTGTTAAAAAAATTAACCGTAGATGCAACCTTTGGAATTCCATATATACTCCTTTGAAAAAATTCCCCGTAGTCAAACTTCATGGTTATGTTGTTGCTCATTGTTTCCTGTGAAAGAATATAAACACACACAAGTTACTTCTGTACGTATTACTAATGATACAACTTCGATTAGTAACACTAGTAATATTGATTATATTAAGTATTCCCAATTGTACAATGTTATCCTATCACTACGATTCAACCACTGTATTTCATTTATTACCAATGCAACGGTACTAATCATCCTAGAAAACATGGATAGAGAACGAATGTGCATACCAAATTAATGATTTTTCAATTAGTAATACTAGTGTTACTAGTTATACAATTTCAATTAATAATACTAGTGTTACTAGCTATTAAACTTTAATCAATAATACTAGTGTTACTAGTTTTACAACTTCAATCAGTACTACTAAAGTTACTAGTTATACAACTTCAGTCAGTAATACTAGTGTTACTAGTTATACAACTTCCATCAGTTATACTAGTGTTACTAGTTATACTTTCTCCCTCAATAATACCCAGTTGTACTTAGTTCTCCGTTCGTTGCAACTCAAATCGGATGATTTCGGGCTGAAATCCCTTTAATCTTCTGATGATTTGCTGCAATTCAACAAGTCCAATACATTCATTACCAATACGTCCTAATTTATCCATTAAGCATTGTTAAAAAAATTAACCGTAGATGCAACCTTTGGAATTCCATATATACTCCTTTGAAAAAATTCCCCGTAGTCAAACTGCATGGTTATGTTGTTGCTCATTGTTTCCTGTGAAAGAATATAAACACACACAATTTACTTCTGTCAGTATTACTAATGATACAACTTCGATTAGTAACACTAGTAATATTTGTTATATTAAGTATTCCCAATTGTACAATGTTATCCTATCACTACGATTCAACCACTGTATTTCATTTATTACCAATGCAACGGTACTAATCATCCTAGAAATCATGGATAGAGAACGAATGTGCATACCAAATTAATGATTTTTCAATTAGTAATACTAGTGTTACTAGTTATACAATTTCAATAAATAATACTAGTGTTACTAGCTATTAAACTTTAATCAGTAATACTAGTGTTACTAGTTTTACAACTTCAATCAGTACTACTAAAGTTACTAGTTATAAACCTTCAGTCAGTAATACTAGTGTTACTAGTTATACAACTTCCATCAGTTATACTAGTGTTACTAGTTATACTTTCTCCCTCAATAATACCCAGTTGTACTTAGTTCTCCGTTCGTTGCAACTCAAATCGGATGCTTTCGAGCTGAAATCCCTTTAATCTTCTGATGATTTGCTGCAATTCAACAAGTCCAATACATTCATTACCAATACGTCCTAATTTATCCATTAAGCATTGTTAAAAAAATTAACCGTAGATGCAACCTTTGGAATTCCATATATACTCCTTTGAAAAAATTCCCCGTAGTCAAACTGCATGGTTATGTTGTTGCTCATTGTTTCCTGTGAAAGAATATAAACACACACAATTTACTTCTGTCAGTATTACTAATGATACAACTTCGATTAGTAACACTAGTAATATTTGTTATATTAAGTATTCCCAATTGTACAATGTTATCCTATCACTACGATTCAACCACTGTATTTCATTTATTACCAATGCAACGGTACTAATCATCCTAGAAATCATGGATAGAGAACGAATGTGCATACCAAATTAATGATTTTTCAATTAGTAATACTAGTGTTACTAGTTATACAATTTCAATAAATAATACTAGTGTTACTAGCTATTAAACTTTAATCAATAATACTAGTGTTACTAGTTTTACAACTTCAATCAGTACTACTAAAGTTACTAGTTATACAACTTCATTCTGTAATACTAGTGTTACTAGTTATACAACTTCCATCAGTTATACTAGTGTTACTAGTTATACTTTCTCCCTCAATAATACCCAGTTGTACTTAGTTCTCCGTTCGTTGCAACTCAAATCGGATGATTTCGGGCTGAAATCCCTTTAATCTTCTGATGATTTGCTGCAATTCAACAAGTCCAATACATTCATTACCAATACGTCCTAATTTATCCATTAAGCATTGTTAAAAAAATTAACCGTAGATGCAACCTTTGGAATTCCATATATACTCCTTTGAAAAAATTCCCCGTAGTCAAACTTCATGGTTATGTTGTTGCTCATTGTTTCCTGTGAAAGAATATAAACACACACAAGTTACTTCTGTACGTATTACTAATGATACAACTTCGATTAGTAACACTAGTAATATTGATTATATTAAGTATTCCCAATTGTACAATGTTATCCTATCACTACGATTCAACCACTGTATTTCATTTATTACCAATGCAACGGTACTAATCATCCTAGAAAACATGGATAGAGAACGAATGTGCATACCAAATTAATGATTTTTCAATTAGTAATACTAGTGTTACTAGTTATACAATTTCAATTAATAATACTAGTGTTACTAGCTATTAAACTTTAATCAATAATACTAGTGTTACTAGTTTTACAACTTCAATCAGTACTACTAAAGTTACTAGTTATACAACTTCAGTCAGTAATACTAGTGTTACTAGTTATACAACTTCCATCAGTTATACTAGTGTTACTAGTTATACTTTCTCCCTCAATAATACCCAGTTGTACTTAGTTCTCCGTTCGTTGCAACTCAAATCGGATGATTTCGGGCTGAAATCCCTTTAATCTTCTGATGATTTGCTGCAATTCAACAAGTCCAATACATTCATTACCAATACGTCCTAATTTATCCATTAAGCATTGTTAAAAAAATTAACCGTAGATGCAACCTTTGGAATTCCATATATACTCCTTTGAAAAAATTCCCCGTAGTCAAACTGCATGGTTATGTTGTTGCTCATTGTTTCCTGTGAAAGAATATAAACACACACAATTTACTTCTGTCAGTATTACTAATGATACAACTTCGATTAGTAACACTAGTAATATTTGTTATATTAAGTATTCCCAATTGTACAATGTTATCCTATCACTACGATTCAACCACTGTATTTCATTTATTACCAATGCAACGGTACTAATCATCCTAGAAATCATGGATAGAGAACGAATGTGCATACCAAATTAATGATTTTTCAATTAGTAATACTAGTGTTACTAGTTATACAATTTCAATAAATAATACTAGTGTTACTAGCTATTAAACTTTAATCAGTAATACTAGTGTTACTAGTTTTACAACTTCAATCAGTACTACTAAAGTTACTAGTTATAAACCTTCAGTCAGTAATACTAGTGTTACTAGTTATACAACTTCCATCAGTTATACTAGTGTTACTAGTTATACTTTCTCCCTCAATAATACCCAGTTGTACTTAGTTCTCCGTTCGTTGCAACTCAAATCGGATGCTTTCGAGCTGAAATCCCTTTAATCTTCTGATGATTTGCTGCAATTCAACAAGTCCAATACATTCATTACCAATACGTCCTAATTTATCCATTAAGCATTGTTAAAAAAATTAACCGTAGATGCAACCTTTGGAATTCCATATATACTCCTTTGAAAAAATTCCCCGTAGTCAAACTTCATGGTTATGTTGTTGCTCATTGTTTCCTGTGAAAGAATATAAACACACACAATTTACTTCTGTCAGTATTACTAATGATACAACTTCGATTAGTAACACTAGTAATATTTGTTATATTAAGTATTCCCAATTGTACAATGTTATCCTATCACTACGATTCAACCACTGTATTTCATTTATTACCAATGCAACGGTACTAATCATCCTAGAAATCATGGTTAGAGAACGAATGTGCATACCAAATTAATGATTTTTCAATTAGTAATACTAGTGTGACTAGTTAAACAATTTCAATAAATAATACTAGTGTTACTAGCTATTAAACTTTAATCAATAATACTAGTGCTACTAGTTTTACAACTTCAATCAGTACTACTAAAGTTACTAGTTATACAACTTCAGTCAGTAATACTAGTGTTACTAGGTATACAACTTCCATCAGTTATATACTAGTGTTACTAGTTATACTTTCTCCCTCAATAATACCCACTTGTACTTAGTTCACCGTTCGTTGCAACTCAAATCGGATGATTTCGGGCTGAAATCCCTTTAATCTTCTGATGATTTGCTGCAATTCAACAAGTCCAATACATTCATTACCAATACGTCCTAATTTATCCATTAAGCATTGTTAAAAAAATTAACCGTAGATGCAACCTTTGGAATTCCATATATACTCCTTTGAAAAAATTCCCTGTAGTCAAACTTCATGGTTATGTTGTTGCTCATTGTTTCCTGTGAAAGAATATAAACACACACAATTTACTTCTGTCAGTATTACTAATGATACAACTTCGATTAGTAACACTAGTAATATTTGTTATATTAAGTATTCCCAATTGTACAATGTTATCCTATCACTACGATTCAACCACTGTATTTCATTTATTACCAATGCAACGGTACTAATCATCCTAGAAATCATGGATAGAGAACGAATGTGCAAACCAAATTAATGATTTTTCAATTAGTAATACTAGTGTTACTAGTTATACAATTTCAATAAATAATACTAGTGTTACTAGCTATTAAACTTTAATCAATAATACTAGTGTTACTAGTTTTACAACTTCAATCAGTACTACTAAAGTTACTAGTTATACAACTTCAGTCAGTAATACTAGTGTTACTAGTTATACAACTTCCATCAGTTATACTAGTGTTACTAGTTATACTTTCTCCCTCAATAATACCCAGTTGTACTTAGTTCTCCGTTCGTTGCAACTCAAATCGGATGATTTCGGGCTGAAATCCCTTTAATCTTCTGATGATTTGCTGCAATTCAACAAGTCCAATACATTCATTAACAATACGTCCTAATTTATCCATTAAGCATTGTTAAAAAAATTAACCGTAGATGCAACCTTTGGAATTCCATATATACTCCTTTGAAAAAATTCCCCGTAGTCAAACTGCATGGTTATGTTGTTGCTCATTGTTTCCTGTGAAAGAATATAAACACACACAATTTACTTCTGTCAGTATTACTAATGATACAACTTCGATTAGTAACACTAGTAATATTGATTATATTAAGTATTCCCAATTGTACAATGTTATCCTATCACTACGATTCAACCACTGTATTTCATTTATTACCAATGCAACGGTACTAATCATCCTAGAAATCATGGATAGAGAACGAATGTGCATACCAAATTAATGATTTTTCAATTAGTAATACTAGTGTTACTAGTTATACAATTTCAATTAATAATACTAGTGTTACTAGCTATTAAACTTTAATCAATAATACTAGTGTTACTAGTTTTACAACTTCAATCAGTACTACTAGAGTTACTAGTTATACAACTTCAGTCAGTAATACTAGTGTTACTAGTTATACAACTTCCATCAGTTATACTAGTGTTACTAGTTATACTTTCTCCCTCAATAATACCCAGTTGTACTTAGTTCTCCGTTCGTTGCAACTCAAATCGGATGATTTCGGGCTGAAATCCCTTTAATCTTCTGATGATTTGCTGCAATTCAACAAGTCCAATACATTCATTACCAATACGTCCTAATTTATCCATTAAGCATTGTTAAAAAAATTAACCGTAGATGCAACCTTTGGAATTCCATATATACTCCTTTGAAAAAATTCCCCGTAGTCAAACTGCATGGTTATGTTGTTGCTCATTGTTTCCTGTGAAAGAATATAAACACTCACAATTTACTTCTATCAGTATTACTAATGATACAACTTCGATTAGTAACACTAGTAATATTTGTTATATTAAGTATTCCCAATTGTACAATGTTATCCTATCACTACGATTCAACCACTGTATTTCATTTATTACCAATGCAACGGTACTAATCATCCTAGAAATCATGGATAGAGAACGAATGTGCATACCAAATTAATGATTTTTCAATTAGTAATACTAGTGTTACTAGTTATACAATTTCAATAAATAATACTAGTGTTACTAGCTATTAAACTTTAATCAATAATACTAGTGTTACTACTTTTACAACTTCAATCAGTACTACTAAAGTTACTAGTTATACAACTTCAGTCAGTAATACTAGTGTTACAAGTTATACAACTTCCATCAGTTATACTAGTGTTACTAGTTATACTTTCTCCCTCAATAATACCCAGTTGTACTTAGTTCTCCGTTCGTTGCAACTCAAATCGGATGATTTCGGGCTGAAATCCCTTTAATCTTCTGATGATTTGCTGCAATTCAACAAGTCCAATACATTCATTACCAATACGTCCTAATTTATCCATTAAGCATTGTTAAAAAAATTAACCGTAGATGCAACCTTTGGAATTCCATATATACTCCTTTGAAAAAATTCCCTGTAGTCAAACTTCATGGTTATGTTGTTGCTCATTGTTTCCTGTGAAAGAATATAAACACACACAATTTACTTCTGTCAGTATTACTAATGATACAACTTCGATTAGTAACACTAGTAATATTTGTTATATTAAGTATTCCCAATTGTACAATGTTATCCTATCACTACGATTCAACCACTGTATTTCATTTATTACCAATGCAACGGTACTAATCATCCTAGAAATCATGGATAGAGAACGAATGTGCAAACCAAATTAATGATTTTTCAATTAGTAATACTAGTGTTACTAGTTATACAATTTCAATAAATAATACTAGTGTTACTAGCTATTAAACTTTAATCAATAATACTAGTGTTACTAGTTTTACAACTTCAATCAGTACTACTAAAGTTACTAGTTATACAACTTCAGTCAGTAATACTAGTGTTACTAGTTATACAACTTCCATCAGTTATACTAGTGTTACTAGTTATACTTTCTCCCTCAATAATACCCAGTTGTACTTAGTTCTCCGTTCATTGCAACTCAAATCGGATGATTTCGGGCTGAAATCCCTTTAATCTTCTGATGATTTGCTGCAATTCAACAAGTCCAATACATTCATTACCAATACGTCCTAATTTATCCATTAAGCATTGTTAAAAAAATTAACCGTAGATGCAACCTTTGGAATTCCATATATACTCCTTTGAAAAAATTCCCCGTAGTCAAACTTCATGGTTATGTTGTTGCTCATTGTTTCCTGTGAAAGAATATAAACACACACAATTTACTTCTGTCAGTATTACTAATGATACAACTTCGATTAGTAACACTAGTAATATTTGTTATATTAAGTATTCCCAATTGTACAATGTTATCCTATCACTACGATTCAACCACTGTATTTCATTTATTACCAATGCAAGGGTACTAATCATCCTAGAAATCATGGTTAGAGAACGAATGTGCATACCAAATTAATGATTTTTCAATTAGTAATACTAGTGTTACTAGTTATACAATTTCAATAAATAATACTAGTGTTACTAGCTATTAAACTTTAATCAATAATACTAGTGTTACTACTTTTACAACTTCAATCAGTACTACTAAAGTTACTAGTTATACAACTTCAGTCAGTAATACTAGTGTTACAAGTTATACAACTTCCATCAGTTATACTAGTGTTACTAGTTATACTTTCTCCCTCAATAATACCCAGTTGTACTTAGTTCTCCGTTCGTTGCAACTCAAATCGGATGATTTCGAGCTGAAATCCCTTTAATCTTCTGATGATTTGCTGCAATTCAACAAGTCCAATACATTCATTACCAATACGTCCTAATTTATCCATTAAGCATTGTTAAAAAAATTAACCGTAGATGCAACCTTTTGAATTCCATATATATTCCTTTGAAAAAATTCCCCGTAGTCAAACTGCATGGTTATGTTGTTGCTCATTGTTTCCTGTGAAAGAATATAAACACACACAATTTACTTCTGTCAGTATTACTAATGATACAACTTCGATTAGTAACACTAGTAGTATTTGTTATATTAAGTATTCCCAATTGTACAATGTTATCCTATCACTACGATTCAACCACTGTATTTCATTTATTACCAATGCAAGGGTACTAATCATCCTAGAAATCATGGTTAGAGAACGAATGTGCATACCAAATTAATGATTTTTCAATCAGTAATACTAGTGTTACTAGTTATACAATTTCAATAAATAATACTAGTGTTACTAGCTATTAAACTTTAATCAATAATACTAGTGTTACTAGTTTTACAACTTCAATCAGTACTACTAAAGTTACTAGTTATACAACTTCAGTGAGTAATACTAGTGTTACTAGTTATACAACTTCCATCAGTTATACTAGTGTTACTAGTTATACTTTCTCCCTCAATAATACCCAGTTGTACTTAGTTCTCCGTTCGTTGCAACTCAAATCGGATGATTTCGAGCTGAAATCCCTTTCATATTCTGATGATTTGCTGCAATTCAACAAGTCCAATACATTCATTACCAATACGTCCTAATTTATCCATTAAGCATTGTTAAAAAAATTAACCGTAGATGCAACCTTTGGAATTCCATATATACTCCTTTGAAAAAATTCCCCGTAGTCAAAATGCATGGTTATGTTGTTGCTCATTGTTTCCTGTGAAAGAATATAAACACACACAATTTACTTCTGTCAGTATTACTAATGATACAACTTCGATTAGTAACACTAGTAATATTTGTTATATTAAGTATTCCCAATTGTACAATGTTATCCTATCACTACAATTCAACCACTGTATTTCATTTATTACCAATGCAACGGTACTAATCATCCTAGAAATCATGGCTAGAGAACGAATGTGCATACCAAATTAATGATTTTTCAATTAGTAATACTAGTGTTACTAGTTATACAATTTCAATAAATAATACTAGTGTTACTAGCTATTAAACTTTAATCAATAATACTAGTGTTACTAGTTTTACAACTTCAATCAGTACTACTAAAGTTACTAGTTATACAACTTCAGTCAGTAATACTAGTGTTACTAGTTATACAACTTCCATCAGTTATACTAGTGTTACTAGTTATACTTTCTCCCTCAATAATACCCAGTTGTACTTAGTTCTCCGTTCGTTGCAACTCAAATCGGATGATGTCGGGCTGAAATCCCTTTATTCTTCTGATGATTTGCTGCAATTCAACAAGTCCAATACATTCATTACCAATACGTCCTAATTTATCCATTAAGCATTGTTAAAAAAATTAACCGTTGATGCAACATTTGGAATTCCATATATACTCCTTTGAAAAAATTCCCCGTAGTCAAACTGCATGGTTATGTTGTTGCTCATTGTTTCTTGTGAAAGAATATAAACACACACAATTTACTTCTGTCAGTATTAGTAATGATACAACTTCGATTAGTAACACTAGTAATATTTGTTATATTAAGTATTCCCAATTGTACAATGTTATCCTATCACTACGATTCAACCACTGTATTTCATTTATTACCAATGCAACGGTACTAATCATCCTAGAAATCATGGATAGAGAACGAATGTGCATACCAAATTAATGATTTTTCAATTAGTAATACTAGTGTTACTAGTTATACAATTTCAATAAATAATACTAGTGTTACTAGCTATTAAACTTTAATCAATAATACTAGTGTTACTAGTTTTACAACTTCAATCAGTACTACTAAAGTTACTAGTTATACAACTTCATTCAGTAATACTAGTGTTACTAGTTATACAACTTCCATCAGTTATACTAGTGTTACTAGTTATACTTTCTCCCTCAATAATACCCAGTTGTACTTAGTTCTCCGTTCGTTGCAACTCAAATCGGATGATTTCGGGCTGAAATCCCTTTAATCTTCTGATGATTTGCTGCAATTCAACAAGTCCAATACATTCATTACCAATACGTCCTAATTTATCCATTAAGCATTGTTAAAAAAATTAACCGTAGATGCAACCTTTGGAATTCCATATATACTCCTTTGAAAAAATTCCCCGTAGTCAAACTTCATGGTTATGTTGTTGCTCATTGTTTCCTGTGAAAGAATATAAACACACACAAGTTACTTCTGTACGTATTACTAATGATACAACTTCGATTAGTAACACTAGTAATATTGATTATATTAAGTATTCCCAATTGTACAATGTTATCCTATCACTACGATTCAACCACTGTATTTCATTTATTACCAATGCAACGGTACTAATCATCCTAGAAAACATGGATAGAGAACGAATGTGCATACCAAATTAATGATTTTTCAATTAGTAATACTAGTGTTACTAGTTATACAATTTCAATTAATAATACTAGTGTTACTAGCTATTAAACTTTAATCAATAATACTAGTGTTACTAGTTTTACAACTTCAATCAGTACTACTAAAGTTACTAGTTATACAACTTCAGTCAGTAATACTAGTGTTACTAGTTATACAACTTCCATCAGTTATACTAGTGTTACTAGTTATACTTTCTCCCTCAATAATACCCAGTTGTACTTAGTTCTCCGTTCGTTGCAACTCAAATCGGATGATTTCGGGCTGAAATCCCTTTAATCTTCTGATGATTTGCTGCAATTCAACAAGTCCAATACATTCATTACCAATACGTCCTAATTTATCCATTAAGCATTGTTAAAAAAATTAACCGTAGATGCAACCTTTGGAATTCCATATATACTCCTTTGAAAAAATTCCCCGTAGTCAAACTGCATGGTTATGTTGTTGCTCATTGTTTCCTGTGAAAGAATATAAACACACACAATTTACTTCTGTCAGTATTACTAATGATACAACTTCGATTAGTAACACTAGTAATATTTGTTATATTAAGTATTCCCAATTGTACAATGTTATCCTATCACTACGATTCAACCACTGTATTTCATTTATTACCAATGCAACGGTACTAATCATCCTAGAAATCATGGATAGAGAACGAATGTGCATACCAAATTAATGATTTTTCAATTAGTAATACTAGTGTTACTAGTTATACAATTTCAATAAATAATACTAGTGTTACTAGCTATTAAACTTTAATCAGTAATACTAGTGTTACTAGTTTTACAACTTCAATCAGTACTACTAAAGTTACTAGTTATAAACCTTCAGTCAGTAATACTAGTGTTACTAGTTATACAACTTCCATCAGTTATACTAGTGTTACTAGTTATACTTTCTCCCTCAATAATACCCAGTTGTACTTAGTTCTCCGTTCGTTGCAACTCAAATCGGATGCTTTCGAGCTGAAATCCCTTTAATCTTCTGATGATTTGCTGCAATTCAACAAGTCCAATACATTCATTACCAATACGTCCTAATTTATCCATTAAGCATTGTTAAAAAAATTAACCGTAGATGCAACCTTTGGAATTCCATATATACTCCTTTGAAAAAATTCCCCGTAGTCAAACTGCATGGTTATGTTGTTGCTCATTGTTTCCTGTGAAAGAATATAAACACACACAATTTACTTCTGTCAGTATTACTAATGATACAACTTCGATTAGTAACACTAGTAATATTTGTTATATTAAGTATTCCCAATTGTACAATGTTATCCTATCACTACGATTCAACCACTGTATTTCATTTATTACCAATGCAACGGTACTAATCATCCTAGAAATCATGGATAGAGAACGAATGTGCATACCAAATTAATGATTTTTCAATTAGTAATACTAGTGTTACTAGTTATACAATTTCAATAAATAATACTAGTGTTACTAGCTATTAAACTTTAATCAATAATACTAGTGTTACTAGTTTTACAACTTCAATCAGTACTACTAAAGTTACTAGTTATACAACTTCAGTCAGTAATACTAGTGTTACTAGTTATACAACTTCCATCAGTTATACTAGTGTTACTAGTTATACTTTCTCCCTCAATAATACCCAGTTGTACTTAGTTCTCCGTTCGTTGCAACTCAAATCGGATGATTTCGGGCTGAAATCCCTTTAATCTTCTGATGATTTGCTGCAATTCAACAAGTCCAATACATTCATTACCAATACGTCCTAATTTATCCATTAAGCATTGTTAAAAAAATTAACCGTAGATGCAACCTTTGGAATTCCATATATACTCCTTTGAAAAAATTCCCCGTAGTCAAACTGCATGGTTATGTTGTTGCTCATTGTTTCCTGTGAAAGAATATAAACACACACAATTTACTTCTGTCAGTATTACTAATGATACAACTTCGATTAGTAACACTAGTAATATTTGTTATATTAAGTATTCCCAATTGTACAATGTTATCCTATCACTACGATTCAACCACTGTATTTCATTTATTACCAATGCAACGGTACTAATCATCCTAGAAATCATGGATAGAGAACGAATGTGCATACCAAATTAATGATTTTTCAATTAGTAATACTAGTGTTACTAGTTATACAATTTCAATAAATAATACTAGTGTTACTAGCTATTAAACTTTAATCAGTAATACTAGTGTTACTAGTTTTACAACTTCAATCAGTACTACTAAAGTTACTAGTTATAAACCTTCAGTCAGTAATACTAGTGTTACTAGTTATACAACTTCCATCAGTTATACTAGTGTTACTAGTTATACTTTCTCCCTCAATAATACCCAGTTGTACTTAGTTCTCCGTTCGTTGCAACTCAAATCGGATGCTTTCGAGCTGAAATCCCTTTAATCTTCTGATGATTTGCTGCAATTCAACAAGTCCAATACATTCATTACCAATACGTCCTAATTTATCCATTAAGCATTGTTAAAAAAATTAACCGTAGATGCAACCTTTGGAATTCCATATATACTCCTTTGAAAAAATTCCCCGTAGTCAAACTGCATGGTTATGTTGTTGCTCATTGTTTCCTGTGAAAGAATATAAACACACACAATTTACTTCTGTCAGTATTACTAATGATACAACTTCGATTAGTAACACTAGTAATATTTGTTATATTAAGTATTCCCAATTGTACAATGTTATCCTATCACTACGATTCAACCACTGTATTTCATTTATTACCAATGCAACGGTACTAATCATCCTAGAAATCATGGATAGAGAACGAATGTGCATACCAAATTAATGATTTTTCAATTAGTAATACTAGTGTTACTAGTTATACAATTTCAATAAATAATACTAGTGTTACTAGCTATTAAACTTTAATCAATAATACTAGTGTTACTAGTTTTACAACTTCAATCAGTACTACTAAAGTTACTAGTTATACAACTTCATTCTGTAATACTAGTGTTACTAGTTATACAACTTCCATCAGTTATACTAGTGTTACTAGTTATACTTTCTCCCTCAATAATACCCAGTTGTACTTAGTTCTCCGTTCGTTGCAACTCAAATCGGATGATTTCGGGCTGAAATCCCTTTAATCTTCTGATGATTTGCTGCAATTCAACAAGTCCAATACATTCATTACCAATACGTCCTAATTTATCCATTAAGCATTGTTAAAAAAATTAACCGTAGATGCAACCTTTGGAATTCCATATATACTCCTTTGAAAAAATTCCCTGTAGTCAAACTTCATGGTTATGTTGTTGCTCATTGTTTCCTGTGAAAGAATATAAACACACACAATTTACTTCTGTCAGTATTACTAATGATACAACTTCGATTAGTAACACTAGTAATATTTGTTATATTAAGTATTCCCAATTGTACAATGTTATCCTATCACTACGATTCAACCACTGTATTTCATTTATTACCAATGCAACGGTACTAATCATCCTAGAAATCATGGATAGAGAACGAATGTGCAAACCAAATTAATGATTTTTCAATTAGTAATACTAGTGTTACTAGTTATACAATTTCAATAAATAATACTAGTGTTACTAGCTATTAAACTTTAATCAATAATACTAGTGTTACTAGTTTTACAACTTCAATCAGTACTACTAAAGTTACTAGTTATACAACTTCAGTCAGTAATACTAGTGTTACTAGTTATACAACTTCCATCAGTTATACTAGTGTTACTAGTTATACTTTCTCCCTCAATAATACCCAGTTGTACTTAGTTCTCCGTTCGTTGCAACTCAAATCGGATGATTTCGGGCTGAAATCCCTTTAATCTTCTGATGATTTGCTGCAATTCAACAAGTCCAATACATTCATTACCAATACGTCCTAATTTATCCATTAAGCATTGTTAAAAAAATTAACCGTAGATGCAACCTTTGGAATTCCATATATACTCCTTTGAAAAAATTCCCCGTAGTCAAACTTCATGGTTATGTTGTTGCTCATTGTTTCCTGTGAAAGAATATAAACACACACAAGTTACTTCTGTACGTATTACTAATGATACAACTTCGATTAGTAACACTAGTAATATTGATTATATTAAGTATTCCCAATTGTACAATGTTATCCTATCACTACGATTCAACCACTGTATTTCATTTATTACCAATGCAACGGTACTAATCATCCTAGAAAACATGGATAGAGAACGAATGTGCATACCAAATTAATGATTTTTCAATTAGTAATACTAGTGTTACTAGTTATACAATTTCAATTAATAATACTAGTGTTACTAGCTATTAAACTTTAATCAATAATACTAGTGTTACTAGTTTTACAACTTCAATCAGTACTACTAAAGTTACTAGTTATACAACTTCAGTCAGTAATACTAGTGTTACTAGTTATACAACTTCCATCAGTTATACTAGTGTTACTAGTTATACTTTCTCCCTCAATAATACCCAGTTGTACTTAGTTCTCTGTTCGTTGCAACTCAAATCGGATGATTTCGGGCTGAAATCCCTTTAATCTTCTGATGATTTGCTGCAATTCAACAAGTCCAATACATTCATTACCAATACGTCCTAATTTATCCATTAAGCATTGTTAAAAAAATTAACCGTAGATGCAACCTTTGGAATTCCATATATACTCCTTTGAAAAAATTCCCCGTAGTCAAACTGCATGGTTATGTTGTTGCTCATTGTTTCCTGTGAAAGAATATAAACACACACAATTTACTTCTGTCAGTATTACTAATGATACAACTTCGATTAGTAACACTAGTAATATTTGTTATATTAAGTATTCCCAATTGTACAATGTTATCCTATCACTACGATTCAACCACTGTATTTCATTTATTACCAATGCAACGGTACTAATCATCCTAGAAATCATGGATAGAGAACGAATGTGCATACCAAATTAATGATTTTTCAATTAGTAATACTAGTGTTACTAGTTATACAATTTCAATAAATAATACTAGTGTTACTAGCTATTAAACTTTAATCAATAATACTAGTGTTACTAGTTTTACAACTTCAATCAGTACTACTAAAGTTACTAGTTATACAACTTCATTCTGTAATACTAGTGTTACTAGTTATACAACTTCCATCAGTTATACTAGTGTTACTAGTTATACTTTCTCCCTCAATAATACCCAGTTGTACTTAGTTCTCCGTTCGTTGCAACTCAAATCGGATGATTTCGGGCTGAAATCCCTTTAATCTTCTGATGATTTGCTGCAATTCAACAAGTCCAATACATTCATTACCAATACGTCCTAATTTATCCATTAAGCATTGTTAAAAAAATTAACCGTAGATGCAACCTTTGGAATTCCATATATACTCCTTTGAAAAAATTCCCTGTAGTCAAACTTCATGGTTATGTTGTTGCTCATTGTTTCCTGTGAAAGAATATAAACACACACAATTTACTTCTGTCAGTATTACTAATGATACAACTTCGATTAGTAACACTAGTAATATTTGTTATATTAAGTATTCCCAATTGTACAATGTTATCCTATCACTACGATTCAACCACTGTATTTCATTTATTACCAATGCAACGGTACTAATCATCCTAGAAATCATGGATAGAGAACGAATGTGCAAACCAAATTAATGATTTTTCAATTAGTAATACTAGTGTTACTAGTTATACAATTTCAATAAATAATACTAGTGTTACTAGCTATTAAACTTTAATCAATAATACTAGTGTTACTAGTTTTACAACTTCAATCAGTACTACTAAAGTTACTAGTTATACAACTTCAGTCAGTAATACTAGTGTTACTAGTTATACAACTTCCATCAGTTATACTAGTGTTACTAGTTATACTTTCTCCCTCAATAATACCCCGTTGTACTTAGTTCTCCGTTCGTTGCAACTCAAATCGGATGATTTCGGGCTGAAATCCCTTTAATCTTCTGATGATTTGCTGCAATTCAACAAGTCCAATACATTCATTAACAATACGTCCTAATTTATCCATTAAGCATTGTTAAAAAAATTAACCGTAGATGCAACCTTTGGAATTCCATATATACTCCTTTGAAAAAATTCCCCGTAGTCAAACTGCATGGTTATGTTGTTGCTCATTGTTTCCTGTGAAAGAATATAAACACACACAATTTACTTCTGTCAGTATTACTAATGATACAACTTCGATTAGTAACACTAGTAATATTGATTATATTAAGTATTCCCAATTGTACAATGTTATCCTATCACTACGATTCAACCACTGTATTTCATTTATTACCAATGCAACGGTACTAATCATCCTAGAAATCATGGATAGAGAACGAATGTGCATACCAAATTAATGATTTTTCAATTAGTAATACTAGTGTTACTAGTTATACAATTTCAATTAATAATACTAGTGTTACTAGCTATTAAACTTTAATCAATAATACTAGTGTTACTAGTTTTACAACTTCAATCAGTACTACTAGAGTTACTAGTTATACAACTTCAGTCAGTAATACTAGTGTTACTAGTTATACAACTTCCATCAGTTATACTAGTGTTACTAGTTATACTTTCTCCCTCAATAATACCCAGTTGTACTTAGTTCTCCGTTCGTTGCAACTCAAATCGGATGATTTCGGGCTGAAATCCCTTTAATCTTCTGATGATTTGCTGCAATTCAACAAGTCCAATACATTCATTACCAATACGTCCTAATTTATCCATTAAGCATTGTTAAAAAAATTAACCGTAGATGCAACCTTTGGAATTCCATATATACTCCTTTGAAAAAATTCCCCGTAGTCAAACTGCATGGTTATGTTGTTGCTCATTGTTTCCTGTGAAAGAATATAAACACTCACAATTTACTTCTATCAGTATTACTAATGATACAACTTCGATTAGTAACACTAGTAATATTTGTTATATTAAGTATTCCCAATTGTACAATGTTATCCTATCACTACGATTCAACCACTGTATTTCATTTATTACCAATGCAACGGTACTAATCATTCTAGAAATCATGGATAGAGAACGAATGTGCATACCAAATTAATGATTTTTCAATTAGTAATACTAGTGTTACTAGTTATACAATTTCAATAAATAATACTAGTGTTACTAGCTATTAAACTTTAATCAATAATACTAGTGTTACTACTTTTACAACTTCAATCAGTACTACTAAAGTTACTAGTTATACAACTTCAGTCAGTAATACAAGTGTTACAAGTTATACAACTTCCATCAGTTATACTAGTGTTACTAGTTATACTTTCTCCCTCAATAATACCCAGTTGTACTTAGTTCTCCGTTCGTTGCAACTCAAATCGGATGATTTCGGGCTGAAATCCCTTTAATCTTCTGATGATTTGCTGCAATTCAACAAGTCCAATACATTCATTACCAATACGTCCTAATTTATCCATTAAGCATTGTTAAAAAAATTAACCGTAGATGCAACCTTTGGAATTCCATATATACTCCTTTGAAAAAATTCCCTGTAGTCAAACTTCATGGTTATGTTGTTGCTCATTGTTTCCTGTGAAAGAATATAAACACACACAATTTACTTCTGTCAGTATTACTAATGATACAACTTCGATTAGTAACACTAGTAATATTTGTTATATTAAGTATTCCCAATTGTACAATGTTATCCTATCACTACGATTCAACCACTGTATTTCATTTATTACCAATGCAACGGTACTAATCATCCTAGAAATCATGGATAGAGAACGAATGTGCATACCAAATTAATGATTTTTCAATTAGTAATACTAGTGTTACTAGTTATACAATTTCAATAAATAATACTAGTGTTACTAGCTATTAAACTTTAATCAATAATACTAGTGTTACTACTTTTACAACTTCAATCAGTACTACTAAAGTTACTAGTTATACAACTTCAGTCAGTAATACTAGTGTTACAAGTTATACAACTTCCATCAGTTATACTAGTGTTACTAGTTATACTTTCTCCCTCAATAATACCCAGTTGTACTTAGTTCTCCGTTCGTTGCAACTCAAATCGGATGATTTCGGGCTGAAATCCCTTTAATCTTCTGATGATTTGCTGCAATTCAACAAGTCCAATACATTCATTACCAATACGTCCTAATTTATCCATTAAGCATTGTTAAAAAAATTAACCGTAGATGCAACCTTTGGAATTCCATATATACTCCTTTGAAAAAATTCCCTGTAGTCAAACTTCATGGTTATGTTGTTGCTCATTGTTTCCTGTGAAAGAATATAAACACACACAATTTACTTCTGTCAGTATTACTAATGATACAACTTCGATTAGTAACACTAGTAATATTTGTTATATTAAGTATTCCCAATTGTACAATGTTATCCTATCACTACGATTCAACCACTGTATTTCATTTATTACCAATGCAACGGTACTAATCATCCTAGAAATCATGGATAGAGAACGAATGTGCATACCAAATTAATGATTTTTCAATTAGTAATACTAGTGTTACTAGTTATACAATTTCAATAAATAATACTAGTGTTACTAGCTATTAAACTTTAATCAATAATACTAGTGTTACTACTTTTACAACTTCAATCAGTACTACTAAAGTTACTAGTTATACAACTTCAGTCAGTAATACTAGTGTTACAAGTTATACAACTTCCATCAGTTATACTAGTGTTACTAGTTATACTTTCTCCCTCAATAATACCCAGTTGTACTTAGTTCTCCGTTCGTTGCAACTCAAATCGGATGATTTCGGGCTGAAATCCCTTTAATCTTCTGATGATTTGCTGCAATTCAACAAGTCCAATACATTCATTACCAATACGTCCTAATTTATCCATTAAGCATTGTTAAAAAAATTAACCGTAGATGCAACCTTTGGAATTCCATATATACTCCTTTGAAAAAATTCCCTGTAGTCAAACTTCATGGTTATGTTGTTGCTCATTGTTTCCTGTGAAAGAATATAAACACACACAATTTACTTCTGTCAGTATTACTAATGATACAACTTCGATTAGTAACACTAGTAATATTTGTTATATTAAGTATTCCCAATTGTACAATGTTATCCTATCACTACGATTCAACCACTGTATTTCATTTATTACCAATGCAACGGTACTAATCATCCTAGAAATCATGGATAGAGAACGAATGTGCAAACCAAATTAATGATTTTTCAATTAGTAATACTAGTGTTACTAGTTATACAATTTCAATAAATAATACTAGTGTTACTAGCTATTAAACTTTAATCAATAATACTAGTGTTATTAGTTTTACAACTTCAATCAGTACTACTAAAGTTACTAGTTATACAACTTCAGTCAGTAATACTAGTGTTACTAGTTATACAACTTCCATCAGTTATACTAGTGCTCCTAGTTATACTTTCTCCCTCAATAATACCCAGTTGTACTTAGTTCTCCGTTCGTTGCAACTCAAATCGGATGATTTCGGGCTGAAATCCCTTTAATCTTCTGATGATTTCCTGCAATTCAACAAGTCCAATACATTCATTACCAATACGTCCTAATTTATCCATTAAGCATTGTTAAAAAAATTAACCGTAGATGCAACCTTTGGAATTCCATATATACTCCTTTGAAAAAATTCCCCGTAGTCAAACTGCATGGTTATGTTGTTGCTCATTGTTTCCTGTGAAAGAATATAAACACACACAATTTACTTCTGTCAGTATTACTAATGATACAACTTCGATTAGTAACACTAGTAATATTTGTTATATTAAGTATTCCCAATTGTACAATGTTATCCTATCACTACGATTCAACCACTGTATTTCATTTATTACCAATGCAACGGTACTAATCATCCTAGAAATCATGGATAGAGAACGAATGTGCATACCAAATTAATGATTTTTCAATTAGTAATACTAGTGTTACTAGTTATACAATTTCAATAAATAATACTAGTGTTACTAGCTATTAAACTTTAATCAGTAATACTAGTGTTACTAGTTTTACAACTTCAATCAGTACTACTAAAGTTACTAGTTATAAACCTTCAGTCAGTAATACTAGTGTTACTAGTTATACAACTTCCATCAGTTATACTAGTGTTACTTGTTATACTTTCTCCCTCAATAATACCCAGTTGTACTTAGTTCTCCGATCGTTGCAACTCAAATCGGATGCTTTCGAGCTGAAATCCCTTTAATCTTCTGATGATTTGCTGTAATTCAACAAGTCCAATACATTCATTACCAATACGTCCTAATTTATCCATTAAGCATTGTTAAAAAAATTAACCGTAGATGCAACCTTTGGAATTCCATATATACTCCTTTGAAAAAATTCCCCGTAGTCAAACTGCATGGTTATGTTGTTGCTCATTGTTTCCTGTGAAAGAATATAAACACACACAATTTACTTCTGTCAGTATTACTAATGATACAACTTCGATTAGTAACACTAGTAATATTTGTTATATTAAGTATTCCCAATTGTACAATGTTATCCTATCACTACGATTCAACCACAGTATTTCATTTATTACCAATGCAACGGTACTAATCATCCTAGAAATCATGGATAGAGAACGAATGTGCATACCAAATTAATGATTTTTCAATTAGTAATACTAGTGTTACTAGTTATACAATTTCAATAAATAATACTAGTGTTACTAGCTATTAAACTTTAATCAGTAATACTAGTGTTACTAGTTTTACAACTTCAATCAGTACTACTAAAGTTACAAGTTATAAACCTTCAGTTAGTAATACTAGTGTTACTAGTTACACAACTTCCATCAGTTATACTAGTGTTACTAGTTATACTTTCTCCCTCAATAATACCCAGTTGTACTTAGTTCTCCGTTCGTTGCAACTCAAATCGGATGATTTCGGGCTGAAATCCCTTTAATCTTCTGATGATTTGCTGCAATTCAACAAGTCCAATACATTCATTACCAATACGTCCTAATTTATCCATTAAGCATTGTTAAAAAAATTAACCGTAGATGCAACCTTTGGAATTCCATGTATACTCCTTTGAAAAAATTCCCCGTAGTCAAACTGCATGGTTATGTTGTTGCTCATTGTTTGTTGTGAAAGAATATAAACACACACAATTTACTTCTGTCAGTATTACTAATGATACAACTTCGATTAGTAACACTAGTAATATTTGTTATATTAAGTATTCCCAATTGTACAATGTTATCCTATCACTACGATTCAACCACTGTATTTCATTTATTACCAATGCAACGGTACTAATCATCCTAGATATCATGGATAGAGAACGAATGTGCATACCAAATTAATGATTTTTCAATTAGTAATACTAGTGTTACTAGTTATACAATTTCAATAAATAATACTAGTGTTACTAGCTATTAAACTTTAATCAGTAATACTAGTGTTACTAGTTTTACAACTTCAATCAGTACTACTAAAGTTACTAGTTATAAACCTTCAGTTAGTAATACTAGTGTTACTAGTTACACAACTTCCATCAGTTATACTAGTGTTACTAGTTATACTTTCTCCCTCAATAATACCCAGTTGTACTTAGTTCTCCGTTCGTTGAAACTCAAATCGGATGCTTTCGAGCTGAAATCCCTTTAATCTTCTGATGATTTGCTGCAATGCAACAAGTCCAATACATTCATTACCAATACGTCCTAATTTATCCATTAAGCATTGTTAAAAAAATTAACCGTAGATGCAACCTTTGGAATTCCATATATACTCCTTTGAAAAAATTCCCTGTAGTCAAACTTCATGGTTATGTTGTTGCTCATTGTTTCCTGTGAAAGAATATAAACACACACAATTTACTTCTGTCAGTATTACTAATGATACAACTTCGATTAGTAACACTAGTAATATTTGTTATATTAAGTATTCCTAATTGTACAATGTTATCCTATCACTACGATTCAACCACTGTATTTCATTTATTACCAATGCAACGGTACTAATCATCCTAGAAATCATGGTTAGAGAACGAACATGCATACTAAATTAATGATTTTTCAATTAGTAATACTAGTGTTACTAGTTATACAATTTCAATAAATAATACTAGTGTTACTAGCTATTAAACTTTAATCAATAATACTAGTGTTACTAGTTTTACAACTTCAATCAGTACTACTAAAGTTACTAGTTATACAACTTCAGTCAGTAATACTAGTGTTACTAGTTATACAACTTCCATCAGTTATACTAGTGTTACTTGTTATACTTTCTCCCTCAATAATACCCAGTTGTACTTAGTTCTCCGTTCGTTGCAACTCAAATCGGATGCTTTCGAGCTGAAATCCCTTTAATCTTCTGATGATTTGCTGCAATTCAACAAGTCCAATACATTCATTACCAATACGTCCTAATTTATCCATTAAGCATTGTTAAAAAAATTAACCGTAGATGCAACCTTTGGAATTCCATATATACTCCTTTGAAAAAATTCCCCGTAGTCAAACTGCATGGTTATGTTGTTGCTCATTGTTTCCTGTGAAAGAATATAAACACACACAATTTACTTCTGTCAGTATTACTAATGATACAACTTCGATTAGTAACACTAGTAATATTTGTTATATTAAGTATTCCCAATTGTACAATGTTATCCTATCACTACGATTCAACCACTGTATTTCATTTATTACCAATGCAACGGTACTAATCATCCTAGAAATCATGGATAGAGAACGAATGTGCATACCAAATTAATGATTTTTCAATTAGTAATACTAGTGTTACTAGTTATACAATTTCAATAAATAATACTAGTGTTACTAGCTATTAAACTTTAATCAGTAATACTAGTGTTACTAGTTTTACAACTTCAATCAGTACTACTAAAGTTACTAGTTATAAACCTTCAGTCAGTAATACTAGTGTTACTAGTTATACAACTTCCATCAGTTATACTAGTGTTACTTGTTATACTTTCTCCCTCAATAATACCCAGTTGTACTTAGTTCTCCGATCGTTGCAACTCAAATCGGATGCTTTCGAGCTGAAATCCCTTTAATCTTCTGATGATTTGCTGTAATTCAACAAGTCCAATACATTCATTACCAATACGTCCTAATTTATCCATTAAGCATTGTTAAAAAAATTAACCGTAGATGCAACCTTTGGAATTCCATATATACTCCTTTGAAAAAATTCCCCGTAGTCAAACTGCATGGTTATGTTGTTGCTCATTGTTTCCTGTGAAAGAATATAAACACACACAATTTACTTCTGTCAGTATTACTAATGATACAACTTCGATTAGTAACACTAGTAATATTTGTTATATTAAGTATTCCCAATTGTACAATGTTATCCTATCACTACGATTCAACCACAGTATTTCATTTATTACCAATGCAACGGTACTAATCATCCTAGAAATCATGGATAGAGAACGAATGTGCATACCAAATTAATGATTTTTCAATTAGTAATACTAGTGTTACTAGTTATACAATTTCAATAAATAATACTAGTGTTACTAGCTATTAAACTTTAATCAGTAATACTAGTGTTACTAGTTTTACAACTTCAATCAGTACTACTAAAGTTACAAGTTATAAACCTTCAGTTAGTAATACTAGTGTTACTAGTTACACAACTTCCATCAGTTATACTAGTGTTACTAGTTATACTTTCTCCCTCAATAATACCCAGTTGTACTTAGTTCTCCGTTCGTTGCAACTCAAATCGGATGATTTCGGGCTGAAATCCCTTTAATCTTCTGATGATTTGCTGCAATTCAACAAGTCCAATACATTCATTACCAATACGTCCTAATTTATCCATTAAGCATTGTTAAAAAAATTAACCGTAGATGCAACCTTTGGAATTCCATGTATACTCCTTTGAAAAAATTCCCCGTAGTCAAACTGCATGGTTATGTTGTTGCTCATTGTTTGTTGTGAAAGAATATAAACACACACAATTTACTTCTGTCAGTATTACTAATGATACAACTTCGATTAGTAACACTAGTAATATTTGTTATATTAAGTATTCCCAATTGTACAATGTTATCCTATCACTACGATTCAACCACTGTATTTCATTTATTACCAATGCAACGGTACTAATCATCCTAGATATCATGGATAGAGAACGAATGTGCATACCAAATTAATGATTTTTCAATTAGTAATACTAGTGTTACTAGTTATACAATTTCAATAAATAATACTAGTGTTACTAGCTATTAAACTTTAATCAGTAATACTAGTGTTACTAGTTTTACAACTTCAATCAGTACTACTAAAGTTACTAGTTATAAACCTTCAGTTAGTAATACTAGTGTTACTAGTTACACAACTTCCATCAGTTATACTAGTGTTACTAGTTATACTTTCTCCCTCAATAATACCCAGTTGTACTTAGTTCTCCGTTCGTTGAAACTCAAATCGGATGCTTTCGAGCTGAAATCCCTTTAATCTTCTGATGATTTGCTGCAATGCAACAAGTCCAATACATTCATTACCAATACGTCCTAATTTATCCATTAAGCATTGTTAAAAAAATTAACCGTAGATGCAACCTTTGGAATTCCATATATACTCCTTTGAAAAAATTCCCCGTAGTCAAACTTCATGGTTATGTTGTTGCTCATTGTTTCCTGTGAAAGAATATAAACACACACAATTTACTTCTGTCAGTATTACTAATGATACAACTTCGATTAGTAACACTAGTAATATTTGTTATATTAAGTATTCCCAATTGTACAATGTTATCCTATCACTACGATTCAACCACTGTATTTCATTTATTACCAATGCAACGGTACTAATCATCCTAGAAATCATGGTTAGAGAACGAACATGCATACTAAATTAATGATTTTTCAATTAGTAATACTAGTGTTACTAGTTATACAATTTCAATAAATAATACTAGTGTTACTAGCTATTAAACTTTAATCAATAATACTAGTGTTACTAGTTTTACAACTTCAATCAGTACTACTAAAGTTACTAGTTATACAACTTCAGTCAGTAATACTAGTGTTACTAGTTATACAACTTCCATCAGTTATACTAGTGTTACTTGTTATACTTTCTCCCTCAATAATACCCAGTTGTACTTAGTTCTCCGTTCGTTGCAACTCAAATCGGATGCTTTCGAGCTGAAATCCCTTTAATCTTCTGATGATTTGCTGCAATTCAACAAGTCCAATACATTCATTACAATTACGTCCTAATTTATCCATTAAGCATTGTTAAAAAAATTAACTGTAGATGCAACCTTTGGAATTCCATATATACTCCTTTGAAAAAATTCCCCGTAGTCAAACTTCATGGTTATGTTGTTGCTCATTGTTTCCTGTGAAAGAATATAAACACACACAATTTACTTCTGTCAGTATTACTAATGATACAACTTCGATTAGTAACACTAGTAATATTTGTTATATTAAGTATTCCCAATTGTACAATGTTATCCTATCACTACGATTCAACCACTGTATTTCATTTATTACCAATGCAACGGTACTAATCATCCTAGAAATCATGGATAGAGAACGAATGTGCATACCAAATTAATGATTTTTCAATTAGTAATACTAGTGTTACTAGTTATACAATTTCAATAAATAATACTAGTGTTACTAGCTATTAAACTTTAATCAGTAATACTAGTGTTACTAGTTTTACAACTTCAATTAGTACTACTAAAGTTACTAGTTATAAACCTTCAGTCAGTAATACTAGTGTTACTAGTTATACAACTTCCATCAGTTATACTAGTGTTACTAGTTATACTTTCTCCCTTAATAATACCTAGTTGTACGTAGTTCTCCGTTCGTTGCAACTCAAATCGGATGCTTTCGAGCTGAAATCCCTTTAATCTTCTGATGATTTGCTGCAATTGAACAAGTCCAATACATTCATTACCAATACGTCCTAATTTATCCATTAAGCATTGTTAAAAAAATTAACCGTAGATGCAACCTTTGGAATTCCATATATACTCCTTTGAAAAAATTCCCCGTAGTCAAACTTCATGGTTATGTTGTTGCTCATTGTTTCCTGTGAAAGAATATAAACACACACAATTTACTTCTGTCAGTATTACTAATGATACAACTTCGATTAGTAACACTAGTAATATTTGTTATATTAAGTATTCCCAATTGTACAATGTTATCCTATCACTACGATTCAACCACTGTATTTCATTTATTACCAATGCAACGGTACTAATCATCCTAGAAATCATGGATAGAGAACGAATGTGCAAACCAAATTAATGATTTTTCAATTAGTAATACTAGTGTTACTAGTTATACAATTTCAATAAATAATACTAGTGTTACTAGCTATTAAACTTTAATCAATAATACTAGTGTTACTAGTTTTACAACTTCAATCAGTACTACTAAAGTTACTAGTTATACAACTTCAGTCAGTAATACTAGTGTTACTAGTTATACAACTTCCATCATATATACTAGTGTTACTAGTTATACTTTCTCCCACAATAATACCCAGTTGTACTTAGTTCTCCGTTCGTTGCAACTCAAATCGGATGATTTCGGGCTGAAATCCCTTTAATCTTCTGATGATTTGCTGCAATTGAACAAGTCCAATACATTCATTACCAATACGTCCTAATTTATCCATTAAGCATTGTTAAAAAAATTAACCGTAGATGCAACCTTTGGAATTCCATATATACTCCTTTGAAAAAATTCCCCGTAGTCAAACTTCATGGTTATGTTGTTGCTCATTGTTTCCTGTGAAAGAATATAAACACACACAATTTACTTCTGTCAGTATTACTAATGATACAACTTCGATTAGTAACACTAGTAATATTTGTTAAATTAAGTATTCCCAATTGTACAATGTTATCCTATCACTACGATTCAACCACTGTATTTCATTTATTACCAATGCAACGGTACTAATCATCCTAGAAATCATGGATAGAGAACGAATGTGCATACCAAATTAATGATTTTTCAATTAGTAATACTAGTGTTACTAGTTATACAATTTCAATAAATAATACTAGTGTTACTAGCTATTAAACTTTAATCAATAATACTAGTGTTACTAGTTTTACAACTTCAATCAGTACTACTAAAGTTACTAGTTATACAACTTCAGTCAGTAATACTAGTGTTACTAGTTATACAACTTCCATCAGTTATACTAGTGTTACTAGTTATACTTTCTCCCTCAATAATACCCAGTTGTACTTAGTTCTCCGTTCGTTGCAACTCAAATCGGATGATTTCAGGCTGAAATCCCTTTAATCTTCTGATGATTTGCTGCAATTCAACAAGTCCAATACATTCATTACCAATACGTCCTAATTTATCCATTAAGCATTGTTAAAAAAATTAACCGTTGATGCAACCTTTGGAATTCCATATATACTCCTTTGAAAAAATTCCCCGTAGTCAAACTGCATGGTTATGTTGTTGCTCATTGTTTCCTGTGAAAGAATATAAACACACACAATTTACTTCTGTCAGTATTACTAATGATACAACTTCGATTAGTAACACTAGTAATATTTGTTATATTAAGTATTCCCAATTGTACAATGTTATCCTATCACTACGATTCAACCACTGTATTTCATTTATTACCAATGCAACGGTACTAATCATCCTAGAAATCATGGATAGAGAACGAATGTGCATACCAAATTAATGATTTTTCAATTAGTAATACTAGTGTTACTAGTTATACAATTTCAATAAATAATACTAGTGTTACTAGCTATTAAACTTTAATCAGTAATACTAGTGTTACTAGTTTTACAACTTCAATCAGTACTACTAAAGTTACTAGTTATAAACCTTCAGTCAGTAATACTAGTGTTACTAGTTATACAACTTCCATCAGTTATACTAGTGTTACTAGTTATACTTTCTCCCTCAATAATACCCAGTTGTACTTAGTTCTCCGTTCGTTGCAACTCAAATCGGATGCTTTCGAGCTGAAATCCCTTTAATCTTCTGATGATTTGCTGCAATGCAACAAGTCCAATACATTCATTACCAATACGTCCTAATTTATCCATTAAGCATTGTTAAAAAAATTAACCGTAGATGCAACCTTTGGAATTCCATATATACTCCTTTGAAAAAATTCCCCGTAGTCAAACTTCATGGTTATGTTGTTGCTCATTGTTTCCTGTGAAAGAATATAAACACACATAATTTACTTCTGTCAGTATTACTAATGATACAACTTCGATTAGTAACACTAGTAATATTTGTTATATTAAGTATTCCCAATTGTACAATGTTATCCTATCACTACGATTCAACCACTGTATTTCATTTATTACCAATGCAACGGTACTAATCATCCTAGAAATCATGGATAGAGAACGAATGTACATACCAAATTAATGATTTTTCAATTAGTAATACTAGTGTTACTAGTTATACAATTTCAATAAATAATACTAGTGTTACTAGCTATTAAACTTTAATCAATAATACTAGTGTTACTAGTTTTACAACTTCAATCAGTACTACTAAAGTTACTAGTTATACAACTTCAGTCAGTAATACTAGTGTTACTAGTTATACAACTTCCATCAGTTATACTAGTGTTACTTGTTATACTTTCTCCCTCAATAATACCCAGTTGTACTTAGTTCTCCGTTCGTTGCAACTCAAATCGGATGCTTTCGAGCTGAAATCCCTTTAATCTTCTGATGATTTGCTGCAATTCAACAAGTCCAATACATTCATTACCAATACGTCCTAATTTATCCATTAAGCATTGTTAAAAAAATTAACTGTAGATGCAACCTTTGGAATTCCATATATACTCCTTTGAAAAAATTCCCCGTAGTCAAACTTCATGGTTATGTTGTTGCTCATTGTTTCCTGTGAAAGAATATAAACACACACAATTTACTTCTGTCAGTATTACTAATGATACAACTTCGATTAGTAACACTAGTAATATTTGTTATATTAAGTATTCCCAATTGTACAATGTTATCCTATCACTACGATTCAACCACTATATTTCATTTATTACCAATGCAACGGTACTAATCATCCTAGAAATCATGGTTAGAGAACGAACATGCATACTAAATTAATGATTTTTCAATTAGTAATACTAGTGTTACTAGTTATACAATTTCAATAAATAATACTAGTGTTACTAGCTATTAAACTTTAATCAATAATACTAGTGTTACTAGTTTTACAACTTCAATCAGTACTACTAAAGTTACTAGTTATACAACTTCAGTCAGTAATACTAGTGTTACTAGTTATACAACTTCCATCAGTTATACTAGTGTTACTTGTTATACTTTCTCCCTCAATAATACCCAGTTGTACTTAGTTCTCCGTTCGTTGCAACTCAAATCGGATGCTTTCTAGCTGAAATCCCTTTAATCTTCTGATGATTTGCTGCAATTCAACAAGTCCAATACATTCATTACCAATACGTCCTAATTTATCCATTAAGCATTGTTAAAAAAATTAACTGTAGATGCAACCTTTGGAATTCCATATATACTCCTTTGAAAAAATTCCCCGTAGTCAAACTTCATGGTTATGTTGTTGCTCATTGTTTTCTGTGAAATAATATAAACACACACAATTTACTTCTGTCAGTATTACTAATGATACAACTTCGATTAGTAACACTAGTAATATTTGTTATATTAAGTATTCCCAATTGTACAATGTTATCCTATCACTACGATTCAACCACTGTATTTCATTTATTACCAATGCAACGATACTAATCATCCTAGAAATCATGGATAGAGAACGAATGTGCATACCAAATTAATGATTTTTCAATTAGTAATACTAGTGTTACTAGTTATACAATTTCAATTAATAATACTAGTGTTACTAGCTATTAAACTTTAATCAATAATACTAGTGTTACTAGTTTTACAACTTCAATTAGTACTACTAAAGTTACTAGTTATACAACTTCAGTCAGTAATACTAGTGTTACTAGTTATACAACTTCCATCAGTTATACTAGTGTTACTTGTTATACTTTCTCCCTCAATAATACCCAGTTGTACTTAGTTCTCCGTTCGTTGCAACTCAAATCGGATGCTTTCTAGCTGAAATCCCTTTAATCTTCTGATGATTTGCTGCAATTCAACAAGTCCAATACATTCATTACCAATACGTCCTAATTTATCCATTAAGCATTGTTAAAAAAATTAACTGTAGATGCAACCTTTGGAATTCCATATATACTCCTTTGAAAAAATTCCCCGTAGTCAAACTTCATGGTTATGTTGTTGCTCATTGTTTTCTGTGAAATAATATAAACACACACAATTTACTTCTGTCAGTATTACTAATGATACAACTTCGATTAGTAACACTAGTAATATTTGTTATATTAAGTATTCCCAATTGTACAATGTTATCCTATCACTACGATTCAACCACTGTATTTCATTTATTACCAATGCAACGGTACTAATCATCCTAGAAATCATGGATAGAGAACGAATGTGCATACCAAATTAATGATTTTTCAATTAGTAATACTAGTGTTACTAGTTATACAATTTCAATAAATAATACTAGTGTTACTAGCTATTAAACTTTAATCAGTAATACTAGTGTTACTAGTTTTACAACGTCAATCAGTACTACTAAAGTTACTAGTTATACAACTTCAGTCAGTAATACTAGTGTTACTAGTTATACAACTTCCATCAGTTATACTAGTGTTACTAGTTATACTTTCTCCCTCAATAATACCCAGTTGTACTTAGTTCTCCGTTCGTTGCAACTCAAATCGGATGATGTCGGGCTAAAATCCCTTTATTCTTCTGATGATTTGCTGCAATTCAACAAGTCCAATACATTCATTACCAATACGTCCTAATTTATCCATTAAGCATTGTTAAAAAAATTAACCGTTGATGCAACCTTTGGAATTCCATATATACTCCTTTGAAAAAATTCCCCGTAGTCAAACTGCATGGTTATGTTGTTGCTCATTGTTTCCTGTGAAAGAATATAAACACACACAATTTACTTCTGTCAGTATTACTAATGATACAACTTCGATTAGTAACACTAGTAATATTTGTTATATTAAGTATTCCCAATTGTACAATGTTATCCTATCACTACGATTCAACCACTGTATTTCATTTATTACCAATGCAACGGTACTAATCATCCTAGAAATCATGGATAGAGAACGAATGTGCATACCAAATTAATGATTTTTCAATTAGTAATACTAGTGTTACTAGTTATACAATTTCAATAAATAATACTAGTGTTATTAGCTATTAAACTTTAATCAGTAATACTAGTGTTACTAGTTTTACAACGTCAATCAGTACTACTAAAGTTACTAGTTATACAACTTCAGTCAGTAATACTAGTGTTACTAGTTATACAACTTCCATCAGTTATACTAGTGTTACTAGTTATACTTTCTCCCTCAATAATACCCAGTTGTACTTAGTTCTCCGTTCGTTGCAACTTAAATCGGATGATGTCGGGCTGAAATCCCTTTATTCTTCTGATGATTTGCTGCAATTCAACAAGTCCAATACATTCATTACCAATACGTCCTAATTTATCCATTAAGCATTGTTAAAAAAATTAACCGTTGATGCAACCTTTGGAATTCCATATATACTCCTTTGAAAAAATTCCCCGTAGTCAAACTGCATGGTTATGTTGTTGCTCATTGTTTCCTGTGAAAGAATATAAACACACACAATTTACTTCTGTCAGTATTACTAATGATACAACTTCGATTAGTAACACTAGTAATATTTGTTATATTAAGTATTCCCAATTGTACAATGTTATCCTATCACTACGATTCAACCACTGTATTTCATTTATTACCAATGCAACGGTACTAATCATCCTAGAAATCATGGATAGAGAACGAATGTGCATACCAAATTAATGATTTTTCAATTAGTAATACTAGTGTTACTAGTTATACAATTTCAATAAATAATACTAGTGTTACTAGCTATTAAACTTTAATCAGTAATACTAGTGTTACTAGTTTTACAACGTCAATCAGTACTACTAAAGTTACTAGTTATACAACTTCAGTCAGTAATACTAGTGTTACTAGTTATACAACTTCCATCAGTTATACTAGTGTTACTAGTTATACTTTCTCCCTCAATAATACCCAGTTGTACTTAGTTCTCCGTTCGTTGCAACTCAAATCGGATGATGTCGGGCTGAAATCCCTTTATTCTTCTGATGATTTGCTGCAATTCAACAAGTCCAATACATTCATTACCAATACGTCCTAATTTATCCATTAAGCATTGTTAAAAAAATTAACCGTTGATGCAACCTTTGGAATTCCATATATACTCCTTTGAAAAAATTCCCCGTAGTCAAACTGCATGGTTATGTTGTTGCTCATTGTTTCCTGTGAAAGAATATAAACACACACAATTTACTTCTGTCAGTATTACTAATGATACAACTTCGATTAGTAACACTAGTAATATTTGTTATATTAAGTATTCCCAATTGTACAATGTTATCCTATCACTACGATTCAACCACTGTATTTCATTTATTACCAATGCAACGGTACTAATCATCCTAGAAATCATGGATAGAGAACGAATGTGCATACCAAATTAATGATTTTTCAATTAGTAATACTAGTGTTACTAGTTATACAATTTCAATAAATAATACTAGTGTTATTAGCTATTAAACTTTAATCAGTAATACTAGTGTTACTAGTTTTACAACGTCAATCAGTACTACTAAAGTTACTAGTTATACAACTTCAGTCAGTAATACTAGTGTTACTAGTTATACAACTTCCATCAGTTATACTAGTGTTACTAGTTATACTTTCTCCCTCAATAATACCCAGTTGTACTTAGTTCTCCGTTCGTTGCAACTCAAATCGGATGATGTCGGGCTGAAATCCCTTTATTCTTCTGATGATTTGCTGCAATTCAACAAGTCCAATACATTCATTACCAATACGTCCTAATTTATCCATTAAGCATTGTTAAAAAAATTAACCATTGATGCAACCTTTGGAATTCCATATATACTCCTTTGAAAAAATTCCCCGTAGTCAAACTGCATGGTTATGTTGTTGCTCATTGTTTCCTGTGAAAGAATATAAACACACACAATTTACTTCTGTCAGTATTACTAATGATACAACTTCGATTAGTAACACTAGTAATATTTGTTATATTAAGTATTCCCAATTGTACAATGTTATCCTATCACTACGATTCAACCACTGTATTTCATTTATTACCAATGCAACGGTACTAATCATCCTAGAAATCATGGATAGAGAACGAATGTGCATACATAATTAATGATTTTTCAATTAGTAATACTAGTGTTACTAGTTATACAATTTCAATAAATAATACTAGTGTTACTAGCTATTAAACTTTAATCAATAATACTAGTGTTACTAGTTTTACAACTTCAATCAGTACTACTAAAGTTACTAGTTATACAACTTAAGTCAGTAATACTAGTGTTACTAGTTATACAACTTCCATCAGTTATACTAGTGTTACTAGTTATACTTTCTCCCTCAATAATACCCAGTTGTACTTAGTTCTCCGTTCGTTGCAACTCAAATCGGATGATTTCGGGCTGAAATCCCTTTAATCTTCTGATGATTTGCTGCAATTCAACAAGTCCAATACATTCATTACCAATACGTCCTAATTTATCCATTAAGCATTGTTAAAAAAATTAACCGTAGATGCAACCTTTGGAATTCCATATATACTCCTTTGAAAAAATTCCCCGTAGTCAAACTGCATGGTTATGTTGTTGCTCATTGTTTCCTGTGAAAGAATATAAACACACACAATTTACTTCTGTCAGTATTACTAATGATACAACTTCGATTAGTAACACTAGTAATATTTGTTATATTAAGTATTCCCAATTGTACAATGTTATCCTATCACTACGATTCAACCACTGTATTTCATTTATTACCAATGCAACGGTACTAATCATCCTAGAAATCATGGATAGAGAACGAATGTGCATACCAAATTAATGATTTTTCAATTAGTAATACTAGTGTTACTAGTTATACAATTTCAATAAATAATACTAGTGTTACTAGCTATTAAACTTTAATCAGTAATACTAGTGTTACTAGTTTTACAACTTCAATCAGTACTACTAAAGTTACTAGTTATACAACTTCAGTCAGTAATACTAGTGTTACTAGTTATACAACTTCCATCAGTTATACTAGTGTTACTAGTTATACTTTCTCCCTCAATAATACCCAGTTGTACTTAGTTCTCCGTTCGTTGCAACTCAAATCGGATGATGTCGGGCTGAAATCCCTTGAATCTTCTGATGATTTGCTGCAATTCAACAAGTCCAATACATTCATTACCAATACGTCCTAATTTATCCATTAAGCATTGTTAAAAAAATTAACCGTTGATGCAACCTTTGGAATTCCATATATACTCCTTTGAAAAAATTCCCCGTAGTCAAACTGCATGGTTATGTTGTTGCTCATTGTTTCCTGTGAAAGAATATAAACACACACAATTTACTTCTGTCAGTATTACTAATGATACAACTTCGATTAGTAACACTAGTAATATTTGTTAAATTAAGTATTCCCAATTGTACAATGATATCCTATCACTACGATTCAACCACTGTATTTCATTTATTACCAATGCAACGGTACTAATCATCCTAGAAATCATGGATAGAGAACGA
The DNA here is from genome assembly GCA_963922655.1 of Cardamine chenopodiifolia. Lineage (NCBI taxonomy): Eukaryota > Viridiplantae > Streptophyta > Magnoliopsida > Brassicales > Brassicaceae > Cardamine > Cardamine chenopodiifolia. Next base: position 13,660,408 of record OZ000490.1, on the reverse strand, counting down.
ATGTGCATACCAAATTAATGATTTTTCAATTAGTAATACTAGTGTTACTAGTTATACAATTTCAATAAATAATACTAGTGTTACTAGCTATTAAACTTTAATCAATAATACTAGTGTTACTAGTTTTACAACTTCAATCAGTACTACTAAAGTTACTAGTTATACAACTTCAGTCAGTAATACTAGTGTTACTAGTTATACAACTTCCATCAATTATACTAGTGTTACTAGTTATACTTTCTCCCTCAATAATACCCAGTTGTACTTAGTTCTCCGTTCGTTGCAACTCAAATCGGATGATTTCGAGCTGAAATCCCTTTAATCTTCTGATGATTTGCTGCAATTCAACAAGTCCAATACATTCATTACCAATACGTCCTAATTTATCCATTAAGCATTGTTAAAAAAATTAACCGTAGATGCAACCTTTGGAATTCAATATATACTCCGTTGAAAAAATTCCCCGTAGTCAAACTTCATGGTTATGTTGTTGCTCAGTGTTTCCTGTGAAAGAATATAAACACACACAATTTACTTCTGTACGTATTACTAATGATACAACTTCGATTAGTAACACTAGTAATATTTATTATATTAAGTATTCCCAATTGTACAATGTTATCCTATCACTACGATTCAACCACTGTATTTCATTTATTACCAATGCAACGGTACTAATCATCCTAGAAATCATGGATAGAGAACGAATGTGCATACCAAATTAATGATTTTTCAATTAGTAATACTAGTGTTACTAGTTATACAATTTCAATAAATAATACTAGTGTTACTAGCTATTAAACTTTAATCAGTAATACTAGTGTTACTAGTTTTACAACTTCAATTAGTACTACTAAAGTTACTAGTTATAAACCTTCAGTCAGTAATACTAGTGTTCCTAGTTATACAACTTCCATCAGTTATACTAGTGTTACTAGTTATACTTTCTCCCTCAATAATACCTAGTTGTACGTAGTTCTCCGTTCGTTGCAACTCAAATCGGATGCTTTCGAGCTGAAATCCCTTTAATCTTCTGATGATTTGCTGCAATTCAACAAGTCCAATACATTCATTACCAATACGTCCTAATTTATCCATTAAGCATTGTTAAAAAAATTAACCGTAGATGCAACCTTTGGAATTCCATATATACTCCTTTGAAAAAATTCCCCGTAGTCAAACTTCATGGTTATGTTGTTGCTCATTGTTTCCTGTGAAAGAATATAAACACACACAATTTACTTCTGTCAGTATTACTAATGATACAAATTCGATTAGTAACACTAGTAATATTTGTTATATTAAGTATTCCCAATTGTACAATGTTATCCTATCACTACGATTCAACCACTGTATTTCATTTATTACCAATGCAACGGTACTAATCATCCTAGAAATCATGGATAGAGAACGAATGTGCATACCAAATTAATGATTTTTCAATTAGTAATACTAGTGTTACTAGTTATACAATTTCAATAAATAATACTAGTGTTACTAGCTATTAAACTTTAATCAGTAATACTAGTGTTACTAGTTTTACAACTTCAATCAGTACTACTAAAGTTACTAGTTATACAACTTCAGTCAGTAATACTAGTGTTACTAGTTATACAACTTCCATCAGTTATACTAGTGTTACTAGTTATACTTTCTCCCTCAATAATACCCAGTTGTACTTAGTTCTCCGTTCGTTGCAACTCAAATCGGATGATGTCGGGCTGAAATCCCTTTATTCTTCTGATGATTTGCTGCAATTCAACAAGTCCAATACATTCATTACCAATACGTCCTAATTTATCCATTAAGAATTGTTAAAAAAATTAACCGTTGATGCAACCTTTGGAATTCCATATATACTACTTTGAAATAATTCCCCGTAGTCAAACTTCATGGTTATGTTGTTGCTCATTGTTTCCTGTGAAAGAATATAAACACACACAATTTACTTCTGTCAGTATTACTAATGATACAACTTCGATTAGTAACACTAGTAATATTTGTTATATTAAGTATTCCCAATTGTACAATGTTATCCTATCACTACGATTCAACCACTGTATTTCATTTATTACCAATGCAACGGTACTAATCATCCTAGAAATCATGGATAGAGAACGAATGTGCATACCAAATTAATGATTTTTCAATTAGTAATACTAGTGTTACTAGTTATACAATTTCAATAAATAATACTAGTGTTATTAGCTATTAAACTTTAATCAGTAATACTAGTGTTACTAGTTTTACAACGTCAATCAGTACTACTAAAGTTACTAGTTATACAACTTCAGTCAGTAATACTAGTGTTACTAGTTATACAACTTCCATCAGTTATACTAGTGTTACTAGTTATACTTTCTCCCTCAATAATACCCAGTTGTACTTAGTTCTCCGTTCGTTGCAACTCAAATCAGATGATGTCGGGCTGAAATCCCTTTATTCTTCTGATGATTTGCTGCAATTCAACAAGTCCAATACATTCATTACCAATACGTCCTAATTTATCCATTAAGCATTGTTAAAAAAATTAACCGTTGATGCAACCTTTGGAATTCCATATATACTCCTTTGAAAAAATTCCCCGTAGTCAAACTTCATGGTTATGTTGTTGCTCATTGTTTCCTGTGAAAGAATATAAACACACACAATTTACTTCTGTCAGTATTACTAATGATACAACTTCGATTAGTAACACTAGTAATATTTGTTATATTAAGTATTCCCAATTGTACAATGTTATCCTATCACTACGATTCAACCACTGTATTTCATTTATTACCAATGCAACGGTACTAATCATCCTAGAAATCATGGATAGAGAACGAATGTGCATACCAAATTAATGATTTTTTCAATTAGTAATACTAGTGTTACTAGTTATACAATTTCAATAAATAATACTAGTGTTACTAGCTATTAAACTTTAATCAGTAATACTAGTGTTACTAGTTTTACAACTTCAATCAGTACTACTAAAGTTACTAGTTATACAACTTCAGTCAGTAATACTAGTGTTACTAGTTATACAACTTCCATCAGTTATACTAGTGTTACTAGTTATACTTTCTCCCTCAATAATACCCAGTTGTACTTAGTTCTCCGTTCGTTGCAACTCAAATCGGATGATGTCGGGCTGAAATCCCTTGAATCTTCTGATGATTTGCTGCAATTCAACAAGTCCAATACATTCATTACCAATACGTCCTAATTTATCCATTAAGCATTGTTAAAAAAATTAACCGTTGATGCAACCTTTGGAATTCCATATATACTCCTTTGAAAAAATTCCCCGTAGTCAAACTGCATGGTTATGTTGTTGCTCATTGTTTCCTGTGAAAGAATATAAACACACACAATTTACTTCTATCAGTATTACTAATGATACAACTTCGATTAGTAACACTAGTAATATTTGTTATATTAAGTATTCCCAATTGTACAATGTTATCCTATCACTACGATTCAACCACTGTATTTCATTTATTACCAATGCAACGGTACTAATCATCCTAGAAATCATGGATAGAGAACGAATGTGCATACATAATTAATGATTTTTCAATTAGTAATACTAGTGTTACTAGTTATACAATTTCAATAAATAATACTAGTGTTACTAGCTATTAAACTTTAATCAATAATACTAGTGTTACTAGTTTTACAACTTCAATCAGTACTACTAAAGTTACTAGTTATACAACTTAAGTCAGTAATACTAGTGTTACTAGTTATACAACTTCCATCAGTTATACTAGTGTTACTAGTTATACTTTCTCCCTCAATAATACCCAGTTGTACTTAGTTCTCCGTTCGTTGCAACTCAAATCGGATGATTTCGGGCTGAAATCCCTTTAATCTTCTGATGATTTGCTGCAATTCAACAAGTCCAATACATTCATTACCAATACGTCCTAATTTATCCATTAAGCATTGTTAAAAAAATTAACCGTAGATGCAACCTTTGGAATTCCATATATACTCCTTTGAAAAAATTCCCCGTAGTCAAACTGCATGGTTATGTTGTTGCTCATTGTTTCCTGTGAAAGAATATAAACACACACAATTTACTTCTGTCAGTATTACTAATGATACAACTTCGATTAGTAACACTAGTAATATTTGTTATATTAAGTATTCCCAATTGTACAATGTTATCCTATCACTACGATTCAACCACTGTATTTCATTTATTACCAATGCAACGGTACTAATCATCCTAGAAATCATGGATAGAGAACGAATGTGCATACCAAATTAATGATTTTTCAATTAGTAATACTAGTGTTACTAGTTATACAATTTCAATAAATAATACTAGTGTTACTAGCTATTAAACTTTAATCAGTAATACTAGTGTTACTAGTTTTACAACTTCAATCAGTACTACTAAAGTTACTAGTTATACAACTTCAGTCAGTAATACTAGTGTTACTAGTTATACAACTTCCATCAGTTATACTAGTGTTACTAGTTATACTTTCTCCCTCAATAATACCCAGTTGTACTTAGTTCTCCGTTCGTTGCAACTCAAATCGGATGATGTCGGGCTGAAATCCCTTGAATCTTCTGATGATTTGCTGCAATTCAACAAGTCCAATACATTCATTACCAATACGTCCTAATTTATCCATTAAGCATTGTTAAAAAAATTAACCGTTGATGCAACCTTTGGAATTCCATATATACTCCTTTGAAAAAATTCCCCGTAGTCAAACTGTATGGTTATGTTGTTGCTCATTGTTTCCTGTGAAAGAATATAAACACACACAATTTACTTCTGTCAGTATTACTAATGATACAACTTCGATTAGTAACACTAGTAATATTTGTTAAATTAAGTATTCCCAATTGTACAATGATATCCTATCACTACGATTCAACCACTGTATTTCATTTATTACCAATTCAACGGTACTAATCATCCTAGAAATCATGGATAGAGAACGAATGTGCATACCAAATTAATGATTTTTCAATTAGTAATACTAGTGTTACTAGTTATACAATTTCAATAAATAATACTAGTGTTACTAGCTATTAAACTTTAATCAATAATACTAGTGTTACTAGTTTTACAACTTCAATCAGTACTACTAAAGTTACTAGTTATACAACTTCAGTCAGTAATACTAGTGTTACTAGTTATACAACTTCCATCAGTTATACTAGTGTTACTAGTTATACTTTCTCCCTCAATAATACCCAGTTGTACTTAGTTCTCCGTTCGTTGCAACTCAAATCGGATGATTTCGAGCTGAAATCCCTTTAATCTTCTGATGATTTGCTGCAATTCAACAAGTCCAATACATTCATTACCAATACGTCCTAATTTATCCATTAAGCATTGTTAAAAAAATTAACCGTAGATGCAACCTTTGGAATTCAATATATACTCCGTTGAAAAAATTCCCCGTAGTCAAACTTCATGGTTATGTTGTTGCTCATTGTTTCCTGTGAAAGAATATAAACACACACAATTTACTTCTGTACGTATTACTAATGATACAACTTCGATTAGTAACACTAGTAATATTTGTTATATTAAGTATTCCCAATTGTACAATGTTATCCTATCACTACGATTCAACCACTGTATTTCATTTATTACCAATGCAACGGTACTAATCATCCTAGAAATCATGGATAGAGAACGAATGTGCATACCAAATTAATGATTTTTCAATTAGTAATACTAGTGTTACTAGTTATACAATTTCAATAAATAATACTAGTGTTACTAGCTATTAAACTTTAATCAGTAATACTAGTGTTACTAGTTTTACAACTTCAATTAGTACTACTAAAGTTACTAGTTATAAACCTTCAGTCAGTAATACTAGTGTTACTAGTTATACAACTTCCATCAGTTATACTAGTGTTACTAGTTATACTTTCTCCCTCAATAATACCTAGTTGTACGTAGTTCTCCGTTCGTTGCAACTCAAATCGGATGCTTTCGAGCTGAAATCCCTTTAATCTTCTGATGATTTGCTGCAATTCAACAAGTCCAATACATTCATTACCAATACGTCCTAATTTATCCATTAAGCATTGTTAAAAAAATTAACCGTAGATGCAACCTTTGGAATTCCATATATACTCCTTTGAAAAAATTCCCCGTAGTCAAACTTCATGGTTATGTTGTTGCTCATTGTTTCCTGTGAAAGAATATAAACACACACAATTTACTTCTGTCAGTATTACTAATGATACAACTTCGATTAGTAACACTAGTAATATTTGTTATATTAAGTATTCCCAATTGTACAATGTTATCCTATCACTACGATTCAACCACTGTATTTCATTTATTACCAATGCAACGGTACTAATCATCCTAGAAATCATGGATAGAGAACGAATGTGCATACCAAATTAATGATTTTTTCAATTAGTAATACTAGTGTTACTAGTTATACAATTTCAATAAATAATACTAGTGTTACTAGCTATTAAACTTTAATCAGTAATACTAGTGTTACTAGTTTTACAACTTCAATCAGTACTACTAAAGTTACTAGTTATACAACTTCAGTCAGTAATACTAGTGTTACTAGTTATACAACTTCCATCAGTTATACTAGTGTTACTAGTTATACTTTCTCCCTCAATAATACCCAGTTGTACTTAGTTCTCCGTTCGTTGCAACTCAAATCGGATGATGTCGGGCTGAAATCCCTTGAATCTTCTGATGATTTGCTGCAATTCAACAAGTCCAATACATTCATTACCAATACGTCCTAATTTATCCATTAAGCATTGTTAAAAAAATTAACCGTTGATGCAACCTTTGGAATTCCATATATACTCCTTTGAAAAAATTCCCCGTAGTCAAACTGCATGGTTATGTTGTTGCTCATTGTTTCCTGTGAAAGAATATAAACACACACAATTTACTTCTATCAGTATTACTAATGATACAACTTCGATTAGTAACACTAGTAATATTTGTTATATTAAGTATTCCCAATTGTACAATGTTATCCTATCACTACGATTCAACCACTGTATTTCATTTATTACCAATGCAACGGTACTAATCATCCTAGAAATCATGGATAGAGAACGAATGTGCATACCAAATTAATGATTTTTCAATTAGTAATACTAGTGTTACTAGTTATACAATTTCAATAAATAATACTAGTGTTACTAGCTATTAAACTTTAATCAGTAATACTAGTGTTACTAGTTTTACAACTTCAATTAGTACTACTAAAGTTACTAGTTATAAACCTTCAGTCAGTAATACTAGTGTTACTAGTTATACAACTTCCATCAGTTATACTAGTGTTACTAGTTATACTTTCTCCCTTAATAATACCTAGTTGTACGTAGTTCTGCATTAGTTGCAACTCAAATCGGATGCTTTCGAGCTGAAATCCCTTTAATCTTCTGATGATTTGCTGCAATTCAACAAGTCCAATACATTCATTACCAATACGTCCTAATTTATCCATTAAGCATTGTTAAAAAAATTAACCGTAGATGCAACCTTTGGAATTCCATATATACTCCTTTGAAAAAATTCCCCGTAGTCAAACTTCATGGTTATGTTGTTGCTCATTGTTTCCTGTGAAAGAATATAAACACACACAATTTACTTCTGTCAGTATTACTAATGATACAACTTCGATTAGTAACACTAGTAATATTTGTTATGTTAAGTATTCCCAATTGTACAATGTTATCCTATCACTACGATTCAACCACTGTATTTCATTTATTACCAATGCAACGGTACTAATCATCCTAGAAATCATGGATAGAGAACGAATGTGCAAACCAAATTAATGATTTTTCAATTAGTAATACTAGTGTTACTAGTTATACAATTTCAATAAATAATACTAGTGTTACTAGCTATTAAACTTTAATCAATAATACTAGTGTTACTAGTTTTACAACTTCAATCAGTACTACTAAAGTTACTAGTTATACAACTTCAGTCAGTAATACTAGTGTTACTAGTTATACAACTTCCATCATATATACTAGTGTTACTAGTTATACTTTCTCCCACAATAATACCCAGTTGTACTTAGTTCTCCGTTCGTTGCAACTCAAATCGGATGATTTCGGGCTGAAATCCCTTTAATCTTCTGATGATTTGCTGCAATTGAACAAGTCCAATACATTCATTACCAATACGTCCTAATTTATCCATTAAGCATTGTTAAAAAAATTAACCGTAGATGCAACCTTTGGAATTCCATATATACTCCTTTGAAAAAATTCCCCGTAGTCAAACTTCATGGTTATGTTGTTGCTCATTGTTTCCTGTGAAAGAATATAAACACACACAATTTACTTCTGTCAGTATTACTAATGATACAACTTCGATTAGTAACACTAGTAATATTTGTTAAATTAAGTATTCCCAATTTTACAATGTTATCCTATCACTACGATTCAACCACTGTATTTCATTTATTACCAATGCAACGGTACTAATCATCCTAGAAATCATGGATAGAGAACGAATGTGCATACCAAATTAATGATTTTTCAATTAGTAATACTAGTGTTACTAGTTATACAATTTCAATAAATAATACTAGTGTTACTAGCTATTAAACTTTAATCAATAATACTAGTGTTACTAGTTTTACAACTTCAATCAGTACTACTAAAGTTACTAGTTATACAACTTCAGTCAGTAATACTAGTGTTACTAGTTATACAACTTCCATCAGTTATACTAGTGTTACTTGTTATACTTTCTCCCTCAATAATACCCAGTTGTACTTAGTTCTCCGTTCGTTGCAACTCAAATCGGATGCTTTCGAGCTGAAATCCCTTTAATCTTCTGATGATTTGCTGCAATGCAACAAGTCCAATACATTTATTACCAATACGTCCTAATTTATCCATTAAGCATTGTTAAAAAAATTAACCGTAGATGCAACCTTTGGAATTCCATATATACTCCTTTGAAAAAATTCCCCGTAGTCAAACTTCATGGTTATGTTGTTGCTCATTGTTTCCTGTGAAAGAATATAAACACACACAATTTACTTCTGTCAGTATTACTAATGATACAACTTCGATTAGTAACACTAGTAATATTTGTTATATTAAGTATTCCCAATTGTACAATGTTATCCTATCACTACGATTCAACCACTGTATTTCATTTATTACCAATGCAACGGTACTAATCATCCTAGAAATCATGGATAGAGAACGAATGTGCATACCAAATTAATGATTTTTCAATTAGTAATACTAGTGTTACTAGTTATACAATTTCAATAAATAATACTAGTGTTACTAGCTATTAAACTTTAATCAATAATACTAGTGTTACTAGTTTTATAACTTCAATCAGTACTACTAAAGTTACTAGTTATACAACTTCAGTCAGTAATACTAGTGTTACTAGTTATACAACTTCCATCAGTTATACTAGTGTTACTTGTTATACTTTCTCCCTCAATAATACCCAGTTGTACTTAGTTCTCCGTTCGTTGCAACTCAAATCGGATGCTTTCGAGCTGAAATCCCTTTAATCTTCTGATGATTTGCTGCAATTCAACAAGTCCAATACATTCATTACCAATACGTCCTAATTTATCCATTAAGCATTGTTAAAAAAATTAACTGTAGATGCAACCTTTGGAATTCCATATATACTCCTTTGAAAAAATTCCCCGTAGTCAAACTTCATGGTTATGTTGTTGCTCATTGTTTCCTGTGAAAGAATATAAACACACACAATTTACTTCTGTCAGTATTACTAATGATACAACTTCGATTAGTAACACTAGTAATATTTGTTATATTAAGTATTCCCAATTGTACAATGTTATCCTATCACTACGATTCAACCACTGTATTTCATTTATTACCAATGCAACGGTACTAATCATCCTAGAAATCATGGATAGAGAACGAATGTGGAAACCAAATTAATGATTTTTCAATAAGTAATACTAGTGTTACTAGTTATACAATTTCAATAAATAATACTAGTGTTACTAGCTATTAAACTTTAATCAATAATACTAGTGTTACTAGTTTTACAACTTCAATCAGTACTACTAAAGTTACTAGTTATACAACTTCAGTCAGTAATACTAGTGTTACTAGTTATACAACTTCCATCAGTTATACTAGTGTTACTAGTTATACTTTCTCCCTCAATAATACCCAGTTATACTTAGTTCTCCGTTCGTTGCAACTCAAATCGGATGATTTCGAGCTGAAATCCCTTTAATCTTCTGATGATTTGCTGCAATTCAACAAGTCCAATACATTCATTACCAATACGTCCTAATTTATCCATTAAGCATTGTTAAAAAAATTAACCGTAGATGCAACCTTTGGAATTCCATATATACTCCGTTGAAAAAATTCCCCGTAGTCAAACTTCATGGTTATGTTGTTGCTCATTGTTTCCTGTGAAAGAATATAAACACACACAATTTACTTCTGTACGTATTACTAATGATACAACTTCGATTAGTAACACTAGTAATATTTGTTATATTAAGTATTCCCAATTGTACAATGTTATCCTATCACTACGATTCAACCACTGTATTTCATTTATTACCAATGCAACAGTACTAATCATCCTAGAAATCATGGATAGAGAACGAATGTGCATACCAAATTAATGATTTTTCAATTAGTAATACTAGTGTTACTAGTTATACAATTTCAATTAATAATACTAGTGTTACTAGCTATTAAACTTTAATCAATAATACTAGTGTTACTAGTTTTACAACTTCAATCAGTACTACTAAAGTTACTAGTTATACAACTTCAGTCAGTAATACTAGTGTTACTAGTTATACAACTTCCATCAGTTATACTAGTGTTACTAGTTATACTTTCTCCCTCAATAATACCCAGTTGTACTTAGTTCTCCGTTCGTTGCAACTCTAATCGGATGATTTCGGGCTGAAATCCCTTTAATCTTCTGATGATTTGCTGCAATTCAACAAGTCCAATACATTCATTACCAATACGTCCTAATTTATCCATTAAGCATTGTTAAAAAAATTAACCGTAGATGCAACCTTTGGAATTCCATATATACTCCTTTGAAAAAATTCCCCGTAGTCAAACTGCATGGTTATGTTGTTGCTCATTGTTTCCTGTGAAAGAATATAAACACACACAATTTACTTCTATCAGTATTACTAATGATACAACTTCGATTAGTAACACTAGTAATATTTGTTATATTAAGTATTCCCAATTGTACAATGTTATCCTATCACTACGATTCAACCACTGTATTTCATTTATTACCAATGCAACGGTACTAATCATCCTAGAAATCATGGATAGAGAACGAATGTGCATACCAAATTAATGATTTTTCAATTAGTAATACTAGTGTTACTAGTTATACAATTTCAATAAATAATACTAGTGTTACTAGCTATTAAACTTTAATCAGTAATACTAGTGTTACTAGTTTTACAACTTCAATTAGTACTACTAAAGTTACTAGTTATAAACCTTCAGTCAGTAATACTAGTGTTACTAGTTATACAACTTCCATCAGTTATACTAGTGTTACTAGTTATACTTTCTCCCTCAATAATACCTAGTTGTACGTAGTTCTCCGTTCGTTGCAACTCAAATCGGATGCTTTCGAGCTGAAATCCCTTTAATCTTCTGATGATTTGCTGCAATTCAACAAGTCCAATACATTCATTACCAATACGTCCTAATTTATCCATTAAGCATTGTAAAAAAAATTAACCGTAGATGCAACCTTTGGAATTCCATATATACTCCTTTGAAAAAATTCCCCGTAGTCAAACTTCATGGTTATGTTGTTGCTCATTGTTTCCTGTGAAAGAATATAAACACACACAATTTACTTCTGTCAGTATTACTAATGATACAACTTCGATTAGTAACACTAGTAATATTTGTTATATTAAGTATTCCCAATTGTACAATGTTATCCTATCACTACGATTCAACCACTGTATTTCATTTATTACCAATGCAACGGTACTAATCATCCTAGAAATCATGGATAGAGAACGAATGTGGAAACCAAATTAATGATTTTTCAATTAGTAATACTAGTGTTACTAGTTATACAATTTCAATTAATAATACTAGTGTTACTAGCTATTAAACTTTAATCAATAATACTAGTGTTACTAGTTTTACAACTTCAATCAGTACTACTAAAGTTACTAGTTATACAACTTCAGTCAGTAATACTAGTGTTACTAGTTATACAACTTCCATCATATATACTAGTGTTACTAGTTATACTTTCTCCCACAATAATACCCAGTTGTACTTAGTTCTCCGTTCGTTGCAACTCAAATCGGATGATTTCGGGCTGAAATCCCTTTAATCTTCTGATGATTTGCTGCAATTCAACAAGTCCAATACATTCATTACCAATACGTCCTAATTTATCCATTAAGCATTGTTAAAAAAATTAACCGTAGATGCAACCTTTGGAATTCCATATATACTCCTTTGAAAAAATTCCCCGTAGTCAAACTTCATGGTTATGTTGTTGCTCATTGTTTCCTGTGAAAGAATATAAACACACACAATTTACTTCTGTCAGTATTACTAATGATACAACTTCGATTAGTAACACTAGTAATATTTGTTATATTAAGTATTCCCAATTGTACAATGTTATCCTATCACTACGATTCAACCACTGTATTTCATTTATTACCAATGCAACGGTACTAATCATCCTAGAAATCATGGATAGAGAACGAATGTGCATACCAAATTAATGATTTTTCAATTAGTAATACTAGTGTTACTAGTTATACAATTTCAATAAATAATACTAGTGTTACTAGCTATTAAACTTTAATCAGTAATACTAGTGTTACTAGTTTTACAACTTCAATTAGTACTACTAAAGTTACTAGTTATAAACCTTCAGTCAGTAATACTAGTGTTACTAGTTATACAACTTCCATCAGTTATACTAGTGTTACTAGTTATACTTTCTCCCTTAATAATACCTAGTTGTACGTAGTTCTCCATTAGTTGCAACTCAAATCGGATGCTTTCGAGCTGAAATCCCTTTAATCTTCTGATGATTTGCTGCAATTCAACAAGTCCAATACATTCATTACCAATACGTCCTAATTTATCCATTAAGCATTGTTAAAAAAATTAACCGTAGATGCAACCTTTGGAATTCCATATATACTCCTTTGAAAAAATTCCCCGTAGTCAAACTTCATGGTTATGTTGTTGCTCATTGTTTCCTGTGAAAGAATATAAACACACACAATTTACTTCTGTCAGTATTACTAATGATACAACTTCGATTAGTAACACTAGTAATATTTGTTATGTTAAGTATTCCCAATTGTACAATGTTATCCTATCACTACGATTCAACCACTGTATTTCATTTATTACCAATGCAACGGTACTAATCATCCTAGAAATCATGGATAGAGAACGAATGTGCAAACCAAATTAATGATTTTTCAATTAGTAATACTAGTGTTACTAGTTATACAATTTCAATAAATAATACTAGTGTTACTAGCTATTAAACTTTAATCAATAATACTAGTGTTACTAGTTTTACAACTTCAATCAGTACTACTAAAGTTACTAGTTATACAACTTCAGTCAGTAATACTAGTGTTACTAGTTATACAACTTCCATCATATATACTAGTGTTACTAGTTATACTTTCTCCCACAATAATACCCAGTTGTACTTAGTTCTCCGTTCGTTGCAACTCAAATCGGATGATTTCGGGCTGAAATCCCTTTAATCTTCTGATGATTTGCTGCAATTGAACAAGTCCAATACATTCATTACCAATACGTCCTAATTTATCCATTAAGCATTGTTAAAAAAATTAACCGTAGATGCAACCTTTGGAATTCCATATATACTCCTTTGAAAAAATTCCCCGTAGTCAAACTTCATGGTTATGTTGTTGCTCATTGTTTCCTGTGAAAGAATATAAACACACACAATTTACTTCTGTCAGTATTACTAATGATACAACTTCGATTAGTAACACTAGTAATATTTGTTAAATTAAGTATTCCCAATTTTACAATGTTATCCTATCACTACGATTCAACCACTGTATTTCATTTATTACCAATGCAACGGTACTAATCATCCTAGAAATCATGGATAGAGAACGAATGTGCATACCAAATTAATGATTTTTCAATTAGTAATACTAGTGTTACTAGTTATACAATTTCAATAAATAATACTAGTGTTACTAGCTATTAAACTTTAATCAATAATACTAGTGTTACTAGTTTTACAACTTCAATCAGTACTACTAAAGTTACTAGTTATACAACTTCAGTCAGTAATACTAGTGTTACTAGTTATACAACTTCCATCAGTTATACTAGTGTTACTTGTTATACTTTCTCCCTCAATAATACCCAGTTGTACTTAGTTCTCCGTTCGTTGCAACTCAAATCGGATGCTTTCGAGCTGAAATCCCTTTAATCTTCTGATGATTTGCTGCAATGCAACAAGTCCAATACATTTTTTACCAATACGTCCTAATTTATCCATTAAGCATTGTTAAAAAAATTAACCGTAGATGCAACCTTTGGAATTCCATATATACTCCTTTGAAAAAATTCCCCGTAGTCAAACTTCATGGTTATGTTGTTGCTCATTGTTTCCTGTGAAAGAATATAAACACACACAATTTACTTCTGTCAGTATTACTAATGATACAACTTCGATTAGTAACACTAGTAATATTTGTTATATTAAGTATTCCCAATTGTACAATGTTATCCTATCACTACGATTCAACCACTGTATTTCATTTATTACCAATGCAACGGTACTAATCATCCTAGAAATCATGGATAGAGAACGAATGTGCATACCAAATTAATGATTTTTCAATTAGTAATACTAGTGTTACTAGTTATACAATTTCAATAAATAATACTAGTGTTACTAGCTATTAAACTTTAATCAATAATACTAGTGTTACTAGTTTTATAACTTCAATCAGTACTACTAAAGTTACTAGTTATACAACTTCAGTCAGTAATACTAGTGTTACTAGTTATACAACTTCCATCAGTTATACTAGTGTTACTTGTTATACTTTCTCCCTCAATAATACCCAGTTGTACTTAGTTCTCCGTTCGTTGCAACTCAAATCGGATGCTTTCGAGCTGAAATCCCTTTAATCTTCTGATGATTTGCTGCAATTCAACAAGTCCAATACATTCATTACCAATACGTCCTAATTTATCCATTAAGCATTGTTAAAAAAATTAACTGTAGATGCAACCTTTGGAATTCCATATATACTCCTTTGAAAAAATTCCCCGTAGTCAAACTTCATGGTTATGTTGTTGCTCATTGTTTCCTGTGAAAGAATATAAACACACACAATTTACTTCTGTCAGTATTACTAATGATACAACTTCGATTAGTAACACTAGTAATATTTGTTATATTAAGTATTCCCAATTGTACAATGTTATCCTATCACTACGATTCAACCACTGTATTTCATTTATTACCAATGCAACGGTACTAATCATCCTAGAAATCATGGATAGAGAACGAATGTGGAAACCAAATTAATGATTTTTCAATTAGTAATACTAGTGTTACTAGTTATACAATTTCAATAAATAATACTAGTGTTACTAGCTATTAAACTTTAATCAATAATACTAGTGTTACTAGTTTTACAACTTCAATCAGTACTACTAAAGTTACTAGTTATACAACTTCAGTCAGTAATACTAGTGTTACTAGTTATACAACTTCCATCAGTTATACTAGTGTTACTAGTTATACTTTCTCCCTCAATAATACCCAGTTATACTTAGTTCTCCGTTCGTTGCAACTCAAATCGGATGATTTCGAGCTGAAATCCCTTTAATCTTCTGATGATTTGCTGCAATTCAACAAGTCCAATACATTCATTACCAATACGTCCTAATTTATCCATTAAGCATTGTTAAAAAAATTAACCGTAGATGCAACCTTTGGAATTCCATATATACTCCGTTGAAAAAATTCCCCGTAGTCAAACTTCATGGTTATGTTGTTGCTCATTGTTTCCTGTGAAAGAATATAAACACACACAATTTACTTCTGTACGTATTACTAATGATACAACTTCGATTAGTAACACTAGTAATATTTGTTATATTAAGTATTCCCAATTGTACAATGTTATCCTATCACTACGATTCAACCACTGTATTTCATTTATTACCAATGCAACGGTACTAATCATCCTAGAAATCATGGATAGAGAACGAATGTGCATACCAAATTAATGATTTTTCAATTAGTAATACTAGTGTTACTAGTTATACAATTTCAATTAATAATACTAGTGTTACTAGCTATTAAACTTTAATCAATAATACTAGTGTTACTAGTTTTACAACTTCAATCAGTACTACTAAAGTTACTAGTTATACAACTTCAGTCAGTAATACTAGTGTTACTAGTTATACAACTTCCATCAGTTATACTAGTGTTACTAGTTATACTTTCTCCCTCAATAATACCCAGTTGTACTTAGTTCTCCGTTCGTTGCAACTCAAATCGGATGATTTCGGGCTGAAATCCCTTTAATCTTCTGATGATTTGCTGCAATTCAACAAGTCCAATACATTCATTACCAATACGTCCTAATTTATCCATTAAGCATTGTTAAAAAAATTAACCGTAGATGCAACCTTTGGAATTCCATATATACTCCTTTGAAAAAATTCCCCGTAGTCAAACTGCATGGTTATGTTGTTGCTCATTGTTTCCTGTGAAAGAATATAAACACACACAATTTACTTCTATCAGTATTACTAATGATACAACTTCGATTAGTAACACTAGTAATATTTGTTATATTAAGTATTCCCAATTGTACAATGTTATCCTATCACTACGATTCAACCACTGTATTTCATTTATTACCAATGCAACGGTACTAATCATCCTAGAAATCATGGATAGAGAACGAATGTGCATACCAAATTAATGATTTTTCAATTAGTAATACTAGTGTTACTAGTTATACAATTTCAATAAATAATACTAGTGTTACTAGCTATTAAACTTTAATCAGTAATACTAGTGTTACTAGTTTTACAACTTCAATTAGTACTACTAAAGTTACTAGTTATAAACCTTCAGTCAGTAATACTAGTGTTACTAGTTATACAACTTCCATCAGTTATACTAGTGTTACTAGTTATACTTTCTCCCTCAATAATACCTAGTTGTACGTAGTTCTCCGTTCGTTGCAACTCAAATCGGATGCTTTCGAGCTGAAATCCCTTTAATCTTCTGATGATTTGCTGCAATTCAACAAGTCCAATACATTCATTACCAATACGTCCTAATTTATCCATTAAGCATTGTTAAAAAAATTAACCGTAGATGCAACCTTTGGAATTCCATATATACTCCTTTGAAAAAATTCCCCGTAGTCAAACTTCATGGTTATGTTGTTGCTCATTGTTTCCTGTGAAAGAATATAAACACACACAATTTACTTCTGTCAGTATTACTAATGATACAACTTCGATTAGTAACACTAGTAATATTTGTTATATTAAGTATTCCCAATTGTACAATGTTATCCTATCACTACGATTCAACCACTGTATTTCATTTATTACCAATGCAACGGTACTAATCATCCTAGAAATCATGGATAGAGAACGAATGTGGAAACCAAATTAATGATTTTTCAATTAGTAATACTAGTGTTACTAGTTATACAATTTCAATTAATAATACTAGTGTTACTAGCTATTAAACTTTAATCAATAATACTAGTGTTACTAGTTTTACAACTTCAATCAGTACTACTAAAGTTACTAGTTATACAACTTCAGTCAGTAATACTAGTGTTACTAGTTATACAACTTCCATCATATATACTAGTGTTACTAGTTATACTTTCTCCCACAATAATACCCAGTTGTACTTAGTTCTCCGTTCGTTGCAACTCAAATCGGATGATTTCGGGCTGAAATCCCTTTAATCTTCTGATGATTTGCTGCAATTCAACAAGTCCAATACATTCATTACCAATACGTCCTAATTTATCCATTAAGCATTGTTAAAAAAATTAACCGTAGATGCAACCTTTGGAATTCCATATATACTCCTTTGAAAAAATTCCCCGTAGTCAAACTTCATGGTTATGTTGTTGCTCATTGTTTCCTGTGAAAGAATATAAACACACACAATTTACTTCTGTCAGTATTACTAATGATACAACTTCGATTAGTAACACTAGTAATATTTGTTAAATTAAGTATTCCCAATTGTACAATGTTATCCTATCACTACGATTCAACCACTGTATTTCATTTATTACCAATGCAACGGTACTAATCATCCTAGAAATCATGGATAGAGAACGAATGTGCATACCAAATTAATGATTTTTCAATTAGTAATACTAGTGTTACTAGTTATACAATTTCAATAAATAATACTAGTGTTACTAGCTATTAAACTTTAATCAATAATACTAGTGTTACTAGTTTTACAACTTCAATCAGTACTACTAAAGTTACTAGTTATACAACTTCAGTCAGTAATACTAGTGTTACTAGTTATACAACTTCCATCAGTTATACTAGTGTTACTTGTTATACTTTCTCCCTCAATAATACCCAGTTGTACTTAGTTCTCCGTTCGTTGCAACTCAAATCGGATGCTTTCGAGCTGAAATCCCTTTAATCTTCTGATGATTTGCTGCAATGCAACAAGTCCAATACATTTATTACCAATACGTCCTAATTTATCCATTAAGCATTGTTAAAAAAATTAACCGTAGATGCAACCTTTGGAATTCCATATATACTCCTTTGAAAAAATTCCCCGTAGTCAAACTTCATGGTTATGTTGTTGCTCATTGTTTCCTGTGAAAGAATATAAACACACACAATTTACTTCTGTCAGTATTACTAATGATACAACTTCGATTAGTAACACTAGTAATATTTGTTATATTAAGTATTCCCAATTGTACAATGTTATCCTATCACTACGATTCAACCACTGTATTTCATTTATTACCAATGCAACGGTACTAATCATCCTAGAAATCATGGATAGAGAACGAATGTGCATACCAAATTAATGATTTTTCAATTAGTAATACTAGTGTTACTAGTTATACAATTTCAATAAATAATACTAGTGTTACTAGCTATTAAACTTTAATCAATAATACTAGTGTTACTAGTTTTACAACTTCAATCAGTACTACTAAAGTTACTAGTTATACAACTTCAGTCAGTAATACTAGTGTTACTAGTTATACAACTTCCATCAGTTATACTAGTGTTACTAGTTATACTTTCTCCCTCAATAATACCCAGTTGTACTTAGTTCTCCGTTCGTTGCAACTCAAATCGGATGATTTCTAGCTAAAATCCCTTTAATCTTCTGAAGATTTGCTGCAATTCAACAAGTCCAATACATTCATTACCAATACGTCCTAATTTATCCATTAAGCATTGTTAAAAAAATTAACCGTAGATGCAACCTTTGGAATTCCATATATACTCCGTTGAAAAAATTCCCCGTAGTCAAACTTCATGGTTATGTTGTTGCTCATTGTTTCCTGTGAAAGAATATAAACACACACAATTTACTTCTGTACGTATTACTAATGATACAACTTCGATTAGTAACACTAGTAATATTTGTTATATTAAGTATTCCCAATTGTACAATGTTATCCTATCACTACGATTCAACCACTGTATTTCATTTATTACCAATGCAACGGTACTAATCATCCTAGAAATCATGGATAGAGAACGAATGTGCATACCAAATTAATGATTTTTCAATTAGTAATACTAGTGTTACTAGTTATACAATTTCAATTAATAATACTAGTGTTACTAGCTATTAAACTTTAATCAATAATACTAGTGTTACTAGTTTTACAACTTCAATCAGTACTACTAAAGTTACTAGTTATACAACTTCAGTCAGTAATACTAGTGTTACTAGTTATACAACTTCCATCAGTTATACTAGTGTTACTAGTTATACTTTCTCCCTCAATAATACCCAGTTGTACTTAGTTCTCCGTTCGTTGCAACTCAAATCGGATGATTTCGAGCTGAAATCCCTTTAATCTTCTGATGATTTGCTGCAATTCAACAAGTCCAATACATTCATTACCAATACGTCCTAATTTATCCATTAAGCATTGTTAAAAAAATTAACCGTAGATGCAACCTTTGGAATTCCATATATACTCCGTTGAAAAAATTCCCCGTAGTCAAACTTCATGGTTATGTTGTTGCTCATTGTTTCCTGTGAAAGAATATAAACACACACAATTTACTTCTGTACGTATTACTAATGATACAACTTCGATTAGTAACACTAGTAATATTTGTTATATTAAGTATTCCCAATTGTACAATGTTATCCTATCACTACGATTCAACCACTGTATTTCATTTATTACCAATGCAACGGTACTAATCATCCTAGAAATCATGGATAGAGAACGAATGTGCATACCAAATTAATGATTTTTCAATTAGTAATACTAGTGTTACTAGTTATACAATTTCAATTAATAATACTAGTGTTACTAGCTATTAAACTTTAATCAATAATACTAGTGTTACTAGTTTTACAACTTCAATCAGTACTACTAAAGTTACTAGTTATACAACTTCAGTCAGTAATACTAGTGTTACTAGTTATACAACTTCCATCAGTTATACTAGTGTTACTAGTTATACTTTCTCCCTCAATAATACCCAGTTGTACTTAGTTCTCCGTTCGTTGCAACTCAAATCGGATGATTTCGGGCTGAAATCCCTTTAATCTTCTGATGATTTGCTGCAATTCAACAAGTCCAATACATTCATTACCAATACGTCCTAATTTATCCATTAAGCATTGTTAAAAAAATTAACCGTAGATGCAACCTTTGGAATTCCATATATACTCCTTTGAAAAAATTCCCCGTAGTCAAACTGCATGGTTATGTTGTTGCTCATTGTTTCCTGTGAAAGAATATAAACACACACAATTTACTTCTATCAGTATTACTAATGATACAACTTCGATTAGTAACACTAGTAATATTTGTTATATTAAGTATTCCCAATTGTACAATGTTATCCTATCACTACGATTCAACCACTGTATTTCATTTATTACCAATGCAACGGTACTAATCATCCTAGAAATCATGGATAGAGAACGAATGTGCATACCAAATTAATGATTTTTCAATTAGTAATACTAGTGTTACTAGTTATACAATTTCAATAAATAATACTAGTGTTACTAGCTATTAAACTTTAATCAGTAATACTAGTGTTACTAGTTTTACAACTTCAATTAGTACTACTAAAGTTACTAGTTATAAACCTTCAGTCAGTAATACTAGTGTTACTAGTTATACAACTTCCATCAGTTATACTAGTGTTACTAGTTATACTTTCTCCCTCAATAATACCTAGTTGTACGTAGTTCTCCGTTCGTTGCAACTCAAATCGGATGCTTTCGAGCTGAAATACCTTTAATCTTCTGATGATTTGCTGCAATTCAACAAGTCCAATACATTCATTACCAATACGTCCTAATTTATCCATTAAGCATTGTTAAAAAAATTAACCGTAGATGCAACCTTTGGAATTCCATATATACTCCTTTGAAAAAATTCCCCGTAGTCAAACTTCATGGTTATGTTGTTGCTCATTGTTTCCTGTGAAAGAATATAAACACACACAATTTACTTCTGTCAGTATTACTAATGATACAACTTCGATTAGTAACACTAGTAATATTTGTTATATTAAGTATTCCCAATTGTACAATGTTATCCTATCACTACGATTCAACCACTGTATTTCATTTATTACCAATGCAACGGTACTAATCATCCTAGAAATCATGGATAGAGAACGAATGTGGAAACCAAATTAATGATTTTTCAATTAGTAATACTAGTGTTACTAGTTATACAATTTCAATAAATAATACTAGTGTTACTAGCTATTAAACTTTAATCAATAATACTAGTGTTACTAGTTTTACAACTTCAATCAGTACTACTAAAGTTACTAGTTATACAACTTCAGTCAGTAATACTAGTGTTACTAGTTATACAACTTCCATCATATATACTAGTGTTACTAGTTATACTTTCTCCCACAATAATACCCAGTTGTACTTAGTTCTCCGTTCGTTGCAACTCAAATCGGATGATTTCGGGCTGAAATCCCTTTAATCTTCTGATGATTTGCTGCAATTGAACAAGTCCAATACATTCATTACCAATACGTCCTAATTTATCCATTAAGCATTGTTAAAAAAATTAACCGTAGATGCAACCTTTGGAATTCCATATATACTCCTTTGAAAAAATTCCCCGTAGTCAAACTTCATGGTTATGTTGTTGCTCATTGTTTCCTGTGAAAGAATATAAACACACACAATTTACTTCTGTCAGTATTAATAATAATACAACTTCGATTAGTAACACTAGTAATATTTGTTATATTAAGTATTCCCAATTGTACAATGTTATCCTATCACTACGATTCAACCACTGTATTTCATTTATTACCAATGCAACGGTACTAATCATCCTAGAAATCATGGATAGAGAACGAATGTGCATACCAAATTAATGATTTTTCAATTAGTAATACTAGTGTTACTAGTTATACAATTTCAATTAATAATACTAGTGTTACTAGCTATTAAACTTTAATCAATAATACTAGTGTTACTAGTTTTACAACTTCAATCAGTACTACTAAAGTTACTAGTTATACAACTTCAGTCAGTAATACTAGTGTTACTAGTTATACAACTTCCATCAGTTATACTAGTGTTACTAGTTATACTTTCTCCCACAATAATACCCAGTTGTACTTAGTTCTCCGTTCGTTGCAACTCAAATCGGATGATTTCGAGCTGAAATCCCTTTAATCTTCTGATGATTTGCTGCAATTCAACAAGTCCAATACATTCATTACCAATACGTCCTAATTTATCCATTAAGCATTGTTAAAAAAATTAACCGTAGATGCAACCTTTGGAATTCCATATATACTCCTTTGAAAAAATTCCCCGTAGTCAAACTTCATGGTTATGTTGTTGCTCATTGTTTCCTGTGAAAGAATATAAACACACACAATTTACTTCTGTCAGTATTACTAATGATACAACTTCGATTAGTAACACTAGTAATATTTGTTATATTAAGTATTCCCAATTGTACAATGTTATCCTATCACTACGATTCAACCACTGTATTTCATTTATTACCAATGCAACGGTACTAATCATCCTAGAAATCATGGATAGAGAACGAATGTGGAAACCAAATTAATGATTTTTCAATTAGTAATACTAGTGTTACTAGTTATACAATTTCAATAAATAATACTAGTGTTACTAGCTATTAAACTTTAATCAATAATACTAGTGTTACTAGTTTTACAACTTCAATCAGTACTACTAAAGTTACTAGTTATACAACTTCCATCAGTTATACTAGTGTTACTAGTTATACTTTCTCCCTCAATAATACCCAGTTGTACTTAGTTCTCCGTTCGTTGCAACTCAAATCGGATGATTTCTAGCTGAAATCCCTTTAATCTTCTGATGATTTGCTGCAATTCAACAAGTCCAATACATTCATTACCAATACGTCCTAATTTATCCATTAAGCATTGTTAAAAAAATTAACCGTAGATGCAACCTTTGGAATTCCATATATACTCCGTTGAAAAAATTCCCCGTAGTCAAACTTCATGGTTATGTTGTTGCTCATTGTTTCCTGTGAAAGAATATAAACACACACAATTTACTTCTGTACGTATTACTAATGATACAACTTCGATTAGTAACACTAGTAATATTTGTTATATTAAGTATTCCCAATTGTACAATGTTATCCTATCACTACGATTCAACCACTGTATTTCATTTATTACCAATGCAACGGTACTAATCATCCTAGAAATCATGGATAGAGAACGAATGTGCATACCAAATTAATGATTTTTCAATTAGTAATACTAGTGTTACTAGTTATACAATTTCAATTAATAATACTAGTGTTACTAGCTATTAAACTTTAATCAATAATACTAGTGTTACTAGTTTTACAACTTCAATCAGTACTACTAAAGTTACTAGTTATACAACTTCAGTCAGTAATACTAGTGTTACTAGTTATACAACTTCCATCAGTTATACTAGTGTTACTAGTTATACTTTCTCCCTCAATAATACCCAGTTGTACTTAGTTCTCCGTTCGTTGCAACTCAAATCGGATGATTTCGGGCTGAAATCCCTTTAATCTTCTGATGATTTGCTGCAATTCAACAAGTCTAATACATTCATTACCAATACGTCCTAATTTATCCATTAAGCATTGTTAAAAAAATTAACCGTAGATGCAACCTTTGGAATTCCATATATACTCCGTTGAAAAAATTCCCCGTAGTCAAACTTCATGGTTATGTTGTTGCTCATTGTTTCCTGTGAAAGAATATAAACACACACAATTTACTTCTGTACGTATTACTAATGATACAACTTCGATTAGTAACACTAGTAATATTTGTTATATTAAGTATTCCCAATTGTACAATGTTATCCTATCACTACGATTCAACCACTGTATTTCATTTATTACCAATGCAACGGTACTAATCATCCTAGAAATCATGGATAGAGAACGAATGTGCATACCAAATTAATGATTTTTCAATTAGTAATACTAGTGTTACTAGTTATACAATTTCAATTAATAATACTAGTGTTACTAGCTATTAAACTTTAATCAATAATACTAGTGTTACTAGTTTTACAACTTCAATCAGTACTACTAAAGTTACTAGTTATACAACTTCAGTCAGTAATACTAGTGTTACTAGTTATACAACTTCCATCAGTTATACTAGTGTTACTAGTTATACTTTCTCCCTCAATAATACCCAGTTGTACTTAGTTCTCCGTTCGTTGCAACTCAAATCGGATGATTTCGGGCTGAAATCCCTTTAATCTTCTGATGATTTGCTGCAATTCAACAAGTCCAATACATTCATTACCAATACGTCCTAATTTATCCATTAAGCATTGTTAAAAAAATTAACCGTAGATGCAACCTTTGGAATTCCATATATACTCCTTTGAAAAAATTCCCCGTAGTCAAACTGCATGGTTATGTTGTTGCTCATTGTTTCCTGTGAAAGAATATAAACACACACAATTTACTTCTATCAGTATTACTAATGATACAACTTCGATTAGTAACACTAGTAATATTTGTTATATTAAGTATTCCCAATTGTACAATGTTATCCTATCACTACGATTCAACCACTGTATTTCATTTATTACCAATGCAACGGTACTAATCATCCTAGAAATCATGGATAGAGAACGAATGTGCATACCAAATTAATGATTTTTCAATTAGTAATACTAGTGTTACTAGTTATACAATTTCAATAAATAATACTAGTGTTACTAGCTATTAAACTTTAATCAGTAATACTAGTGTTACTAGTTTTACAACTTCAATTAGTACTACTAAAGTTACTAGTTATAAACCTTCAGTCAGTAATACTAGTGTTACTAGTTATACAACTTCCATCAGTTATACTAGTGTTACTAGTTATACTTTCTCCCTCAATAATACCTAGTTGTACGTAGTTCTCCGTTCGTTGCAACTCAAATCGGATGCTTTCGAGCTGAAATACCTTTAATCTTCTGATGATTTGCTGCAATTCAACAAGTCCAATACATTCATTACCAATACGTCCTAATTTATCCATTAAGCATTGTTAAAAAAATTAACCGTAGATGCAACCTTTGGAATTCCATATATACTCCTTTGAAAAAATTCCCCGTAGTCAAACTTCATGGTTATGTTGTTGCTCATTGTTTCCTGTGAAAGAATATAAACACACACAATTTACTTCTGTCAGTATTACTAATGATACAACTTCGATTAGTAACACTAGTAATATTTGTTATATTAAGTATTCCCAATTGTACAATGTTATCCTATCACTACGATTCAACCACTGTATTTCATTTATTACCAATGCAACGGTACTAATCATCCTAGAAATCATGGATAGAGAACGAATGTGGAAACCAAATTAATGATTTTTCAATTAGTAATACTAGTGTTACTAGTTATACAATTTCAATAAATAATACTAGTGTTACTAGCTATTAAACTTTAATCAATAATACTAGTGTTACTAGTTTTACAACTTCAATCAGTACTACTAAAGTTACTAGTTATACAACTTCAGTCAGTAATACTAGTGTTACTAGTTATACAACTTCCATCATATATACTAGTGTTACTAGTTATACTTTCTCCCACAATAATACCCAGTTGTACTTAGTTCTCCGTTCGTTGCAACTCAAATCGGATGATTTCGGGCTGAAATCCCTTTAATCTTCTGATGATTTGCTGCAATTGAACAAGTCCAATACATTCATTACCAATACGTCCTAATTTATCCATTAAGCATTGTTAAAAAAATTAACCGTAGATGCAACCTTTGGAATTCCATATATACTCCTTTGAAAAAATTCCCCGTAGTCAAACTTCATGGTTATGTTGTTGCTCATTGTTTCCTGTGAAAGAATATAAACACACACAATTTACTTCTGTCAGTATTACTAATGATACAACTTCGATTAGTAACACTAGTAATATTTGTTATATTAAGTATTCCCAATTGTACAATGTTATCCTATCACTACGATTCAACCACTGTATTTCATTTATTACCAATGCAACGATACTAATCATCCTAGAAATCATGGATAGAGAACGAATGTGCATACCAAATTAATGATTTTTCAATTAGTAATACTAGTGTTACTAGTTATACAATTTCAATAAATAATACTAGTGTTACTAGCTATTAAACTTTAATCAATAATACTAGTGTTACTAGTTTTACAACTTCAATCAGTACTACTAAAGTTACTAGTTATACAACTTCAGTCAGTAATACTAGTGTTACTAGTTATACAACTTCCATCAGTTATACTAGTGTTACTAGTTATACTTTCTCCCTCAATAATACCCAGTTGTACTTAGTTCTCCGTTCGTTGCAACTCAAATCGGATGATTTCGAGCTGAAATCCCTTTAATCTTCTGATGATTTGCTGCAATTCAACAAGTCCAATACATTCATTACCAATACGTCCTAATTTATCCATTAAGCATTGTTAAAAAAATTAACCGTAGATGCAACCTTTGGAATTCCATATATACTCCGTTGAAAAAATTCCCCGTAGTCAAACTTCATGGTTATGTTGTTGCTCATTGTTTCCTGTGAAAGAATATAAACACACACAATTTACTTCTGTACGTATTACTAATGATACAACTTCGATTAGTAACACTAGTAATATTTGTTATATTAAGTATTCCCAATTGTACAATGTTATCCTATCACTACGATTCAACCACTGTATTTCATTTATTACCAATGCAACGGTACTAATCATCCTAGAAATCATGGATAGAGAACGAATGTGCATACCAAATTAATGATTTTTCAATTAGTAATACTAGTGTTACTAGTTATACAATTTCAATTAATAATACTAGTGTTACTAGCTATTAAACTTTAATCAATAATACTAGTGTTACTAGTTTTACAACTTCAATCAGTACTACTAAAGTTACTAGTTATACAACTTCAGTCAGTAATACTAGTGTTACTAGTTATACAACTTCCATCAGTTATACTAGTGTTACTAGTTATACTTTCTCCCTCAATAATACCCAGTTGTACTTAGTTCTCCGTTCGTTGCAACTCAAATCGGATGATTTCGGGCTGAAATCCCTTTAATCTTCTGATGATTTGCTGCAATTCAACAAGTCCAATACATTCATTACCAATACGTCCTAATTTATCCACTAAGCATTGTTAAAAAAATTAACCGTAGATGCAACCTTTGGAATTCCATATATACTCCTTTGAAAAAATTCCCCGTAGTCAAACTGCATGGTTATGTTGTTGCTCATTGTTTCCTGTGAAAGAATATAAACACACACAATTTACTTCTATCAGTATTACTAATGATACAACTTCGATTAGTAACACTAGTAATATTTGTTATATTAAGTATTCCCAATTGTACAATGTTATCCTATCACTACGATTCAACCACTGTATTTCATTTATTACCAATGCAACGGTACTAATCATCCTAGAAATCATGGATAGAGAACGAATGTGCATACCAAATTAATGATTTTTCAATTAGTAATACTAGTGTTACTAGTTATACAATTTCAATAAATAATACTAGTGTTACTAGCTATTAAACTTTAATCAGTAATACTAGTGTTACTAGTTTTACAACTTCAATTAGTACTACTAAAGTTACTAGTTATAAACCTTCAGTCAGTAATACTAGTGTTACTAGTTATACAACTTCCATCAGTTATACTAGTGTTACTAGTTATACTTTCTCCCTCAATAATACCTAGTTGTACGTAGTTCTCCGTTCGTTGCAACTCAAATCGGATGCTTTCGAGCTGAAATACCTTTAATCTTCTGATGATTTGCTGCAATTCAACAAGTCCAATACATTCATTACCAATACGTCCTAATTTATCCATTAAGCATTGTTAAAAAAATTAACCGTAGATGCAACCTTTGGAATTCCATATATACTCCTTTGAAAAAATTCCCCGTAGTCAAACTTCATGGTTATGTTGTTGCTCATTGTTTCCTGTGAAAGAATATAAACACACACAATTTACTTCTGTCAGTATTACTAATGATACAACTTCGATTAGTAACACTAGTAATATTTGTTATATTAAGTATTCCCAATTGTACAATGTTATCCTATCACTACGATTCAACCACTGTATTTCATTTATTACCAATGCAACGGTACTAATCATCCTAGAAATCATGGATAGAGAACGAATGTGGAAACCAAATTAATGATTTTTCAATTAGTAATACTAGTGTTACTAGTTATACAATTTCAATAAATAATACTAGTGTTACTAGCTATTAAACTTTAATCAATAATACTAGTGTTACTAGTTTTACAACTTCAATCAGTACTACTAAAGTTACTAGTTATACAACTTCAGTCAGTAATACTAGTGTTACTAGTTATACAACTTCCATCATATATACTAGTGTTACTAGTTATACTTTCTCCCACAATAATACCCAGTTGTACTTAGTTCTCCGTTCGTTGCAACTCAAATCGGATGATTTCGGGCTGAAATCCCTTTAATCTTCTGATGATTTGCTGCAATTGAACAAGTCCAATACATTCATTACCAATACGTCCTAATTTATCCATTAAGCATTGTTAAAAAAATTAACCGTAGATGCAACCTTTGGAATTCCATATATACTCCTTTGAAAAAATTCCCCGTAGTCAAACTTCATGGTTATGTTGTTGCTCATTGTTTCCTGTGAAAGAATATAAACACACACAATTTACTTCTGTCAGTATTACTAATGATACAACTTCGATTAGTAACACTAGTAATATTTGTTATATTAAGTATTCCCAATTGTACAATGTTATCCTATCACTACGATTCAACCACTGTATTTCATTTATTACCAATGCAACGGTACTAATCATCCTAGAAATCATGGATAGAGAACGAATGTGCATACCAAATTAATGATTTTTCAATTAGTAATACTAGTGTTACTAGTTATACAATTTCAATAAATAATACTAGTGTTACTAGCTATTAAACTTTAATCAATAATACTAGTGTTACTAGTTTTACAACTTCAATCAGTACTACTAAAGTTACTAGTTATACAACTTCAGTCAGTAATACTAGTGTTACTAGTTATACAACTTCCATCAGTTATACTAGTGTTACTAGTTATACTTTCTCCCTCAATAATACCCAGTTGTACTTAGTTCTCCGTTCGTTGCAACTCAAATCGGATGATTTCGAGCTGAAATCCCTTTAATCTTCTGATGATTTGCTGCAATTCAACAAGTCCAATACATTCATTACCAATACGTCCTAATTTATCCATTAAGCATTGTTAAAAAAATTAACCGTAGATGCAACCTTTGGAATTCCATATATACTCCTTTGAAAAAATTCCCCGTAGTCAAACTTCATGGTTATGTTGTTGCTCATTGTTTCCTGTGAAAGAATATAAACACACACAATTTACTTCTGTCAGTATTACTAATGATACAACTTCGATTAGTAACACTAGTAATATTTGTTATATTAAGTATTCCCAATTGTACAATGTTATCCTATCACTACGATTCAACCACTGTATTTCATTTATTACCAATGCAACGATACTAATCATCCTAGAAATCATGGATAGAGAACGAATGTGCATACCAAATTAATGATTTTTCAATTAGTAATACTAGTGTTACTAGTTATACAATTTCAATAAATAATACTAGTGTTACTAGCTATTAAACTTTAATCAATAATACTAGTGTTACTAGTTTTACAACTTCAATCAGTACTACTAAAGTTACTAGTTATACAACTTCAGTCAGTAATACTAGTGTTACTAGTTATACAACTTCCATCAGTTATACTAGTGTTACTAGTTATACTTTCTCCCTCAATAATACCCAGTTGTACTTAGTTCTCCGTTCGTTGCAACTCAAATCGGATGATTTCGAGCTGAAATCCCTTTAATCTTCTGATGATTTGCTGCAATTCAACAAGTCCAATACATTCATTACCAATACGTCCTAATTTATCCATTAAGCATTGTTAAAAAAATTAACCGTAGATGCAACCTTTGGAATTCCATATATACTCCGTTGAAAAAATTCCCCGTAGTCAAACTTCATGGTTATGTTGTTGCTCATTGTTTCCTGTGAAAGAATATAAACACACACAATTTACTTCTGTACGTATTACTAATGATACAACTTCGATTAGTAACACTAGTAATATTTGTTATATTAAGTATTCCCAATTGTACAATGTTATCCTATCACTACGATTCAACCACTGTATTTCATTTATTACCAATGCAACGGTACTAATCATCCTAGAAATCATGGATAGAGAACGAATGTGCATACCAAATTAATGATTTTTCAATTAGTAATACTAGTGTTACTAGTTATACAATTTCAATTAATAATACTAGTGTTACTAGCTATTAAACTTTAATCAATAATACTAGTGTTACTAGTTTTACAACTTCAATCAGTACTACTAAAGTTACTAGTTATACAACTTCAGTCAGTAATACTAGTGTTACTAGTTATACAACTTCCATCAGTTATACTAGTGTTACTAGTTATACTTTCTCCCTCAATAATACCCAGTTGTACTTAGTTCTCCGTTCGTTGCAACTCAAATCGGATGATTTCGGGCTGAAATCCCTTTAATCTTCTGATGATTTGCTGCAATTCAACAAGTCCAATACATTCATTACCAATACGTCCTAATTTATCCACTAAGCATTGTTAAAAAAATTAACCGTAGATGCAACCTTTGGAATTCCATATATACTCCTTTGAAAAAATTCCCCGTAGTCAAACTGCATGGTTATGTTGTTGCTCATTGTTTCCTGTGAAAGAATATAAACACACACAATTTACTTCTATCAGTATTACTAATGATACAACTTCGATTAGTAACACTAGTAATATTTGTTATATTAAGTATTCCCAATTGTACAATGTTATCCTATCACTACGATTCAACCACTGTATTTCATTTATTACCAATGCAACGGTACTAATCATCCTAGAAATCATGGATAGAGAACGAATGTGCATACCAAATTAATGATTTTTCAATTAGTAATACTAGTGTTACTAGTTATACAATTTCAATAAATAATACTAGTGTTACTAGCTATTAAACTTTAATCAGTAATACTAGTGTTACTAGTTTTACAACTTCAATTAGTACTACTAAAGTTACTAGTTATAAACCTTCAGTCAGTAATACTAGTGTTACTAGTTATACAACTTCCATCAGTTATACTAGTGTTACTAGTTATACTTTCTCCCTCAATAATACCTAGTTGTACGTAGTTCTCCGTTCGTTGCAACTCAAATCGGATGCTTTCGAGCTGAAATACCTTTAATCTTCTGATGATTTGCTGCAATTCAACAAGTCCAATACATTCATTACCAATACGTCCTAATTTATCCATTAAGCATTGTTAAAAAAATTAACCGTAGATGCAACCTTTGGAATTCCATATATACTCCTTTGAAAAAATTCCCCGTAGTCAAACTTCATGGTTATGTTGTTGCTCATTGTTTCCTGTGAAAGAATATAAACACACACAATTTACTTCTGTCAGTATTACTAATGATACAACTTCGATTAGTAACACTAGTAATATTTGTTATATTAAGTATTCCCAATTGTACAATGTTATCCTATCACTACGATTCAACCACTGTATTTCATTTATTACCAATGCAACGGTACTAATCATCCTAGAAATCATGGATAGAGAACGAATGTGGAAACCAAATTAATGATTTTTCAATTAGTAATACTAGTGTTACTAGTTATACAATTTCAATAAATAATACTAGTGTTACTAGCTATTAAACTTTAATCAATAATACTAGTGTTACTAGTTTTACAACTTCAATCAGTACTACTAAAGTTACTAGTTATACAACTTCAGTCAGTAATACTAGTGTTACTAGTTATACAACTTCCATCATATATACTAGTGTTACTAGTTATACTTTCTCCCACAATAATACCCAGTTGTACTTAGTTCTCCGTTCGTTGCAACTCAAATCGGATGATTTCGGGCTGAAATCCCTTTAATCTTCTGATGATTTGCTGCAATTGAACAAGTCCAATACATTCATTACCAATACGTCCTAATTTATCCATTAAGCATTGTTAAAAAAATTAACCGTAGATGCAACCTTTGGAATTCCATATATACTCCTTTGAAAAAATTCCCCGTAGTCAAACTTCATGGTTATGTTGTTGCTCATTGTTTCCTGTGAAAGAATATAAACACACACAATTTACTTCTGTCAGTATTACTAATGATACAACTTCGATTAGTAACACTAGTAATATTTGTTATATTAAGTATTCCCAATTGTACAATGTTATCCTATCACTACGATTCAACCACTGTATTTCATTTATTACCAATGCAACGGTACTAATCATCCTAGAAATCATGGATAGAGAACGAATGTGCATACCAAATTAATGATTTTTCAATTAGTAATACTAGTGTTACTAGTTATACAATTTCAATAAATAATACTAGTGTTACTAGCTATTAAACTTTAATCAATAATACTAGTGTTACTAGTTTTACAACTTCAATCAGTACTACTAAAGTTACTAGTTATACAACTTCAGTCAGTAATACTAGTGTTACTAGTTATACAACTTCCATCAGTTATACTAGTGTTACTAGTTATACTTTCTCCCTCAATAATACCCAGTTGTACTTAGTTCTCCGTTCGTTGCAACTCAAATCGGATGATTTCGAGCTGAAATCCCTTTAATCTTCTGATGATTTGCTGCAATTCAACAAGTCCAATACATTCATTACCAATACGTCCTAATTTATCCATTAAGCATTGTTAAAAAAATTAACCGTAGATGCAACCTTTGGAATTCCATATATACTCCGTTGAAAAAATTCCCCGTAGTCAAACTTCATGGTTATGTTGTTGCTCATTGTTTCCTGTGAAAGAATATAAACACACACAATTTACTTCTGTACGTATTACTAATGATACAACTTCGATTAGTAACACTAGTAATATTTGTTATATTAAGTATTCCCAATTGTACAATGTTATCCTATCACTACGATTCAACCACTGTATTTCATTTATTACCAATGCAACGGTACTAATCATCCTAGAAATCATGGATAGAGAACGAATGTGCATACCAAATTAATGATTTTTCAATTAGTAATACTAGTGTTACTAGTTATACAATTTCAATTAATAATACTAGTGTTACTAGCTATTAAACTTTAATCAATAATACTAGTGTTACTAGTTTTACAACTTCAATCAGTACTACTAAAGTTACTAGTTATACAACTTCAGTCAGTAATACTAGTGTTACTAGTTATACAACTTCCATCAGTTATACTAGTGTTACTAGTTATACTTTCTCCCTCAATAATACCCAGTTGTACTTAGTTCTCCGTTCGTTGCAACTCAAATCGGATGATTTCGGGCTGAAATCCCTTTAATCTTCTGATGATTTGCTGCAATTCAACAAGTCCAATACATTCATTACCAATACGTCCTAATTTATCCATTAAGCATTGTTAAAAAAATTAACCGTAGATGCAACCTTTGGAATTCCATATATACTCCTTTGAAAAAATTCCCCGTAGTCAAACTGCATGGTTATGTTGTTGCTCATTGTTTCCTGTGAAAGAATATAAATACACACAATTTACTTCTATCAGTATTACTAATGATACAACTTCGATTAGTAACACTAGTAATATTTGTTATATTAAGTATTCCCAATTGTACAATGTTATCCTATCACTACGATTCAACCACTGTATTTCATTTATTACCAATGCAACGGTACTAATCATCCTAGAAATCATGGATAGAGAACGAATGTGCATACCAAATTAATGATTTTTCAATTAGTAATACTAGTGTTACTAGTTATACAATTTCAATAAATAATACTAGTGTTACTAGCTATTAAACTTTAATCAGTAATACTAGTGTTACTAGTTTTACAACTTCAATTAGTACTACTAAAGTTACTAGTTATAAACCTTCAGTCAGTAATACTAGTGTTACTAGTTATACAACTTCCATCAGTTATACTAGTGTTACTAGTTATACTTTCTCCCTCAATAATACCTAGTTGTACGTAGTTCTCCGTTCGTTGCAACTCAAATCGGATGCTTTCGAGCTGAAATCCCTTTAATCTTCTGATGATTTGCTGCAATTCAACAAGTCCAATACATTCATTACCAATACGTCCTAATTTATCCATTAAGCATTGTTAAAAAAATTAACCGTAGATGCAACCTTTGGAATTCCATATATACTCCTTTGAAAAAATTCCCCGTAGTCAAACTTCATGGTTATGTTGTTGCTCATTGTTTCCTGTGAAAGAATATAAACACACACAATTTACTTCTGTCAGTATTACTAATGATACAACTTCGATTAGTAACACTAGTAATATTTGTTATATTAAGTATTCCCAATTGTACAATGTTATCCTATCACTACGATTCAACCACTGTATTTCATTTATTACCAATGCAACGGTACTAATCATCCTAGAAATCATGGATAGAGAACGAATGTGGAAACCAAATTAATGATTTTTCAATTAGTAATACTAGTGTTACTAGTTATACAATTTCAATAAATAATACTAGTGTTACTAGCTATTAAACTTTAATCAGTAATACTAGTGTTACTAGTTTTACAACTTCAATCAGTACTACTAAAGTTACTAGTTATACAACTTCATTCTGCAATACTAGTGTTACTAGTTATACAACTTCCATCAGTTATACTAGTGTTACTAGTTATACTTTCTCCCTCAATAATACCCAGTTGTACTTAGTTCTCCGTTCGTTGCAACTCAAATCGGATGATTTCGGGCTGAAATCCCTTTAATCTTCTGATGATTTGCTGCAATTGAACAAGTCCAATACATTCATTACCAATACGTCCTAATTTATCCATTAAGCATTGTTAAAAAAATTAACCGTAGATGCAACCTTTGGAATTCCATATATACTCCTTTGAAAAAATTCCCCGTAGTCAAACTTCATGGTTATGTTGTTGCTCATTGTTTCCTGTGAAAGAATATAAACACACACAATTTACTTCTGTCAGTATTACTAATGATACAACTTCGATTAGTAACACTAGTAATATTTGTTAAATTAAGTATTCCCAATTGTACAATGTTATCCTATCACTACGATTCAACCACTGTATTTCATTTATTACCAATGCAACGGTACTAATCATCCTAGAAATC
This sequence comes from Cardamine chenopodiifolia, assembly GCA_963922655.1. NCBI lineage: Eukaryota > Viridiplantae > Streptophyta > Magnoliopsida > Brassicales > Brassicaceae > Cardamine > Cardamine chenopodiifolia. The sequence goes on along the minus strand of OZ000490.1, from coordinate 13,624,400 downwards.
ATGGATAGAGAACGAATGTGCATACCAAATTAATGATTTTTCAATTAGTAATACTAGTGTTACTAGTTATACAATTTCAATAAATAATACTAGTGTTACTAGCTATTAAACTTTAATCAATAATACTAGTGTTACTAGTTTTACAACTTCAATCAGTACTACTAAAGTTACTAGTTATACAACTTCAGTCAGTAATACTAGTGTTACTAGTTATACAACTTCCATCAGTTATACTAGTGTTACTTGTTATACTTTCTCCCTCAATAATACCCAGTTGTACTTAGTTCTCCGTTCGTTGCAACTCAAATCGGATGCTTTCGAGCTGAAATCCCTTTAATCTTCTGATGATTTGCTGCAATGCAACAAGTCCAATACATTTATTACCAATACGTCCTAATTTATCCATTAAGCATTGTTAAAAAAATTAACCGTAGATGCAACCTTTGGAATTCCATATATACTCCTTTGAAAAAATTCCCTGTAGTCAAACTTCATGGTTATGTTGTTGCTCATTGTTTCCTGTGAAAGAATATAAACACACACAATTTACTTCTGTCAGTATTACTAATGATACAACTTCGATTAGTAACACTAGTAATATTTGTTATATTAAGTATTCCCAATTGTACAATGTTATCCTATCACTACGATTCAACCACTGTATTTCATTTATTACCAATGCAACGGTACTAATCATCCTAGAAATCATGGATAGAGAACGAATGTGGAAACCAAATTAATGATTTTTCAATTAGTAATACTAGTGTTACTAGTTATACAATTTCAATAAATAATACTAGTGTTACTAGCTATTAAACTTTAATCAATAATACTAGTGTTACTAGTTTTACAACTTCAATCAGTACTACTAAAGTTACTAGTTATACAACTTCAGTCAGTAATACTAGTGTTACTAGTTATACAACTTCCATCAGTTATACTAGTGTTACTTGTTATACTTTCTCCCTCAATAATACCCAGTTGTACTTAGTTCTCCGTTCGTTGCAACTCAAATCGGATGCTTTCGAGCTGAAATCCCTTTAATCTTCTGATGATTTGCTGCAATTCAACAAGTCCAATACATTCATTACCAATATGTCCTAATTTATCCATTAAGCATTGTTAAAAAAATTAACTGTAGATGCAACCTTTGGAATTCCATATATACTCCTTTGAAAAAATTCCCCGTAGTCAAACTTCATGGTTATGTTGTTGCTCATTGTTTCCTGTGAAAGAATATAAACACACACAATTTACTTCTGTCAGTATTACTAATGATACAACTTCGATTAGTAACACTAGTAATATTTGTTATATTAAGTATTCCCAATTGTACAATGTTATCCTATCACTACGATTCAACCACTGTATTTCATTTATTACCAATGCAACGATACTAATCATCCTAGAAATCATGGATAGAGAACGAATGTGCATACCAAATTAATGATTTTTCAATTAGTAATACTAGTGTTACTAGTTATACAATTTCAATAAATAATACTAGTGTTACTAGCTATTAAACTTTAATCAGTAATACTAGTGTTACTAGTTTTACAACTTCAATCAGTACTACTAAAGTTACTAGTTATACAACTTCAGTCAGTAATACTAGTGTTACTAGTTATACAACTTCCATCAGTTATACTAGTGTTACTAGTTATACTTTCTCCCTCAATAATACCCAGTTGTACTTAGTTCTCCGTTCGTTGCAACTCAAATCGGATGATGTCGGGCTGAAATCCCTTTATTCTTCTGATGATTTGCTGCAATTCAACAAGTCCAATACATTCATTACCAATACGTCCTAATTTATCCATTAAGCATTGTTAAAAAAATTAACCGTTGATGCAACCTTTGGAATTCCATATATACTCCTTTGAAAAAATTCCCCGTAGTCAAACTTCATGGTTATGTTGTTGCTCATTGTTTCCTGTGAAAGAATATAAACACACACAATTTACTTCTGTCAGTATTACTAATGATACAACTTCGATTAGTAACACTAGTAATATTTGTTATATTAAGTATTCCCAATTGTACAATGTTATCCTATCACTACGATTCAACCACTGTATTTCATTTATTACCAATGCAACGGTACTAATCATCCTAGAAATCATGGATAGAGAACGAATGTGCATACCAAATTAATGATTTTTCAATTAGTAATACTAGTGTTACTAGTTATACAATTTCAATAAATAATACTAGTGTTACTAGCTATTAAACTTTAATCAGTAATACTAGTGTTACTAGTTTTACAACTTCAATCAGTACTACTAAAGTTACTAGTTATACAACTTCATTCTGTAATACTAGTGTTACTAGTTATACAACTTCCATCAGTTATACTAGTGTTACTAGTTATACTTTCTCCCTCAATAATACCCAGTTGTACTTAGTTCTCCGTTCGTTGCAACTCAAATCGGATGATTTCGGGCTGAAATCCCTTTAATCTTCTGATGATTTGCTGCAATTCAACAAGTCCAATACATTCATTACCAATACGTCCTAATTTATCCATTAAGCATTGTTAAAAAAATTAACCGTAGATGCTACCTTTGGAATTCCATATATACTCCTTTGAAAAAATTCCCTGTAGTCAAACTTCATGGTTATGTTGTTGCTCATTGTTTCCTGTGAAAGAATATAAACACACACAATTTACTTCTGTCAGTATTACTAATGATACAACTTCGATTAGTAACACTAGTAATATTTGTTATATTAAGTATTCCCAATTGTACAATGTTATCCTATCACTACGATTCAACCACTGTATTTCATTTATTACCAATGCAACGGTACTAATCATCCTAGAAATCATGGATAGAGAACGAATGTGCATACCAAATTAATGATTTTTCAATTAGTAATACTAGTGTTACTAGTTATACAATTTCAATAAATAATACTAGTGTTACTAGCTATTAAACTTTAATCAATAATACTAGTGTTACTAGTTTTACAACTTCAATCAGTACTACTAAAGTTACTAGTTATACAACTTCAGTTAGTAATACTAGTGTTACTAGTTATACAACTTCCATCAGTTATACTAGTGTTACTAGTTATACTTTCTCCCTCAATAATACCCAGTTGTACTTAGTTCTCCGTTCGTTGCAACTCAAATCGGATGATTTCGGGCTGAAATCCCTTTAATCTTCTGATGATTTGCTGCAATTCAACAAGTCCAATACATTCATTACCAATACGTCCTAATTTATCCATTAAGCATTGTTAAAAAAATTAACCGTAGATGCAACCTTTGGAATTCCATATATACTCCTTTGAAAAAATTCCCCGTAGTCAAACTGCATGGTTATGTTGTTGCTCATTGTTTCCTATGAAAGAATATAAACACACACAATTTACTTCTGTCAGTATTACTAATGATACAACTTCGATTAGTAACACTAGTAATATTTGTTAAATTAAGTATTCCCAATTGTACAATGTTATCCTATCACTACGATTCAACCACTGTATTTCATTTATTACCAATGCAACGGTACTAATCATCCTAGAAATCATGGATAGAGAACGAATGTGCATACCAAATTAATGATTTTTCAATTAGTAATACTAGTGTTACTAGTTATACAATTTCAATAAATAATACTAGTGTTACTAGCTATTAAACTTTAATCAATAATACTAGTGTTACTAGTTTTACAACTTCAATCAGTACTACTAAAGTTACTAGTTATACAACTTCAGTCAGTAATACTAGTGTTACTAGTTATACAACTTCCATCAGTTATACTAGTGTTACTTGTTATACTTTCTCCGTCAATAATACCCAGTTGTACTTAGTTCTCCGTTCGTTGCAACTCAAATCGGATGCTTTCGAGCTGAAATCCCTTTAATCTTCTGATGATTTGCTGCAATGCAACAAGTCCAATACATTCATTACCAATACGTCCTAATTTATCCATTAGCATTGTTAAAAAAATTAACCGTAGATGCAACCTTTGGAATTCCATATATACTCCTTTGAAAAAATTCCCCGTAGTCAAACTTCATGGTTATGTCGTTGCTCATTGTTTCCTGTGAAAGAATATAAACACACACAATTTACTTCTGTCAGTATTACTAATGATACAACTTCGATTAGTAACACTAGTAATATTTGTTATATTAAGTATTCCCAATTGTACAATGTTATCCTATCACTACGATTCAACCACTGTATTTCATTTATTACCAATGCAACGGTACTAATCATCCTAGAAATCATGGATAGAGAACGAATGTGCATACCAAATTAATGATTTTTCAATTAGTAATACTAGTGTTACTAGTTATACAATTTCAATAAATAATACTAGTGTTACTAGCTATTAAACTTTAATCAATAATACTAGTGTTACTAGTTTTACAACTTCAATCAGTACTACTAAAGTTACTAGTTATACAACTTCAGTCAGTAATACTAGTGTTACTAGTTATACAACTTCCATCAGTTATACTAGTGTTACTTGTTATACTTTCTCCCTCAATAATACCCAGTTGTACTTAGTTCTCCGTTCGTTGCAACTCAAATCGGATGCTTTCGAGCTGAAATCCCTTTAATCTTCTGATGATTTGCTGCAATTCAACAAGTCCAATACATTCATTACCAATACGTCCTAATTTATCCATTAAGCATTGTTAAAAAAATTAACTGTAGATGCAACCTTTGGAATTCCATATATACTCCTTTGAAAAAATTCCCCGTAGTCAAACTTCATGGTTATGTTGTTGCTCATTGTTTCCTGTGAAAGAATATAAACACACACAATTTACTTCTGTCAGTATTACTAATGATACAATTTCGATTAGTAACACTAGTAATATTTGTTATATTAAGTATTCCCAATTGTACAATGTTATCCTATCACTACGATTCAACCACTGTATTTCATTTATTACCAATGCAACGGTACTAATCATCCTAGAAATCATGGTTAGAGAACGAACATGCATACTAAATTAATGATTTTTCAATTAGTAATACTAGTGTTACTAGTTATACAATTTCAATAAATAATACTAGTGTTACTAGCTATTAAACTTTAATCAATAATACTAGTGTTACTAGTTTTACAACTTCAATCAGTACTACTAAAGTTACTAGTTATACAACTTCAGTCAGTAATACTAGTGTTACTAGTTATACAACTTCCATCAGTTATACTAGTGTTACTTGTTATACTTTCTCCCTCAATAATACCCAGTTGTACTTAGTTCTCCGTTCGTTGCAACTCAAATCGGATGCTTTCGAGCTGAAATCCCTTTAATCTTCTGATGATTTGCTGCAATTCAACAAGTCCAATACATTCATTACCAATACGTCCTAATTTATCCATTAAGCATTGTTAAAAAAATTAACTGTAGATGCAACCTTTGGAATTCCATATATACTCCTTTGAAAAAATTCCCCGTAGTCAAACTTCATGGTTATGTTGTTGCTCATTGTTTCCTGTGAAAGAATATAAACACACACAATTTACTTCTGTCAGTATTACTAATGATACAACTTCGATTAGTAACACTAGTAATATTTGTTATATTAAGTATTCCCAATTGTACAATGTTATCCTATCACTACGATTCAACCACTGTATTTCATTTATTACCAATGCAACGGTACTAATCATCCTAGAAATCATGGATAGAGAACGAATGTGCATACCAAATTAATGATTTTTCAATTAGTAATACTAGTGTTACTAGTTATACAATTTCAATAAATAGTACTAGTGTTACTAGCTATTAAACTTTAATCAGTAATACTAGTGTTACTAGTTTTACAACTTCAATCAGTACTACTAAAGTTACTAGTTATACAACTTCAGTCAGTAATACTAGTGTTACTAGTTATACAACTTCCATCAGTTATACTAGTGTTACTAGTTATACTTTCTCCCTCAATAATACCCAGTTGTACTTAGTTCTCCGTTCGTTGCAACTCAAATCGGATGATGTCGGGCTGAAATCCCTTTATTCTTCTGATGATTTGCTGCAATTCAACAAGTCCAATACATTCATTACCAATACGTCCTAATTTATCCATTAAGCATTGTTAAAAAAATTAACCGTTGATGCAACCTTTGGAATTCCATATATACTCCTTTGAAAAAATTCCATGTAGTCAAACTTCATGGTTATGTTGTTGCTCATTGTTTCCTGTGAAAGAATATAAACACACACAATTTACTTCTGTCAGTATTACTAATGATACAACTTCGATTAGTAACACTAGTAATATTTGTTATATTAAGTATTCCCAATTGTACAATGTTATCCTATCACTACGATTCAACCACTGTATTTCATTTATTACCAATGCAACGGTACTAATCTTCCTAGAAATCATGGATAGAGAACGAATGTGCATACCAAATTAATGATTTTTCAATTAGTAATACTAGTGTTACTAGTTATACAATTTCAATAAATAATACTAGTGTTACTAGCTATTAAACTTTAATCAATAATACTAGTGTTACTAGTTTTACAACTTCAATCAGTACTACTAAAGTTACTAGTTATACAACTTCATTCTGTAATACTAGTGTTACTAGTTATACAACTTCCATCAGTTATACTAGTGTTACTAGTTATACTTTCTCCCTCAATAATACCCAGTTGTACTTAGTTCTCCGTTCGTTGCAACTCAAATCGGATGATTTCGGGCTGATATCCCTTTAATCTTCTGATGATTTGCTGCAATTCAACAAGTCCAATACATTCATTACCAATACGTCCTAATTTATCCATTAAGCATTGTTAAAAAAATTAACCGTAGATGCAACCTTTGGAATTCCATATATACTCCTTTGAAAAAATTCCCTGTAGTCAAACTTCATGGTTATGTTGTTGCTCATTGTTTCCTGTGAAAGAATATAAACACACACAATTTACTTCTGTCAGTATTACTAATGATACAACTTCGATTAGTAACACTAGTAATATTTGTTATATTAAGTATTCCCAATTGTACAATGTTATCCTATCACTACGATTCAACCACTGTATTTCATTTATTACCAATGCAACGGTACTAATCATCCTAGAAATCATGGATAGAGAACGAATGTGCATACCAAATTAATGATTTTTCAATTAGTAATACTAGTGTTACTAGTTATACAATTTCAATAAATAATACTAGTGTTACTAGCTATTAAACTTTAATCAATAATACTAGTGTTACTAGTTTTACAACTTCAATCAGTACTACTAAAGTTACTAGTTATACAACTTCAGTCAGTAATACTAGTGTTACTAGTTATACAACTTCCATCAGTTATACTAGTGTTACTAGTTATACTTTCTCCCTCAATAATACCCAGTTGTACTTAGTTCTCCGTTCGTTGCAACTCAAATCGGATGATTTCGAGCTGAAATCCCTTTAATCTTCTGATGATTTGCTGCAATTCAACAAGTCCAATACATTCATTACCAATACGTCCTAATTTATCCATTAAGCATTGTTAAAAAAATTAACCGTAGATGCAACCTTTGGAATTCCATATATACTCCGTTGAAAAAATTCCCCGTAGTCAAACTTCATGGTTATGTTGTTGCTCATTGTTTCCTGTGAAAGAATATAAACACACACAATTTACTTCTGTACGTATTACTAATGATACAACTTCGATTAGTAACACTAGTAATATTTGTTATATTAAGTATTCCCAATTGTACAATGTTATCCTATCACTACGATTCAACCACTGTATTTCATTTATTACCAATGCAACGGTACTAATCATCCTAGAAATCATGGATAGAGAACGAATGTGCATACCAAATTAATGATTTTTCAATTAGTAATACTAGTGTTACTAGTTATACAATTTCAATTAATAATACTAGTGTTACTAGCTATTAAACTTTAATCAGTAATACTAGTGTTACTAGTTTTACAACTTCAATCAGTACTACTAAAGTTACTAGTTATAAACCTTCAGTCAGTAATACTAGTGTTACTAGTTATACAACTTCCATCAGTTATACTAGTGTTACTAGTTATACTTTCTCCCTCAATAATACCCAGTTGTACTTAGTTCTCCGTTCGTTGCAACTCAAATCGGATGCTTTCGAGCTGAAATCCCTTTAATCTTCTGATGATTTGCTGCAATGCAACAAGTCCAATACATTCATTACCAATACGTCCTAATTTATCCATTAAGCATTGTTAAAAAAATTAACCGTAGATGCAACCTTTGGAATTCCATATATACTCCTTTGAAAAAATTCCCCGTAGTCAAACTTCATGGTTATGTTGTTGCTCATTGTTTCCTGTGAAAGAATATAAACACACATAATTTACTTCTGTCAGTATTACTAATGATACAACTTCGATTAGTAACACTAGTAATATTTGTTATATTAAGTATTCCCAATTGTACAATGTTATCCTATCACTACGATTCAACCACTGTATTTCATTTATTACCAATGCAACGGTACTAATCATCCTAGAAATCATGGATAGAGAACGAATGTGGAAACCAAATTAATGATTTTTCAATTAGTAATACTAGTGTTACTAGTTATACAATTTCAATAAATAATACTAGTGTTACTAGCTATTAAACTTTAATCAATAATACTAGTGTTACTAGTTTTACAACTTCAATCAGTACTACTAAAGTTACTAGTTATACAACTTCAGTCAGTAATACTAGTGTTACTAGTTATACAACTTCCATCAGTTATACTAGTGTTACTTGTTATACTTTCTCCCTCAATAATACCCAGTTGTACTTAGTTCTCCGTTCGTTGCAACTCAAATCGGATGCTTTCGAGCTGAAATCCCTTTAATCTTCTGATGATTTGCTGCAATTCAACAAGTCCAATACATTCATTACCAATACGTCCTAATTTATCCATTAAGCATTGTTAAAAAAATTAACTGTAGATGCAACCTTTGGAATTCCATATATACTCCTTTGAAAAAATTCCCCGTAGTCAAACTTCATGGTTATGTTGTTGCTCATTGTTTCCTGTGAAAGAATATAAACACACACAATTTACTTCTGTCAGTATTACTAATGATACAACTTCGATTAGTAACACTAGTAATATTTGTTATATTAAGTATTCCCAATTGTACAATGTTATCCTATCACTACGATTCAACCACTGTATTTCATTTATTACCAATGCAACGGTACTAATCATCCTAGAAATCATGGTTAGAGAACGAACATGCATACTAAATTAATGATTTTTCAATTAGTAATACTAGTGTTACTAGTTATACAATTTCAATAAATAATACTAGTGTTACTAGCTATTAAACTTTAATCAATAATACTAGTGTTACTAGTTTTACAACTTCAATCAGTACTACTAAAGTTACTAGTTATACAACTTCAGTCAGTAATACTAGTGTTACAAGTTATACAACTTCCATCAGTTATACTAGTGTTACTTGTTATACTTTCTCCCTCAATAATACCCAGTTGTACTTAGTTCTCCGTTCGTTGCAACTCAAATCGGATGCTTTCTAGCTGAAATCCCTTTAATCTTCTGATGATTTGCTGCAATTCAACAAGTCCAATACATTCATTACCAATACGTCCTAATTTATCCATTAAGCATTGTTAAAAAAATTAACTGTAGATGCAACCTTTGGAATTCCATATATACTCCTTTGAAAAAATTCCCCGTAGTCAAACTTCATGGTTATGTTGTTGCTCATTGTTTCCTGTGAAATAATATAAACACACACAATTTACTTCTGTCAGTATTACTAATGATACAACTTCGATTAGTAACACTAGTAATATTTGTTATATTAAGTATTCCCAATTGTACAATGTTATCCTATCACTACGATTCAACCACTGTATTTCATTTATTACCAATGCAACGGTACTAATCATCCTAGAAATCATGGATAGAGAACGAATGTGCATACCAAATTAATGATTTTTCAATTAGTAATACTAGTGTTACTAGTTATACAATTTCAATAAATAATACTAGTGTTACTAGCTATTAAACTTTAATCAGTAATACTAGTGTTACTAGTTTTACAACGTCAATCAGTACTACTAAAGTTACTAGTTATACAACTTCAGTCAGTAATACTAGTGTTACTAGTTATACAACTTCCATCAGTTATACTAGTGTTACTAGTTATACTTTCTCCCTCAATAATACCCAGTTGTACTTAGTTCTCCGTTCGTTGCAACTCAAATCGGATGATGTCGGGCTGAAATCCCTTTATTCTTCTGATGATTTGCTGCAATTCAACAAGTCCAATACATTCATTACCAATACGTCCTAATTTATCCATTAAGCATTGTTAAAAAAATTAACCGTTGATGCAACCTTTGGAATTCCATATATACTCCTTTGAAAAAATTCCCCGTAGTCAAACTGCATGGTTATGTTGTTGCTCATTGTTTCCTGTGAAAGAATATAAACACACACATTTTACTTCTGTCAGTATTACTAATGATACAACTTCGATTAGTAACACTAGTAATATTTGTTATATTAAGTATTCCCAATTGTACAATGTTATCCTATCACTACGATTCAACCACTGTATTTCATTTATTACCAATGCAACGGTACTAATCATCCTAGAAATCATGGATAAAGAACGAATGTGCATACCAAATTAATGATTTTTCAATTAGTAATACTAGTGTTACTAGTTATACAATATCAATAAATAATACTAGTGTTACTAGCTATTAAACTTTAATCAATAATACTAGTGTTACTAGTTTTACAACTTCAATCAGTACTACTAAAGTTACTAGTTATACAACTTCAGTCAGTAATACTAGTGTTACTAGTTATACAACTTCAATCAGTTATACTAGTGTTACTTGTTATACTTTCTCCCTCAATAATACCCAGTTGTACTTAGTTCTCCGTTCGTTGCAACTCAAATCGGATGCTTTCGAGCTGAAATCCCTTTAATCTTCTGATGATTTGCTGCAATTCAACAAGTCCAATACATTCATTACCAATACGTCCTAATTTATCCATTAAGCATTGTTAAAAAAATTAACTGTAGATGCAACCTTTGGAATTCCATATATACTCCTTTGAAAAAATTCCCCGTAGTCAAACTTCATGGTTATGTCGTTGCTCATTGTTTCCTGTGAAAGAATATAAACACACACAATTTACTTCTGTCAGTATTACTAATGATACAACTTCGATTAGTAACACTAGTAATATTTGTTATATTAAGTATTCCCAATTGTACAATGTTATCCTATCACTACGATTCAACCACTGTATTTCATTTATTACCAATGCAACGGTACTAATCATCCTAGAAATCATGGTTAGAGAACGAACATGCATACTAAATTAATGATTTTTCAATTAGTAATACTAGTGTTACTAGTTATACAATTTCAATAAATAATACTAGTGTTACTAGCTATTAAACTTTAATCAATAATACTAGTGTTACTAGTTTTACAACTTCAATCAGTACTACTAAAGTTACTAGTTATACAACTTCAGTCAGTAATACTAGTGTTACTAGTTATACAACTTCCATCAGTTATACTAGTGTTACTAGTTATACTTTCTCCCTCAATAATACCCAGTTGTACTTAGTTCTCCGTTCGTTGCAACTCAAATCGGATGATGTCGGGCTGAAATCCCTTTATTCTTCTGATGATTAGCTGCAATTCAACAAGTCCAATACATTCATTACCAATACGTCCTAATTTATCCATTAAGCATTGTTAAAAAAATTAACCGTTGATGCAACCTTTGGAATTCCATATATACTCCTTTGAAAAAATTCCCCGTAGTCAAACTGCATGGTTATGTTGTTGCTCATTGTTTCCTGTGAAAGAATATAAACACACACAATTTACTTCTGTCAGTATTACTAATGATACAACTTCGATTAGTAACACTAGTAATATTTGTTATATTAAGTATTCCCAATTGTACAATGTTATCCTATCACTACGATTCAACCACAATATTTCATTTATTACCAATGCAACGGTACTAATCATCCTAGAAATCATGGATAGAGAACGAATGTGCATACCAAATTAATGATTTTTCAATTAGTAATACTAGTGTTACTAGTTATACAATTTCAATAAATAATACTAGTGTTACTAGCTATTAAACTTTAATCAATAATACTAGTGTTACTAGTTTTACAACTTCAATCAGTACTACTAAAGTTACTAGTTATACAACTTCAGTCAGTAATACTAGTGTTACTAGTTATACAACTTCCATCAGTTATACTAGTGTTACTTGTTATACTTTCTCCCTCAATAATACCCAGTTGTACTTAGTTCTCCGTTCGTTGCAACTCAAATCGGATGCTTTCGAGCTGAAATCCCTTTAATCTTCTGATGATTTGCTGCAATTCAACAAGTCCAATACATTCATTACCAATACGTCCTAATTTATCCATTAAGCATTGTTAAAAAAATTAACCGTAGATGCAACCTTTGGAATTCCATATATACTCCTTTGAAAAAATTCCCCGTAGTCAAACTTCATGGTTATGTTGTTGCTCATTGTTTCCTGTGAAAGAATATAAACACACACAATTTACTTCTGTCAGTATTACTAATGATACAACTTCGATTAGTAACACTAGTAATATTTGTTATATTAAGTATTCCCAATTGTACAATGTTATCCTATCACTACGATTCAACCACTGTATTTCATTTATTACCAATGCAACGGTACTAATCATCCTAGAAATCATGGTTAGAGAACGAACATGCATACTAAATTAATGATTTTTCAATTAGTAATACTAGTGTTACTAGTTATACAATTTCAATAAATAATACTAGTGTTACTAGCTATTAAACTTTAATCAATAATACTAGTGTTACTAGTTTTACAACTTCAATCAGTACTACTAAAGTTACTAGTTATACAACTTCAGTCAGTAATACTAGTGTTACTAGTTATACAACTTCCATCAGTTATACTAGTGTTACTTGTTATACTTTCTCCCTCAATAATACCCAGTTGTACTTAGTTCTCCGTTCGTTGCAACTCAAATCGGATGCTTTCGAGCTGAAATCCCTTTAATCTTCTGATGATTTGCTGCAATTCAACAAGTCCAATACATTCATTACCAATACGTCCTAATTTATCCATTAAGCATTGTTAAAAAAATTAACTGTAGATGCAACCTTTGGAATTCCATATATACTCCTTTGAAAAAATTCCCCGTAGTCAAACTTCATGGTTATGTTGTTGCTCATTGTTTCCTGTGAAATAATATAAACACACACAATTTACTTCTGTCAGTATTACTAATGATACAACTTCGATTAGTAACACTAGTAATATTTGTTATATTAAGTATTCCCAATTGTACAATGTTATCCTATCACTACGATTCAACCACTGTATTTCATTTATTACCAATGCAACGGTACTAATCATCCTAGAAATCATGGATAGAGAACGAATGTGCATACCAAATTAATGATTTTTCAATTAGTAATACTAGTGTTACTAGTTATACAATTTCAATAAATAATACTAGTGTTACTAGCTATTAAACTTTAATCAGTAATACTAGTGTTACTAGTTTTACAACGTCAATCAGTACTACTAAAGTTACTAGTTATACAACTTCAGTCAGTAATACTAGTGTTACTAGTTATACAACTTCCATCAGTTATACTAGTGTTACTAGTTATACTTTCTCCCTCAATAATACCCAGTTGTACTTAGTTCTCCGTTCGTTGCAACTCAAATCGGATGATGTCGGGCTGAAATCCCTTTATTCTTCTGATGATTTGCTGCAATTCAACAAGTCTAATACATTCATTACCAATACGTCCTAATTTATCCATTAAGCATTGTTAAAAAAATTAACCGTTGATGCAACCTTTGGAATTCCATATATACTCCTTTGAAAAAATTCCCCGTAGTCAAACTGCATGGTTATGTTGTTGCTCATTGTTTCCTGTGAAAGAATATAAACACACACAATTTACTTCTGTCAGTATTACTAATGATACAACTTCGATTAGTAACACTAGTAATATTTGTTATATTAAGTATTCCCAATTGTACAATGTTATCCTATCACTACGATTCAACCACTGTATTTCATTTATTACCAATGCAACGGTACTAATCATCCTAGAAATCATGGATAGAGAACGAATGTGCATACCAAATTAATGATTTTTCAATTAGTAATACTAGTGTTACTAGTTATACAATTTCAATAAATAATACTAGTGTTACTAGCTATTAAACTTTAATCAATAATACTAGTGTTACTAGTTTTACAACTTCAATCAGTACTACTAAAGTTACTAGTTATACAACTTCAGTCAGTAATACTAGTGTTACTAGTTATACAACTTCCATCAGTTATACTAGTGTTACTTGTTATACTTTCTCCCTCAATAATACCCAGTTGTACTTAGTTCTCCGTTCGTTGCAACTCAAATCGGATGCTTTCGAGCTGAAATCCCTTTAATCTTCTGATGATTTGCTGCAATTCAACAAGTCCAATACATTCATTACCAATACGTCCTAATTTATCCATTAAGCATTGTTAAAAAAATTAACTGTAGATGCAACCTTTGGAATTCCATATATACTCCTTTGAAAAAATTCCCCGTAGTCAAACTTCATGGTTATGTTGTTGCTCATTGTTTCCTGTGAAAGAATATAAACACACACAATTTACTTCTGTCAGTATTACTAATGATACAACTTCGATTAGTAACACTAGTAATATTTGTTATATTAAGTATTCCCAATTGTACAATGTTATCCTATCACTACGATTCAACCACTGTATTTCATTTATTACCAATGCAACGGTACTAATCATCCTAGAAATCATGGTTAGAGAACGAACATGCATACTAAATTAATGATTTTTCAATTAGTAATACTAGTGTTACTAGTTATACAATTTCAATAAATAATACTAGTGTTACTAGCTATTAAACTTTAATCAATAATACTAGTGTTACTAGTTTTACAACTTCAATCAGTACTACTAAAGTTACTAGTTATACAACTTCAGTCAGTAATACTAGTGTTACTAGTTATACAACTTCCATCAGTTATACTAGTGTTACTTGTTATACTTTCTCCCTCAATAATACCCAGTTGTACTTAGTTCTCCGTTCGTTGCAACTCAAATCGGATGCTTTCGAGCTGAAATCCCTTTAATCTTCTGATGATTTGCTGCAATTCAACAAGTCCAATACATTCATTACCAATACGTCCTAATTTATCCATTAAGCATTGTTAAAAAAATTAACTGTAGATGCAACCTTTGGAATTCCATATATACTCCTTTGAAAAAATTCCCCGTAGTCAAACTTCATAGTTATGTTGTTGCTCATTGTTTCCTGTGAAATAATATAAACACACACATTTTACTTCTGTCAGTATTACTAATGATACAACTTCGATTAGTAACACTAGTAATATTTGTTATATTAAGTATTCCCAATTGTACAATGTTATCCTATCACTACGATTCAACCACTGTATTTCATTTATTACCAATGCAACGGTACTAATCATCCTAGAAATCATGGATAGAGAACGAATGTGCATACCAAATTAATGATTTTCAATTAGTAATACTAGTGTTACTAGTTATACAATTTCAATAAATAATACTAGTGTTACTAGCTATTAAACTTTAATCAGTAATACTAGTGTTACTAGTTTTACAACGTCAATCAGTACTACTAAAGTTACTAGTTATACAACTTCAGTCAGTAATACTAGTGTTACTAGTTATACAACTTCCATCAGTTATACTAGTGTTACTAGTTATACTTTCTCCCTCAATAATACCCAGTTGTACTTAGTTCTCCGTTCGTTGCAACTCAAATCGGATGATGTCGGGCTGAAATCCCTTTATTCTTCTGATGATTTGCTGCAATTCAACAAGTCCAATACATTCATTACCAATACGTCCTAATTTATCCATTAAGCATTGTTAAAAAAATTAACCGTTGATGCAACCTTTGGAATTCCATATATACTCCTTTGAAAAAATTCCCCGTAGTCAAACTGCATGGTTATGTTGTTGCTCATTGTTTCCTGTGAAAGAATATAAACACACACAATTTACTTCTGTCAGTATTACTAATGATACAACTTCGATTAGTAACACTAGTAATATTTGTTATATTAAGTATTCCCAATTGTACAATGTTATCCTATCACTACGATTCAACCACTGTATTTCATTTATTACCAATGCAACGGTACTAATCATCCTAGAAATCATGGATAGAGAACGAATGTGCATACCAAATTAATGATTTTTCAATTAGTAATACTAGTGTTACTAGTTATACAATTTCAATAAATAATACTAGTGTTACTAGCTATTAAACTTTAATCAATAATACTAGTGTTACTAGTTTTACAACTTCAATCAGTACTACTAAAGTTACTAGTTATACAACTTAAGTCAGTAATACTAGTGTTACTAGTTATACAACTTCCATCAGTTATACTAGTGTTACTAGTTATACTTTCTCCCTCAATAATACCCAGTTGTACTTAGTTCTCCGTTCGTTGCAACTCAAATCGGATGATTTCGGGCTGAAATCCCTTTAATCTTCTGATGATTTGCTGCAATTCAACAAGTCCAATACATTCATTACCAATACGTCCTAATTTATCCATTAAGCATTGTTAAAAAAATTAACCGTAGATGCAACCTTTGGAATTCCATATATACTCCTTTGAAAAAATTCCCCGTAGTCAAACTGCATGGTTATGTTGTTGCTCATTGTTTCCTGTGAAAGAATATAAACACACACAATTTACTTCTGTCAGTATTACTAATGATACAACTTCGATTAGTAACACTAGTAATATTTGTTATATTAAGTATTCCCAATTGTACAATGTTATCCTATCACTACGATTCAACCACTGTATTTCATTTATTACCAATGCAACGGTACTAATCATCCTAGAAATCATGGATAGAGAACGAATGTGCATACCAAATTAATGATTTTTCAATTAGTAATACTAGTGTTACTAGTTATACAATTTCAATAAATAATACTAGTGTTACTAGCTATTAAACTTTAATCAGTAATACTAGTGTTACTAGTTTTACAACTTCAATCAGTACTACTAAAGTTACTAGTTATACAACTTCAGTCAGTAATACTAGTGTTACTAGTTATACAACTTCCATCAGTTATACTAGTGTTACTAGTTATACTTTCTCCCTCAATAATACCCAGTTGTACTTAGTTCTCCGTTCGTTGCAACTCAAATCGGATGATGTCGGGCTGAAATCCCTTGAATCTTCTGATGATTTGCTGCAATTCAACAAGTCCAATACATTCATTACCAATACGTCCTAATTTATCCATTAAGCATTGTTAAAAAAATTAACCGTTGATGCAACCTTTGGAATTCCATATATACTCCTTTGAAAAAATTCCCCGTAGTCAAAGTGCATGGTTATGTTGTTGCTCATTGTTTCCTATGAAAGAATATAAACACACACAATTTACTTCTGTCAGTATTACTAATGATACAACATCGATTAGTAACACTAGTAATATTTGTTAAATTAAGTATTCCCAATTGTACAATGTTATCCTATCACTACGATTCAACCACTGTATTTCATTTATTACCAATGCAACGGTACTAATCATCCTAGAAATCATGGATAGAGAACGAATGTGCATACCAAATTAATGATTTTTCAATTAGTAATACTAGTGTTACTAGTTATACAATTTCAATAAATAATACTAGTGTTACTAGCTATTAAACTTTAATCAGTAATACTAGTGTTACTAGTTTTACAACGTCAATCAGTACTACTAAAGTTACTAGTTATACAACTTCAGTCAGTAATACTAGTGTTACTAGTTATACAACTTCCATCAGTTATACTAGTGTTACTAGTTATACTTTCTCCCTCAATAATACCCAGTTGTACTTAGTTCTCCGTTCGTTGCAACTCAAATCGGATGATGTCGGGCTGAAATCCCTTTATTCTTCTGATGATTAGCTGCAATTCAACAAGTCCAATACATTCATTACCAATACGTCCTAATTTATCCATTAAGCATTGTTAAAAAAATTAACCGTTGATGCAACCTTTGGAATTCCATATATACTCCTTTGAAAAAATTCCCCGTAGTCAAACTGCATGGTTATGTTGTTGCTCATTGTTTCCTGTGAAAGAATATAAACACACACAATTTACTTCTGTCAGTATTACTAATGATACAACTTCGATTAGTAACACTAGTAATATTTGTTAAATTAAGTATTCCCAATTGTACAATGTTATCCTATCACTACGATTCAACCACTGTATTTCATTTATTACCAATGCAACGGTACTAATCATCCTAGAAATCATGGATAGAGAACGAATGTGCATACCAAATTAATGATTTTTCAATTAGTAATACTAGTGTTACTAGTTATACAATTTCAATAAATAATACTAGTGTTACTAGCTATTAAACTTTAATCAGTAATACTAGTGTTACTAGTTTTACAACGTCAATCAGTACTACTAAAGTTACTAGTTATACAACTTCAGTCAGTAATACTAGTGTTACTAGTTATACAACTTCCATCAGTTATACTAGTGTTACTAGTTATACTTTCTCCCTCAATAATACCCAGTTGTACTTAGTTCTCCGTTCGTTGCAACTCAAATCGGATGCTTTCGAGCTGAAATCCCTTTAATCTTCTGATGATTTGCTGCAATTCAACAAGTCCAATACATTCATTACCAATACGTCCTAATTTATCCATTAAGCATTGTTAAAAAAATTAACTGTAGATGCAACCTTTGGAATTCCATATATACTCCTTTGAAAAAATTCCCCGTAGTCAAACTTCATGGTTATGTTGTTGCTCATTGTTTCCTGTGAAATAATATAAACACACACAATTTACTTCTGTCAGTATTACTAATGATACAACTTCGATTAGTAACACTAGTAATATTTGTTATATTAAGTATTCCCAATTGTACAATGTTATCCTATCACTACGATTCAACCACTGTATTTCATTTATTACCAATGCAACGGTACTAATCATCCTAGAAATCATGGATAGAGAACGAATGTGCATACCAAATTAATGATTTTTCAATTAGTAATACTAGTGTTACTAGTTATACAATTTCAATAAATAATACTAGTGTTACTAGCTATTAAACTTTAATCAGTAATACTAGTGTTACTAGTTTTACAACGTCAATCAGTACTACTAAAGTTACTAGTTATACAACTTCAGTCAGTAATACTAGTGTTACTAGTTATACAACTTCCATCAGTTATACTAGTGTTACTAGTTATACTTTCTCCCTCAATAATACCCAGTTGTACTTAGTTCTCCGTTCGTTGCAACTCAAATCGGATGATGTCGGGCTGAAATCCCTTTATTCTTCTGATGATTTGCTGCAATTCAACAAGTCCAATACATTCATTACCAATACGTCCTAATTTATCCATTAAGCATTGTTAAAAAAATTAACTGTAGATGCAACCTTTGGAATTCCATATATACTCCTTTGAAAAAATTCCCCGTAGTCAAACTTCATGGTTATGTTGTTGCTCATTGTTTCCTGTGAAAGAATATAAACACACACAATTTACTTCTGTCAGTATTACTAATGATACAACTTCGATTAGTAACACTAGTAATATTTGTTATATTAAGTATTCCCAATTGTACAATGTTATCCTATCACTACGATTCAACCACTGTATTTCATTTATTACCAATGCAACGGTACTAATCATCCTAGAAATCATGGTTAGAGAACGAACATGCATACTAAATTAATGATTTTTCAATTAGTAATACTAGTGTTACTAGTTATACAATTTCAATAAATAATACTAGTGTTACTAGCTATTAAACTTTAATCAATAATACTAGTGTTACTAGTTTTACAACTTCAATCAGTACTACTAAAGTTACTAGTTATACAACTTCAGTCAGTAATACTAGTGTTACTAGTTATACAACTTCCATCAGTTATACTAGTGTTACTAGTTATACTTTCTCCCTCAATAATACCCAGTTGTACTTAGTTCTCCGTTCGTTGCAACTCAAATCGGATGATGTCGGGCTGAAATCCCTTTATTCTTCTGATGATTAGCTGCAATTCAACAAGTCCAATACATTCATTACCAATACGTCCTAATTTATCCATTAAGCATTGTTAAAAAAATTAACCGTTGATGCAACCTTTGGAATTCCATATATACTCCTTTGAAAAAATTCCCCGTAGTCAAACTGCATGGTTATGTTGTTGCTCATTGTTTCCTGTGAAAGAATATAAACACACACAATTTACTTCTGTCAGTATTACTAATGATACAACTTCGATTAGTAACACTAGTAATATTTGTTATATTAAGTATTCCCAATTGTACAATGTTATCCTATCACTACGATTCAACCACAATATTTCATTTATTACCAATGCAACGGTACTAATCATCCTAGAAATCATGGATAGAGAACGAATGTGCATACCAAATTAATGATTTTTCAATTAGTAATACTAGTGTTACTAGTTATACAATTTCAATAAATAATACTAGTGTTACTAGCTATTAAACTTTAATCAATAATACTAGTGTTACTAGTTTTACAACTTCAATCAGTACTACTAAAGTTACTAGTTATACAACTTCAGTCAGTAATACTAGTGTTACTAGTTATACAACTTCCATCAGTTATACTAGTGTTACTTGTTATACTTTCTCCCTCAATAATACCCAGTTGTACTTAGTTCTCCGTTCGTTGCAACTCAAATCGGATGCTTTCGAGCTGAAATCCCTTTAATCTTCTGATGATTTGCTGCAATTCAACAAGTCCAATACATTCATTACCAATACGTCCTAATTTATCCATTAAGCATTGTTAAAAAAATTAACCGTAGATGCAACCTTTGGAATTCCATATATACTCCTTTGAAAAAATTCCCCGTAGTCAAACTTCATGGTTATGTTGTTGCTCATTGTTTCCTGTGAAAGAATATAAACACACACAATTTACTTCTGTCAGTATTACTAATGATACAACTTCGATTAGTAACACTAGTAATATTTGTTATATTAAGTATTCCCAATTGTACAATGTTATCCTATCACTACGATTCAACCACTGTATTTCATTTATTACCAATGCAACGGTACTAATCATCCTAGAAATCATGGTTAGAGAACGAACATGCATACTAAATTAATGATTTTTCAATTAGTAATACTAGTGTTACTAGTTATACAATTTCAATAAATAATACTAGTGTTACTAGCTATTAAACTTTAATCAATAATACTAGTGTTACTAGTTTTACAACTTCAATCAGTACTACTAAAGTTACTAGTTATACAACTTCAGTCAGTAATACTAGTGTTACTAGTTATACAACTTCCATCAGTTATACTAGTGTTACTTGTTATACTTTCTCCCTCAATAATACCCAGTTGTACTTAGTTCTCCGTTCGTTGCAACTCAAATCGGATGCTTTCGAGCTGAAATCCCTTTAATCTTCTGATGATTTGCTGCAATTCAACAAGTCCAATACATTCATTACCAATACGTCCTAATTTATCCATTAAGCATTGTTAAAAAAATTAACTGTAGATGCAACCTTTGGAATTCCATATATACTCCTTTGAAAAAATTCCCCGTAGTCAAACTTCATGGTTATGTTGTTGCTCATTGTTTCCTGTGAAATAATATAAACACACACAATTTACTTCTGTCAGTATTACTAATGATACAACTTCGATTAGTAACACTAGTAATATTTGTTATATTAAGTATTCCCAATTGTACAATGTTATCCTATCACTACGATTCAACCACTGTATTTCATTTATTACCAATGCAACGGTACTAATCATCCTAGAAATCATGGATAGAGAACGAATGTGCATACCAAATTAATGATTTTTCAATTAGTAATACTAGTGTTACTAGTTATACAATTTCAATAAATAATACTAGTGTTACTAGCTATTAAACTTTAATCAGTAATACTAGTGTTACTAGTTTTACAACGTCAATCAGTACTACTAAAGTTACTAGTTATACAACTTCAGTCAGTAATACTAGTGTTACTAGTTATACAACTTCCATCAGTTATACTAGTGTTACTAGTTATACTTTCTCCCTCAATAATACCCAGTTGTACTTAGTTCTCCGTTCGTTGCAACTCAAATCGGATGATGTCGGGCTGAAATCCCTTTATTCTTCTGATGATTTGCTGCAATTCAACAAGTCTAATACATTCATTACCAATACGTCCTAATTTATCCATTAAGCATTGTTAAAAAAATTAACCGTTGATGCAACCTTTGGAATTCCATATATACTCCTTTGAAAAAATTCCCCGTAGTCAAACTGCATGGTTATGTTGTTGCTCATTGTTTCCTGTGAAAGAATATAAACACACACAATTTACTTCTGTCAGTATTACTAATGATACAACTTCGATTAGTAACACTAGTAATATTTGTTATATTAAGTATTCCCAATTGTACAATGTTATCCTATCACTACGATTCAACCACTGTATTTCATTTATTACCAATGCAACGGTACTAATCATCCTAGAAATCATGGATAGAGAACGAATGTGCATACCAAATTAATGATTTTTCAATTAGTAATACTAGTGTTACTAGTTATACAATTTCAATAAATAATACTAGTGTTACTAGCTATTAAACTTTAATCAATAATACTAGTGTTACTAGTTTTACAACTTCAATCAGTACTACTAAAGTTACTAGTTATACAACTTCAGTCAGTAATACTAGTGTTACTAGTTATACAACTTCCATCAGTTATACTAGTGTTACTTGTTATACTTTCTCCCTCAATAATACCCAGTTGTACTTAGTTCTCCGTTCGTTGCAACTCAAATCGGATGCTTTCGAGCTGAAATCCCTTTAATCTTCTGATGATTTGCTGCAATTCAACAAGTCCAATACATTCATTACCAATACGTCCTAATTTATCCATTAAGCATTGTTAAAAAAATTAACTGTAGATGCAACCTTTGGAATTCCATATATACTCCTTTGAAAAAATTCCCCGTAGTCAAACTTCATAGTTATGTTGTTGCTCATTGTTTCCTGTGAAATAATATAAACACACACATTTTACTTCTGTCAGTATTACTAATGATATAACTTCGATTAGTAACACTAGTAATATTTGTTATATTAAGTATTCCCAATTGTACAATGTTATCCTATCACTACGATTCAACCACTGTATTTCATTTATTACCAATGCAACGGTACTAATCATCCTAGAAATCATGGATAGAGAACGAATGTGCATACCAAATTAATGATTTTTCAATTAGTAATACTAGTGTTACTAGTTATACAATTTCAATAAATAATACTAGTGTTACTAGCTATTAAACTTTAATCAGTAATACTAGTGTTACTAGTTTTACAACGTCAATCAGTACTACTAAAGTTACTAGTTATACAACTTCAGTCAGTAATACTAGTGTTACTAGTTATACAACTTCCATCAGTTATACTAGTGTTACTAGTTATACTTTCTCCCTCAATAATACCCAGTTGTACTTAGTTCTCCGTTCGTTGCAACTCAAATCGGATGATGTCGGGCTGAAATCCCTTTATTCTTCTGATGATTTGCTGCAATTCAACAAGTCCAATACATTCATTACCAATACGTCCTAATTTATCCATTAAGCATTGTTAAAAAAATTAACCGTTGATGCAACCTTTGGAATTCCATATATACTCCTTTGAAAAAATTCCCCGTAGTCAAACTGCATGGTTATGTTGTTGCTCATTGTTTCCTGTGAAAGAATATAAACACACACAATTTACTTCTGTCAGTATTACTAATGATACAACTTCGATTAGTAACACTAGTAATATTTGTTATATTAAGTATTCCCAATTGTACAATGTTATCCTATCACTACGATTCAACCACTGCATTTCATTTATTACCAATGCAACGGTACTAATCATCCTAGAAATCATGGATAGAGAACGAATGTGCATACCAAATTAATGATTTTTCAATTAGTAATACTAGTGTTACTAGTTATACAATTTCAATAAATAATACTAGTGTTACTAGCTATTAAACTTTAATCAATAATACTAGTGTTACTAGTTTTACAACTTCAATCAGTACTACTAAAGTTACTAGTTATACAACTTAAGTCAGTAATACTAGTGTTACTAGTTATACAACTTCCATCAGTTATACTAGTGTTACTAGTTATACTTTCTCCCTCAATAATACCCAGTTGTACTTAGTTCTCCGTTCGTTGCAACTCAAATCGGATGATTTCGGGCTGAAATCCCTTTAATCTTCTGATGATTTGCTGCAATTCAACAAGTCCAATACATTCATTACCAATACGTCCTAATTTATCCATTAAGCATTGTTAAAAAAATTAACCGTAGATGCAACCTTTGGAATTCCATATATACTCCTTTGAAAAAATTCCCCGTAGTCAAACTGCATGGTTATGTTGTTGCTCATTGTTTCCTGTGAAAGAATATAAACACACACAATTTACTTCTGTCAGTATTACTAATGATACAACTTCGATTAGTAACACTAGTAATATTTGTTATATTAAGTATTCCCAATTGTACAATGTTATCCTATCACTACGATTCAACCACTGTATTTCATTTATTACCAATGCAACGGTACTAATCATCCTAGAAATCATGGATAGAGAACGAATGTGCATACCAAATTAATGATTTTTCAATTAGTAATACTAGTGTTACTAGTTATACAATTTCAATAAATAATACTAGTGTTACTAGCTATTAAACTTTAATCAGTAATACTAGTGTTACTAGTTTTACAACTTCAATCAGTACTACTAAAGTTACTAGTTATACAACTTCAGTCAGTAATACTAGTGTTACTAGTTATACAACTTCCATCAGTTATACTAGTGTTACTAGTTATACTTTCTCCCTCAATAATACCCAGTTGTACTTAGTTCTCCGTTCGTTGCAACTCAAATCGGATGATTTCGGGCTGAAATCCCTTTAATCTTCTGATGATTTGCTGCAATTCAACAAGTCCAATACATTCATTACCAATACGTCCTAATTTATCCATTAAGCATTGTTAAAAAAATTAACCGTTGATGCAACCTTTGGAATTCCATATATACTCCTTTGAAAAAATTCCCCGTAGTCAAAGTGCATGGTTATGTTGTTGCTCATTGTTTCCTATGAAAGAATATAAACACACACAATTTACTTCTGTCAGTATTACTAATGATACAACATCGATTAGTAACACTAGTAATATTTGTTAAATTAAGTATTCCCAATTGTACAATGTTATCCTATCACTACGATTCAACCACTGTATTTCATTTATTACCAATGCAACGGTACTAATCATCCTAGAAATCATGGATAGAGAACGAATGTGCATACCAAATTAATGATTTTTCAATTAGTAATACTAGTGTTACTAGTTATACAATTTCAATAAATAATACTAGTGTTACTAGCTATTAAACTTTAATCAGTAATACTAGTGTTACTAGTTTTACAACGTCAATCAGTACTACTAAAGTTACTAGTTATACAACTTCAGTCAGTAATACTAGTGTTACTAGTTATACAACTTCCATCAGTTATACTAGTGTTACTAGTTATACTTTCTCCCTCAATAATACCCAGTTGTACTTAGTTCTCCGTTCGTGGCAACTCAAATCGGATGATGTCGGGCTGAAATCCCTTTATTCTTCTGATGATTTGCTGCAATTCAACAAGTCCAATACATTCATTACCAATACGTCCTAATTTATCCATTAAGCATTGTTAAAAAAATTAACCGTTGATGCAACCTTTGGAATTCCATATATACTCCTTTGAAAAAATTCCCCGTAGTCAAACTGCATGGTTATGTTGTTGCTCATTGTTTCCTGTGAAAGAATATAAACACACACAATTTACTTCTGTCAGTATTACTAATGATACAACTTCGATTAGTAACACTAGTAATATTTGTTATATTAAGTATTCCCAATTGTACAATGTTATCCTATCACTACGATTCAACCACTGTATTTCATTTATTACCAATGCAACGGTACTAATCATCCTAGAAATCATGGATAGAGAACGAATGTGCATACCAAATTAATGATTTTTCAATTAGTAATACTAGTGTTACTAGTTATACAATTTCAATAAATAATACTAGTGTTACTAGCTATTAAACTTTAATCAATAATACTAGTGTTACTAGTTTTACAACTTCAATCAGTACTACTAAAGTTACTAGTTATACAACTTCAATTAGTAATACTAGTGTTACTAGTTACACAACTTCCATCAGTTATACTAGTGTTACTAGTTATACTTTCTCCCTCAATAATACCCAGTTGTACTTAGTTCTCCGTTCGTTGCAACTCAAATTGGATGATTTCGGGTTGAAATCCCTTTAATCTTCTGATGATTTGCTGCAATTCAACAAGTCCAATACATTCATTACCAATACGTCCTAATTTATCCATTAAGCATTGTTAAAAAAATTAACCGTAGATGCAACCATTGGAATTACATATATACTCCTTTGAAAAAATTCCCCGTAGTCAAACTTCATGGTTATGTTGTTGCTCATTGTTTCCTGTGAAAGAATATAAACACACACAATTTACTTCTGTCAGTATTACTAATGATACAACTTCGATTAGTAACACTAGTAATATTTGTTATATTAAGTATTCCCAATTGTACAATGTTATCCTATCACTACAATTCAACCACTGTATTTCATTTATTACCAATGCAACGGTACTAATCATCCTAGAAATCATGGTTAGAGAACGAATGTGCATACCAAATTAATGATTTTTCAATTAGTAATACTAGTGTTACTAGTTATACAATTTCAATAAATAATACTAGTGTTACTAGCTATTAAACTTTAATCAATAATACTAGTGTTACTAGTTTTACAACTTCAATCAGTACTACTAAAGTTACTAGTTATACAACTTCAGTTAGTCATACTAGTGTTACTAGTTACACAACTTCCATCAGTTATACTAGTGTTACTAGTTATACTTTCTCCCTCAATAATACCCAGTTGTACTTAGTTCTCCGTTCGTTGCAACTCAAATTGGATGATTTCGGGCTGAAATCCCTTTAATCTTCTGATGATTTGCTAAAATTCAACAAGTCCAATACATTCATTACCAATACGTCCTAATTTATCTATTAAGCATTGTTAAAAAAATTAACCGTAGATGCAACCTTTGGAATTACATATATACTCCTTTGAAAAAATTCCCCGTAGTCAAACTTCATGGTTATGTTGTTGCTCATTGTTTCCTATGAAAGAATATAAACACACACAATTTACTTCTGTCAGTATTACTAATGATACAACTTCGATTAGTAACACTAGTAATATTTGTTATATTAAGTATTCCCAATTGTACAATGTTATCCTATCACTACAATTCAACCACTGTATTTCATTTATTACCAATGCAACGGTACTAATCATCCTAGAAATCATGGATAGAGAACGAATGTGCATACCAAATTAATGATTTTTCAATTAGTAATACTAGTGTTACTAGTTATACAATTTCAATAAATAATACTAGTGTTACTAGCTATTAAACTTTAATCAGTAATACTAGTGTTACTAGTTTTACAACTTCAATCAGTACTACTAAAGTTACTAGTTATACAACTTCAGTCAGTAATACTAGTGTTACTAGTTATACAACTTCCATCAGTTATACTAGTGTTACTAGTTATACAACTTCAATCAGTACTACTAAAGTTACTAGTTATACAACTTAAGTCAGTAATACTAGTGTTACTAGTTATACAACTTCCATCAGTTATACTAGTGTTACTAGTTATACTTTCTCCCTCAATAATACCCAGTTGTACTTAGTTCTCCGTTCGTTGCAACTCAAATCGGATGATTTCGGGCTGAAATCCCTTTAATCTTCTGATGATTTGCTGCAATTCAACAAGTCCAATACATTCATTACCAATACGTCCTAATTTATCCATTAAGCATTGTTAAAAAAATTAACCGTAGATGCAACCTTTGGAATTCCATATATACTCCTTTGAAAAAATTCCCCGTAGTCAAACTGCATGGTTATGTTGTTGCTCATTGTTTCCTGTGAAAGAATATAAACACACACAATTTACTTCTGTCAGTATTACTAATGATACAACTTCGATTAGTAACACTAGTAATATTTGTTATATTAAGTATTCCCAATTGTACAATGTTATCCTATCACTACAATTCAACCACTGTATTTCATTTATTACCAATGCAACGGTACTAATCATCCTAGAAATCATGGTTAGAAAACGAATGTGCATACCAAATTAATGATTTTTCAATTAGTAATACTAGTGTTACTAGTTATACAATTTCAATAAATAATACTAATGTTACTAGCTATTAAACTTTAATCAATAATACTAGTGTTACTAGTTTTACAACTTCAATCAGTACTACTAAAGTTACTAGTTATACAACTTCAATTAGTAATACTAGTGTTACTAGTTACACAACTTCCATCAGTTATACTAGTGTTACTAGTTATACTTTCTCCCTCAATAATACCCAGTTGTACTTAGTTCTCCGTTCGTTGCAACTCAAATTGGATGATTTCGGGTTGAAATCCCTTTAATCTTCTGATGATTTGCTGCAATTCAACAAGTCCAATACATTCATTACCAATACGTCCTAATTTATCCATTAAGCATTGTTAAAAAAATTAACCGTAGATGCAACCATTGGAATTACATATATACTCCTTTGAAAAAATTCCCCGTAGTCAAACTTCATGGTTATGTTGTTGCTCATTGTTTCCTGTGAAAGAATATAAACACACACAATTTACTTCTGTCAGTATTACTAATGATACAACTTCGATTAGTAACACTAGTAATATTTGTTATATTAAGTATTCCCAATTGTACAATGTTATCCTATCACTACAATTCAACCACTGTATTTCATTTATTACCAATGCAACGGTACTAATCATCCTAGAAATCATGGTTAGAGAACGAATGTGCATACCAAATTAATGATTTTTCAATTAGTAATACTAGTGTTACTAGTTATACAATTTCAATAAATAATACTAGTGTTACTAGCTATTAAACTTTAATCAATAATACTAGTGTTACTAGTTTTACAACTTCAATCAGTACTACTAAAGTTACTAGTTATACAACTTCAGTTAGTCATACTAGTGTTACTAGTTACACAACTTCCATCAGTTATACTAGTGTTACTAGTTATACTTTCTCCCTCAATAATACCCAGTTGTACTTAGTTCTCCGTTCGTTGCAACTCAAATTGGATGATTTCGGGCTGAAATCCCTTTAATCTTCTGATGATTTGCTAAAATTCAACAAGTCCAATACATTCATTACCAATACGTCCTAATTTATCTATTAAGCATTGTTAAAAAAATTAACCGTAGATGCAACCTTTGGAATTACATATATACTCCTTTGAAAAAATTCCCCGTAGTCAAACTTCATGGTTATGTTGTTGCTCATTGTTTCCTGTGAAAGAATATAAACACACACAATTTACTTCTGTCAGTATTACTAATGATACAACTTCGATTAGTAACACTAGTAATATTTGTTATATTAAGTATTCCCAATTGTACAATGTTATCCTATCACTACAATTCAACCACTGTATTTCATTTATTACCAATGCAACGGTACTAATCATCCTAGAAATCATGGATAGAGAACGAATGTGCATACCAAATTAATGATTTTTCAATTAGTAATACTAGTGTTACTAGTTATACAATTTCAATAAATAATACTAGTGTTACTAGCTATTAAACTTTAATCAGTAATACTAGTGTTACTAGTTTTACAACTTCAATCAGTACTACTAAAGTTACTAGTTATACAACTTCAGTCAGTAATACTAGTGTTACTAGTTATACAACTTCCATCAGTTATACTAGTGTTACTAGTTATACTTTCTCCCTCAATAATACCCAGTTGTACTTAGTTCTCCGTTCGTTGCAACTCAAATCGGATGATGTCGGGCTGAAATCCCTTGAATCTTCTGATGATTTGCTGCAATTCAACAAGTCCAATACATTCATTACCAATACGTCCTAATTTATCCATTAAGCATTGTTAAAAAAATTAACCGTTGATGCAACCTTTGGAATTCCATATATACTCCTTTGAAAAAATTCCCCGTAGTCAAAGTGCATGGTTATGTTGTTGCTCATTGTTTCCTATGAAAGAATATAAACACACACAATTTACTTCTGTCAGTATTACTAATGATACAACTTCGATTAGTAACACTAGTAATATTTGTTAAATTAAGTATTCCCAATTGTACAATGTTATCCTATCACTACGATTCAACCACTGTATTTCATTTATTACCAATGCAACGGTACTAATCATCCTAGAAATCATGGATAGAGAACGAATGTGCATACCAAATTAATGATTTTTCAATTAGTAATACTAGTGTTACTAGTTATACAATTTCAATAAATAATACTAGTGTTACTAGCTATTAAACTTTAATCAATAATACTAGTGTTACTAGTTTTACAACTTCAATCAGTACTACTAAAGTTACTAGTTATACAACTTCAGTCAGTAATACTAGTGTTACTAGTTATACAACTTCCATCAGTTATACTAGTGTTACTAGTTATACTTTCTCCCTCAATAATACCCAGTTGTACTTAGTTCTCCGTTCGTTGCAACTCAAATTGGATGATTTCGAGCTGAAATCCCTTTAATCTTCTGATGATTTGCTGCAATTCAACAAGTCCAATACATTCATTACCAATACGTCCTAATTTATCCATTAAGCATTGTTAAAAAAATTAACCGTAGATGCAACCTTTGGAATTACATATATACTCCTTTGAAAAAATTCTCCGTAGTCAAACTTCATGGTTATGTTGTTGCTCATTGTTTCCTGTGAAAGAATATAAACACACACAATTTACTTCTGTTAGTATTACTAATGATACAACTTCGATTAGTAACACTAGTAATATTTGTTATATTAAGTATTCCCAATTGTACAATGTTATCCTATCACTACAATTCAACCACTGTATTTCATTTATTACCAATGCAACGGTACTAATCATCCTAGAAATCATGGATAGAGAACGAATGTGCATACCAAATTAATGATTTTTCAATTAGTAATACTAGTGTTACTAGTTATACAATTTCAATAAATAATACTAGTGTTACTAGCTATTAAACTTTAATCAGTAATACTAGTGTTACTAGTTTTACAACTTCAATCAGTACTACTAAAGTTACTAGTTATACAACTTCAGTCAGTAATACTAGTGTTACTAGTTATACAACTTCCATCAGTTATACTAGTGTTACTAGTTATACTTTCTCCCTCAATAATACCCAGTTGTACTTAGTTCTCCGTTCGTTGCAACTCAAATCGGATGATGTCGGGCTGAAATCCCTTGAATCTTCTGATGATTTGCTGCAATTCAACAAGTCCAATACATTCATTACCAATACGTCCTAATTTATCCATTAAGCATTGTTAAAAAAATTAACCGTTGATGCAACCTTTGGAATTCCATATATACTCCTTTGAAAAAATTCCCCGTAGTCAAAGTGCATGGTTATGTTGTTGCTCATTGTTTCCTATGAAAGAATATAAACACACACAATTTACTTCTGTCAGTATTACTAATGGTACAACTTCGATTAGTAACACTAGTAATATTTGTTAAATTAAGTATTCCCAATTGTACAATGTTATCCTATCACTACGATTCAACCACTGTATTTCATTTATTACCAATGCAACGGTACTAATCATCCTAGAAATCATGGATAGAGAACGAATGTGCATACCAAATTAATGATTTTTCAATTAGTAATACTAGTGTTACTAGTTATACAATTTCAATAAATAATACTAGTGTTACTAGCTATTAAACTTTAATCAATAATACTAGTGTTACTAGTTTTACAACTTCAATCAGTACTACTAAAGTTACTAGTTATACAACTTCAGTCAGTAATACTAGTGTTACTAGTTATACAACTTCCATCAGTTATACTAGTGTTACTAGTTATACTTTCTCCCTCAATAATACCCAGTTGTACTTAGTTCTCCGTTCGTTGCAACTCAAATCGGATGATTTCGAGCTGAAATCCCTTTAATCTTCTGATGATTTGCTGCAATTCAACAAGTCCAATACATTCATTACCAATACGTCCTAATTTATCCATTAAGCATTGTTAAAAAAATTAACCGTAGATGCAACCTTTGGAATTCCATATATACTCCGTTGAAAAAATTCCCCGTAGTCAAACTTCATGGTTATGTTGTTGCTCATTGTTTCCTGTGAAAGAATATAAACACACACAATTTACTTCTGTCAGTATTACTAATGATACAACTTCGATTAGTAACACTAGTAATATTTGTTATATTAAGTATTCCCAATTGTACAATGTTATCCTATCACTACGATTCAACCACTGTATTTCATTTATTACCAATGCAACGGTACTAATCATCCTAGAAATCATGGATAGAGAACGAATGTGCAAACCAAATTAATGATTTTTCAATTAGTAATACTAGTGTTACTAGTTATACAATTTCAATAAATAATACTAGTGTTACTAGCTATTAAACTTTAATCAATAATACTAGTGTTACTAGTTTTACAACTTCAATCAGTACTACTAAAGTTACTAGTTATACAACTTAAGTCAGTAATACTAGTGTTACTAGTTATACAACTTCCATCAGTTATACTAGTGTTACTAGTTATACTTTCTCCCTCAATAATACCCAGTTGTACTTAGTTCTCCGTTCGTTGCAACTCAAATCGGATGATTTCGGGCTGAAATCCCTTTAATCTTCTGATGATTTGCTGCAATTCAACAAGTCCAATACATTCATTACCAATACGTCCTAATTTATCCATTAAGCATTGTTAAAAAAATTAACCGTAGATGCAACCTTTGGAATTCCATATATACTCCTTTGAAAAAATTCCCCGTAGTCAAACTGCATGGTTATGTTGTTGCTCATTGTTTCCTGTGAAAGAATATAAACACACACAATTTACTTCTATCAGTATTACTAATGATACAACTTCGATTAGTAACACTAGTAATATTTGTTATATTAAGTATTCCCAATTGTACAATGTTATCCTATCACTACGATTCAACCACTGTATTTCATTTATTACCAATGCAACGGTACTAATCATCCTAGAAATCATGGATAGAGAACGAATGTGCATACCAAATTAATGATTTTTCAATTAGTAATACTAGTGTTACTAGTTATACAATTTCAATTAATAATACTAGTGTTACTAGCTATTAAACTTTAATCAATAATACTAGTGTTACTAGTTTTACAACTTTAATCAGTACTACTAAAGTGACTAGTTATACAACTTAAGTCAGTAATACTAGTGTTACTAGTTATACAACTTCCATCAGTTATACTAGTGTTACTAGTTATACTTTCTCCCTCAATAATACCCAGTTGTACTTAGTTCTCCGTTCGTTGCAACTCAAATCGGATGATTTCGGGCTGAAATCCCTTTAATCTTCTGATGATTTGCTGCAATTCAACAAGTCCAATACATTCATTACCAATACGTCCTAATTTATCCATTAAGCATTGTTAAAAAAATTAACCGTAGATGCAACCTTTGGAATTCCATATATACTCCTTTGAAAAAATTCCCCGTAGTCAAACTGCATGGTTATGTTGTTGCTCATTGTTTCCTGTGAAAGAATATAAACACACACAATTTACTTCTATCAGTATTACTAATGATACAACTTCGATTAGTAACACTAGTAATATTTGTTATATTAAGTATTCCCAATTGTACAATGTTATCCTATCACTACGATTCAACCACTGTATTTCATTTATTACCAATGCAACGGTACTAATCATCCTAGAAATCAGGGATAGAGAACGAATGTGCATACCAAATTAATGATTTTTC
Organism: Cardamine chenopodiifolia; assembly: GCA_963922655.1. NCBI lineage: Eukaryota > Viridiplantae > Streptophyta > Magnoliopsida > Brassicales > Brassicaceae > Cardamine > Cardamine chenopodiifolia. Next base: position 13,590,316 of record OZ000490.1, on the reverse strand, counting down.
AATTAGTAATACTAGTGTTACTAGTTATACAATTTCAATAAATAATACTAGTGTTACTAGCTATTAAACTTTAATCAATAATACTAGTGTTACTAGTTTTACAACTTCAATCAGTACTACTAAAGTTACTAGTTATACAACTTCAGTTAGTAATACTAGTGTTACTAGTTACACAACTTCCATCAGTTATACTAGTGTTACTAGTTATACTTTCTCCCTCAATAATACCCAGTTGTACTTAGTTCTCCGTTCGTTGCAACTCAAATTGGATGATTTCGAGCTGAAATCCCTTTAATCTTCTGATGATTTGCTGCAATTCAACAAGTCCAATACATTCATTACCAATACGTCCTAATTTATCCATTAAGCATTGTTAAAAAAATTAACCGTAGATGCAACCTTTGGAATTACATATATACTCCTTTGAAAAAATTCTCCGTAGTCAAACTTCATGGTTATGTTGTTGCTCATTGTTTCCTGTGAAAGAATATAAACACACACAATTTACTTCTGTTAGTATTACTAATGATACAACTTCGATTAGTAACACTAGTAATATTTGTTATATTAAGTATTCCCAATTGTACAATGTTATCCTATCACTACAATTCAACCACTGTATTTCATTTATTACCAATGCAACGGTACTAATCATCCTAGAAATCATGGATAGAGAACGAATGTGCATACCAAATTAATGATTTTTCAATTAGTAATACTAGTGTTACTAGTTATACAATTTCAATAAATAATACTAGTGTTACTAGCTATTAAACTTTAATCAGTAATACTAGTGTTACTAGTTTTACAACTTCAATCAGTACTACTAAAGTTACTAGTTATACAACTTCAGTCAGTAATACTAGTGTTACTAGTTATACAACTTCCATCAGTTATACTAGTGTTACTAGTTATACTTTCTCCCTCAATAATACCCAGTTGTACTTAGTTCTCCGTTCGTTGCAACTCAAATCGGATGATGTCGGGCTGAAATCCCTTGAATCTTCTGATGATTTGCTGCAATTCAACAAGTCCAATACATTCATTACCAATACGTCCTAATTTATCCATTAAGCATTGTTAAAAAAATTAACCGTTGATGCAACCTTTGGAATTCCATATATACTCCTTTGAAAAAATTCCCCGTAGTCAAAGTGCATGGTTATGTTGTTGCTCATTGTTTCCTATGAAAGAATATAAACACACACAATTTACTTCTGTCAGTATTACTAATGGTACAACTTCGATTAGTAACACTAGTAATATTTGTTAAATTAAGTATTCCCAATTGTACAATGTTATCCTATCACTACGATTCAACCACTGTATTTCATTTATTACCAATGCAACGGTACTAATCATCCTAGAAATCATGGATAGAGAACGAATGTGCATACCAAATTAATGATTTTTCAATTAGTAATACTAGTGTTACTAGTTATACAATTTCAATAAATAATACTAGTGTTACTAGCTATTAAACTTTAATCAATAATACTAGTGTTACTAGTTTTACAACTTCAATCAGTACTACTAAAGTTACTAGTTATACAACTTCAGTCAGTAATACTAGTGTTACTAGTTATACAACTTCCATCAGTTATACTAGTGTTACTAGTTATACTTTCTCCCTCAATAATACCCAGTTGTACTTAGTTCTCCGTTCGTTGCAACTCAAATCGGATGATTTCGAGCTGAAATCCCTTTAATCTTCTGATGATTTGCTGCAATTCAACAAGTCCAATACATTCATTACCAATACGTCCTAATTTATCCATTAAGCATTGTTAAAAAAATTAACCGTAGATGCAACCTTTGGAATTCCATATATACTCCGTTGAAAAAATTCCCCGTAGTCAAACTTCATGGTTATGTTGTTGCTCATTGTTTCCTGTGAAAGAATATAAACACACACAATTTACTTCTGTCAGTATTACTAATGATACAACTTCGATTAGTAACACTAGTAATATTTGTTATATTAAGTATTCCCAATTGTACAATGTTATCCTATCACTACGATTCAACCACTGTATTTCATTTATTACCAATGCAACGGTACTAATCATCCTAGAAATCATGGATAGAGAACGAATGTGCAAACCAAATTAATGATTTTTCAATTAGTAATACTAGTGTTACTAGTTATACAATTTCAATAAATAATACTAGTGTTACTAGCTATTAAACTTTAATCAATAATACTAGTGTTACTAGTTTTACAACTTCAATCAGTACTACTAAAGTTACTAGTTATACAACTTAAGTCAGTAATACTAGTGTTACTAGTTATACAACTTCCATCAGTTATACTAGTGTTACTAGTTATACTTTCTCCCTCAATAATACCCAGTTGTACTTAGTTCTCCGTTCGTTGCAACTCAAATCGGATGATTTCGGGCTGAAATCCCTTTAATCTTCTGATGATTTGCTGCAATTCAACAAGTCCAATACATTCATTACCAATACGTCCTAATTTATCCATTAAGCATTGTTAAAAAAATTAACCGTAGATGCAACCTTTGGAATTCCATATATACTCCTTTGAAAAAATTCCCCGTAGTCAAACTGCATGGTTATGTTGTTGCTCATTGTTTCCTGTGAAAGAATATAAACACACACAATTTACTTCTATCAGTATTACTAATGATACAACTTCGATTAGTAACACTAGTAATATTTGTTATATTAAGTATTCCCAATTGTACAATGTTATCCTATCACTACGATTCAACCACTGTATTTCATTTATTACCAATGCAACGGTACTAATCATCCTAGAAATCATGGATAGAGAACGAATGTGCATACCAAATTAATGATTTTTCAATTAGTAATACTAGTGTTACTAGTTATACAATTTCAATTAATAATACTAGTGTTACTAGCTATTAAACTTTAATCAATAATACTAGTGTTACTAGTTTTACAACTTTAATCAGTACTACTAAAGTGACTAGTTATACAACTTAAGTCAGTAATACTAGTGTTACTAGTTATACAACTTCCATCAGTTATACTAGTGTTACTAGTTATACTTTCTCCCTCAATAATACCCAGTTGTACTTAGTTCTCCGTTCGTTGCAACTCAAATCGGATGATTTCGGGCTGAAATCCCTTTAATCTTCTGATGATTTGCTGCAATTCAACAAGTCCAATACATTCATTACCAATACGTCCTAATTTATCCATTAAGCATTGTTAAAAAAATTAACCGTAGATGCAACCTTTGGAATTCCATATATACTCCTTTGAAAAAATTCCCCGTAGTCAAACTGCATGGTTATGTTGTTGCTCATTGTTTCCTGTGAAAGAATATAAACACACACAATTTACTTCTATCAGTATTACTAATGATACAACTTCGATTAGTAACACTAGTAATATTTGTTATATTAAGTATTCCCAATTGTACAATGTTATCCTATCACTACGATTCAACCACTGTATTTCATTTATTACCAATGCAACGGTACTAATCATCCTAGAAATCAGGGATAGAGAACGAATGTGCATACCAAATTAATGATTTTTCAATTAGTAATACTAGTGTTACTAGTTATACAATTTCAATAAATAATACTAGTGTTACTAGCTATTAAACTTTAATCAATAATACTAGTGTTACTAGTTTTACAACTTCAATCAGTACTACTAAAGTTACTAGTTATACAACTTCAGTTAGTAATACTAGTGTTACTAGTTACACAACTTCCATCAGTTATACTAGTGTTACTAGTTATACTTTCTCCCTCAATAATACCCAGTTGTACTTAGTTCTCCGTTCGTTGCAACTCAAATCGGATGATTTCAGGCTGAAATCCCTTTAATCTTCTGATGATTTGCTGCAATTCAACAAGTCCAATACATTCATTACCAATACGTCCTAATTTATCCATTAAGCATTGTTAAAAAAATTAACCGTTGATGCAACCTTTGGAATTCCATATATACTCCTTTGAAAAAATTCCCCGTAGTCAAACTTCATGGTTATGTTGTTGCTCATTGTTTCCTGTGAAAGTATATAAACACACACAATTTACTTCTGTCAGTATTACTAATGATACAACTTCGATTAGTAACACTAGTAATATTTGTTATATTAAGTATTCCCAATTGTACAATGTTATCCTATCACTACAATTCAACCACTGTATCTCATTTATTACCAATGCAACAGTACTAATCATCCTAGAAATCATGGTTAGAGAACGAATGTGCATACCAAATTAATGATTTTTCAATTAGTAATACTAGTGTTACTAGTTATACAATTTCAATAAATAATACTAGTGTTACTAGCTATTAAACTTTAATCAATAATACTAGTGTTACTAGTTTTACAACTTCAAGCAGTACTACTAAAGTTACTAGTTATACAACTTCAGTTAGTAATACTAGTGTTACTAGTTACACAACTTCCATCAGTTATACTAGTGTTACTAGTTATACTTTCTCCCTCAATAATACCCAGTTGTACTTAGTTCTCCGTTCGTTGCAACTCAAATCGGATGATTTCGGGCTGAAATCCCTTTAATCTTCTGATGATTTGCTGCAATTCAACAAGTCCAATACATTCATTACCAATACGTCCTAATTTATCCATTAAGCATTGTTAAAAAAATTAACCGTAGATGCAACCTTTGGAATTACATATATACTCCTTTGAAAAAATTCCCTGTAGTCAAACTTCATGGTTATGTTGTTGCTCATTGTTTCCTGTGAAAGAATATAAACACACACAATTTACTTCTGTCAGTATTACTAATGATACAACTTCGATTAGTAACACTAGTAATATTTGTTATATTAAGTATTCCCAATTGTACAATGTTATCCTATCACTACGATTCAACCACTGTATTTCATTTATTACCAATGCAACGGTACTAATCATCCTAGAAATCATGGATAGAGAACGAATGTGCATACCAAATTAATGATTTTTCAATTACTAATACTAGTGTTACTAGTTATACAATTTCAATAAATAATACTAGTGTTACTAGCTATTAAACTTTAATCAATAATACTAGTGTTACTAGTTTTACAACTTCAATCAGTACTACTAAAGTTACTAGTTATACAACTTCAGTTAGTAATACTAGTGTTACTAGTTACACAACTTCCATCAGTTATACTAGTGTTACTAGTTATACTTTCTCCCTCAATAATACCCAGTTGTACTTAGTTCTCCGTTCGTTGCAACTCAAATCGGATGATTTCGGGCTGAAATCCCTTTAATCTTCTGATGATTTGCTTCAATTCAACAAGTCCAATACATTCATTACCAATACGTCCTAATTTATCCATTAAGCATTGTTAAAAAAATTAACCGTAGATGCAACCTTTGGAATTCCATATATACTCCTTTGAAAAAATTCCCCGTAGTCAAACTTCCTGGTTATGTTGTTGCTCACTGTTTCCTGTGAAAGAATATAAACACACACAATTTACTTCTGTCAGTATTACTAATGATACAACTTCGATTAGTAACACTAGTAATATTTGTTATATTAAGTATTCCCAATTGTACAATTTTTACCTATCACTACGATTCAACCACTGTATTTCATTTATTACCAATGCAACGGTACTAATCATCCTAGAAATCATGGATAGAGAACGAATGTGCATACCAAATTAATGATTTTTCAATTAGTAATACTAGTGTTACTAGTTATACAATTTCAATAAATAATACTAGTGTTACTAGCTATTAAACTTTAATCAATAATACTAGTGTTACTAGTTTTACAACTTCAATCAGTACTACTAAAGTTACTAGTTATACAACTTCAGTCAGTAATACTAGTGTTACTAGTTTTACAACTTCCATCAGTTATACTAGTGTTACTAGTTATACTTTCTCCCTCAATAATACCCAGTTGTACTTAGTTCTCCGTTCGTTGCAACTCAAATCGGATGATTTCGGGCTGAAATCCCTTTAATCGTCTGATGATTTGCTGCAATTCAACAAGTCCAATACATTCATTACCAATACGTCCTAATTTATCCATTAAGCATTGTTAAAAAAATTAACCGTAGATGCAACCTTTGGAATTCCATATATACTCCTTTGAAAAAATTCCCCGTAGTCAAACTGCATGGTTATGTTGTTGCTCATTGTTTCCTGTGAAAGAATATAAACACACACAATTTACTTCTGTCAATATTACTAATGATACAACTTCGATTAGTAACACTAGTAATATTTGTTATATTAAGTATTCCCAATTGTACAATGTTATCCTATCACTACGATTCAACCACTGTATTTCATTTATTACCAATGCAACGGTACTAATCATCCTAGAAATCATGGATAGAGAACGAATGTGCATACCAAATTAATGATTTTTCAATTAGTAATACTAGTGTTACTAGTTATACAATTTCAATAAATAATACTAGTGTTACTAGCTATTAAACTTTAATCAATAATACTAGTGTTACTAGTTTTACAACTTCAATCAGTACTACTAAAGTTACTAGTTATACAACTTCAGTCAGTAATACTAGTGTTACTAGTTATACAACTTCCATCAGTTATACTAGTGTTACTAGTTATACTTTCTCCCTCAATAATACCCAGTTGTACTTAGTTCTCCGTTCGTTGCAACTCAAATCGGATGATTTCGGGCTGAAATCCATTTAATCTTCTGATGATTTGCTGCAATTCAACAAGTCCAATACATTCATTACCAATACGTCCTAATTTATCCATTAAGCATTGTTAAAAAAATTAACCGTAGATGCAACCTTTGGAATTCCATATATACTCCTTTGAAAAAATTCCCTGTAGTCAAACTTCATGGTTATGTTGTTGCTCATTGTTTCCTGTGAAAGAATATAAACACACACAATTTACTTCTGTCAGTATTACTAATGATACAACTTCGATTAGTAACACTAGTAATATTTGTTATATTAAGTATTCCCAATTGTACAATGTTATCCTATCCCTAAGATTCAACCACTGTATTTCATTTATTACCAATGCAACGGTACTAATCATCCTAGAAATCATGGATAGAGAACGAATGTGCAAACCAAATTAATGATTTTTCAATTAGTAATACTAGTGTTACTAGTTATACAATTTCAATAAATAATACTAGTGTTACTAGCTATTAAACTTTAATCAATAATACTAGTGTTACTAGTTTTACAACTTCAATCAGTACTACTAAAGTTACTAGTTATACAACTTAAGTCAGTAATACTAGTGTTACTAGTTATACAACTTCCATCAGTTATACTAGTGTTACTAGTTATACTTTCTCCCTCAATAATACCCAGTTGTACTTAGTTCTCCGTTCGTTGCAACTTAAATCGGATGATTTCGGGCTGAAATCCCTTTAATCTTCTGATGATTTGCTGCAATTCAACAAGTCCAATACATTCATTACCAATACGTCCTAATTTATCCATTAAGCATTGTTAAAAAAATTAACCGTAGATGCAACCTTTGGAATTCCATATATACTCCTTTGAAAAAATTCCCCGTAGTCAAACTGCATGGTTATGTTGTTGCTCATTGTTTCCTGTGAAAGAATATAAACACACACAATTTACTTCTGTCAGTATTACTAATGATACAACTTCGATTAGTAACACTAGTAATATTTGTTATATTAAGTATTCCCAATTGTACAATGTTATCCTATCACTACGATTCAACCACTGTATTTCATTTATTACCAATGCAACGGTACTAATCATCCTAGAAATCATGGATAGAGAACGAATGTGCATACCAAATTAATGATTTTTCAATTAGTAATACTAGTGTTACTAGTTATACAATTTCAATAAATAATACTAGTGTTACTAGCTATTAAACTTTAATCAATAATACTAGTGTTACTAGTTTTACAACTTCAATCAGTACTACTAAAGTTACTAGTTATACAACTTCAGTCAGTAATACTAGTGTTACTAGTTATACAACTTCCATCAGTTATACTAGTGTTACTAGTTATACTTTCTCCCACAATAATACCCAGTTGTACTTAGTTCTCCGTTCGTTGCAACTCAAATCGGATGATTTCGGGCTGAAATCCCTTTAATCTTCTGATGATTTGCTGCAATTCAACAAGTCCAATACATTCATTACCAATACGTCCTAATTTATCCATTAAGCATTGTTAAAAAAATTAACCGTAGATGCAACCTTTGGAATTCCATATATACTCCTTTGAAAAAATTCCCCGTAGTCAAACTTCATGGTTATGTTGTTGCTCATTGTTTCCTGTGAAAGAATATAAACACACACAATTTACTTCTGTCAGTATTACTAATGATACAACTTCGATTAGTAACACTAGTAATATTTGTTATATTAAGTATTCCCAATTGTACAATTTTATCCTATCACTACGATTCAACCACTGTATTTCATTTATTACCAATGCAACGGTACTAATCATCCTAGAAATCATGGATAGAGAACGAATGTGCATACCAAATTAATGATTTTTCAATTAGTAATACTAGTGTTACTAGTTATACAATTTCAATAAATAATACTAGTGTTACTAGCTATTAAACTTTAATCAATAATACTAGTGTTACTAGTTTTACAACTTCAATCAGTACTACTAAAGTTACTAGTTATACAACTTAAGTCAGTAATACTAGTGTTACTAGTTATACAACTTCCATCAGTTATACTAGTGTTACTAGTTATACTTTCTCCCTCAATAATACCCAGTTGTACTTAGTTCTCCGTTCGTTGCAACTCAAATCGGATGATTTCGGGCTGAAATCCCTTTATTCTTCTGATGATTTGCTGCAATTCAACAAGTCCAATACATTCATTACCAATACGTCCTAATTTATCCATTAAGCAATGTTAAAAAAATTAACCGTAGATGCAACCTTTGGAATTCCATATATACTCCTTTGAAAAAATTCCCCGTAGTCAAACTTCATGGTTATGTTGTTGCTCATTGTTTCCTGTGAAAGAATATAAACACACACAATTTACTTCGTTCAGTATTACTAATGATACAACTTCGATTAGTAACACTAGTAATATTTGTTATATTAAGTATTCCCAATTGTACAATGTTATCCTATCACTACAATTCAACCACTGTATTTCATTTATTACCAATGCAACGGTACTAATCATCCTAGAAATCATGGTTAGAGAACGAATGTGCATACCAAATTAATGATTTTTCAATTAGTAATACTAGTGTTACTAGTTATACAATTTCAATAAATAATACTAGTGTTACTAGCTATTAAACTTTAATCAATAATACTAGTGTTACTAGTTTTACAACTTCAATCAGTACTACTAAAGTTACTAGTTATACAACTTCAGTTAGTCATACTAGTGTTACTAGTTACACAACTTCCATCAGTTATACTAGTGTTACTAGTTATACTTTCTCCCTCAATAATACCCAGTTGTACTTAGTTCTCCGTTCGTTGCAACTCAAATCGGATGATTTCGGGCTGAAATCCCTTTAATCTTCTGATGATTTGCTGCAATTCAACAAGTCCAATACATTCATTACCAATACGTCCTAATTTATCCATTAAGCATTGTTAAAAAAATTAACCGTAGATGCAACCTTTGGAATTCCATATATACTCCTTTGAAAAAATTCCCCGTAGTCAAACTTCATGGTTATGTTGTTGCTCATTGTTTCCTGTGAAAGAATATAAACACACACAATTTACTTCTGTCAGTATTACTAATGATACAACTTCGATTAGTAACACTAGTAATATTTGTTATATTAAGTATTCCCAATTGTACAATGTTATCCTATCACTACAATTCAACCACTGTATTTCATTTATTATCAATGCAACGGTACTAATCATCCTAGAAATCATGGTTAGAGAACGAATGTGGATACCAAATTAATGATTTTTCAATTAGTAATACTAGTGTTACTAGTTATACAATTTCAATAAATAATACTAGTGTTACTAGCTATTAAACTTTAATCAATAATACTAGTGTTACTAGTTTTACAACTTCAATCAGTACTACTAAAGTTACTAGTTATACAACTTCAGTTAGTCATACTAGTGTTACTAGTTACACAACTTCCATCAGTTATACTAGTGTTACTAGTTATACTTTCTCCCTCAATAATACCCAGTTGTACTTAGTTCTCCGTTCGTTGCAACACAAATTGGATGATTTCGGGCTGAAATCCCTTTAATCTTCATATGATTTGCTGTAATTCAACAAGTCCAATACATTCATTACCAATACGTCCTAATTTATCCATTAAGCATTGTTAAAAAAATTAACCGTAGATGCAACCTTTGGAATTCCATATATACTCCTTTGAAAAAATTCCCCGTAGTCAAACTTCATGGTTATGTTGTTGCTCATTGTTTCCTGTGAAAGAATATAAACACACACAATTTACTTCTGTCAGTATTACTAATGATACAACTTCGATTAGTAACACTAGTAATATTTGTTATATTAAGTATTCCCAATTGTACAATGTTATCCTATCACTACAATTCAACCACTGTATTTCATTTATTACCAATGCAACGGTACTAATCATCCTAGAAATCATGGTTAGAGAACGAATGTGCATACCAAATTAATGATTTTTCAATTAGTAATACTTGTGTTACTAGTTATACAATTTCAATAAATAATACTAGTGTTACTAGCTATTAAACTTTAATCAATAATACTAGTGTTACTAGTTTTACAACTTCAATCAGTACTACTAAAGTTACTAGTTATACAACTTCAGTTAGTCATACTAGTGTTACTAGTTACACAACTTCCATCAGTTATACTAGTGTTACTAGTTATACTTTCTCCCTCAATAATACCCAGTTGTACTTAGTTCTCCGTTCGTTGCAACTCAAATCGGATGATTTCGGGCTGAAATCCCTTTAATCTTCTTATGATTTGCTGCAATTCAACAAGTCCAATACATTCATTACCAATACGTCCTAATTTATCCATTAAGCATTGTTAAAAAAATTAACCGTAGATGCAACCTTTGGAATTCCATATATACTCCTTTGAAAAAATTCCCCGTAGTCAAACTTCATGGTTATGTTGTTGCTCATTGTTTCCTGTGAAAGAATATAAACACACACAATTTACTTCTGTCAGTATTACTAATGATACAACTTCGATTAGTAACACTAGTAATATTTGTTATATTAAGTATTCCCAATTGTACAATGTTATCCTATCACTACAATTCAACCACTGTATTTCATTTATTACCAATGCAACGGTACTAATCATCCTAGAAATCATGGTTAGAGAACGAATGTGCATACCAAATTAATGACTTTTCAATTAGTAATACTAGTGTTACTAGTTATACAATTTCAATAAATAATACTAGTGTTACTAGCTATTAAACTTTAATCAATAATACTAGTGTTACTAGTTTTACAACTTCAATCAGTACTACTAAAGTTACTAGTTATACAACTTCAGTTAGTAATACTAGTGTTACTAGTTACACAACTTCCATCAGTTATACTAGTGTTACTAGTTATACTTTCTCCCTCAATAATACCCAGTTGTACTTAGTTCTCCGTTCGTTGCAACTCAAATCGGATGATTTCGGGCTGAAATCCCTTTAATCTTCTGATGATTTGCTGCAATTCAACAAGTCCAATACATTCATTACCAATACGTCCTAATTTATCCTTAAGAATTGTTAAAAAAATTAACCGTAGATGCAATCTTTGGAATTACATATATACTCCTTTGAAAAAATTCCCCGTAGTCAAACTTCATGGTTATGTTTTTGCTCATTGTTTCCTGTGAAAAAAAATAAACACACACAATTTACTTCTGTCAGTATTACTAATGATACAACTTCGATTAGTAACACTAGTAATATTTGTTATATTAAGTATTCCCAATTGTACAATGTTATCCTATCACTACGATTCAACCACTGTATTTCATTTATTACCAATGCAACGGTACTAATCATCCTAGAAATCATGGTTAGAGAACGAATGTGCATACCAAATTAATGATTTTTCAATTAGTAATACTAGTGTTACTAGTTATACAATTTCAATAAATAATACTAGTGTTACTAGCTATTAAACTTTAATCAATAATACTAGTGTTACTAGTTTTACAACTTCAATCAGTACTACTAAAGTTACTAGTTATACAACTTAAGTCAGTAATACTAGTGTTACTAGTTATACAAATTCCATCAGTTATACTAGTGTTACTAGTTATACTTTCTCCCTCAATAATACCCAGTTGTACTTAGTTCTCCGTTCGTTGCAACTCAAATCGGATGATTTCGGGCTGAAATCCCTTTAATCTTCTGATGATTTGCTGCAATTCAACAAGTCCAATACATTCATTACCAATACGTCCTAATTTATCCATTAAGCATTGTTAAAAAAATTAACCGTAGATGCAACCTTTGGAATTACATATATACTCCTTTGAAAAAATTCCCTGTAGTCAAACTTCATGGTTATGTTGTTGCTCATTGTTTCCTGTGAAAGAATATAAACACACACAATTTACTTCTGTCAGTATTACTAATGATACAACTTCGATTAGTAACACTAGTAATATTTGTTATATTAAGTATTCCCAATTGTACAATGTTATCCTATCACTACAATTCAACCACTGTATTTCATTTATTACCAATGCAACGGTACTAATCATCCTAGAAATCATGGTTAGAGAACGAATGTGCATACCAAATTAATGATTTTTCAATTAGTAATACTAGTGTTACTAGTTATACAATTTCAATAAATAATATAGTGTTACTAGCTATTAAACTTTAATCAATAATACTAGTGTTACTAGTTTTACAACTTCAATCAGTACTACTAAAGTTACTAGTTATACAACTTCAGTTAGTCATACTAGTGTTACTAGTTACACAACTTCCATCAGTTATACTAGTGTTACTAGTTATACTTTCTCCCTCAATAATACCCAGTTGTACTTAGTTCTCCGTTCGTTGCAACTCAAATTGGATGATTTCGGGCTGAAATCCCTTTAATCTTCTTATGATTTGCTGCAATTCAACAAGTCCAATACATTCATTACCAATACGTCCTAATTTATCCATTAAGCATTGTTAAAAAAATTAACCGTAGATGCAACCTTTGGAATTCCATATATACTCCTTTGAAAAAATTCCCCGTAGTCAAACTTCATGGTTATGTTGTTGCTCATTGTTTCCTGTGAAAGAATATAAACACACACAATTTACTTCTGTCAGTATTACTAATGATACAACTTCGATTAGTAACACTAGTAATATTTGTTATATTAAGTATTCCCAATTGTGCAATGTTATCCTATCACTACAATTCAACCACTGTATTTCATTTATTACCAATGCAACGGTACTAATCATCCTAGAAATCATGGTTAGAGAACGAATGTGCATACCAAATTAATGATTTTTCAATTAGTAATACTTGTGTTACTAGTTATACAATTTCAATAAATAATACTAGTGTTACTAGCTATTAAACTTTAATCAATAATACTAGTGTTACTAGTTTTACAACTTCAATCAGTACTACTAAAGTTACTAGTTATACAACTTCAGTTAGTCATACTAGTGTTACTAGTTACACAACTTCCATCAGTTATACTAGTGTTACTAGTTATACTTTCTCCCTCAATAATACCCAGTTGTACTTAGTTCTCCGTTCGTTGCAACTCAAATCGGATGATTTCGGGCTGAAATCCCTTTAATCTTCTTATGATTTGCTGCAATTCAACAAGTCCAATACATTCATTACCAATACGTCCTAATTTATCCATTAAGCATTGTTAAAAAAATTAACCGTAGATGCAACCTTTGGAATTCCATATATACTCCTTTGAAAAAATTCCCCGTAGTCAAACTTCATGGTTATGTTGTTGCTCATTGTTTCCTGTGAAAGAATATAAACACACACAATTTACTTCTGTCAGTATTACTAATGATACAACTTCGATTAGTAACACTAGTAATATTTGTTATATTAAGTATTCCCAATTGTACAATGTTATCCTATCACTACAATTCAACCACTGTATTTCATTTATTACCAATGCAACGGTACTAATCATCCTAGAAATCATGGTTAGAGAACGAATGTGCATACCAAATTAATGATTTTTCAATTAGTAATACTAGTGTTACTAGTTATACAATTTCAATAAATAATACTAGTGTTACTAGCTATTAAACTTTAATCAATAATACTAGTGTTACTAGTTTTACAACTTCAATCAGTACTACTAAAGTTACTAGTTATACAACTTCAGTTAGTAATACTAGTGTTACTAGTTACACAACTTCCATCAGTTATACTAGTGTTACTAGTTATACTTTCTCCCTCAATAATACCCAGTTGTACTTAGTTCTCCGTTCGTTGCAACTCAAATCGGATGATTTCGGGCTGAAATCCCTTTAATCTTCTGATGATTTGCTGCAATTCAACAAGTCCAATACATTCATTACCAATACGTCCTAATTTATCCATTAAGCATTGTTAAAAAAATTAACCGTAGATGCAACCTTTGGAATTACATATATACTCCTTTGAAAAAATTCCCCGTAGTCAAACTTCATGGTTATGTTTTTGCTCATTGTTTCCTGTGAAAGAATATAAACACACACAATTTACTTCTGTCAGTATTACTAATGATACAACTTCGATTAGTAACACTAGTAATATTTGTTATATTAAGTATTCCCAATTGTACAATGTTATCCTATCACTACGATTCAACCACTGTATTTCATTTATTACCAATGCAACGGTACTAATCATCCTAGAAATCATGGTTAGAGAACGAATGTACATACCAAATTAATGATTTTTCAATTAGTAATACTAGTGTTACTAGTTATACAATTTCAATAAATAATACTAGTGTTACTAGCTATTAAACTTTAATCAATAATACTAGTGTTACTAGTTTTACAACTTCAATCAGTACTACTAAAGTTACTAGTTATACAACTTAAGTCAGTAATACTAGTGTTACTAGTTATACAAATTCCATCAGTTATACTAGTGTTACTAGTTATACTTTCTCCCTCAATAATACCCAGTTGTACGTAGTTCTCCGTTCGTTGCAACTCAAATCGGATGATTTCGGGCTGAAATCCCTTTAATCTTCTGATGATTTGCTGCAATTCAACAAGTCCAATACATTCATTACCAATACGTCCTAATTTATCCATTAAGCATTGTTAAAAAAATTAACCGTAGATGCAACCTTTGGAATTACATATATACTCCTTTGAAAAAATTCCCCGTAGTCAAACTTCATGGTTATGTTTTTGCTCATTGTTTCCTGTGAAAGAATATAAACACACACAATTTACTTCTGTCAGTATTACTAATGATACAACTTCGATTAGTAACACTAGTAATATTTGTTATATTAAGTATTCCCAATTGTACAATGTTATCCTATCACTACAATTCAACCACTGTATTTCATTTATTACCAATGCAACGGTACTAATCATCCTAGAAATCATGGTTAGAGAACGAATGTGCATACCAAATTAATGATTTTTCAATTAGTAATACTAGTGTTACTAGTTATACAATTTCAATAAATAATACTAGTGTTACTAGCTATTAAACTTTAATCAATAATACTAGTGTTACTAGTTTTACAACTTCAATCAGTACTACTAAAGTTACTAGTTATACAACTTCAGTTAGTAATACTAGTGTTACTAGTTACACAACTTCCATCAGTTATACTAGTGTTACTAGTTATACTTTCTCCCTCAATAATACCCAGTTGTACTTAGTTCTCCGTTCGTTGCAACTCAAATCGGATGATTTCGGGCTGAAATCCCTTTAATCTTCTGATGATTTGCTGCAATTCAACAAGTCCAATACATTCATTACCAATACGTCCTAATTTATCCATTAAGCATTGTTAAAAAAATTAACCGTAGATGCAACCTTTGGAATTACATATATACTCCTTTGAAAAAATTCCCCGTAGTCAAACTTCATGGTTATGTTTTTGCTCATTGTTTCCTGTGAAAGAATATAAACACACACAATTTACTTCTGTCAGTATTACTAATGATACAACTTCGATTAGTAACACTAGTAATATTTGTTATATTAAGTATTCCCAATTGTACAATGTTATCCTATCACTACGATTCAACCACTGTATTTCATTTATTACCAATGCAACGGTACTAATCATCCTAGAAATCATGGTTAGAGAACGAATGTACATACCAAATTAATGATTTTTCAATTAGTAATACTAGTGTTACTAGTTATACAATTTCAATAAATAATACTAGTGTTACTAGCTATTAAACTTTAATCAATAATACTAGTGTTACTAGTTTTACAACTTCAATCAGTACTACTAAAGTTACTAGTTATACAACTTAAGTCAGTAATACTAGTGTTACTAGTTATACAAATTCCATCAGTTATACTAGTGTTACTAGTTATACTTTCTCCCTCAATAATACCCAGTTGTACGTAGTTCTCCGTTCGTTGCAACTCAAATCGGATGATTTCGGGCTGAAATCCCTTTAATCTTCTGATGATTTGCTGCAATTCAACAAGTCCAATACATTCATTACCAATACGTCCTAATTTATCCATTAAGCATTGTTAAAAAAATTAACCGTAGATGCAACCTTTGGAATTACATATATACTCCTTTGAAAAAATTCCCTGTAGTCAAACTTCATGGTTATGTTGTTGCTCATTGTTTCCTGTGAAAGAATATAAACACACACAATTTACTTCTGTCAGTATTACTAATGATACAACTTCGATTAGTAACACTAGTAATATTTGTTATATTAAGTATTCCCAATTGTACAATGTTATCCTATCACTACAATTCAACCACTGTATTTCATTTATTACCAATGCAACGGTACTAATCATCCTAGAAATCATGGTTAGAGAACGAATGTGCATACCAAATTAATGATTTTTCAATTAGTAATACTAGTGTTACTAGTTATACAATTTCAATAAATAATATAGTGTTACTAGCTATTAAACTTTAATCAATAATACTAGTGTTACTAGTTTTACAACTTCAATCAGTACTACTAAAGTTACTAGTTATACAACTTCAGTTAGTCATACTAGTGTTACTAGTTACACAACTTCCATCAGTTATACTAGTGTTACTAGTTATACTTTCTCCCTCAATAATACCCAGTTGTACTTAGTTCTCCGTTCGTTGCAACTCAAATAGGATGATTTCGAGCTGAAATCCCTTTAATCTTCTGATGATTTGCTGCAATGCAACAAGTCCAATACATTCATTACCAATACGTTCTAATTTATCCATTAAGCATTGTTAAAAAAATTAACCGTAGATGCAACCTTTGGAATTCCATATATACTCCTTTGAAAAAATTCCCAGTAGTCAAACTTCATGGTTATGTTGTTGCTCATTGTTTCCTGTGAAAGAATATAAACACACACAATTTACTTCTGTCAGTATTACTAATGATACAACTTCGATTAGTAACACTAGTAATATTTGTTATATTAAGTATTCCCAATTGTACAATGTTATCCTATCACTACAATTCAACCACTGTATCTCATTTATTACCAATGCAACGGTACTAATCATCCTAGAAATCATGGTTAGAGAACGAATGTGCATACCAAATTAATGATTTTTCAATTAGTAATACTAGTGTTACTAGTTATACAATTTCAATAAATAATACTAGTGTTACTAGCTATTAAACTTTAATCAATAATACTAGTGTTACTAGTTTTACAACTTCAATCAGTACTACTAAAGTTACTAGTTATACAACTTCAGTCAGTAATACTAGTGTTACTAGTTAAACAAATTCCATCAGTTATACTAGTGTTACTAGTTATACTTTCTCCCTCAATAATACCCAGTTGTACTTAGTTCTCCGTTCGTTGCAACTCAAATCGGATGATTTCGGGCTGAAATCCCTTTAATCTTCTGATGATTTGCTTCAATTCAACAAGTCCAATACATTCATTACCAATACGTCCTAATTTATCCATTAAGCATTGTTAAAAAAATTAACCGTAGATGCAACCTTTGCAATTCCATATATACTCCTTTGAAAAAATTCCCCGTAGTCAAACTTCCTGGTTATGTTGTTGCTCACTGTTTCCTGTGAAAGAATATAAACACACACAATTTACTTCTGTCAGTATTACTAATGATACAACTTCGATTAGTAACACTAGTAATATTTGTTATATTAAGTATTCCCAATTGTACAATGTTATCCTATCACTACAATTCAACCACTGTATTTCATTTATTACCAATGCAACGGTACTAATCATCCTAGAAATCATGGTTAGCGAACGAATGTGCATACCAAATTAATGATTTTTCAATTAGTAATACTAGTGTTACTAGTTATACAATTTCAATAAATAATACTAGTGTTACTAGCTATTAAACTTTAATCAATAATACTAGTGTTACTAGTTTTACAACTTCAATCAGTACTACTAAAGTTACTAGTTATACAACTTCAGTTAGTAATACTAGTGTTACTAGTTACACAACTTCCATCAGTTATACTAGTGTTACTAGTTATACTTTCTCCCTCAATAATACCCAGTTGTACTTAGTTCTCCGTTCGTTGCAACTCAAATCGGATGATTTCGGGCTGAAATCCCTTTAATCTTCTGATGATTTGCTTCAATTCAACAAGTCCAATACATTCATTACCAATACGTCCTAATTTATCCATTAAGCATTGTTAAAAAAATTAACCGTAGATGCAACCTTTGGAATTCCATATATACTCCTTTGAAAAAATTCCCCGTAGTCAAACTTCCTGGTTATGTTGTTGCTCACTGTTTCCTGTGAAAGAATATAAACACACACAATTTACTTCAGTCAGTATTACTAATGATACAACTTCGATTAGTAACACTAGTAATATTTGTTATATTAAGTATTCCCAATTGTACAATGTTATCCTATCACTACAATTCAACCACTGTATTTCATTTATTACCAATGCAACGGTACTAATCATCCTAGAAATCATGGTTAGAGAACGAATGTGCATACCAAATTAATGATTTTTCAATTAGTAATACTAGTGTTACTAGTTATACAATTTCAATAAATAATACTAGTGTTACTAGCTATTAAACTTTAATCAATAATACTAGTGTTACTAGTTTTACAACTTCAATCAGTACTACTAAAGTTACTAGTTATACAACTTCAGTTAGTAATACTAGTGTTACTAGTTACACAACTTCCATCAGTTATACTAGTGTTACTAGTTATAGTTTCTCCCTCAATAATACCCAGTTGTACTTAGTTCTCCGTTCGTTGCAACTCAAATCGGATGATTTCGGGCTGAAATCCCTTTAATCTTCTGATGATTTGCTGCAATTCAACAAGTCCAATACATTCATTACCAATACGTCCTAATTTATCCATTAAGCATTGTTAAAAAAATTAACCGAAGATGCAACCTTTGGAATTCCATATATACTCCTTTGAAAAAATTCCCCGTAGTCAAACTTCATGGTTATGTTGTTGCTCATTGTTTCCTGTGAAAGAATATAAACACACACAATTTACTTCTGTCAGTATTACTAATGATACAACTTCGATTAGTAACACTAGTAATATTTGTTATATTAAGTATTCCCAATTGTACAATGTTATCCTATCACTACAATTCAACCACTGTATTTCATTTATTACCAATGCAACGGTACTAATCATCCTAGAAATCATGGTTAGAGAACGAACGTGCATTCCAAATTAATGATTTTTCAATTAGTAATACTAGTGTTACTAGTTATACAATTTCAATAAATAATACTAGTGTTACTAGCTATTAAACTTTAATCAATAATACTAGTGTTACTAGTTTTACAACTTCAATCAGTACTACTAAAGTTACTAGTTATACAACTTCAGTTAGTAATACTAGTGTTACTAGTTACACAACTTCCATCAGTTATACTAGTGTTACTAGTTATAGTTTCTCCCTCAATAATACCCAGTTGTACTTAGTTCTCCGTTCGTTGCAACTCAAATCGGATCATTTCGGGCTGAAATCCCTTGAATCTTCTGATGATTTGCTGCAATTCAACAAGTCCAATACATTCATTACCAATACGTCCTAATTTATCCATTAAGCATTGTTAAAAAAATTAACCGTAGATGCAACCTTTGGAATTCCATATATACTCCTTTGAAAAAATTCTCCGTAGTCAAACTGCATGGTTATGTTGTTGCTCATTGTTTCCTGTGAAAGAATATAAACACACACAATTTACTTCTGCCAGTATTACTAATGATACAACTTCGATTAGTAACACTAGTAATATATGTTATATTAAGTATTCCCAATTGTACAATGTTATCCTATCACTACGATTCAACCACTGTATTTCATTTATTACCAATGCAACGGTACTAATCATCCTAGAAATCATGGTTAAAGAACGAACGTGCATACCAAATTAATGATTTTTCAATTAGTAATACTATTGTTACTAGTTATACAATTTCAATAAATAATACTAGTGTTACTAGCTATTAAACTTTAATCAATAATACTAGTGTTACTAGTTTTACAACTTCAATCAGTACTACTAAAGTTACTAGTTATACAACTTCAGTCAGTAATACTAGTGTTACTAGTTATACAACTTCCATCAGTTATACTAGTGTTACTAGTTATACTTTCTCCCTCAATAATACCCAGTTGTACTTAGTTCTCTGTTCGTTGCAACTCAAATCGGATGATTTCGGGCTGAAATCCCTTTAATCTTCTGATGATTTGCTGCAATTCAACAAGTCCAATACATTCATTACCAATACGTCCTAATTTATCCATTAAGCATTGTTAAAAAAATTAATCGTAGATGCAACCTTTGGAATTCCATATATACTCCTTTGAAAAAATTCCCCGTAGTCAAAATGCATGGTTATGTTGTTGCTCATTGTTTCCTGTGAAAGAATATAAACACACACAATTTACTTCTGTCAGTATTACTAATGATACAACTTCGATTAGTAACACTAGTAATATTTGTTATATTAAGTATTCCCAATTGTACAATGTTATCCTATCACTACGATTCAACCACTTTATTTCATTTATTACCAATGCAAGGGTACTAATCATCCTAGAAATCATGGTTAGAGAACGAATGTGCATACCAAATTAATGATTTTTCAATCAGTAATACTAGTGTTACTAGTTATACAATTTCAATAAATAATACTAGTGTTACTAGCTATTAAACTTTAATCAATAATACTAGTGTTAATAGTTTTACAACTTCAATCAGTACTACTAAAGTTACTAGTTATACAACTTCAGTCAGTAATACTAGTGTTACTAGTTATACAACTTCCATCAGTTATACTAGTGTTACTAGTTATACTTTCTCCCTCAATAATACCCAGTTGTACTTAGTTCTCCTTTCGTTGCAACTCAAATCGGATCATTTCGGGCTGAAATCCCTTGAATCTTCTGATGATTTGCTGCAATTCAACAAGTCCAATACATTCATTACCAATACGTCCTAATTTATCCATTAAGCATTGTTAAAAAAATTAACCGTAGATGCAACCTTTGGAATTCCATATATACTCCTTTGAAAAAATTCCCCGTAGTCAAACTGCATGGTTATGTTGTTGCTCATTGTTTCCTGTGAAAGAATATAAACACACACAATTCACTTCTGCCAGTATTACTAATGATACAACTTCGATTAGTAACACTAGTAATATATGTTATATTAAGTATTCCCAATTGTACAATGTTATCCTATCACTACGATTCAACCACTGTATTTCATTTATTACCAATGCAAGGGTACTAATCATCCTAGAAATCATGGTTAGAGAACGAATATGCATACCAAATTAATGATTTTTCAATCAGTAATACTAGTGTTACTAGTTATACAATTTCAATAAATAATACTAGTGTTACTAGCGATTAAACTTTAATCAATAATACTAGTGTTACTAGTTTTACAACTTCAATCAGTACTACTAAAGTTACTAGTTATACAACTTCAGTCAGTAATACTAGTGTTACTAGTTATACAACTTCCATCAGTTATACTAGTGTTACTAGTTATAGTTTCTCCCTCAATAATACCCAGTTGTACTTAGTTCTCCGTTCGTTGCAACTCAAATCGGATGATTTCGGGCTGAAATCCCTTTAATCTTCTGATGATTTGCTGCAATTCAACAAGTCCAATACATTCATTACCAATACGTCCTAATTTATCCATTAAGCATTGTTAAAAAAATTAATCGTAGATGCAACCTTTGGAATTCCATATATACTCCTTTGAAAAAATTCCCCGTAGTCAAAATGCATGGTTATGTTGTTGCTCATTGTTTCCTGTGAAAGAATATAAACACACACAATTTACTTCTGTCAGTACTACTAATGATACAACTTCGATTAGTAACACTAGTAATATTTGTTATATTAAGTATTCCCAATTGTACAATGTTATCCTATCACTACGATTCAACCACTTTATTTCATTTATTACCAATGCAAGGGTACTAATCATCCTAGAAATCATGGTTAGAGAACGAATGTGCATACCAAATTAATGATTTTTCAATCAGTAATACTAGTGTTACTAGTTATACAATTTCAATAAATAATACTAGTGTTACTAGCTATTAAACTTTAATCAATAATACTAGTGTTAATAGTTTTACAACTTCAATCAGTACTACTAAAGTTACTAGTTATACAACTTCAGTCAGTAATACTAGTGTTACTAGTTATACAACTTCCATCAGTTATACTAGTGTTACTAGATATACTTTCTCCCTCAATAATACCCAGTTGTACTTAGTTCTCCTTTCGTTGCAACTCAAATCGGATCATTTCGGGCTGAAATCCCTTGAATCTTCTGATGATTTGCTGCAATTCAACAAGTCCAATACATTCATTACCAATACGTCCTAATTTATCCATTAAGCATTGTTAAAAAAATTAATCGTAGATGCAACCTTTGGAATTCCATATATACTCCTTTGAAAAAATTCCCCGTAGTCAAACTGCATGGTTATGTTGTTGCTCATTGTTTCCTGTGAAAGAATATAAACACACACAATTCACTTCTGCCAGTATTACTAATGATACAACTTCGATTAGTAACACTAGTAATATATGTTATATTAAGTATTCCCAATTGTACAATGTTATCCTATCACTACGATTCAACCACTGTATTTCATTTATTACCAATGCAAGGGTACTAATCATCCTAGAAATCATGGTTAGAGAACGAATATGCATACCAAATTAATGATTTTTCAATCAGTAATACTAGTGTTACTAGTTATACAATTTCAATAAATAATACTAGTGTTACTAGCGATTAAACTTTAATCAATAATACTAGTGTTACTAGTTTTACAACTTCAATCAGTACTACTAAAGTTACTAGTTATACAACTTCAGTCAGTAATACTAGTGTTACTAGTTATACAACTTCCATCAGTTATACTAGTGTTACTAGTTATAGTTTCTCCCTCAATAATACCCAGTTGTACTTAGTTCTCCGTTCGTTGCAACTCAAATCGGATGATTTCGGGCTGAAATCCCTTTAATCTTCTGATGATTTGCTGCAATTCAACAAGTCCAATACATTCATTACCAATACGTCCTAATTTATCCATTAAGCATTGTTAAAAAAATTAACCGTAGATGCAACCTTTGGAATTCCATATATACTCCTTTGAAAAAATTCCCCGTAGTCAAACTTCATGGTTATGTTGTTGCTCATTGTTTCCTGTGAAAGAATATAAACACACACAATTTACTTCTGTCAGTATTACTAATGATACAACTTCGATTAGTAACACTAGTAATATTTGTTATATTAAGTATTCCCAATTGTACAATGTTATCCTATCACTACAATTCAACCACTGTATTTCATTTATTACCAATGCAACGGTACTAATCATCCTAGAAATCATGGTTAGAGAACGAACGTGCATTCCAAATTAATGATTTTTCAATTAGTAATACTAGTGTTACTAGTTATACAATTTCAATAAATAATACTAGTGTTACTAGCTATTAAACTTTAATCAATAATACTAGTGTTACTAGTTTTACAACTTCAATCAGTACTACTAAAGTTACTAGTTATACAACTTCAGTTAGTAATACTAGTGTTACTAGTTACACAACTTCCATCAGTTATACTAGTGTTACTAGTTATAGTTTCTCCCTCAATAATACCCAGTTGTACTTAGTTCTCCGTTCGTTGCAACTCAAATCGGATCATTTCGGGCTGAAATCCCTTGAATCTTCTGATGATTTGCTGCAATTCAACAAGTCCAATACATTCATTACCAATACGTCCTAATTTATCCATTAAGCATTGTTAAAAAAATTAACCGTAGATGCAACCTTTGGAATTCCATATATACTCCTTTGAAAAAATTCTAAGTAGTCAAACTGCATGGTTATGTTGTTGCTCATTGTTTCCTGTGAAAGAATATAAACACACACAATTTACTTCTGCCAGTATTACTAATGATACAACTTCGATTAGTAACACTAGTAATATATGTTATATTAAGTATTCCCAATTGTACAATGTTATCCTATCACTACGATTCAACCACTGTATTTCATTTATTACCAATGCAACGGTACTAATCATCCTAGAAATCATGGTTAGAGAACGAACGTGCATACCAAATTAATGATTTTTCAATTAGTAATACTATTGTTACTAGTTATACAATTTCAATAAATAATACTAGTGTTACTAGCTATTAAACTTTAATCAATAATACTAGTGTTACTAGTTTTACAACTTCAATCAGTACTACTAAAGTTACTAGTTATACAACTTCAGTCAGTAATACTAGTGTTACTAGTTATACAACTTCCATCAGTTATACTAGTGTTACTAGTTATACTTTCTCCCTCAATAATACCCAGTTGTACTTAGTTCTCTGTTCGTTGCAACTCAAATCGGATGATTTCGGGCTGAAATCCCTTTAATCTTCTGATGATTTGCTGCAATTCAACAAGTCCAATACATTCATTACCAATACGTCCTAATTTATCCATTAAGCATTGTTAAAAAAATTAATCGTAGATGCAACCTTTGGAATTCCATATATACTCCTTTGAAAAAATTCCCCGTAGTCAAAATGCATGGTTATGTTGTTGCTCATTGTTTCCTGTGAAAGAATATAAACACACACAATTTACTTCTGTCAGTATTACTAATGATACAACTTCGATTAGTAACACTAGTAATATTTGTTATATTAAGTATTCCCAATTGTACAATGTTATCCTATCACTACGATTCAACCACTTTATTTCATTTATTACCAATGCAAGGGTACTAATCATCCTAGAAATCATGGTTAGAGAACGAATGTGCATACCAAATTAATGATTTTTCAATCAGTAATACTAGTGTTACTAGTTATACAATTTCAATAAATAATACTAGTGTTACTAGCTATTAAACTTTAATCAATAATACTAGTGTTAATAGTTTTACAACTTCAATCAGTACTACTAAAGTTACTAGTTAAACAACTTCAGTCAGTAATACTAGTGTTACTAGTTATACAACTTCCATCAGTTATACTAGTGTTACTAGTTATACTTTCTCCCTCAATAATACCCAGTTGTACTTAGTTCTCCTTTCGTTGCAACTCAAATCGGATCATTTCGGGCTGAAATCCCTTGAATCTTCTGATGATTTGCTGCAATTCAACAAGTCCAATACATTCATTACCAATACGTCCTAATTTATCCATTAAGCATTGTTAAAAAAATTAACCGTAGATGCAACCTTTGGAATTCCATATATACTCCTTTGAAAAAATTCCCCGTAGTCAAACTGCATGGTTATGTTGTTGCTCATTGTTTCCTGTGAAAGAATATAAACACACACAATTCACTTCTGCCAGTATTACTAATGATACAACTTCGATTAGTAACACTAGTAATATATGTTATATTAAGTATTCCCAATTGTACAATGTTATCCTATCACTACGATTCAACCACTGTATTTCATTTATTACCAATGCAAGGGTACTAATCATCCTAGAAATCATGGTTAGAGAACGAATATGCATACCAAATTAATGATTTTTCAATCAGTAATACTAGTGTTACTAGTTATACAATTTCAATAAATAATACTAGTGTTACTAGCGATTAAACTTTAATCAATAATACTAGTGTTACTAGTTTTACAACTTCAATCAGTACTACTAAAGTTACTAGTTATACAACTTCAGTCAGTAATACTAGTGTTACTAGTTATACAACTTCCATCAGTTATACTAGTGTTACTAGTTATAGTTTCTCCCTCAATAATACCCAGTTGTACTTAGTTCTCCGTTCGTTGCAACTCAAATCGGATGATTTCGGGCTGAAATCCCTTTAATCTTCTGATGATTTGCTGCAATTCAACAAGTCCAATACATTCATTACCAATACGTCCTAATTTATTCATTAAGCATTGTTAAAAAAATTAATCGTAGATGCAACCTTTGGAATTCCATATATACTCCTTTGAAAAAATTCCCCGTAGTCAAAATGCATGGTTATGTTGTTGCTCATTGTTTCCTGTGAAAGAATATAAACACACACAATTTACTTCTGTCAGTATTACTAATGATACAACTTCGATTAGTAACACTAGTAATATTTGTTATATTAAGTATTCCCAATTGTACAATGTTATCCTATCACTACGATTCAACCACTTTATTTCATTTATTACCAATGCAAGGGTACTAATCATCCTAGAAATCATGGTTAGAGAACGAATGTGCATACCAAATTAATGATTTTTCAATCAGTAATACTAGTGTTACTAGTTATACAATTTCAATAAATAATACTAGTGTTACTAGCTATTAAACTTTAATCAATAATACTAGTGTTAATAGTTTTACAACTTCAATCAGTACTACTAAAGTTACTAGTTATACAACTTCAGTCAGTAATACTAGTGTTACTAGTTATACAACTTCCATCAGTTATACTAGTGTTACTAGTTATACTTTCTCCCTCAATAATACCCAGTTGTACTTAGTTCTCCTTTCGTTGCAACTCAAATCGGATCATTTCGGGCTGAAATCCCTTGAATCTTCTGATGATTTGCTGCAATTCAACAAGTCCAATACATTCATTACCAATACGTCCTAATTTATCCATTAAGCATTGTTAAAAAAATTAATCGTAGATGCAACCTTTGGAATTCCATATATACTCCTTTGAAAAAATTCCCCGTAGTCAAACTGCATGGTTATGTTGTTGCTCATTGTTTCCTGTGAAAGAATATAAACACACACAATTCACTTCTGCCAGTATTACTAATGATACAACTTCGATTAGTAACACTAGTAATATATGTTATATTAAGTATTCCCAATTGTACAATGTTATCCTATCACTACGATTCAACCACTGTATTTCATTTATTACCAATGCAAGGGTACTAATCATCCTAGAAATCATGGTTAGAGAACAAATATGCATACCAAATTAATGATTTTTCAATCAGTAATACTAGTGTTACTAGTTATACAATTTCAATAAATAATACTAGTGTTACTAGCGATTAAACTTTAATCAATAATACTAGTGTTACTAGTTTTACAACTTCAATCAGTACTACTAAAGTTACTAGTTATACAACTTCAGTCAGTAATACTAGTGTTACTAGTTATACAACTTCCATCAGTTATACTAGTGTTACTAGTTATAGTTTCTCCCTCAATAATACCCAGTTGTACTTAGTTCTCCGTTCGTTGCAACTCAAATCGGATGATTTCGGGCTGAAATCCCTTTAATCTTCTGATGATTTGCTGCAATTCAACAAGTCCAATACATTCATTACCAATACGTCCTAATTTATCCATTAAGCATTGTTAAAAAAATTAACCGTAGATGCAACCTTTGGAATTCCATATATACTCCTTTGAAAAAATTCCCCGTAGTCAAACTTCATGGTTATGTTGTTGCTCATTGTTTCCTGTGAAAGAATATAAACACACACAATTTACTTCTGTCAGTATTACTAATGATACAACTTCGATTAGTAACACTAGTAATATTTGTTATATTAAGTATTCCCAATTGTACAATGTTATCCTATCACTACAATTCAACCACTGTATTTCATTTATTACCAATGCAACGGTACTAATCATCCTAGAAATCATGGTTAGAGAACGAATGTGCATACCAAATTAATGATTTTTCAATTAGTAATACTAGTGTTACTAGTTATACAATTTCAATAAATAATACTAGTGTTACTAGCTATTAAACTTTAATCAATAATACTAGTGTTACTAGTTTTACAACTTCAATCAGTACTACTAAAGTTACTAGTTATACAACTTCAGTTAGTAATACTAGTGTTACTAGTTACACAACTTCCATCAGTTATACTAGTGTTACTAGTTATACTTTCTCCCTCAATAATACCCAGTTGTACTTAGTTCTCCGTTCGTTGCAACTCAAATCGGATGATTTCGGGCTGAAATCCCTTTAATCTTCTGATGATTTGCTGCAATTCAACAAGTCCAATACATTCATTACCAATACGTCCTAATTTATCCATTAAGCATTGTTAAAAAAATTAACCGTAGATGCAACCTTTGGAATTACATATATACTCCTTTGAAAAAATTCCCTGTAGTCAAACTTCATGGTTATGTTGTTGCTCATTGTTTCCTGTGAAAGAATATAAACACACACAATTTACTTCTGTCAGTATTACTAATGATACAACTTCGATTAGTAACACTAGTAATATTTGTTATATTAAGTATTCCCAATTGTACAATGTTATCCTATCACTACAATTCAACCACTGTATTTCATTTATTACCAATGCAACGGTACTAATCATCCTAGAAATCATGGTTAGAGAACGAATGTGCATACCAAATTAATGATTTTTCAATTAGTAATACTAGTGTTACTAGTTATACAATTTCAATAAATAATATAGTGTTACTAGCTATTAAACTTTAATCAATAATACTAGTGTTACTAGTTTTACAACTTCAATCAGTACTACTAAAGTTACTAGTTATACAACTTCAGTTAGTCATACTAGTGTTACTAGTTACACAACTTCCATCAGTTATACTAGTGTTACTAGTTATACTTTCTCCCTCAATAATACCCAGTTGTACTTAGTTCTCCGTTCGTTGCAACTCAAATAGGATGATTTCGAGCTGAAATCCCTTTAATCTTCTGATGATTTGCTGCAATGCAACAAGTCCAATACATTCATTACCAATACGTTCTAATTTATCCATTAAGCATTGTTAAAAAAATTAACCGTAGATGCAACCTTTGGAATTCCATATATACTCCTTTGAAAAAATTCCCCGTAGTCAAACTTCATGGTTATGTTGTTGCTCATTGTTTCCTGTGAAAGAATATAAACACACACAATTTACTTCTGTCAGTATTACTAATGATACAACTTCGATTAGTAACACTAGTAATATTTGTTATATTAAGTATTTCCAATTGTACAATGTTATCCTATCACTACAATTCAACCACTGTATCTCATTTATTACCAATGCAACGGTACTAATCATCCTAGAAATCATGGTTAGAGAACGAATGTGCATACCAAATTAATGATTTTTCAATTAGTAATACTAGTGTTACTAGTTATACAATTTCAATAAATAATACTAGTGTTACTAGCTATTAAACTTTAATCAATAATACTAGTGTTACTAGTTTTACAACTTCAATCAGTACTACAAAAGTTACTAGTTATACAACTTCAGTCAGTAATACTAGTGTTACTAGTTATACAAATTCCATCAGTTATACTAGTGTTACTAGTTATACTTTCTCCCTCAATAATACCCAGTTGTACTTAGTTCTCCGTTCGTTGCAACTCAAATCGGATGATTTCGGGCTGAAATCCCTTTAATCTTCTGATGATTTGCTTTAATTCAACAAGTCCAATACATTCATTACCAATACGTCCTAATTTATCCATTAAGCATTGTTAAAAAAATTAACCGTAGATGCAACCTTTGGAATTCCATATATACTCCTTTGAAAAAATTCCCCGTAGTCAAACTTCCTGGTTATGTTGTTGCTCACTGTTTCCTGTGAAAGAATATAAACACACACAATTTACTTCTGTCAGTATTACTAATGATACAACTTCGATTAGTAACACTAGTAATATTTGTTATATTAAGTATTCCCAATTGTACAATGTTATCCTATCACTACAATTCAACCACTGTATTTCATTTATTACCAATGCAACGGTACTAATCATCCTAGAAATCATGGTTAGAGAACGAATGTGCATACCAAATTAATGATTTTTCAATTAGTAATACTAGTGTTACTAGTTATACAATTTCAATAAATAATACTAGTGTTACTAGCTATTAAACTTTAATCAATAATACTAGTGTTACTAGTTTTACAACTTCAATCAGTACTACTAAAGTGACTAGTTATACAACTTAAGTCAGTAATACTAGTGTTACTAGTTATACAAATTCCATCAGTTATACTAGTGTTACTAGTTATACTTTCTCCCTCAATAATACCCAGTTGTACTTAGTTCTCCGTTCGTTGCAACTCAAATCGGATGATTTCGGGCTGAAATCCCTTTAATCTTCTGATGATTTGCTGCAATTCAACAAGTCCAATACATTCATTACCAATACGTCCTAATTTATCCATTAAGCATTGTTAAAAAAATTAACCGTAGATGCAACCTTTGGAATTACATATATACTCTTTTGAAAAAATTCCCCGTAGTCAAACTTCATGGTTATGTTGTTGCTCATTGTTTCCTGTGAAAGAATATAAACACACACAATTTACTTCTGTCAATATTACTAATGATACAACTTCGATTAGTAACACTAGTAATATTTGTTATATTAAGTATTCCCAATTGTACAATGTTATCCTATCACTACAATTCAACCACTGTATTTCATTTATTACCAATGCAACGGTACTAATCATCCTAGAAATCATGGTTAGAGAACGAATGTGCATACCAAATTAATGATTTTTCAATTAGTAATACTAGTGTTACTAGTTATACAATTTCAATAAATAATATAGTGTTACTAGCTATTAAACTTTAATCAATAATACTAGTGTTACTAGTTTTACAACTTCAATCAGTACTACTAAAGTTACTAGTTATACAACTTCAGTTAGTCATACTAGTGTTACTAGTTACACAACTTCCATCAGTTATACTAGTGTTACTAGTTATACTTTCTCCCTCAATAATACCCAGTTGTACTTAGTTCTCCGTTCGTTGCAACTCAAATAGGATGATTTCGAGCTGAAATCCCTTTAATCTTCTGATGATTTGCTGCAATGCAACAAGTCCAATACATTCATTACCAATACGTTCTAATTTATCCATTAAGCATTGTTAAAAAAATTAACCGTAGATGCAACCTTTGGAATTCCATATATACTCCTTTGAAAAAATTCCCCGTAGTCAAACTTCATGGTTATGTTGTTGCTCATTGTTTCCTGTGAAAGAATATAAACACACACAATTTACTTCTGTCAGTATTACTAATGATACAACTTCGATTAGTAACACTAGTAATATTTGTTATATTAAGTATTTCCAATTGTACAATGTTATCCTATCACTACAATTCAACCACTGTATCTCATTTATTACCAATGCAACGGTACTAATCATCCTAGAAATCATGGTTAGAGAACGAATGTGCATACCAAATTAATGATTTTTCAATTAGTAATACTAGTGTTACTAGTTATACAATTTCAATAAATAATACTAGTGTTACTAGCTATTAAACTTTAATCAATAATACTAGTGTTACTAGTTTTACAACTTCAATCAGTACTACAAAAGTTACTAGTTATACAACTTCAGTCAGTAATACTAGTGTTACTAGTTATACAAATTCCATCAGTTATACTAGTGTTACTAGTTATACTTTCTCCCTCAATAATACCCAGTTGTACTTAGTTCTCCGTTCGTTGCAACTCAAATCGGATGATTTCGGGCTGAAATCCCTTTAATCTTCTGATGATTTGCTTTAATTCAACAAGTCCAATACATTCATTACCAATACGTCCTAATTTATCCATTAAGCATTGTTAAAAAAATTAACTGTAGATGCAACCTTTGGAATTCCATATATACTCCTTTGAAAAAATTCCCCGTAGTCAAACTTCCTGGTTATGTTGTTGCTCACTGTTTCCTGTGAAAGAATATAAACACACACAATTTACTTCTGTCAGTATTACTAATGATACAACTTCGATTAGTAACACTAGTAATATTTGTTATATTAAGTATTCCCAATTGTACAATGTTATCCTATCACTACAATTCAACCACTGTATTTCATTTATTACCAATGCAACGGTACTAATCATCCTAGAAATCATGGTTAGAGAACGAATGTGCATACCAAATTAATGATTTTTCAATTAGTAATACTAGTGTTACTAGTTATACAATTTCAATAAATAATACTAGTGTTACTAGCTATTAAACTTTAATCAATAATACTAGTGTTACTAGTTTTACAACTTCAATCAGTACTACTAAAGTTACTAGTTATACAACTTCAGTTAGTAATACTAGTGTTACTAGTTACACAACTTCCATCAGTTATACTAGTGTTACTAGTTATACTTTCTCCCTCAATAATACCCAGTTGTACTTAGTTCTCCGTTCGTTGCAACTCAAATCGGATGATTTCGGGCTGAAATCCCTTTAATCTTCTGATGATTTGCTGCAATTCAACAAGTCCAATACATTCATTACCAATACGTCCTAATTTATCCATTAAGCATTGTTAAAAAAATTAACCGTAGATGCAACCTTTGTTATTACATATATACTCCTTTGAAAAAATTCCCCGTAGTCAAACTTCATGGTTATGTTTTTGCTCATTGTTTCCTGTGAAAGAATATAAACACACACAATTTACTTCTGTCAGTATTACTAATGATACAACTTCGATTAGTAACACTAGTAATATTTGTTATATTAAGTATTCCCAATTGTACAATGTTATCCTATCACTACGATTCAACCACTGTATTTCATTTATTACCAATGCAACGGTACTAATCATCCTAGAAATCATGGTTAGAGAACGAATGTGCATACCAAATTAATGATTTTTCAATTAGTAATACTAGTGTTACTAGTTATACAATTTCAATAAATAATACTAGTGTTACTAGCTATTAAACTTTAATCAATAATACTAGTGTTACTAGTTTTACAACTTCAATCAGTACTACTAAAGTGACTAGTTATACAACTTAAGTCAGTAATACTAGTGTTACTAGTTATACAAATTCCATCAGTTATACTAGTGTTACTAGTTATACTTTCTCCCTCAATAATACCCAGTTGTACTTAGTTCTCCGTTCGTTGCAACTCAAATCGGATGATTTCGGGCTGAAATCCCTTTAATCTTCTGATGATTTGCTGCAATTCAACAAGTCCAATACATTCATTACCAATACGTCCTAATTTATCCATTAAGCATTGTTAAAAAAATTAACCGTAGATGCAACCTTTGGAATTACATATATACTCTTTTGAAAAAATTCCCCGTAGTCAAACTTCATGGTTATGTTGTTGCTCATTGTTTCCTGTGAAAGAATATAAACACACACAATTTACTTCTGTCAGTATTACTAATGATACAACTTCGATTAGTAACACTAGTAGTATTTGTTATATTAAGTATTCCCAATTGTACAATGTTATCCTATCACTACAATTCAACCACTGTATTTCATTTATTACCAATGCAACGGTACTAATCATCCTAGAAATCATGGTTAGAGAACGAATGTGCATACCAAATTAATGATTTTTCAATTAGTAATACTAGTGTTACTAGTTATACAATTTCAATAAATAATACTAGTGTTACTAGCTATTAAACTTTAATCAATAATACTAGTGTTACTAGTTTTACAACTTCAATCAGTACTACTAAAGTTACTAGTTATACAACTTCAGTTAGTAATACTAGTGTTACTAGTTACACAACTTCCATCAGTTATACTAGTGTTACTAGTTATACTTTCTCCCTCAATAATACCCAGTTGTACTTAGTTCTCCGTTCGTTGCAACTCAAATCGGATGATTTCGGGCTGAAATCCCTTTAATCTTCTGATGATTTGCTTCAATTCAACAAGTCCAATACATTCATTACCAATACGTCCTAATTTATCCATTAAGCATTGTTAAAAAAATTAACCGTAGATGCAACCTTTGGAATTCCATATATACTCCTTTGAAAAAATTCCCCGTAGTCAAACTTCCTGGTTATGTTGTTGCTCACTGTTTCCTGTGAAAGAATATAAACACACACAATTTACTTCTGTCAGTATTACTAATGATACAACTACGATTAGTAACACTAGTAATATTTGTTATATTAAGTATTCCCAATTGTACAATGTTATCCTATCACTACAATTCAACCACTGTATTTCATTTATTACCAATGCAACGGTACTAATCATCCTAGAAATCATGGTTAGAGAACGAATGTGCATACCAAATTAATGATTTTTC
This sequence comes from Cardamine chenopodiifolia, assembly GCA_963922655.1. Lineage (NCBI taxonomy): Eukaryota > Viridiplantae > Streptophyta > Magnoliopsida > Brassicales > Brassicaceae > Cardamine > Cardamine chenopodiifolia. The sequence continues at coordinate 13,555,678 of OZ000490.1, read as the reverse complement.
AATTAGTAATACTAGTGTTACTAGTTATACAATTTCAATAAATAATACTAGTGTTACTAGCTATTAAACTTTAATCAATAATACTAGTGTTACTAGTTTTACAACTTCAATCAGTACTACTAAAGTTACTAGTTATACAACTTCAGTTAGTAATACTAGTGTTACTAGTTACACAACTTCCATCAGTTATACTAGTGTTACTAGTTATAGTTTCTCCCTCAATAATACCCAGTTGTACTTAGTTCTCCGTTCGTTGCAACTCAAATCGGATGATTTCGGGCTGAAATCCCTTTAATCTTCTGATGATTTGCTGCAATTCAACAAGTCCAATACATTCATTACCAATACGTCCTAATTTATCCATTAAGCATTGTTAAAAAAATTAACCGAAGATGCAACCTTTGGAATTCCATATATACTCCTTTGAAAAAATTCCCCGTAGTCAAACTTCATGGTTATGTTGTTGCTCATTGTTTCCTGTGAAAGAATATAAACACACACAATTTATTTCTGTCAGTATTACTAATGATACAACTTCGATTAGTAATACTAGTAATATTTGTTATATTAAGTATTCCCAATTGTACAATGTTATCCTATCACTACAATTCAACCACTGTATTTCATTTATTACCAATGCAACGGTACTAATCATCCTAGAAATCATGGTTAGAGAACGAACGTGCATTCCAAATTAATGATTTTTCAATTAGTAATACTAGTGTTACTAGTTATACAATTTCAATAAATAATACTAGTGTTACTAGCTATTAAACTTTAATCAATAATACTAGTGTTACTAGTTTTACAACTTCAATCAGTACTACTAAAGTTACTAGTTATACAACTTCAGTCAGTAATACTAGTGTTACTAGTTATACAACTTCCATCAGTTATACTAGTGTTACTAGTTATACTTTCTCCCTCAATAATACCCAGTTGTACTTAGTTCTCTGTTCGTTGCAACTCAAATCGGATGATTTCGGGCTGAAATCTCTTTAATCTTCTGATGATTTGCTGCAATTCAACAAGTCCAATACATTCATTACCAATACGTCCTAATTTATCCATTAAGCATTGTTAAAAAAATTAATCGTAGATGCAACCTTTGGAATTCCATATATACTCCTTTGAAAAAATTCCCCGTAGTCAAAATGCATGGTTATGTTGTTGCTCATTGTTTCCTGTGAAAGAATATAAACACACACAATTTACTTCTGTCAGTATTACTAATGATACAACTTCGATTAGTAACACTAGTAATATTTGTTATATTAAGTATTCCCAATTGTACAATGTTATCCTATCACTACGATTCAACCACTTTATTTCATTTATTACCAATGCAAGGGTACTAATCATCCTAGAAATCATGGTTAGAGAACGAATATGCATACCAAATTAATGATTTTTCAATCAGTAATAATAGTGTTACTAGTTATACAATTTCAATAAATAATACTAGTGTTACTAGCGATTAAACTTTAATCAATAATACTAGTGTTACTAGTTTTACAACTTCAATCAGTACTACTAAAGTTACTAGTTATACAACTTCAGTCAGTAATACTAGTGTTACTAGTTATACAACTTCCATCAGTTATACTAGTGTTACTAGTTATAGTTTCTCCCTCAATAATACCCAGTTGTACTTAGTTCTCCGTTCGTTGCAACTCAAATCGGATGATTTCGGGCTGAAATCCCTTTAATCTTCTGATGATTTGCTGCAATTCAACAAGTCCAATACATTCATTACCAATACGTCCTAATTTATCCATTAAGCATTGTTAAAAAAATTAATCGTAGATGCAACCTTTGGAATTCCATATATACTCCTTTGAAAAAATTCCCCGTAGTCAAAATGCATGGTTATGTTGTTGCTCATTGTTTCCTGTGAAAGAATATAAACACACACAATTTACTTCTGTCAGTATTACTAATGATACAACTTCGATTAGTAACACTAGTAATATTTGTTATATTAAGTATTCCCAATTGTACAATGTTATCCTATCACTACGATTCAACCACTTTATTTCATTTATTACCAATGCAAGGGTACTAATCATCCTAGAAATCATGGTTAGAGAACGAATGTGCATACCAAATTAATGATTTTTCAATCAGTAATACTAGTGTTACTAGTTATACAATTTCAATAAATAATACTAGTGTTACTAGCTATTAAACTTTAATCAATAATACTAGTGTTAATAGTTTTACAACTTCAATCAGTACTACTAAAGTTACTAGTTATACAACTTCAGTCAGTAATACTAGTGTTACTAGTTATACAACTTCCATCAGTTATACTAGTGTTACTAGTTATACTTTCTCCCTCAATAATACCCAGTTGTACTTAGTTCTCCTTTCGTTGCAACTCAAATCGGATCATTTCGGGCTGAAATCCCTTGAATCTTCTGATGATTTGCTGCAATTCAACAAGTCCAATACATTCATTACCAATACGTCCTAATTTATCCATTAAGCATTGTTAAAAAAATTAACCGTAGATGCAACCTTTGGAATTCCATATATACTCCTTTGAAAAAATTCCCCGTAGTCAAACTGCATGGTTATGTTGTTGCTCATTGTTTCCTGTGAAAGAATATAAACACACACAATTCACTTCTGCCAGTATTACTAATGATACAACTTCGATTAGTAACACTAGTAATATATGTTATATTAAGTATTCCCAATTGTACAATGTTATCCTATCACTACGATTCAACCACTGTATTTCATTTATTACCAATGCAAGGGTACTAATCATCCTAGAAATCATGGTTAGAGAACGAATATGCATACCAAATTAATGATTTTTCAATCAGTAATACTAGTGTTACTAGTTATACAATTTCAATAAATAATACTAGTGTTACTAGCGATTAAACTTTAATCAATAATACTAGTGTTACTAGTTTTACAACTTCAATCAGTACTACTAAAGTTACTAGTTATACAACTTCAGTCAGTAATACTAGTGTTACTAGTTATACAACTTCCATCAGTTATACTAGTGTTACTAGTTATAGTTTCTCCCTCAATAATACCCAGTTGTACTTAGTTCTCCGTTCGTTGCAACTCAAATCGGATGATTTCGGGCTGAAATCCCTTTAATCTTCTGATGATTTGCTGTAATTCAACAAGTCCAATACATTCATTACCAATACGTCCTAATTTATCCATTAAGCATTGTTAAAAAAATTAACCGTAGATGCAACCTTTGAAATTCCATATATACTCCTTCGAAAAAATTCCCCGTAGTCAAACTGCATGGTTATGTTGTTGCTCATTGTTTCCTGTGAAAGAATATAAACACACACAATTCACTTCTGCCAGTATTACTAATGATACAACTTCGATTAGTAACACTAGTAATATATGTTATATTAAGTATTCCCAATTGTACAATGTTATCCTATCACTACGATTCAACCACTGTATTTCATTTATTACCAATGCAACGGTACTAATCATCCTAGAAATCATGGTTATAGAACGAACGTGCATACCAAATTAATGATTTTTCAATTAGTAATACTAGTGGTACTAGTTATACAATTTCAATAAATAATACTAGTGTTACTAGCTATTAAACTTTAATCAATAATACTAGTGTTACTAGTTTTACAACTTCAATCAGTACTACTAAAGTTACTAGTTATACAACTTCAGTCAGTAATACTAGTGTTACTAGTTATACAACTTCCATCAGTTATACTAGTGTTACTAGTTATACTTTCTCCCTCAATAATACCCAGTTGTACTTAGTTCTCCGTTCGTTGCAACTCAAATCGGATGATTTCGGGCTGAAATCCCTTTAATCTTCTGATGATTTGCTGCAATTAAACAAGTCCAATACATTCATTACCAATACGTCCTAATTTATCCATTAAGCATTGTTAAAAAAATTAACCGTAGATGCAATCTTTGGAATTCCATATATACTCCTTTGAAAAAATTCCCCGTGGTCAAACTGCATGGTTATGTTGTTGCTCATTGTTTCCTGTGAAAGAATATAAACACACACAATTCACTTCTGCCAGTATTACTAATGATACAACTACGATTAGTAACACTAGTAATATTTGTTATATTAAGTATTCCCAATTGTACAATGTTATCCTATCACTACAATTCAACCACTGTATTTCATTTATTACCAATGCAACGGTACTAATCATCCTAGAAATCATGGTTAGAGAACGAATGTGCATACCAAATTAATGATTTTTCAATTAGTAATACTAGTGTTACTAGTTATACAATTTCAATAAATAATACTAGTGTTACTAGCTATTAAACTTTAATCAATAATACTAGTGTTACTAGTTTTACAACTTCAATCAGTACTACTAAAGTTACTAGTTATACAACTTCAGTTAGTAATACTAGTGTTACTAGTTACACAACTTCCATCAGTTATACTAGTGTTACTAGTTATAGTTTCTCCCTCAATAATACCCAGTTGTACTTAGTTCTCCGTTCGTTGCAACTCAAATCGGATGATTTCGGGCTGAAATCCCTTTAATCTTCTGATGATTTGCTGCAATTCAACAAGTCCAATACATTCATTACCAATACGTCCTAATTTATCCATTAAGCATTGTTAAAAAAATTAACCGAAGATGCAACCTTTGGAATTCCATATATACTCCTTTGAAAAAATTCCCCGTAGTCAAACTTCATGGTTATGTTGTTGCTCATTGTTTCCTGTGAAAGAATATAAACACACACAATTTATTTCTGTCAGTATTACTAATGATACAACTTCGATTAGTAATACTAGTAATATTTGTTATATTAAGTATTCCCAATTGTACAATGTTATCCTATCACTACAATTCAACCACTGTATTTCATTTATTACCAATGCAACGGTACTAATCATCCTAGAAATCATGGTTAGAGAACGAACGTGCATTCCAAATTAATGATTTTTCAATTAGTAATACTAGTGTTACTAGTTATACAATTTCAATAAATAATACTAGTGTTACTAGCTATTAAACTTTAATCAATAATACTAGTGTTACTAGTTTTACAACTTCAATCAGTACTACTAAAGTTACTAGTTATACAACTTCAGTCAGTAATACTAGTGTTACTAGTTATACAACTTCCATCAGTTATACTAGTGTTACTAGTTATAGTTTCTCCCTCAATAATACCCAGTTGTACTTAGTTCTCTGTTCGTTGCAACTCAAATCGGATGATTTCGGGCTGAAATCTCTTTAATCTTCTGATGATTTGCTGCAATTCAACAAGTCCAATACATTCATTACCAATACGTCCTAATTTATCCATTAAGCATTGTTAAAAAAATTAATCGTAGATGCAACCTTTGGAATTCCATATATACTCCTTTGAAAAAATTCCCCGTAGTCAAAATGCATGGTTATGTTGTTGCTCATTGTTTCCTGTGAAAGAATATAAACACACACAATTTACTTCTGTCAGTATTACTAATGATACAACTTCGATTAGTAACACTAGTAATATTTGTTATATTAATTATTCCCAATTGTACAATGTTATCCTATCACTACGATTCAACCACTTTATTTCATTTATTACCAATGCAAGGGTACTAATCATCCTAGAAATCATGGTTAGAGAACGAATATGCATACCAAATTAATGATTTTTCAATCAGTAATAATAGTGTTACTAGTTATACAATTTCAATAAATAATACTAGTGTTACTAGCGATTAAACTTTAATCAATAATACTAGTGTTACTAGTTTTACAACTTCAATCAGTACTACTAAAGTTACTAGTTATACAACTTCAGTCAGTAATACTAGTGTTACTAGTTATACAACTTCCATCAGTTATACTAGTGTTACTAGTTATAGTTTCTCCCTCAATAATACCCAGTTGTACTTAGTTCTCCGTTCGTTGCAACTCAAATCGGATGATTTCGGGCTGAAATCCCTTTAATCTTCTGATGATTTGCTGCAATTCAACAAGTCCAATACATTCATTACCAATACGTCCTAATTTATCCATTAAGCATTGTTAAAAAAATTAATCGTAGATGCAACCTTTGGAATTCCATATATACTCCTTTGAAAAAATTCCCCGTAGTCAAAATGCATGGTTATGTTGTTGCTCATTGTTTCCTGTGAAAGAATATAAACACACACAATTTACTTCTGTCAGTATTACTAATGATACAACTTCGATTAGTAACACTAGTAATATTTGTTATATTAAGTATTCCCAATTGTACAATGTTATCCTATCACTACAATTCAACCACTGTATCTCATTTATTACCAATGCAACGGTACTAATCATCCTAGAAATCATGGTTAGAGAACGAATGTGCATACCAAATTAATGATTTTTCAATTAGTAATACTAGTGTTACTAGTTATACAATTTCAATAAATAATACTAGTGTTACTAGCTATTAAACTTTAATCAATAATACTAGTGTTACTAGTTTTACAACTTCAATCAGTACTACAAAAGTTACTAGTTATACAACTTCAGTCAGTAATACTAGTGTTACTAGTTATACAAATTCCATCAGTTATACTAGTGTTACTAGTTATACTTTCTCCCTCAATAATACCCAGTTGTACTTAGTTCTCCGTTCGTTGCAACTCAAATCGGATGATTTCGGGCTGAAATCCCTTTAATCTTCTGATGATTTGCTTTAATTCAACAAGTCCAATACATTCATTACCAATACGTCCTAATTTATCCATTAAGCATTGTTAAAAAAATTAACTGTAGATGCAACCTTTGGAATTCCATATATACTCCTTTGAAAAAATTCCCCGTAGTCAAACTTCCTGGTTATGTTGTTGCTCACTGTTTCCTGTGAAAGAATATAAACACACACAATTTACTTCTGTCAGTATTACTAATGATACAACTTCGATTAGTAACACTAGTAATATTTGTTATATTAAGTATTCCCAATTGTACAATGTTATCCTATCACTACAATTCAACCACTGTATTTCATTTATTACCAATGCAACGGTACTAATCATCCTAGAAATCATGGTTAGAGAACGAATGTGCATACCAAATTAATGATTTTTCAATTAGTAATACTAGTGTTACTAGTTATACAATTTCAATAAATAATACTAGTGTTACTAGCTATTAAACTTTAATCAATAATACTAGTGTTACTAGTTTTACAACTTCAATCAGTACTACTAAAGTTACTAGTTATACAACTTCAGTTAGTAATACTAGTGTTACTAGTTACACAACTTCCATCAGTTATACTAGTGTTACTAGTTATACTTTCTCCCTCAATAATACCCAGTTGTACTTAGTTCTCCGTTCGTTGCAACTCAAATCGGATGATTTCGGGCTGAAATCCCTTTAATCTTCTGATGATTTGCTGCAATTCAACAAGTCCAATACATTCATTACCAATACGTCCTAATTTATCCATTAAGCATTGTTAAAAAAATTAACCGTAGATGCAACCTTTGTTATTACATATATACTCCTTTGAAAAAATTCCCCGTAGTCAAACTTCATGGTTATGTTTTTGCTCATTGTTTCCTGTGAAAGAATATAAACACACACAATTTACTTCTGTCAGTATTACTAATGATACAACTTCGATTAGTAACACTAGTAATATTTGTTATATTAAGTATTCCCAATTGTACAATGTTATCCTATCACTACGATTCAACCACTGTATTTCATTTATTACCAATGCAACGGTACTAATCATCCTAGAAATCATGGTTAGAGAACGAATGTGCATACCAAATTAATGATTTTTCAATTAGTAATACTAGTGTTACTAGTTATACAATTTCAATAAATAATACTAGTGTTACTAGCTATTAAACTTTAATCAATAATACTAGTGTTACTAGTTTTACAACTTCAATCAGTACTACTAAAGTGACTAGTTATACAACTTAAGTCAGTAATACTAGTGTTACTAGTTATACAAATTCCATCAGTTATACTAGTGTTACTAGTTATACTTTCTCCCTCAATAATACCCAGTTGTACTTAGTTCTCCGTTCGTTGCAACTCAAATCGGATGATTTCGGGCTGAAATCCCTTTAATCTTCTGATGATTTGCTGCAATTCAACAAGTCCAATACATTCATTACCAATACGTCCTAATTTATCCATTAAGCATTGTTAAAAAAATTAACCGTAGATGCAACCTTTGGAATTACATATATACTCTTTTGAAAAAATTCCCCGTAGTCAAACTTCATGGTTATGTTGTTGCTCATTGTTTCCTGTGAAAGAATATAAACACACACAATTTACTTCTGTCAGTATTACTAATGATACAACTTCGATTAGTAACACTAGTAGTATTTGTTATATTAAGTATTCCCAATTGTACAATGTTATCCTATCACTACAATTCAACCACTGTATTTCATTTATTACCAATGCAACGGTACTAATCATCCTAGAAATCATGGTTAGAGAACGAATGTGCATACCAAATTAATGATTTTTCAATTAGTAATACTAGTGTTACTAGTTATACAATTTCAATAAATAATACTAGTGTTACTAGCTATTAAACTTTAATCAATAATACTAGTGTTACTAGTTTTACAACTTCAATCAGTACTACTAAAGTTACTAGTTATACAACTTCAGTTAGTAATACTAGTGTTACTAGTTACACAACTTCCATCAGTTATACTAGTGTTACTAGTTATACTTTCTCCCTCAATAATACCCAGTTGTACTTAGTTCTCCGTTCGTTGCAACTCAAATCGGATGATTTCGGGCTGAAATCCCTTTAATCTTCTGATGATTTGCTTCAATTCAACAAGTCCAATACATTCATTACCAATACGTCCTAATTTATCCATTAAGCATTGTTAAAAAAATTAACCGTAGATGCAACCTTTGGAATTCCATATATACTCCTTTGAAAAAATTCCCCGTAGTCAAACTTCCTGGTTATGTTGTTGCTCACTGTTTCCTGTGAAAGAATATAAACACACACAATTTACTTCTGTCAGTATTACTAATGATACAACTACGATTAGTAACACTAGTAATATTTGTTATATTAAGTATTCCCAATTGTACAATGTTATCCTATCACTACAATTCAACCACTGTATTTCATTTATTACCAATGCAACGGTACTAATCATCCTAGAAATCATGGTTAGAGAACGAATGTGCATACCAAATTAATGATTTTTCAATTAGTAATACTAGTGTTACTAGTTATACAATTTCAATAAATAATACTAGTGTTACTAGCTATTAAACTTTAATCAATAATACTAGTGTTACTAGTTTTACAACTTCAATCAGTACTACTAAAGTTACTAGTTATACAACTTCAGTTAGTAATACTAGTGTTACTAGTTACACAACTTCCATCAGTTATACTAGTGTTACTAGTTATACTTTCTCCCTCAATAATACCCAGTTGTACTTAGTTCTCCGTTCGTTGCAACTCAAATCGGATGATTTCGGGCTGAAATCCCTTTAATCTTCTGATGATTTGCTGCAATTCAACAAGTCCAATACATTCATTACCAATACGTCCTAATTTATCCATTAAGCATTGTTAAAAAAATTAACCGTAGATGCAACCTTTGTTATTACATATATACTCCTTTGAAAAAATTCCCCGTAGTCAAACTTCATGGTTATGTTTTTGCTCATTGTTTCCTGTGAAAGAATATAAACACACACAATTTACTTCTGTCAGTATTACTAATGATACAACTTCGATTAGTAACACTAGTAATATTTGTTATATTAAGTATTCCCAATTGTACAATGTTATCCTATCACTACGATTCAACCACTGTATTTCATTTATTACCAATGCAACGGTACTAATCATCCTAGAAATCATGGTTAGAGAACGAATGTGCATACCAAATTAATGATTTTTCAATTAGTAATACTAGTGTTACTAGTTATACAATTTCAATAAATAATACTAGTGTTACTAGCTATTAAACTTTAATCAATAATACTAGTGTTACTAGTTTTACAACTTCAATCAGTACTACTAAAGTGACTAGTTATACAACTTAAGTCAGTAATACTAGTGTTACTAGTTATACAAATTCCATCAGTTATACTAGTGTTACTAGTTATACTTTCTCCCTCAATAATACCCAGTTGTACTTAGTTCTCCGTTCGTTGCAACTCAAATCGGATGATTTCGGGCTGAAATCCCTTTAATCTTCTGATGATTTGCTGCAATTCAACAAGTCCAATACATTCATTACCAATACGTCCTAATTTATCCATTAAGCATTGTTAAAAAAATTAACCGTAGATGCAACCTTTGGAATTACATATATACTCTTTTGAAAAAATTCCCCGTAGTCAAACTTCATGGTTATGTTGTTGCTCATTGTTTCCTGTGAAAGAATATAAACACACACAATTTACTTCTGTCAGTATTACTAATGATACAACTTCGATTAGTAACACTAGTAGTATTTGTTATATTAAGTATTCCCAATTGTACAATGTTATCCTATCACTACAATTCAACCACTGTATTTCATTTATTACCAATGCAACGGTACTAATCATCCTAGAAATCATGGTTAGAGAACGAATGTGCATACCAAATTAATGATTTTTCAATTAGTAATACTAGTGTTACTAGTTATACAATTTCAATAAATAATACTAGTGTTACTAGCTATTAAACTTTAATCAATAATACTAGTGTTACTAGTTTTACAACTTCAATCAGTACTACTAAAGTTACTAGTTATACAACTTCAGTTAGTAATACTAGTGTTACTAGTTACACAACTTCCATCAGTTATACTAGTGTTACTAGTTATACTTTCTCCCTCAATAATACCCAGTTGTACTTAGTTCTCCGTTCGTTGCAACTCAAATCGGATGATTTCGGGCTGAAATCCCTTTAATCTTCTGATGATTTGCTTCAATTCAACAAGTCCAATACATTCATTACCAATACGTCCTAATTTATCCATTAAGCATTGTTAAAAAAATTAACCGTAGATGCAACCTTTGGAATTCCATATATACTCCTTTGAAAAAATTCCCCGTAGTCAAACTTCCTGGTTATGTTGTTGCTCACTGTTTCCTGTGAAAGAATATAAACACACACAATTTACTTCTGTCAGTATTACTAATGATACAACTACGATTAGTAACACTAGTAATATTTGTTATATTAAGTATTCCCAATTGTACAATGTTATCCTATCACTACAATTCAACCACTGTATTTCATTTATTACCAATGCAACGGTACTAATCATCCTAGAAATCATGGTTAGAGAACGAATGTGCATACCAAATTAATGATTTTTCAATTAGTAATACTAGTGTTACTAGTTATACAATTTCAATAAATAATACTAGTGTTACTAGCTATTAAATTTTAATCAATAATACTAGTGTTACTAGTTTTACAACTTCAATCAGTACTACTAAAGTTACTAGTTATACAACTTCAGTTAGTAATACTAGTGTTACTAGTTACACAACTTCCATCAGTTATACTAGTGTTACTAGTTATAGTTTCTCCCTCAATAATACCCAGTTGTACTTAGTTCTCCGTTCGTTGCAACTCAAATCGGATGATTTCGGGCTGAAATCCCTTTAATCTTCTGATGATTTGCTGCAATTCAACAAGTCCAATACATTCATTACCAATACGTCCTAATTTATCCATTAAGCATTGTTAAAAAAATTAACCGAAGATGCAACCTTTGGAATTCCATATATACTCCTTTGAAAAAATTCCCCGTAGTCAAACTTCATGGTTATGTTGTTGCTCATTGTTTCCTGTGAAAGAATATAAACACACACAATTTATTTCTGTCAGTATTACTAATGATACAACTTCGATTAGTAATACTAGTAATATTTGTTATATTAAGTATTCCCAATTGTACAATGTTATCCTATCACTACAATTCAACCACTGTATTTCATTTATTACCAATGCAACGGTACTAATCATCCTAGAAATCATGGTTAGAGAACGAACGTGCATTCCAAATTAATGATTTTTCAATTAGTAATACTAGTGTTACTAGTTATACAATTTCAATAAATAATACTAGTGTTACTAGCTATTAAACTTTAATCAATAATACTAGTGTTACTAGTTTTACAACTTCAATCAGTACTACTAAAGTTACTAGTTATACAACTTCAGTCAGTAATACTAGTGTTACTAGTTATACAACTTCCATCAGTTATACTAGTGTTACTAGTTATACTTTCTCCCTCAATAATACCCAGTTGTACTTAGTTCTCTGTTCGTTGCAACTCAAATCGGATGATTTCGGGCTGAAATCTCTTTAATCTTCTGATGATTTGCTGCAATTCAACAAGTCCAATACATTCATTACCAATACGTCCTAATTTATCCATTAAGCATTGTTAAAAAAATTAATCGTAGATGCAACCTTTGGAATTCCATATATACTCCTTTGAAAAAATTCCCCGTAGTCAAAATGCATGGTTATGTTGTTGCTCATTGTTTCCTGTGAAAGAATATAAACACACACAATTTACTTCTGTCAGTATTACTAATGATACAACTTCGATTAGTAACACTAGTAATATTTGTTATATTAAGTATTCCCAATTGTACAATGTTATCCTATCACTACGATTCAACCACTTTATTTCATTTATTACCAATGCAAGGGTACTAATCATCCTAGAAATCATGGTTAGAGAACGAATATGCATACCAAATTAATGATTTTTCAATCAGTAATAATAGTGTTACTAGTTATACAATTTCAATAAATAATACTAGTGTTACTAGCGATTAAACTTTAATCAATAATACTAGTGTTACTAGTTTTACAACTTCAATCAGTACTACTAAAGTTACTAGTTATACAACTTCAGTCAGTAATACTAGTGTTACTAGTTATACAACTTCCATCAGTTATACTAGTGTTACTAGTTATAGTTTCTCCCTCAATAATACCCAGTTGTACTTAGTTCTCCGTTCGTTGCAACTCAAATCGGATGATTTCGGGCTGAAATCCCTTTAATCTTCTGATGATTTGCTGCAATTCAACAAGTCCAATACATTCATTACCAATACGTCCTAATTTATCCATTAAGCATTGTTAAAAAAATTAATCGTAGATGCAACCTTTGGAATTCCATATATACTCCTTTGAAAAAATTCCCCGTAGTCAAAATGCATGGTTATGTTGTTGCTCATTGTTTCCTGTGAAAGAATATAAACACACACAATTTACTTCTGTCAGTATTACTAATGATACAACTTCGATTAGTAACACTAGTAATATTTGTTATATTAAGTATTCCCAATTGTACAATGTTATCCTATCACTACGATTCAACCACTTTATTTCATTTATTACCAATGCAAGGGTACTAATCATCCTAGAAATCATGGTTAGAGAACGAATGTGCATACCAAATTAATGATTTTTCAATCAGTAATACTAGTGTTACTAGTTATACAATTTCAATAAATAATACTAGTGTTACTAGCTATTAAACTTTAATCAATAATACTAGTGTTAATAGTTTTACAACTTCAATCAGTACTACTAAAGTTACTAGTTATACAACTTCAGTCAGTAATACTAGTGTTACTAGTTATACAACTTCCATCAGTTATACTAGTGTTACTAGTTATACTTTCTCCCTCAATAATACCCAGTTGTACTTAGTTCTCCTTTCGTTGCAACTCAAATCGGATCATTTCGGGCTGAAATCCCTTGAATCTTCTGATGATTTGCTGCAATTCAACAAGTCCAATACATTCATTACCAATACGTCCTAATTTATCCATTAAGCATTGTTAAAAAAATTAACCGTAGATGCAACCTTTGGAATTCCATATATACTCCTTTGAAAAAATTCCCCGTAGTCAAACTGCATGGTTATGTTGTTGCTCATTGTTTCCTGTGAAAGAATATAAACACACACAATTCACTTCTGCCAGTATTACTAATGATACAACTTCGATTAGTAACACTAGTAATATATGTTATATTAAGTATTCCCAATTGTACAATGTTATCCTATCACTACGATTCAACCACTGTATTTCATTTATTACCAATGCAAGGGTACTAATCATCCTAGAAATCATGGTTAGAGAACGAATATGCATACCAAATTAATGATTTTTCAATCAGTAATACTAGTGTTACTAGTTATACAATTTCAATAAATAATACTAGTGTTACTAGCGATTAAACTTTAATCAATAATACTAGTGTTACTAGTTTTACAACTTCAATCAGTACTACTAAAGTTACTAGTTATACAACTTCAGTCAGTAATACTAGTGTTACTAGTTATACAACTTCCATCAGTTATACTAGTGTTACTAGTTATAGTTTCTCCCTCAATAATACCCAGTTGTACTTAGTTCTCCGTTCGTTGCAACTCAAATCGGATGATTTCGGGCTGAAATCCCTTTAATCTTCTGATGATTTGCTGCAATTCAACAAGTCCAATACATTCATTACCAATACGTCCTAATTTATCCATTAAGCATTGTTAAAAAAATTAACCGTAGATGCAACCTTTGAAATTCCATATATACTCCTTCGAAAAAATTCCCCGTAGTCAAACTGCATGGTTATGTTGTTGCTCATTGTTTCCTGTGAAAGAATATAAACACACACAATTCACTTCTGCCAGTATTACTAATGATACAACTTCGATTAGTAACACTAGTAATATATGTTATATTAAGTATTCCCAATTGTACAATGTTATCCTATCACTACGATTCAACCACTGTATTTCATTTATTACCAATGCAACGGTACTAATCATCCTAGAAATCATGGTTATAGAACGAACGTGCATACCAAATTAATGATTTTTCAATTAGTAATACTAGTGGTACTAGTTATACAATTTCAATAAATAATACTAGTGTTACTAGCTATTAAACTTTAATCAATAATACTAGTGTTACTAGTTTTACAACTTCAATCAGTACTACTAAAGTTACTAGTTATACAACTTCAGTCAGTAATACTAGTGTTACTAGTTATACAACTTCCATCAGTTATACTAGTGTTACTAGTTATACTTTCTCCCTCAATAATACCCAGTTGTACTTAGTTCTCCGTTCGTTGCAACTCAAATCGGATGATTTCGGGCTGAAATCCCTTTAATCTTCTGATGATTTGCTGCAATTAAACAAGTCCAATACATTCATTACCAATACGTCCTAATTTATCCATTAAGCATTGTTAAAAAAATTAACCGTAGATGCAATCTTTGGAATTCCATATATACTCCTTTGAAAAAATTCCCCGTGGTCAAACTGCATGGTTATGTTGTTGCTCATTGTTTCCTGTGAAAGAATATAAACACACACAATTCACTTCTGCCAGTATTACTAATGATACAACTACGATTAGTAACACTAGTAATATTTGTTATATTAAGTATTCCCAATTGTACAATGTTATCCTATCACTACAATTCAACCACTGTATTTCATTTATTACCAATGCAACGGTACTAATCATCCTAGAAATCATGGTTAGAGAACGAATGTGCATACCAAATTAATGATTTTTCAATTAGTAATACTAGTGTTACTAGTTATACAATTTCAATAAATAATACTAGTGTTACTAGCTATTAAACTTTAATCAATAATACTAGTGTTACTAGTTTTACAACTTCAATCAGTACTACTAAAGTTACTAGTTATACAACTTCAGTTAGTAATACTAGTGTTACTAGTTACACAACTTCCATCAGTTATACTAGTGTTACTAGTTATAGTTTCTCCCTCAATAATACCCAGTTGTACTTAGTTCTCCGTTCGTTGCAACTCAAATCGGATGATTTCGGGCTGAAATCCCTTTAATCTTCTGATGATTTGCTGCAATTCAACAAGTCCAATACATTCATTACCAATACGTCCTAATTTATCCATTAAGCATTGTTAAAAAAATTAACCGAAGATGCAACCTTTGGAATTCCATATATACTCCTTTGAAAAAATTCCCCGTAGTCAAACTTCATGGTTATGTTGTTGCTCATTGTTTCCTGTGAAAGAATATAAACACACACAATTTATTTCTGTCAGTATTACTAATGATACAACTTCGATTAGTAATACTAGTAATATTTGTTATATTAAGTATTCCCAATTGTACAATGTTATCCTATCACTACAATTCAACCACTGTATTTCATTTATTACCAATGCAACGGTACTAATCATCCTAGAAATCATGGTTAGAGAACGAACGTGCATTCCAAATTAATGATTTTTCAATTAGTAATACTAGTGTTACTAGTTATACAATTTCAATAAATAATACTAGTGTTACTAGCTATTAAACTTTAATCAATAATACTAGTGTTACTAGTTTTACAACTTCAATCAGTACTACTAAAGTTACTAGTTATACAACTTCAGTCAGTAATACTAGTGTTACTAGTTATACAACTTCCATCAGTTATACTAGTGTTACTAGTTATACTTTCTCCCTCAATAATACCCAGTTGTACTTAGTTCTCTGTTCGTTGCAACTCAAATCGGATGATTTCTGGCTGAAATCTCTTTAATCTTCTGATGATTTGCTGCAATTCAACAAGTCCAATACATTCATTACCAATACGTCCTAATTTATCCATTAAGCATTGTTAAAAAAATTAATCGTAGATGCAACCTTTGGAATTCCATATATACTCCTTTGAAAAAATTCCCCGTAGTCAAAATGCATGGTTATGTTGTTGCTCATTGTTTCCTGTGAAAGAATATAAACACACACAATTTACTTCTGTCAGTATTACTAATGATACAACTTCGATTAGTAACACTAGTAATATTTGTTATATTAATTATTCCCAATTGTACAATGTTATCCTATCACTACGATTCAACCACTTTATTTCATTTATTACCAATGCAAGGGTACTAATCATCCTAGAAATCATGGTTAGAGAACGAATATGCATACCAAATTAATGATTTTTCAATCAGTAATAATAGTGTTACTAGTTATACAATTTCAATAAATAATACTAGTGTTACTAGCGATTAAACTTTAATCAATAATACTAGTGTTACTAGTTTTACAACTTCAATCAGTACTACTAAAGTTACTAGTTATACAACTTCAGTCAGTAATACTAGTGTTACTAGTTATACAACTTCCATCAGTTATACTAGTGTTACTAGTTATAGTTTCTCCCTCAATAATACCCAGTTGTACTTAGTTCTCCGTTCGTTGCAACTCAAATCGGATGATTTCGGGCTGAAATCCCTTTAATCTTCTGATGATTTGCTGCAATTCAACAAGTCCAATACATTCATTACCAATACGTCCTAATTTATCCATTAAGCATTGTTAAAAAAATTAATCGTAGATGCAACCTTTGGAATTCCATATATACTCCTTTGAAAAAATTCCCCGTAGTCAAAATGCATGGTTATGTTGTTGCTCATTGTTTCCTGTGAAAGAATATAAACACACACAATTTACTTCTGTCAGTATTACTAATGATACAACTTCGATTAGTAACACTAGTAATATTTGTTATATTAAGTATTCCCAATTGTACAATGTTATCCTATCACTACGATTCAACCACTTTATTTCATTTATTACCAATGCAAGGGTACTAATCATCCTAGAAATCATGGTTAGAGAACGAATGTGCATACCAAATTAATGATTTTTCAATCAGTAATACTAGTGTTACTAGTTATACAATTTCAATAAATAATACTAGTGTTACTAGCTATTAAACTTTAATCAATAATACTAGTGTTAATAGTTTTACAACTTCAATTAGTACTACTAAAGTTACTAGTTATACAACTTCAGTCAGTAATACTAGTGTTACTAGTTATACAACTTCCATCAGTTATACTAGTGTTACTAGTTATACTTTCTCCCTCAATAATACCCAGTTGTACTTAGTTCTCCTTTCGTTGCAACTCAAATCGGATCATTTCGGGCTGAAATCCCTTGAATCTTCTGATGATTTGCTGCAATTCAACAAGTCCAATACATTCATTACCAATACGTCCTAATTTATCCATTAAGCATTGTTAAAAAAATTAACCGTAGATGCAACCTTTGGAATTCCATATATACTCCTTTGAAAAAATTCCCCGTAGTCAAACTGCATGGTTATGTTGTTGCTCATTGTTTCCTGTGAAAGAATATAAACACACACAATTCACTTCTGCCAGTATTACTAATGATACAACTTCGATTAGTAACACTAGTAATATATGTTATATTAAGTATTCCCAATTGTACAATGTTATCCTATCACTACGATTCAACCACTGTATTTCATTTATTACCAATGCAAGGGTACTAATCATCCTAGAAATCATGGTTAGAGAACGAATATGCATACCAAATTAATGATTTTTCAATCAGTAATACTAGTGTTACTAGTTATACAATTTCAATAAATAATACTAGTGTTACTAGCGATTAAACTTTAATCAATAATACTAGTGTTACTAGTTTTACAACTTCAATCAGTACTACTAAAGTTACTAGTTATACAACTTCAGTCAGTAATACTAGTGTTACTAGTTATACAACTTCCATCAGTTATACTAGTGTTACTAGTTATAGTTTCTCCCTCAATAATACCCAGTTGTACTTAGTTCTCCGTTCGTTGCAACTCAAATCGGATGATTTCGGGCTGAAATCCCTTTAATCTTCTGATGATTTGCTGCAATTCAACAAGTCCAATACATTCATTACCAATACGTCCTAATTTATCCATTAAGCATTGTTAAAAAAATTAACCGTAGATGCAACCTTTGAAATTCCATATATACTCCTTCGAAAAAATTCCCCGTAGTCAAACTGCATGGTTATGTTGTTGCTCATTGTTTCCTGTGAAAGAATATAAACACACACAATTCACTTCTGCCAGTATTACTAATGATACAACTTCGATTAGTAACACTAGTAATATATGTTATATTAAGTATTCCCAATTGTACAATGTTATCCTATCACTACGATTCAACCACTGTATTTCATTTATTACCAATGCAACGGTACTAATCATCCTAGAAATCATGGTTATAGAACGAACGTGCATACCAAATTAATGATTTTTCAATTAGTAATACTAGTGGTACTAGTTATACAATTTCAATAAATAATACTAGTGTTACTAGCTATTAAACTTTAATCAATAATACTAGTGTTACTAGTTTTACAACTTCAATCAGTACTACTAAAGTTACTAGTTATACAACTTCAGTCAGTAATACTAGTGTTACTAGTTATACAACTTCCATCAGTTATACTAGTGTTACTAGTTATACTTTCTCCCTCAATAATACCCAGTTGTACTTAGTTCTCCGTTCGTTGCAACTCAAATCGGATGATTTCGGGCTGAAATCCCTTTAATCTTCTGATGATTTGCTGCAATTAAACAAGTCCAATACATTCATTACCAATACGTCCTAATCTATCCATTAAGCATTGTTAAAAAAATTGACCGTAGATGCAACCTTTGGAATTCCATATATACTCCTTTGAAAAAATTCCCCGTGGTCAAACTGCATGGTTATGTTGTTGCTCATTGTTTCCTGTGAAAGAATATAAACACACACAATTCACTTCTGCCAGTATTACTAATGATACAACTTCGATTAGTAACACTAGTAATATATGTTATATTAAGTATTCCCAATTGTACAATGTTATCCTATCACTACGATTCAACCACTGTATTTCATTTATTACCAATGCAACGGTACTAATCATCCTAGAAATCATGGTTATAGAACGAACGTGCATACCAAATTAATGATTTTTCAATTAGTAATACTAGTGGTACTAGTTATACAATTTCAATAAATAATACTAGTGTTACTAGCTATTAAACTTTAATCAATAATACTAGTGTTACTAGTTTTACAACTTCAATCAGTACTACTAAAGTTACTAGTTATACAACTTCAGTCAGTAATACTAGTGTTACTAGTTATACAACTTCCATCAGTTATACTAGTGTTACTAGTTATACTTTCTCCCTCAATAATACCCAGTTGTACTTAGTTCTCCGTTCGTTGCAACTCAAATCGGATGATTTCGGGCTGAAATCCCTTTAATCTTCTGATGATTTGCTGCAATTAAACAAGTCCAATACATTCATTACCAATACGTCCTAATTTATCCATTAAGCATTGTTAAAAAAATTAACCGTAGATGCAACCTTTGGAATTCCATATATACTCCTTTGAAAAAATTCCCCGTAGTCAAACTGCATGGTTATGTTGTTGCTCATTGTTTCCTGTGAAAGAATATAAACACACACAATTCACTTCTCCCAGTATTACTAATGATACAACTTCGATTAGTAACACTAGTAATATATGTTATATTAAGTATTCCCAATTGTACAATGTTATCCTATCACTACGATTCAACCACTGTATTTCATTTATTACCAATGCAACGGTACTAATCATCCTAGAAATCATGGTTAGAGAACGAACGTGCATACCAAATTAATGATTTTTCAATTAGTAATACTAGTGTTACTAGTTATACAATTTCAATAAATATTACTAATGTTACTAGCTATTAAACTTTAATCAATAATACTAGTGTTACTAGTTTTACAACTTCAATCAGTACTACTAAAGTTACTAGTTATACAACTTCAGTCAGTAATACTAGTGTTACTAGTTATACAACTTCCATCAGTTATACTAGTGTTACTAGTTATAGTTTCTCCCTCAATAATACCCAGTTGTACTTAGTTCTCCGTTCGTTGCAACTCAAATCGGATGATTTCGGGCTGAAATCCCTTTAATCTTCTGATGATTTGCTGCAATTCAACAAGTCCAATACATTCATTACCAATACGTCCTAATTTATCCATTAAGCATTATTAAAAAAATTAATCATAGATGCAACCTTTGGAATTCCATATATACTCCTTTGAAAAAATTACCCCTAGTCAAAATGCATGGTTATGTTGTTGCTCATTGTTTCCTGTGAAAGAATATAAACACACACAATTTACTTCTGTCAGTATTACTAATGATACAACTTCGATTAGTAACACTAGTAATATTTGTTATATTAAGTATTCCCAATTGTACAATGTTATCCTATCACTACGATTCAACCACTTTATTTCATTTTTTACCAATGCAAGGGTACTAATCATCCTAGAAATCATGGTTAGAGAACGAATGTGCATACCAAATTAATGATTTTTCAATCAGTAATACTAGTGTTACTAGTTATACAATTTCAATAAATAATACTAGTGTTACTAGCTATTAAACTTTAATCAATAATACTAGTGTTAATAGTTTTACAACTTCAATCAGTACTACTAAAGTTACTAGTTATACAACTTCAGTCAGTAATACTAGTGTTACTAGTTATACAACTTCCATCAGTTATACTAGTGTTACTAGTTATACTTTCTCCCTCAATAATACCCAGTTGTACTTAGTTCTCCTTTCGTTGCAACTCAAATCGGATCATTTCGGGCTGAAATCCCTTGAATCTTCTGATGATTTGCTGCAATTCAACAAGTCCAATACATTCATTACCAATACGTCCTAATTTATCCATTAAGCATTGTTAAAAAAATTAACCGTAGATGCAACCTTTGGAATTCCATATATACTCCTTTGAAAAAATTCCCCGTAGTCAAACTGCATGGTTATGTTGTTGCTCATTGTTTCCTGTGAAAGAATATAAACACACACAATTCACTTCTGCCAGTATTACTAATGATACAACTTCGATTAGTAACACTAGTAATATATGTTATATTAAGTATTCCCAATTGTACAATGTTATCCTATCACTACGATTCAACCACTGTATTTCATTTATTACCAATGCAAGGGTACTAGTCATCCTAGAAATCATGGTTAGAGAACGAATATGCATACCAAATTAATGATTTTTCAATCAGTAATACTAGTGTTACTAGTTATACAATTTCAATAAATAATACTAGTGTTACTAGCGATTAAACTTTAATCAATAATACTAGTGTTACTAGTTTTACAACTTCAATCAGTACTACTAAAGTTACTAGTTATACAACTTCAGTCAGTAATACTAGTGTTACTAGTTATACAACTTCCATCAGTTATACTAGTGTTACTAGTTATACTTTCTCCCTCAATAATACCCAGTTGTACTTAGTTCTCCTTTCGTTGCAACTCAAATCGGATCATTTCGGGCTGAAATCCCTTGAATCTTCTGATGATTTGCTGCAATTCAACAAGTCCAATACATTCATTACCAATACGTCCTAATTTATCCATTAAGCATTATTAAAAAAATTAATCATAGATGCAACCTTTGGAATTCCATATATACTCCTTTGAAAAAATTACCCCTAGTCAAAATGCATGGTTATGTTGTTGCTCATTGTTTCCTGTGAAAGAATATAAAACACACAATTTACTTCAGTCAGTATTACTAATGATACAACTTCGATTAGTAACACTAGTAATATTTGTTATATTAAGTATTCTCAATTGTACAATGTTATCCTATCACTACGATTCAACCACTGTATTTCAT
Source organism: Cardamine chenopodiifolia (assembly GCA_963922655.1). NCBI lineage: Eukaryota > Viridiplantae > Streptophyta > Magnoliopsida > Brassicales > Brassicaceae > Cardamine > Cardamine chenopodiifolia. The sequence continues at coordinate 13,533,135 of OZ000490.1, read as the reverse complement.
TTACTACCAATGCAACGGTACTAATCATCCTAGAAATCATGGTTAGAGAACGAACATGCATACTAAATTAATGATTTTTCAATTAGTAATACTAGTGTTACTAGTTATACAATTTCAATCAATAATACTAGTGTTACTAGCTATTAAACTTTAATCAATAATACTAGTGTTACTAGTTTTACAACTTCAATCAGTACTACTAAAGTTACTAGTTATACAACTTCAGTCAGTAATACTAGTGTTACTAGTTATACAACTTCCATCAGTTATACTAGTATTACTAGTTATACTTTCTCCCTCAATAATACCCAGTTGTACTTAGTTCTCCGTTCGTTGCAACTCAAATCGGATGATTTCGGGCTGAAATCCCTTGAATCTTCTGATGATTTGATGCAATTCAACAAGTCCAATACATTCATTACCAATACGTCCTAATTTATCCATTAAGCATTGTTAAAAAAATTAACCGTAGATGCAACCTTTGGAATTCCATATATAATGCTTTGAAAAAATTCCCCGTAGTCAAACTGCATGGTTATGTTGTTGCTCATTGTTTCCTGTGAAAGAATATAAACACACACAATTTACTTCTGTCAGTATTACTAATGATACAACTTCGATTAGTAACACTAGTAATATTTGTTATATTAAGTATTCCCAATTGTACAATGTTATCCTATCACTACGATTCAACCACTGTATTTCATTTATTACCAATGCAAGGGTACTAATCATCCTAGATATCATGGTTAGAGAACGAATGTGCATACCAAATTAATGATTTTTCAATCAGTAATACTAGTGTTACTAGTTATACAATTTCAATAAATAATACTAGTGTTACTAGCTATTAAACTTTAATCAATAATACTAGTGTTACTAGTTTTACAACTTCAATCAGTACTACTAAAGTTACTAGTTATACAACTTCAGTCAGTAATACTAGTGTTACTAGTTATACAACTTCCATCAGTTATACTAGTGTTACTAGTTATACTTTCTCCCTCAATAATACCCAGTTGTACTTAGTTCTCCGTTCGTTGCAACTCAAATCGGATGATTTCGGGCTGAAATCCCTTTAATCTTCTGATGATTTGCTGCAATTCAACAAGTCCAATACATTCATTACCAATACGTCCTAATTTATCCATTAAGCATTGTTAAAAAAATTAACCGTAGATGCAACCTTTGGAATTCCATATATACTCCTTTGAAAAAATTCCCCGTAGTCAAACTGCATGGTTATGTTGTTGCTCATTGTTTCCTGTGAAAGAATATAAACACACACAATTCACTTCTGCCAGTATTACTAATGATACAACTTCGATTAGTAACACTAGTAATATATGTTATATTAAGTATTCCCAATTGTACAATGTTATCCTATCACTACGATTCAACCACTGTATTTCATTTATTACCAATGCAAGGGTACTAATCATCCTAGAAATCATGGTTAGAGAACGAATATGCATACCAAATTAATGATTTTTCAATCAGTAATACTAGTGTTACTAGTTATACAATTTCAATAAATAATACTAGTGTTACTAGCGATTAAACTTTAATCAATAATACTAGTGTTACTAGTTTTACAACTTCAATCAGTACTACTAAAGTTACTAGTTATACAACTTCAGTCAGTAATACTAGTGTTACTAGTTATACAACTTCCATCAGTTATACTAGTGTTACTAGTTATACTTTCTCCCTCAATAATACCCAGTTGTACTTAGTTCTCCTTTCGTTGCAACTCAAATCGGATCATTTCGGGCTGAAATCCCTTGAATCTTCTGATGATTTGCTGCAATTCAACAAGTCCAATACATTCATTACCAATACGTCCTAATTTATCCATTAAGCATTATTAAAAAAATTAATCATAGATGCAACCTTTGGAATTCCATATATACTCCTTTGAAAAAATTACCCCTAGTCAAAATGCATGGTTATGTTGTTGCTCATTGTTTCCTGTGAAAGAATATAAAACACACAATTTACTTCAGTCAGTATTACTAATGATACAACTTCGATTAGTAACACTAGTAATATTTGTTATATTAAGTATTCTCAATTGTACAATGTTATCCTATCACTACGATTCAACCACTGTATTTCATTTATTACCAATGCAACGGTACTAATCATCCTAGAAATCATGGTTAGAGAACGAACATGCATACTAAATTAATGATTTTTCAATTAGTAATACTAGTGTTACTAGTTATACAATTTCAATAAATAATACTAGTGTTACTAGCTATTAAACTTTAATCAATAATACTAGTGTTACTAGTTTTACAACTTCAATCAGTACTACTAAAGTTACTAGTTATACAACTTCAGTCAGTAATACTAGTGTTACTAGTTATACAACTTCCATCAGTTATACTAGTGTTACTAGTTATACTTTCTACCTCAATAATACCCAGTTGTACTTAGTTCTCTGTTCGTTGCAACTCAAATCGGATGATTTCGGGCTGAAATCCCTTTAATCTTCTGATGATTTGCTGCAATTCAACAAGTCCAATACATTCATTACCAATACGTCCTAATTTATCCATTAAGCATTGTTAAAAAAATTAATCGTAGATGCAACCTTTGGAATTCCATATATACTCCTTTGAAAAAATTCCCCATAGTCAAAATGCATGGTTATGTTGTTGCTCATTGTTTCCTGTGAAAGAATATAAAACACACAATTTACTTCTGTCAGTATTACTAATGATACAACTTCGATTAGTAACACTAGTAATATTTGTTATATTAAGTATTCCCAATTGTACAATGTTATCCTATCACTACGATTCAACCACTGTATTTCATTTATTACCAATGCAAGGGTACTAATCATCCTAGATATCATGGTTAGAGAACGAATGTGCATACCAAATTAATGATTTTTCAATCAGTAATACTAGTGTTACTAGTTATACAATTTCAATAAATAATACTAGTGTTACTAGCTATTAAACTTTAATCAATAATACTAGTGTTACTAGTTTTACAACTTCAATCAGTACTACTAAAGTTACTAGTTATACAACTTCAGTCAGTAATACTAGTGTTACTAGTTATACAACTTCCATCAGTTATACTAGTGTTACTAGTTATACTTTCTCCCTCAATAATACCCAGTTGTACTTAGTTCTCCGTTCGTTGCAACTCAAATCGGATGATTTCGGGCTGAAATCCCTTTAATCTTCTGATGATTTGCTGCAATTCAACAAGTCCAATACATTCATTACCAATACGTCCTAATTTATCCATTAAGCATTGTTAAAAAAATTAACCGTAGATGCAACCTTTGGAATTCCATATATACTCCTTTGAAAAAATTCCCCGTAGTCAAACTGCATGGTTATGTTGTTGCTCATTGTTTCCTGTGAAAGAATATAAACACACACAATTCACTTCTGCCAGTATTACTAATGATACAACTTCGATTAGTAACACTAGTAATATATGTTATATTAAGTATTCCCAATTGTACAATGTTATCCTATCACTACGATTCAACCACTGTATTTCATTTATTACCAATGCAAGGGTACTAATCATCCTAGAAATCATGGTTAGAGAACGAATATGCATACCAAATTAATGATTTTTCAATCAGTAATACTAGTGTTACTAGTTATACAATTTCAATAAATAATACTAGTGTTACTAGCGATTAAACTTTAATCAATAATACTAGTGTTACTAGTTTTACAACTTCAATCAGTACTACTAAAGTTACTAGTTATACAACTTCAGTCAGTAATACTAGTGTTACTAGTTATACAACTTCCATCAGTTATACTAGTGTTACTAGTTATAGTTTCTCCCTCAATAATACCCAGTTGTACTTAGTTCTCCGTTCGTTGCAACTCAAATCGGATGATTTCGGGCTGAAATCCCTTTAATCTTCTGATGATTTGCTGCAATTCAACAAGTCCAATACATTCATTACCAATACGTCCTAATTTATCCATTAAGCATTATTAAAAAAATTAATCGTAGATGCAACCTTTGGAATTCCATATATACTCCTTTGAAAAAATTCCCCCTAGTCAAAATGCATGGTTATGTTGTTGCTCATTGTTTCCTGTGAAAGAATATAAAACACACAATTTACTTCTGTCAGTATTACTAATGATACAACTTCGATTAGTAACACTAGTAATATTTGTTATATTAAGTATTCCCAATTGTACAATGTTATCCTATCACTACGATTCAACCACTGTATTTCATTTATTACCAATGCAACGGTACTAATCATCCTAGAAATCATGGTTAGAGAACGAACATGCATACCAAATTAATGATTTTTCAATTAGTAATACTAGTGTTACTAGTTATACAATTTCAATAAATAATACTAGTGTTACTAGCTATTAAACTTTAATCAATAATACTAGTGTTACTAGTTTTACAACTTAAATCAGTACTACTAAAGTTACTAGTTATACAACTTCAGTCAGTAATACTAGTGTTACTAGTTATACAACTTCCATCAGTTATACTAGTGTTACTAGTTATACTTTCTCCCTCAATAATACCCACTTGTACTTAGTTCACCGTTCGTTGCAACTCAAATCGGATGCTTTTGACCTGAAATCCCTTTAATCTTCTGATGATTTGCTGCAATTCAACAAGTCCAATACATTCATTACCAATACGTCCTAATTTATCCATTAAGCATTGTTAAAAAAATTAATCGTAGATGCAACCTTTGGAATTCCATATATACTCCTTTGAAAAAATTCTCCGTAGTCAAAATGCATGGTTATGTTGTTGCTCATTGTTTCCTGTGAAAGAATATAAACACACACAATTTACTTCTGTCAGTATTACTAATGATACAACTTCGATTAGTAACACTAGTAATATTTGTTATATTAAGTATTCCCAATTGTACAATGTTATCCTATCACTACGATTCAACCACTGTATTTCATTTATTACCAATGCAAGGGTACTAATCATCCTAGAAATCATGGTTAGAGAACGAATGTGCATACCAAATTAATGATTTTTCAATCAGTAATACTAGTGTTACTAGTTATACAATTTCAATAAATAATACTAGTGTTACTAGCTATTAAACTTTAATCAATAATACTAGTGTTAATAGTTTTACAACTTCAATCAGTACTACTAAAGTTACTAGTTATACAACTTCAGTCAGTAATACTAGTGTTACTAGTTATACAACTTCCATCAGTTATACTAGTGTTACTAGTTATACTTTCTCCCTCAATAATACCCAGTTGTACTTAGTTCTCCTTTCGTTGCAACTCAAATCGGATCATTTCGGGCTGAAATCCCTTGAATCTTCTGATGATTTTCTGCAATTCAACAAGTCCAATACATTCATTACCAATACGTCCTAATTTATCCATTAAGCATTGTTAAAAAAATTAACCGTAGATGCAACCTTTGGAATTCCATATATACTCCTTTGAAAAAATTCCCCGTAGTCAAACTGCATGGTTATGTTGTTGCTCATTGTTTCCTGTGAAAGAATATAAACACACACAATTTACTTCTGCCAGTATTACTAATGATACAACTTCGATTAGTAACACTAGTAATATATGTTATATTAAGTATTCCCAATTGTACAATGTTATCCTATCACTACGATTCAACCACTGTATTTCATTTATTACCAATGCAACGGTACTAATCATCCTAGAAATCATGGTTAGAGAACGAACGTGCATACCAAATTAATGATTTTTCAATTAGTAATACTAGTGTTACTAGTTATACAATTTCAATAAATAATACTAATGTTACTAGCTATTAAACTTTAATCAATAATACTAGTGTTACTAGTTTTACAACTTCAATCAGTACTACTAAAGTTACTAGTTATACAACTTCAGTCAGTAATACTAGTGTTACTAGTTATACAACTTCCATCAGTTATACTAGTATTACTAGTTATACTTTCTCCCTCAATAATACCCAGTTGTACTTAGTTCTCCGTTCGTTGCAACTCAAATCGGATGATTTCGGGCTGAAATCCCTTGAATCTTCTGATGATTTGATGCAATTCAACAAGTCCAATACATTCATTACCAATACGTCCTAATTTATCCATTAAGCATTGTTAAAAAAATTAACCGTAGATGCAACCTTTGGAATTCCATATATAATGCTTTGAAAAAATTCCCCGTAGTCAAACTGCATGGTTATGTTGTTGCTCATTGTTTCCTGTGAAAGAATATAAACACACACAATTTACTTCTGTCAGTATTACTAATGATACAACTTCGATTAGTAACACTAGTAATATTTGTTATATTAAGTATTCCCAATTGTACAATGTTATCCTATCACTACGATTCAACCACTGTATTTCATTTATTACCAATGCAAGGGTACTAATCATCCTAGAAATCATGGTTAGAGAACGAATGTGCATACCAAATTAATGATTTTTCAATCAGTAATACTAGTGTTACTAGTTATACAATTTCAATAAATAATACAAGTGTTACTAGCTATTAAACTTTAATCAATAATACTAGTGTTACTAGTTTTACAACTTCAATCAGTACTACCAAAGTTACTAGTTATACAACTTCAGTCAGTAATAATAGTGTTACTAGTTATACAATTTCAATCAATAATACTAGTGTTACTAATTATTAAACTTCAAACAACGATACTAGTGTTACTAGTTTTACAACTTCAATCAGTACTACTAAAGTTACTAGTTATACAACTTCAGTCAGTAATACTAGTGTTACTAGTTATACAACTTCCATCAGTTATACTAGTGTTACTAGTTATAGTTTCTCCCTCAATAATACCCAGTTGTACTTAGTTCTCCGTTCGTTGCAACTCAAATCGGGTGATTTCGGGCTGAAATCACTTTAATCTTCTGATGATTTGCTGCAATTCAACAAGTCCAATACATTCATTACCAATACGTCCTAATTTATCCATTAAGCATTGTTAAAAAAATTAACCGTAGATGCAACCTTTGGAATTCCATATATACTCCTTTGAAAAAATTCCCCGTAGTCAAAATGCATGGTTATGTTGTTGCTCATTGTTTCCTGTGAAAGAATATAAAACACACAATTTACTTCTGTCAGTATTACTAATGATACAACTTCGATTAGTAACACTAGTAATATTTGTTATATTAAGTATTCCCAATTGGACAATGTTATCCTCTCACTACGATTCAGCCACTGTATTTCATTTATTACCAATGCAAGGGTACTAATCATCCTAGAAATCATGGTTAGAGAACGAATGTGCATACCAAATTAATGATTTTTCAATCAGTAATACTAGTGTTACTAGTTATACAATTTCAATCAATAATACTAGTGTTACTAGCTATTAAACTTTAATCAATAATACTAGTGTTACTAGTTTTACAACTTCAATCAGTACTACTAAAGTTACTAGTTATACAACTTCAGTCAGTAATACTAGTGTTACTAGTTATACAACTTCCATCAGTTATACTAGTGTTACTAGTTATACTTTCTCCCTCAATAATACCCACTTGTACTTAGTTCACCGTTCGTTGCAACTCAAATCGGATGCTTTCGACCTGAAATCCCTTTAATCTTCTGATGATTTGCTGCAATTCAACAAGTCCAATACATTCATTACCAATACGTCCTAATTTATCCATTAAGCATTGTTAAAAAAATTAATCGTAGATGCAACCTTTGGAATTCCATATATACTCCTTTGAAAAAATTCTCCGTAGTCAAAATGCATGGTTATGTTGTTGCTCATTGTTTCCTGTGAAAGAATATAAACACACACAATTTACTTCTGTCAGTATTACTAATGATACAACTTCGATTAGTAACACTAGTAATATTTGTTATATTAAGTATTCCCAATTGTACAATGTTATCCTATCACTACGATTCAACCACTGTATTTCATTTATTACCAATGCAAGGGTACTAATCATCCTAGAAATCATGGTTAGAGAACGAATGTGCATACCAAATTAATGATTTTTCAATCAGTAATACTAGTGTTACTAGTTATACAATTTCAATAAATAATACTAGTGTTACTAGCTATTAAACTTTAATCAATAATACTAGTGTTAATAGTTTTACAACTTCAATCAGTACTACTAAAGTTACTAGTTATACAACTTCAGTCAGTAATACTAGTGTTACTAGTTATACAACTTCCATCAGTTATACTAGTGTTACTAGTTATACTTTCTCCCTCAATAATACCCAGTTGTACTTAGTTCTCCTTTCGTTGCAACTCAAATCGGATCATTTCGGGCTGAAATCCCTTGAATCTTCTGATGATTTTCTGCAATTCAACAAGTCCAATACATTCATTACCAATACGTCCTAATTTATCCATTAAGCATTGTTAAAAAAATTAACCGTAGATGCAACCTTTGGAATTCCATATATACTCCTTTGAAAAAATTCCCCGTAGTCAAACTGCATGGTTATGTTGTTGCTCATTGTTTCCTGTGAAAGAATATAAACACACACAATTTACTTCTGCCAGTATTACTAATGATACAACTTCGATTAGTAACACTAGTAATATATGTTATATTAAGTATTCCCAATTGTACAATGTTATCCTATCACTACGATTCAACCACTGTATTTCATTTATTACCAATGCAACGGTACTAATCATCCTAGAAATCATGGTTAGAGAACGAACGTGCATACCAAATTAATGATTTTTCAATTAGTAATACTAGTGTTACTAGTTATACAATTTCAATAAATAATACTAATGTTACTAGCTATTAAACTTTAATCAATAATACTAGTGTTACTAGTTTTACAACTTCAATCAGTACTACTAAAGTTACTAGTTATACAACTTCAGTCAGTAATACTAGTGTTACTAGTTATACAACTTCCATCAGTTATACTAGTGTTACTAGTTATACTTTCTCCCTCAATAATACCCAGTTGTACTTAGTTCTCCGTTCGTTGCAACTCAAATCGGATGATTTCGGGCTGAAATCCCTTGAATCTTCTGATGATTTGATGCAATTCAACAAGTCCAATACATTCATTACCAATACGTCCTAATTTATCCATTAAGCATTGTTAAAAAAATTAACCGTAGATGCAACCTTTGGAATTCCATATATAATGCTTTGAAAAAATTCCCCGTAGTCAAACTGCATGGTTATGTTGTTGCTCATTGTTTCCTGTGAAAGAATATAAACACACACAATTTACTTCTGTCAGTATTACTAATGATACAACTTCGATTAGTAACACTAGTAATATTTGTTATATTAAGTATTCCCAATTGTACAATGTTATCCTATCACTACGATTCAACCACTGTATTTCATTTATTACCAATGCAAGGGTACTAATCATCCTAGAAATCATGGTTAGAGAACGAATGTGCATACCAAATTAATGATTTTTCAATCAGTAATACTAGTGTTACTAGTTATACAATTTCAATAAATAATACAAGTGTTACTAGCTATTAAACTTTAATCAATAATACTAGTGTTACTAGTTTTACAACTTCAATCAGTACTACCAAAGTTACTAGTTATACAACTTCAGTCAGTAATAATAGTGTTACTAGTTATACAATTTCAATCAATAATACTAGTGTTACTAATTATTAAACTTCAAACAACGATACTAGTGTTACTAGTTTTACAACTTCAATCAGTACTACTAAAGTTACTAGTTATACAACTTCAGTCAGTAATACTAGTGTTACTAGTTATACAACTTCCATCAGTTATACTAGTGTTACTAGTTATAGTTTCTCCCTCAATAATACCCAGTTGTACTTAGTTCTCCGTTCGTTGCAACTCAAATCGGGTGATTTCGGGCTGAAATCACTTTAATCTTCTGATGATTTGCTGCAATTCAACAAGTCCAATACATTCATTACCAATACGTCCTAATTTATCCATTAAGCATTGTTAAAAAAATTAACCGTAGATGCAACCTTTGGAATTCCATATATACTCCTTTGAAAAAATTCCCCGTAGTCAAAATGCATGGTTATGTTGTTGCTCATTGTTTCCTGTGAAAGAATATAAAACACACAATTTACTTCTGTCAGTATTACTAATGATACAACTTCGATTAGTAACACTAGTAATATTTGTTATATTAAGTATTCCCAATTGGACAATGTTATCCTCTCACTACGATTCAGCCACTGTATTTCATTTATTACCAATGCAAGGGTACTAATCATCCTAGAAATCATGGTTAGAGAACGAATGTGCATACCAAATTAATGATTTTTCAATCAGTAATACTAGTGTTACTAGTTATACAATTTCAATCAATAATACTAGTGTTACTAGCTATTAAACTTTAATCAATAATACTAGTGTTACTAGTTTTACAACTTCAATCAGTACTACTAAAGTTACTAGTTATACAACTTCAGTCAGTAATACTAGTGTTACTAGTTATACAACTTCCATCAGTTATACTAGTGTTACTAGTTATACTTTCTCCCTCAATAATACCCAGTTGTACTTAGTTCTCCGTTCGTTGCAACTCAAATCGGATGATTTTGGGCTGAAATCCCTTTAATCTTCTGATGATTTGCTGCAATTCAACAAGTCCAATACATTCATTACCAATACGTCCTAATTTATCCATTAAGCATTGTTAAAAAAATTAACGGTAGATGCAACCTTTGGAATTCCATATATACTCCTTTGAAAAAATTCCCCGTAGTCAAACTTCATGGTTATGTTGTTGCTTATTGTTTCCTGTGAAAGAATATAAACACACACAATTTACTTCTGTCAGTATTACTAATGATACAACTTCGATTAGTAACACTAGTAATATTTGTTATATTAAGTATTCCCAATTGTACAATGTTATCCTATCACTACGATTCAACCACTGTATTTCATTTATTACCAATGCAAGGGTACTAATCATCCTAGAAATCATGGTTAGAGAACGAATGTGCATACCAAATTAATGATTTTTCAATCAGTAATACTAGTGTTACTAGTTATACAATTTCAATAAATAATACAAGTGTTACTAGCTATTAAACTTTAATCAATAATACTAGTGTTACTAGTTTTACAACTTCAATCAGTACTACCAAAGTTACTAGTTATACAACTTCAGTCAGTAATAATAGTGTTACTAGTTATACAATTTCAATCAATAATACTAGTGTTACTAATTATTAAACTTCAAACAACGATACTAGTGTTACTAGTTTTACAACTTCAATCAGTACTACTAAAGTTACTAGTTATACAACTTCAGTCAGTAATACTAGTGTTACTAGTTATACAACTTCCATCAGTTATACTAGTGTTACTAGTTATAGTTTCTCCCTCAATAATACCCAGTTGTACTTAGTTCTCCGTTCGTTGCAACTCAAATCGGGTGATTTCGGGCTGAAATCACTTTAATCTTCTGATGATTTGCTGCAATTCAACAAGTCCAATACATTCATTACCAATACGTCCTAATTTATCCATTAAGCATTGTTAAAAAAATTAACCGTAGATGCAACCTTTGGAATTCCATATATACTCCTTTGAAAAAATTCCCCGTAGTCAAAATGCATGGTTATGTTGTTGCTCATTGTTTCCTGTGAAAGAATATAAAACACACAATTTACTTCTGTCAGTATTACTAATGATACAACTTCGATTAGTAACACTAGTAATATTTGTTATATTAAGTATTCCCAATTGGACAATGTTATCCTCTCACTACGATTCAGCCACTGTATTTCATTTATTACCAATGCAAGGGTACTAATCATCCTAGAAATCATGGTTAGAGAACGAATGTGCATACCAAATTAATGATTTTTCAATCAGTAATACTAGTGTTACTAGTTATACAATTTCAATCAATAATACTAGTGTTACTAGCTATTAAACTTTAATCAATAATACTAGTGTTACTAGTTTTACAACTTCAATCAGTACTACTAAAGTTACTAGTTATACAACTTCAGTCAGTAATACTAGTGTTACTAGTTATACAACTTCCATCAGTTATACTAGTGTTACTAGTTATACTTTCTCCCTCAATAATACCCACTTGTACTTAGTTCACCGTTCGTTGCAACTCAAATCGGATGCTTTCGACCTGAAATCCCTTTAATCTTCTGATGATTTGCTGCAATTCAACAAGTCCAATACATTCATTACCAATACGTCCTAATTTATCCATTAAGCATTGTTAAAAAAATTAATCGTAGATGCAACCTTTGGAATTCCATATATACTCCTTTGAAAAAATTCTCCGTAGTCAAAATGCATGGTTATGTTGTTGCTCATTGTTTCCTGTGAAAGAATATAAACACACACAATTTACTTCTGTCAGTATTACTAATGATACAACTTCGATTAGTAACACTAGTAATATTTGTTATATTAAGTATTCCCAATTGTACAATGTTATCCTATCACTACGATTCAACCACTGTATTTCATTTATTACCAATGCAAGGGTACTAATCATCCTAGAAATCATGGTTAGAGAACGAATGTGCATACCAAATTAATGATTTTTCAATCAGTAATACTAGTGTTACTAGTTATACAATTTCAATAAATAATACTAGTGTTACTAGCTATTAAACTTTAATCAATAATACTAGTGTTAATAGTTTTACAACTTCAATCAGTACTACTAAAGTTACTAGTTATACAACTTCAGTCAGTAATACTAGTGTTACTAGTTATACAACTTCCATCAGTTATACTAGTGTTACTAGTTATACTTTCTCCCTCAATAATACCCAGTTGTACTTAGTTCTCCTTTCGTTGCAACTCAAATCGGATCATTTCGGGCTGAAATCCCTTGAATCTTCTGATGATTTTCTGCAATTCAACAAGTCCAATACATTCATTACCAATACGTCCTAATTTATCCATTAAGCATTGTTAAAAAAATTAACCGTAGATGCAACCTTTGGAATTCCATATATACTCCTTTGAAAAAATTCCCCGTAGTCAAACTGCATGGTTATGTTGTTGCTCATTGTTTCCTGTGAAAGAATATAAACACACACAATTTACTTCTGCCAGTATTACTAATGATACAACTTCGATTAGTAACACTAGTAATATATGTTATATTAAGTATTCCCAATTGTACAATGTTATCCTATCACTACGATTCAACCACTGTATTTCATTTATTACCAATGCAACGGTACTAATCATCCTAGAAATCATGGTTAGAGAACGAACGTGCATACCAAATTAATGATTTTTCAATTAGTAATACTAGTGTTACTAGTTATACAATTTCAATAAATAATACTAATGTTACTAGCTATTAAACTTTAATCAATAATACTAGTGTTACTAGTTTTACAACTTCAATCAGTACTACTAAAGTTACTAGTTATACAACTTCAGTCAGTAATACTAGTGTTACTAGTTATACAACTTCCATCAGTTATACTAGTGTTACTAGTTATACTTTCTCCCTCAATAATACCCAGTTGTACTTAGTTCTCCGTTCGTTGCAACTCAAATCGGATGATTTCGGGCTGAAATCCCTTGAATCTTCTGATGATTTGATGCAATTCAACAAGTCCAATACATTCATTACCAATACGTCCTAATTTATCCATTAAGCATTGTTAAAAAAATTAACCGTAGATGCAACCTTTGGAATTCCATATATAATGCTTTGAAAAAATTCCCCGTAGTCAAACTGCATGGTTATGTTGTTGCTCATTGTTTCCTGTGAAAGAATATAAACACACACAATTTACTTCTGTCAGTATTACTAATGATACAACTTCGATTAGTAACACTAGTAATATTTGTTATATTAAGTATTCCCAATTGTACAATGTTATCCTATCACTACGATTCAACCACTGTATTTCATTTATTACCAATGCAAGGGTACTAATCATCCTAGAAATCATGGTTAGAGAACGAATGTGCATACCAAATTAATGATTTTTCAATCAGTAATACTAGTGTTACTAGTTATACAATTTCAATAAATAATACAAGTGTTACTAGCTATTAAACTTTAATCAATAATACTAGTGTTACTAGTTTTACAACTTCAATCAGTACTACCAAAGTTACTAGTTATACAACTTCAGTCAGTAATAATAGTGTTACTAGTTATACAATTTCAATCAATAATACTAGTGTTACTAATTATTAAACTTCAAACAACGATACTAGTGTTACTAGTTTTACAACTTCAATCAGTACTACTAAAGTTACTAGTTATACAACTTCAGTCAGTAATACTAGTGTTACTAGTTATACAACTTCCATCAGTTATACTAGTGTTACTAGTTATAGTTTCTCCCTCAATAATACCCAGTTGTACTTAGTTCTCCGTTCGTTGCAACTCAAATCGGGTGATTTCGGGCTGAAATCACTTTAATCTTCTGATGATTTGCTGCAATTCAACAAGTCCAATACATTCATTACCAATACGTCCTAATTTATCCATTAAGCATTGTTAAAAAAATTAACCGTAGATGCAACCTTTGGAATTCCATATATACTCCTTTGAAAAAATTCCCCGTAGTCAAAATGCATGGTTATGTTGTTGCTCATTGTTTCCTGTGAAAGAATATAAAACACACAATTTACTTCTGTCAGTATTACTAATGATACAACTTCGATTAGTAACACTAGTAATATTTGTTATATTAAGTATTCCCAATTGGACAATGTTATCCTCTCACTACGATTCAGCCACTGTATTTCATTTATTACCAATGCAAGGGTACTAATCATCCTAGAAATCATGGTTAGAGAACGAATGTGCATACCAAATTAATGATTTTTCAATCAGTAATACTAGTGTTACTAGTTATACAATTTCAATCAATAATACTAGTGTTACTAGCTATTAAACTTTAATCAATAATACTAGTGTTACTAGTTTTACAACTTCAATCAGTACTACTAAAGTTACTAGTTATACAACTTCAGTCAGTAATACTAGTGTTACTAGTTATACAACTTCCATCAGTTATACTAGTGTTACTAGTTATACTTTCTCCCTCAATAATACCCAGTTGTACTTAGTTCTCCGTTCGTTGCAACTCAAATCGGATGATTTTGGGCTGAAATCCCTTTAATCTTCTGATGATTTGCTGCAATTCAACAAGTCCAATACATTCATTACCAATACGTCCTAATTTATCCATTAAGCATTGTTAAAAAAATTAACGGTAGATGCAACCTTTGGAATTCCATATATACTCCTTTGAAAAAATTCCCCGTAGTCAAACTTCATGGTTATGTTGTTGCTTATTGTTTCCTGTGAAAGAATATAAACACACACAATTTACTTCTGTCAGTATTACTAATGATACAACTTCGATTAGTAACACTAGTAATATTTGTTATATTAAGTATTCCCAATTGTACAATGTTATCCTATCACTACGATTCAACCACTGTATTTCATTTATTACCAATGCAAGGGTACTAATCATCCTAGAAATCATGGTTAGAGAACGAATGTGCATACCAAATTAATGATTTTTCAATCAGTAATACTAGTGTTACTAGTTATACAATTTCAATAAATAATACTAGTGTTACTAGCTATTAAACTTTAATCAATAATACTAGTGTTACTAGTTTTACAACTTCAATCAGTACTACTAAAGTTACTAGTTATACAACTTCAGTCAGTAATACTAGTGTTACTAGTTATACAACTTCCATCAGTTATACTAGTGTTACTAGTTATAGTTTCTCCCTCAATAATACCCAGTTGTACTTAGTTCTCCGTTCGTTGCAACTCAAATCGGATGATTTCGGGCTGAAATCCCTTTAATCTTCTGATGATTTGCTGCAATTCAACAAGTCCAATACATTCATTACCAATACGTCCTAATTTATCCATTAAGCATTGTTAAAAAAATTAACCGTAGATGCAACCTTTGGAATTCCATATATACTCCTTTGAAAAAATTCCCCGTAGTCAAAATGCATGGTTATGTTGTTGCTCATTGTTTCCTGTGAAAGAATATAAAACACACAATTTACTTCTGTCAGTATTACTAATGATACAACTTCGATTAGTAACACTAGTAATATTTGTTATATTAAGTATTCCCAATTGGACAATGTTATCCTCTCACTACGATTCAGCCACTGTATTTCATTTATTACCAATGCAAGGGTACTAATCATCCTAGAAATCATGGTTAGAGAACGAATGTGCATACCAAATTAATGATTTTTCAATCAGTAATACTAGTGTTACTAGTTATACAATTTCAATCAATAATACTAGTGTTACTAGCTATTAAACTTTAATCAATAATACTAGTGTTACTAGTTTTACAACTTCAATCAGTACTACTAAAGTTACTAGTTATACAACTTCAGTCAGTAATACTAGTGTTACTAGTTATACAACTTCCATCAGTTATACTAGTGTTACTAGTTATACTTTCTCCCTCAATAATACCCAGTTGTACTTAGTTCTCCGTTCGTTGCAACTCAAATCGGATGATTTTGGGCTGAAATCCCTTTAATCTTCTGATGATTTGCTGCAATTCAACAAGTCCAATACATTCATTACCAATACGTCCTAATTTATCCATTAAGCATTGTTAAAAAAATTAACGGTAGATGCAACCTTTGGAATTCCATATATACTCCTTTGAAAAAATTCCCCGTAGTCAAACTTCATGGTTATGTTGTTGCTTATTGTTTCCTGTGAAAGAATATAAACACACACAATTTACTTCTGTCAGTATTACTAATGATACAACTTCGATTAGTAACACTAGTAATATTTGTTATATTAAGTATTCCCAATTGTACAATGTTATCCTATCACTACGATTCAACCACTGTATTTCATTTATTACCAATGCAAGGGTACTAATCATCCTAGAAATCATGGTTAGAGAACGAATGTGCATACCAAATTAATGATTTTTCAATCAGTAATACTAGTGTTACTAGTTATACAATTTCAATAAATAATACTAGTGTTACTAGCTATTAAACTTTAATCAATAATACTAGTGTTACTAGTTTTACAACTTCAATCAGTACTACTAAAGTTACTAGTTATACAACTTCAGTCAGTAATACTAGTGTTACTAGTTATACAACTTCCATCAGTTATACTAGTGTTACTAGTTATACTTTCTCCCTCAATAATACCCAGTTGTACTTAGTTCTCCGTTCGTTGCAACTCAAATCGGATGATTTCGGGCTGAAATCCCTTTAATCTTCTGATGATTTGCTGCAATTCAACAAGTCCAATACATTCATTACCAATACGTCCTAATTTATCCATTAAGCATTGTTAAAAAAATTAACCGTAGATGCAACCTTTGGAATTCCATATATACTCCTTTGAAAAACTTCCCCGTAGTCAAAATGCATGGTTATGTTGTTGCTCATTGTTTCCTGTGAAAGAATATAAAACACACAATTTACTTCTGTCAGTATTACTAATGATACAATTTCGATTAGTAACACTAGTAATATTTGTTATATTAAGTATTCCCAATTGGACAATGTTATCCTCTCACTACGATTCAGCCACTGTATTTCATTTATTACCAATGCAAGGGTACTAATCATCCTAGAAATCATGGTTAGAGAACGAATGTGCATACCAAATTAATGATTTTTCAATCAGTAATACTAGTGTTACTAGTTATACAATTTCAATCAATAATACTAGTGTTACTAGCTATTAAACTTTAATCAATAATACTAGTGTTACTAGTTTTACAACTTCAATCAGTACTACTAAAGTTACTAGTTATACAACTTCAGTCAGTAATACTAGTGTTACTAGTTATACAACTTCCATCAGTTATACTAGTGTTACTAGTTATACTTTCTCCCTCAATAATACCCAGTTGTACTTAGTTCTCCGTTCGTTGCAACTCAAATCGGATGATTTTGGGCTGAAATCCCTTTAATCTTCTGATGATTTGCTGCAATTCAACAAGTCCAATACATTCATTACCAATACGTCCTAATTTATCCATTAAGCATTGTTAAAAAAATTAACCGTAGATGCAACTTTTGGAATTCCATATATACTCCTTTGAAAAAATTCCCCGTAGTCAAACTGCATGGTTATGTTGTTGCTCATTGTTTCCTGTGAAAGAATATAAACACACACAATTTACTTCTGTCAGTATTACTAATGATACAACTTCGATTAGTAACACTAGTAATATTTGTTATATTAAGTATTCCCAATTGTACAATGTTATCCTATCACTATGATTCAACCACTGTATTTCATTTATTACCAATGCAAGGGTACTAATCATCCTAGAAATCATAGTTAGAGAACGAATGTGCATACCAAACTAATGATTTTTCAATTAGTAATACTAGTGTTACTAGTTATACAATTTCAATAAATAATACTAGTGTTACTAGCTATTAAACTTTAATCAATAATACTAGTGTTACTAGTTTTACAACTTCAATCAGTACTACTAAAGTTACTAGTTATACAACTTCAGTCAGTAATACTAGTGTTACTAGTTATAGAACTTCCATCAGTTATACTAGTGTTACTATTTATAGTTTCTCCTTCAATAATACCCAGTTGTACTTAGTTCTCCGTTCGTTGCAATCTTCTAATGATTTGCTGCAATTCAACAACTCCAATACATTCATTACCAATATGTCCTAATTTATCCATTAAGCATGGTTAAAAAAATTAACCGTAGATGCAACCTTTGGAATTCCATATATACTCCTTTGAAAAAATTCTCCGTAGTCAAAATGCATGGTTATGTTGTTGCTCATTGTTTCCAGTGAAAGAATATAAAACACACAATTTACTTTTGTCAGTATTACTAATGATACAACTTCAATTAGTAACACTAGTAATATTTGTTATATTAAGTATTCCCAATTGTACAATGTTATCCTATCACTACGATTCAACCACTGTATTTCATTCATTACCAATGCATAGGTAATAATCATCTTAGAAATCATGGCTAGAAATCGAATGTGTATATCAAATTAATGATTTTTCAATAAGTAATAATAGTGTTACTAGTTATCCAATTTCAATCAATAATACTAGTGTTACTCGTTATTAAACTTCAAACAGCGATACTAGTGTTACTAGTTTTACAACTTCAATCAGTACTACTAAAGTTACTAGTTATACAACGTCAGTCAATAATACTAGTGTTACTAGTTATACAACTTCCATCAGTTATACTAGTGTTACTAGTTGTACTATTAAATCAGTAATACTAGTGTTACTAGTTGTACAACTTTAATCAGTACAACTAAAGTTACTAGTTATACAACTTCAGTTAGTAATACTAGTGTTACTAGTTATACAACTTCAATCAGTAATACTAGTGTTACTAATTGTACAACTTGAATCAGTACTACTAGTGTTACTAGTTATACAACTTCAATCAGTAATACTATTGTTACTAGTTATACACCTTCAATCAGTAATACTAGTGTTACTAATTGTACAATTTCAATCAGTAATACTAGTGTTACTAGTTATACTTTCTCCTTCAGTAATACCCAGTTGTACTTTGTTCTCCATGCGCTGCAACTTAAATCGGATGATTTCGGGCTGAAATCCCATTAATCTTCTGATGATTTGCTATAATTCAACAACTACAATACATTCATTACCAATACGTCATAATTTATCCGTTAAGCATGGTTAAAACAATAAACCGTAGATGCAACCTTTGGAATTCCATATATACTCTTTTGAAACAAATTCCCCGTAGTCAAAATGTATGGTTATGTTATTGCTCATTGTTTCCTACGAAAGAATATAAAACACACAATTAATTTCAGTCACTATTACTAGTATTACTAGTGATACAACTTTAATTAGTAACACTAGTAATACTTGTTATATTAAGTGTTCCCAATTGTACAATGTTATCCTATTAGTACGATTCAACCACTGTATTTCATTCATTACCAATGCATAGGTAATAATAATCCTAGAAATCATGGCTAGAGATCGAATGTGTATATCAAATTAATGATTTTTTAATAAGTAATAATAGTGTTACTAGTTATACAATTTCAATCAATAATACTAGTGTTACTAGTTATTAAACTTCAAACAGCGATACTAATGTTACTAGTTTGACAACTTCAATCAGTACAACTAAAGTTACTAGTTATACAACTTCAGTTAGTAATACTAGTGTTACTAGTTGTACAACTTGAATCAGTACTACTAGTGTTACTAGTTATACAACTTCAATCAGTAATACTATTGTTACTAGTTATACACCTTCAATCAGTACTACTAGTGTTACTAGTTGTACAACTTGAATCAGTACTACTAGTGTTACTAGTTATACAACTTCAATCAGTAATACTATTGTTACTAGTTATACACCTTTAATCAGTAATACTAGTGTTACTAATTGTACAATTTCAATCAGTAATACTAGTGTTACTAGTTATACTTTCTCCTTCAGTAATACCCAGTTGTACTTTGTTCTCCATGCAGTGCAACTTAAATCGGATTATTTCGGGCTGAAATCCCTTTAATCTTCTGATGATTTGCTATAATTCAACAACTACAATACATTCATTACCAATACGTCATAATTTATCCGTTAAGCATGGTTAAAACAATAAACCGTAGATGCAACCTTTGGAATTCCATATATACTCTTTTGAAACAAATTCCCCGTAGTCAAAATGTATGGTTATGTTCTTGCTCATTGTTTCCTGCGAAAGAATATAAAACACAAAATTTACTTCTGTCAATATTACTAATGATACAACTTCGATTAGTAACACTAGTAATATTTGCTATATTAAGTATTCCCAATTGTACAATGTTATCTTATCACTACGATTCAACCACTGTATTTCATTTATTACCAATGCAGGGGTACTAATCATCCTAGAAATCATGGTTAGAGAACGAATGTGCATACCAAATTAATGATTTTTCAATCAGTAATACTAGTGTTACTAGTTATACAATTTCAATAAATAATACTAGTGTTACTAGCTATTAAACTTTAAACAATAATACTAGTGTTACTAGTTGTACAACTTTAATCAGTACTACTAAAGTTACTAGTTATACAACTTCAACCAGTAATACTAGTTACTAGTTATACAAGTTCAATCAGTAGTACAAGTGTTACTAGTTGTACTATTAAATCAGTAATACTAGTGTTACTAGTTGTACAACTTTTATCAGTACAACTAAAGTTACTAGTTATACAGCTTCAGTTAGTAATACTAGTGTTACTAGTTATACAACTTCAATCAGTAATACTAGTGTTACTAGTTGTACAACTTGAATCAGTACTACTAGTGTTACTAGTTATACAACTTCAATCAGTAATACTATTGTTACTAGTTATACACCTTCAATCAGTAATACTAGTGTTACTAATTGTACAATTTCAATCAGTAATACTAGTGTTACTAGTTATACTTTCTCCCTCAGTAATACCCAGTTGTACTTTGTTCTCCATGCGGTGCAACTTAAATCGGATGATTTCGGGCTGAAATCCCTTTAATCTTCTGATGATTTGCTATAATTCAACAACTACAATACATTCATTACCAATACGTCATAATTTATCCGTTAAGCATGGTTAAAACAATAAACCGTGGATGCAACCTTTGGAATTCCATATATACTCTTTTGAAACAAATTCCCCGTAGTCAAAATGTATGGTTATGTTATTGCTCATTGTTTCCTACGAAAGAATATAAAACACACAATTAACTTCAGTCACTATTACTAGTATTTCTAGTGATACAACTTTAATTAGTAACACTAGTAATACTTGTTATATTAAGTGTTCCCAATTGTACAATGTTATCCTATTAGTACGATTCAACCACTGTATTTCATTCATTACCAATGCATAGGTAATAATCATCCTAGAAATCATGGCTAGAGATCGAATGTGTATATCAAATTAATTATTTTTTAATAAGTAATAATAGTGTTACTAGTTATACAATTTCAATCAATAATACTAGTGTTACTAGTTATTAAACTTCAAACAGCGATACTAATGTTACTAGTTTGACAACTTCAATCAGTACAACTAAAGTTACTAGTTATACAACTTCAGTTAGTAATACTAGTGTTACTAGTTATACAACTTCAATCAGTAATACTAGTGTTACTAGTTGTACATCTTGAATCAGTACTACTAGTGTTACTAGTTATACAACTTCAATCAGTAATACTATTTTAGTAGTTATACACCTTCAATCAGTAATACTATTGTTACTAATTTTACAATTTCAATCAGTAATACTAGTGTTACTAGTTATACTTTCTCCCTCAGTAATACCCAGTTGTACTTTGTTCTCCATGCGGTGCAACTTAAATCGGATGATTTCGGGCTGAAATCCCTTTAATCTTCTGATGATTTGCTATAATTCAACAACTACAATACATTCATTACCAATACGTCATAATTTATCCGTTAAGCATGGTTAAAACAATAAATCGTAGATGCAACCTTTGGAATTCCATATATACTCTTTTGAAACAAATTCCCCGTAGTCAAAATGTATGGTTATGTTATTGCTCATTGTTTCCTGCGAAAGAATATAAAACACACAATTAACTTCAGTCACTATTACTAGTATTACTTGTGATACAACTTTAATTAGTAACACTAGTAATACTTGTTATATTTAGTGGACCCAATTTTACAATGTTATCCTATTAGTACGATTCAACCACTATATTTCATTCATTACCAATGCATAGGTAATAATCATCCTAGAAATCATGGCTAGAGATCGAATGTGTATATCAAATTAATGATTTTTTTATAAGTAATAATAGTGTTACTAGTTATACAATTTCAATCAATAATACTAGTGTTACTAGTTATTAAACTTCAAACAGCGATACTAGTGTTACTAGTTTTACAACTTCAATCAGTACTACTAAATTTACTAGTTATACAACTTCAGTCAGTAATACTAGTGTTACTAGTTATACAACTTCCATCAGTTATACTAGTGTTACAAGTTATACTTTCTCCCTTAGTAATACCCAGTTGTACTTAGTTCTCCGTTCGTTGCAACTCAAACTGGATGATTTCGGGCTGAAATCTCTTTAATCTTCTGATGATTTGCTGAAATTTAACAACTCCAATACATTCATTACCAATACGTCCTAATTTATCCATTAAACATGGTTAAAAAAATGAACTGTAGATGCAACCTTTGGAATTCCATATATACTCCTTTGAAAAAATTCCCTGTAGTCAAAATGTATGGTTATGTTGTTGCTCATTGTTTCGTGTGAAAGAATATAAAACACACAATTTACTTCTGTCAGAAATTACTTTAATCAATAATACTAGTGTTACTAGTTTTACAACTTCAATCAGTACTACTAAAGTTACTAGTTATACAACTTCAGTCAATAATACTAGTGTTACTAGTTATACAACTTCCATCAGTTATACTAGTGTTACTAGTTATATTTTCTCCCTCAAGAATACCCAGTTGTACTTAGTTCTCCGTTCGTTGCAATCTTCTGATGATTTGCTGCAATTCAACAACTCCAATACATTCATTACCAATACGTCCTAATTTATCCATTAAGCATGGTTAAAAAAATAAACCGTAGATGCAATCTTTGGAATTCCATATATACTCCTTTGAAAAAATTCCCCATAGTCAAAATGTATGGTTATGTTGTTGCTCATTGTTTCTTGTGAAAGAATATAAAACACACAATTTACTTCTGTCAGTATTACTAATGATACAACTTCGATTAGTAACACTAGTAATATTTGTTATATTAAGTATTCCCAATTGTACAATGTTATCCTATCACTACGATTCAACCACTGTATTTCATTTATTACCAATGCAAGGGTACTAATCATCCTAGAAATCATGGTTAGAGAACGAATATGCATACCAAATTAATGATTTTTCAATCAGTAATACTAGTGTTACTAGTTATACAATTTCAATAAATAATACTAGTGTTACTAGCGATTAAACTTTAATCAATAATACTAGTGTTACTAGTACAACTTCAATCAGTACCTACTAAAGTTACTAGTTATACAACTTCAACCAATAATACTAGTTACTAGTTATACAACTTCAATCAGTAGTACAAGTGTTACTAGTTGTACAATTTAAATCATTAATACTAGTGTTACTAGTTGTACAACTTTAATCAGTACAACCAAAGTTCCTAGTTGTACAATTTAAATCATTAATATTAGTGTTACTAGTTGTACTATTAAATCAGTAATACTAGTGTTAGTAGTTGTACAACTTTAATCAGTACAACTAAAGTTATTAGTTATACAACTTCAGTTAGTAATACTAGTGTTACTAGTTATACAACTTCAATCAGTAATACTAGTGTTACTAGTTGTACAACTTGAATCAGTACAACTAGTGTTACTAGTTATTCAACTTCAATCAGTAATACTATTGTTACTAGTTATACACCTTCAATCAGTAATACTAGTGTTACTAGTTATACAATTTCAATCAATAATACTAGTGTTACTAGCTATTAAACTTTAATCAATAATACTAGTGTTACTAGTTTTACAACTTCAATAAGTACTACTAAAGTTACTAGTTATACAACTTCAGTCAGTAATACTAGTGTTACTAGTTATACAACTTCCATCAGTTATACTAGTGTTACTAGTTATACTTTCTCCCTCAATAATACCCAGTTGTACTTAGTTCTCCGTTCGTTGCAACTCAAATCGGATGATTTCGGGCTGAAATCCCTTTAATCTTCTGATGATTTGCTGCAATTCAACAAGTCCAATACATTCATTACCAATACGTCCTAATTTATCCATTAAGCATTGTTAAAAAAATTAACCGTAGATGCAACCTTTGGAATTCCATATATACTCCTTTGAAAAAATTCCCCGTAGTCAAACTGCATGGTTATGTTGTTGCTCATTGTTTCCTGTGAAAGAATATAAACACACACAATTTACTTCTGTCAGTATTACTAATGATACAACTTCGATTAGTAACACTAGTAATATTTGTTATATTAAGTATTCCCAATTGTACAATGTTATCCTATCACTACGATTCAACCACTGTATTTCATTTATTACCAATGCAAGGGTACTAATCATCCTAGAAATCATAGTTAGAGAACGAATGTGCATACCAAACTAATGATTTTTCAATTAGTAATACTAGTGTTACTAGTTATACAATTTCAATAAATAATACTAGTGTTACTAGCTATTAAACTTTAATCAATAATACTAGTGTTACTAGTTTTACAACTTCAATCAGTACTACTAAAGTTACTAGTTATACAACTTCAGTCAGTAATACTAGTGTTACTAGTTATACAACTTCCATCAGTTATACTAGTGTTACTATTTATAGTTTCTCCTTCAATAATACCCAGTTGTACTTAGTTCTCCGTTCGTTGCAATCTTCTAATGATTTGCTGCAATTCAACAACTCCAATACATTCATTACCAATATGTCCTAATTTATCCATTAAGCATGGTTAAAAAAATTAACCGTAGATGCAACCTTTGGAATTCCATATATACTCCTTTGAAAAAATTCCCCGTAGTCAAAATGCATGGTTATGTTGTTGCTCATTGTTTCCAGTGAAAGAATATAAAACACACAATTTACTTTTGTCAGTATTACTAATGATACAACTTCGATTAGTAACACTAGTAATATTTGTTATATTAAGTATTCCCAATTGTACAATGTTATCCTATCACTACGATTCAACCACTGTATTTCATTCATTACCAATGCATAGGTAATAATCATCTTAGAAATCATGGCTAGAAATCGAATGTGTATATCAAATTAATGATTTTTCAATAAGTAATAATAGTGTTACTAGTTATCCAATTTCAATCAATAATACTAGTGTTACTCGTTATTAAACTTCAAACAGCGATACTAGTGTTACTAGTTTTACAACTTCAATCAGTACTACTAAAGTTACTAGTTATACAACGTCAGTCAATATTACTAGTGTTACTAGTTATACAACTTCCATCAGTTATACTAGTGTTACTAGTTGTACTATTAAATCAGTAATACTAGTGTTACTAGTTGTACAACTTTAATCAGTACAACTAAAGTTACTAGTTATACAACTTCAGTTAGTAATACTAGTGTTACTAGTTATACAACTTCAATCAGTAATACTAGTGTTACTAATTGTACAACTTGAATCAGTACTACTAGTGTTACTAGTTATACAACTTCAATCAGTAATACTATTGTTACTAGTTATACACCTTCAATCAGTAATACTAGTGTTACTAATTGTACAATTTCAATCAGTAATACTAGTGTTACTAGTTATACTTTCTCCTTCAGTAATACCCAGTTGTACTTTGTTCTCCATGCGCTGCAACTTAAATCGGATGATTTCGGGCTGAAATCCCATTAATCTTCTGATGATTTGCTATAATTCAACAACTACAATACATTCATTACCAATACGTCATAATTTATCCGTTAAGCATGGTTAAAACAATAAACCGTAGATGCAACCTTTGGAATTCCATATATACTCTTTTGAAACAAATTCCTCGTAGTCAAAATGTATGGTTATGTTATTGCTCATTGTTTCCTACGAAAGAATATAAAACACACAATTAATTTCAGTCACTATTACTAGTATTACTAGTGATACAACTTTAATTAGTAACACTAGTAATACTTGTTATATTAAGTGTTCCCAATTGTACAATGTTATCCTATTAGTACGATTCAACCACTGTATTTCATTCATTACCAATACATAGGTAATAATAATCCTAGAAATCATGGCTAGAGATCGAATGTGTATATCAAATTAATGATTTTTTAATAAGTAATAATAGTGTTACTAGTTATACAATTTCAATCAATAATACTAGTGTTACTAGTTATTAAACTTCAAACAGCGATACTAATGTTACTAGTTTGACAACTTCAATCAGTACAACTAAAGTTACTAGTTATACAACTTCAGTTAGTAATACTAGTGTTACTAGTTGTACAACTTGAATCAGTACTACTAGTGTTACTAGTTATACAACTTCAATCAGTAATACTATTGTTACTAGTTATACACCTTCAATCAGTACTACTAGTGTTACTAGTTGTACAACTTGAATCAGTACTACTAGTGTTACTAGTTATACAACTTCAATCAGTAATACTATTGTTACTAGTTATACACCTTTAATCAGTAATACTAGTGTTACTAATTGTACAATTTCAATCAGTAATACTAGTGTTACTAGTTATACTTTCTCCTTCAGTAATACCCAGTTGTACTTTGTTCTCCATGCAGTGCAACTTAAATCGGATTATTTCGGGCTGAAATCCCTTTAATCTTCTGATGATTTGCTATAATTCAACAACTACAATACATTCATTACCAATACGTCATAATTTATCCGTTAAGCATGGTTAAAACAATAAACCGTAGATGCAACCTTTGGAATTCCATATATACTCTTTTGAAACAAATTCCCCGTAGTCAAAATGTATGGTTATGTTCTTGCTCATTGTTTCCTGCGAAAGAATATAAAACACAAAATTTACTTCTGTCAATATTACTAATGATACAACTTCGATTAGTAACACTAGTAATATTTGCTATATTAAGTATTCCCAATTGTACAATGTTATCTTATCACTACGATTCAACCACTGTATTTCATTTATTACCAATGCAGGGGTACTAATCATCCTAGAAATCATGGTTAGAGAACGAATGTGCATACCAAATTAATGATTTTTCAATCAGTAATACTAGTGTTACTAGTTATACAATTTCAATAAATAATACTAGTGTTACTAGCTATTAAACTTTAAACAATAATACTAGTGTTACTAGTTGTACAACTTTAATCAGTACTACTAAAGTTACTAGTTATACAACTTCAACCAGTAATACTAGTTACTAGTTATACAAGTTCAATTAGTAGTACAAGTGTTACTAGTTGTACTATTAAATCAGTAATACTAGTGTTACTAGTTGTACAACTTTTATCAGTACAACTAAAGTTACTAGTTATACAGCTTCAGTTAGTAATACTAGTGTTACTAGTTATACAACTTCAATCAGTAATACTAGTGTTACTAGTTGTACAACTTGAATCAGTACTACTAGTGTTACTAGTTATACAACTTCAATCAGTAATACTATTGTTACTAGTTATACACCTTCAATCAGTAATACTAGTGTTACTAATTGTACAATTTCAATCAGTAATACTAGTGTTACTAGTTATACTTTCTCCCTCAGTAATACCCAGTTGTACTTTGTTCTCCATGCGGTGCAACTTAAATCGGATGATTTCGGGCTGAAATCCCTTTAATCTTCTAATGATTTGCTATAATTCAACAACTACAATACATTCATTACCAATACGTCATAATTTATCCGTTAAGCATGGTTAAAACAATAAACCGTGGATGCAACCTTTGGAATTCCATATATACTCTTTTGAAACAAATTCCCCGTAGTCAAAATGTATGGTTATGTTATTGCTCATTGTTTCCTACGAAAGAATATAAAACACACAATTAACTTCAGTCACTATTACTAGTATTTCTAGTGATACAATTTTAATTAGTAACACTAGTAATACTTGTTATATTAAGTGTTCCCAATTGTACAATGTTATCCTATTAGTACGATTCAACCACTGTATTTCATTCATTACCAATGCATAGGTAATAATCATCCTAGAAATCATGGCTAGAGATCGAATGTGTATATCAAATTAATTATTTTTTAATAAGTAATAATAGTGTTACTAGTTATACAATTTTAATCAATAATACTAGTGTTACTAGTTATTAAACTTCAAACAGCGATACTAATGTTACTAGTTTGACAACTTCAATCAGTACAACTAAAGTTACTAGTTATACAACTTCAGTTAGTAATACTAGTGTTACTAGTTATACAACTTCAATCAGTAATACTAGTGTTACTAGTTGTACATCTTGAATCAGTACTACTAGTGTTACTAGTTATACAACTTCAATCAGTAATACTATTTTAGTAGTTATACACCTTCAATCAGTAATACTATTGTTACTAATTTTACAATTTCAATCAGTAATACTAGTGTTACTAGTTATACTTTCTCCCTCAGTAATACCCAGTTGTACTTTGTTCTCCATGCGGTGCAACTTAAATCGGATGATTTCGGGCTGAAATCCCTTTAATCTTCTGATGATTTGCTATAATTCAACAACTACAATACATTCATTACCAATACGTCATAATTTATCCGTTAAGCATGGTTAAAACAATAAATCGTAGATGCAACCTTTGGAATTCCATATATACTCTTTTGAAACAAATTCCCCGTAGTCAAAATGTATGGTTATGTTATTGCTCATTGTTTCCTGCGAAAGAATATAAAACACACAATTAACTTCAGTCACTATTACTAGTATTACTTGTGATACAACTTTAATTAGTAACACTAGTAATACTTGTTATATTTAGTGGACCCAATTTTACAATGTTATCCTATTAGTACGATTCAACCACTATATTTCATTCATTACCAATGCATAGGTAATAATCATCCTAGAAATCATGGCTAGAGATCGAATGTGTATATCAAATTAATGATTTTTTTATAAGTAATAATAGTGTTACTAGTTATACAATTTCAATCAATAATACTAGTGTTACTAGTTATTAAACTTCAAACAGCGATACTAGTGTTACTAGTTTTACAACTTCAATCAGTACTACTAAATTTACTAGTTATACAACTTCAGTCAGTAATACTAGTGTTACTAGTTATACAACTTCCATCAGTTATACTAGTGTTACAAGTTATACTTTCTCCCTTAGTAATACCCAGTTGTACTTAGTTCTCCGTTCGTTGCAACTCAAACTGGATGATTTCGGGCTGAAATCTCTTTAATCTTCTGATGATTTGCTGAAATTTAACAACTCCAATACATTCATTACCAATACGTCCTAATTTATCCATTAAACATGGTTAAAAAAATGAACTGTAGATGCAACCTTTGGAATTCCATATATACTCCTTTGAAAAAATTCACTGTAGTCAAAATGTATGGTTATGTTGTTGCTCATTGTTTCGTGTGAAAGAATATAAAACACACAATTTACTTCTGTCAGAAATTACTTTAATCAATAATACTAGTGTTACTAGTTTTACAACTTCAATCAGTACTACTAAAGTTACTAGTTATACAACTTCAGTCAATAATACTAGTGTTACTAGTTATACAACTTCCATCAGTTATACTAGTGTTACTAGTTATATTTTCTCCCTCAAGAATACCCAGTTGTACTTAGTTCTCCGTTCGTTGCAATCTTCTGATGATTTGCTGCAATTCAACAACTCCAATACATTCATTACCAATACGTCCTAATTTATCCATTAAGCATGGTTAAAAAAATAAACCGTAGATGCAATCTTTGGAATTCCATATATACTCCTTTGAAAAAATTCCCCATAGTCAAAATGTATGGTTATGTTGTTGCTCATTGTTTCTTGTGAAAGAATATAAAACACACAATTTACTTCTGTCAGTATTACTAATGATACAACTTCGATTAGTAACACTAGTAATATTTGTTATATTAAGTATTCCCAATTGTACAATGTTATCCTATCACTACGATTCAACCACTGTATTTCATTTATTACCAATATAGGGGTACTAATCATCCTAGAAATCATGGTTAGAGAACGAATGTGCATACCAAATTAATGATTTTTCAATCAGTAAAACTAGTGTTACTAGTTATACAATTTCAATAAATATTACTAGTGTTACTAGCTATTAAACATTAAACAATAATACTATTGTTACTAGTACAACTTCAATCAGTACCTACTAAAGTTACTAGTTATACAACTTCAACCAATAATACTAGTTACTAGTTATACAACTTCAATCAGTAGTACAAGTGTTACTAGTTGTACAATTTAAATCATTAATACTAGTGTTACTAGTTGTACAACTTTAATCAGTACAACCAAAGTTCCTAGTTGTACAATTTAAATCATTAATATTAGTGTTACTAGTTGTACTATTAAATCAGTAATACTAGTGTTAGTAGTTGTACAACTTTAATCAGTACAACTAAAGTTATTAGTTATACAACTTCAGTTAGTAATACTAGTGTTACTAGTTATACAACTTCAATCAGTAATACTAGTGTTACTAGTTGTACAACTTGAATCAGTACAACTAGTGTTACTAGTTATTCAACTTCAATCAGTAATACTATTGTTACTAGTTATACACCTTCAATCAGTAATACTAGTGTTACTAATTTTACAATTTCAATAAGTAATACTAGTGTTACTAGTTATACTTTCTCCCTCAGTAATACCCAGTTTTACTTTGTTCTTCATGCGCTGCAACTTAAATCGGATGATTCCGGGCTGAAATCTCTTTAATCTTCTGATGATTTGCTATAATTCAATAACTACAATACATTCATTACCAATACGTCATAATTTATCCGTTAAGCATGGTTAAAACAATAAACCATAGATGCAACCTTTGGAATTCCATATATACTCTTTTGAAACAAATTCCCCGTAGTCAAAATGTATGGTTATGTTATTGCTCATTGTTTCCTCCGAAAGAATATAAAACACACAATTTACTTCTGTCAGTATTATTAATGATACAACTTCGATTAGTAACACTTGTAATATTTGCTATATTAAGTATTCCCAATTGTACAATGTTATCCTATCACTACGATTCAACCACTGTATTTCATTTATTACCAATGCAGGGATACTAATCATCCTAGAAATCATGGTTAGAGAACGAATGTGCATACCAAATTAATGATTTTTCAATCAGTAATACTAGTGTTACTAGTTATACAATTTCAATAAATAATACTAGTGTTACTAGCTATTAAACTTTAAACAATAATACTAGTGTTACTAGTTGTACAACTTCAATCAGTACTACTAAAGTTACTAGTTATACAACTTCAACCAGTAATACTAGTGTTACTAGTTGTACAACTTTAATCAGTACAACTAAAGTTACTAGTTATACAACTTGAGTTAGTAATACTAGTGTTACTAGTTATACAACTTCAATCAGTAATACTAGTGTTACTAGTTGTACAACTTGTATCAGTACTACTAGTGTTACTAGTTATACAACTTCAATCAGTAATACTATTGTTACTAGTTATACACCTTCAATCACTAATACTAGTGTTACTAATTGTACAATTTCAATCAGTAATACTAGTGTTACTAGTTATACTTTCTCCCTCAGTAATACCCAGTTGTACTTTGTTCTTCTTGCGCTACAACTTAAATCAGATGATTTCGGGCTGAAATCCCTTTAATCTTCTGATGATTTGCTATAACTCAACAACTACAATACATTCATTACCAATACGTCATAATTTATCCGTTAAGCATGGTTAAAACAATAAATCGTAGATGCAACCTTTGGAATTCCATATATACTCTTTTGAAACAAATTCCCCGTAGTCAAAATGTATGGTTATGTTATTGCTCATTGTTTCTTGCGAAAGAATATAAAACAAACAATTAACTTCAGTCACTATTACTAGTATTACTAGTAATACAACTTCAATTAGTAACACTACTAATACTTGTTATATTAAGTATTCCCAATTATACAATGTTATCCTATCAGTACGATTCAACCACTGTATTTCATTTATTACCAATGCAGGGGTACTAATCATCCTAGAAATCATGGTTAGAGAACGAATGTGCATACCATATTAATGATTTTTCAATCAGTAATACTAGTGTTACTAGTTATACAATTTCAATAAATAATACTAGTGTTACTAGCTATTAAACTTTAATCAATAATACTAGTGTTACTAGTTTTACAACTTCAATCAGTACTACTAAAGTTACTAGTTATACAACTTCAGTCAGTAATACTAGTGTTACTAGTTATACAACTTCTATCAGTTATACTAGTGTTACTAGTTATACTTTCTCCTTTAGTAATACCCAGTTGTACTTAGTTCTCTATTCGTTGCAACTCAAACTGGATGATTTCGGGCTGAAATCCCTTTAATCTTCTGATGATTTGCTGGAATTTAACAACTCCAATACATTCATTACCAATACGTCCTAATTTATCCATTAAGCATGGTTAAAAATAAAACCGTAGATGCAACCTTTGGAATTCCATATATACTCCTTTGAAAAAATTTCCCGTAGTCAAAATGTATGGTTATGTTGTTGCTCATTGTTTTGTGTGAAAGAATATAAAACACACAATTTACTTCTGTCAGAAATTACTAATGATACAATTTCGATTAGTAACACTAGTAATATTTGTTATATTAAGTATTCCCAATTGTACAATGTTATCCTATCACTACGATTCAACCACTGTATTTCATTTATTACCAATGCAGGGGTACTAATCATCCTAGAAATCATGGTTAGAGAACGAATGTGCATACCATATTAATGATTTTTCAATCAGTAATACTAGTGTTACTAGTTATACAATTTCAATAAATAATACTAGTGTTACTAGCTATTAAACTTTAATCAATAATACTAGTGTTACTAGTTTTACAACTTCAATCAGTACTACTAAAGTTACTAGTTATACAACTTCAGTCAGTAATACTAGTGTTACTAGTTATACAACTTCCATCAGTTATACTAGTGTTACTAGTTATACTTTCTCCTTTAGTAATACCCAGTTGTACTTAGTTCTCTATTCGTTGCAACTCAAACTGGAAGATTTCGGGCTGAAATCCCTTTAATCTTCTGATGATTTGCTGGAATTTAACAACTCCAATACATTCATTACCAATACGTCCTAATTTATCCATTAAGCATGGTTAAAAATAAAACCGTAGATGCAACCTTTGGAATTCCATATATACTCCTTTGAAAAAATTTTCCGTAGTCAAAATGTATGGTTATGTTGTTGCTCATTGTTTTGTGTGAAAGAATATAAAACACACAATTTACTTCTGTCAGAAATTACTAATGATACAACTTCAATTAGTAACACTAGTAATATTTGTTATATTAAGTATTCCCAGTTGTACAATGTTATCCTATCACTACGATTCAACCACTGTATTTCATTTATTACCAATGCAGGGGTACTAATCATCCTAGAAATCATGGTTAGAGAACGAATGTGCATACCATATTAATGATTTTTCAATCAGTAATACTAGTGTTACTAGTTATACAATTTCAATAAATAATACTAGTGTTACTAGCTATTAAACTTTAATCAATAATACTAGTGTTACTAGTTTTACAACTTCAATCAGTACTACTAAAGTTACTAGTTATACAACTTCAGTCAGTAATACTAGTGTTACTAGTTATACAACTTCCATCAGTTATACCAATTTTACTAGTTATACTTTCTCCTTCAGTAATACCCAGTTGTACTTAGTTCTCTATTCGTTGCAACTCAAACTGGATTATTTCGGGGTGAAATCCCTTTAATCTTCTGATGATTTGCTGCAATTTAACAACTCCAATACATTCATTACCAATACGTCCTAATTTATCCATTAAGCATGGTTAAAAAAAGAACCGTAGATGCAACCTTTGGAATTCCATATATACTCCTTTGAAAAAATTCCCCGTAGTCAAAATGTATGGTTATCTTGTTGCTCATTGTTTCTTGTGAAAGAATATAAAACACACAATTTACTTCTGTCAGTATTACTAATGACACAACTTCGATTAGTAACACTAGTAATATTTGTTATATTAAGTATTTCCAATTGTACAATGTTATCCTATCACTACGATTCAACCACTGTATTTCATTTATTACCAATGCAGGGGTACTAATCATCCTAGAAATCATGGTTAGAGAACGAATGTGCATACCAAAT
The DNA here is from genome assembly GCA_963922655.1 of Cardamine chenopodiifolia. NCBI lineage: Eukaryota > Viridiplantae > Streptophyta > Magnoliopsida > Brassicales > Brassicaceae > Cardamine > Cardamine chenopodiifolia. The sequence goes on along the minus strand of OZ000490.1, from coordinate 13,498,276 downwards.
TAATGATTTTTCAATCAGTAATACTAGTGTTACTAGTTATACAATTTCAATAAATAATACTAGTGTTACTAGCTATTAAACTTTAATCAATAATACTAGTGTTACTAGTTTTACAACTTCAATCAGTACTACTAAAGTTACTAGTTATACAACTTCAGTCAGTAATACTAGTGTTACTAGTTATACAACTTCCATCAGTTATACCAATTTTACTAGTTATACTTTCTCCTTCAGTAATACCCAGTTGTACTTAGTTCTCTATTCGTTGCAACTCAAACTGGATGATTTCGGGCTGAAATCTCTTTAATCTTCTGATGATTTGCTGAAATTTAACAACTCCAATACATTCATTACCAATACGTCCTAATTTATCCATTAAACATGGTTAAAAAAATGAACTGTAGATGCAACCTTTGGAATTCCATATATACTCCTTTGAAAAAATTCCCTGTAGTCAAAATGTATGGTTATGTTGTTGCTCATTGTTTCGTGTGAAAGAATATAAAACACACAATTTACTTCTGTCAGAAATTACTTTAATCAATAATACTAGTGTTACTAGTTTTACAACTTCAATCAGTACTACTAAAGTTACTAGTTATACAACTTCAGTCAATAATACTAGTGTTACTAGTTATACAACTTCCATCAGTTATACTAGTGTTACTAGTTATATTTTCTCCCTCAAGAATACCCAGTTGTACTTAGTTCTCCGTTCGTTGCAATCTTCTGATGATTTACTGCAATTCAACAACTCCAATACATTCATTACCAATACGTCCTAATTTATCCATTAAGCATGGTTAAAAAAATAAACCGTAGATGCAATCTTTGGAATTCCATATATACTCCTTTGAAAAAATTCCCCATAGTCAAAATGTATGGTTATGTTGTTGCTCATTGTTTCTTGTGAAAGAATATAAAACACACAATTTACTTCTGTCAGTATTACTAATGATACAACTTCGATTAGTAACACTAGTAATATTTGTTATATTAAGTATTCCCAATTGTACAATGTTATCCTATCACTACGATTCAACCACTGTATTTCATTTATTACCAATGTAGGGGTACTAATCATCCTAGAAATCATGGTTAGAGAATGAATGTGCATACCAAATTAATGATTTTTCAATCAGTAAAACTAGTGTTACTAGTTATACAATTTCAATAAATATTACTAGTGTTACTAGCTATTAAACATTAAACAATAATACTATTGTTACTAGTACAACTTCAATCAGTACCTACTAAAGTTACTAGTTATACAACTTCAACCAATAATACTAGTTACTAGTTATACAACTTCAATCAGTAGTACAAGTGTTACTAGTTGTACAATTTAAATCATTAATACTAGTGTTACTAGTTGTACAACTTTAATCAGTACAACCAAAGTTCCTAGTTGTACAATTTAAATCATTAATATTAGTGTTACTAGTTGTACTATTAAATCAGTAATACTAGTGTTAGTAGTTGTACAACTTTAATCAGTACAACTAAAGTTACTAGTTATACAACTTCAGTTAGTAATACTAGTGTTACTAGTTATACAACTTCAATCAGTAATACTAGTGTTACTAGTTGTACAACTTGAATCAGTACAACTAGTGTTACTAGTTATTCAACTTCAATCAGTAATACTATTGTTACTAGTTATACACCTTCAATCAGTAATACTAGTGTTACTAATTTTACAATTTCAATAAGTAATACTAGTGTTACTAGTTATACTTTCTCCCTCAGTAATACCCAGTTTTACTTTGTTCTTCATGCGCTGCAACTTAAATCGGATGATTCCGGGCTGAAATCTCTTTAATCTTCTGATGATTTGCTATAATTCAATAACTACAATACATTCATTACCAATACGTCATAATTTATCCGTTAAGCATGGTTAAAACAATAAACCATAGATGCAACCTTTGGAATTCCATATATACTCTTTTGAAACAAATTCCCCGTAGTCAAAATGTATGGTTATGTTATTGCTCATTGTTTCCTCCGAAAGAATATAAAACACACAATTTACTTCTGTCAGTATTATTAATGATACAACTTCGATTAGTAACACTTGTAATATTTGCTATATTAAGTATTCCCAATTGTACAATGTTATCCTATCACTACGATTCAACCACTGTATTTCATTTATTACCAATGCAGGGATACTAATCATCCTAGAAATCATGGTTAGAGAACGAATGTGCATACCAAATTAATGATTTTTCAATCAGTAATACTAGTGTTACTAGTTATACAATTTCAATAAATAATACTAGTGTTACTAGCTATTAAACTTTAAACAATAATACTAGTGTTACTAGTTGTACAACTTCAATCAGTACTACTAAAGTTACTAGTTATACAACTTCAACCAGTAATACTAGTGTTACTAGTTGTACAACTTTAATCAGTACAACTAAAGTTACTAGTTATACAACTTGAGTTAGTAATACTAGTGTTACTAGTTATACAACTTCAATCAGTAATACTAGTGTTACTAGTTGTACAACTTGTATCAGTACTACTAGTGTTACTAGTTATACAACTTCAATCAGTAATACTATTGTTACTAGTTATACACCTTCAATCACTAATACTAGTGTTACTAATTGTACAATTTCAATCAGTAATACTAGTGTTACTAGTTATACTTTCTCCCTCAGTAATACCCAGTTGTACTTTGTTCTTCTTGCGCTACAACTTAAATCAGATGATTTCGGGCTGAAATCCCTTTAATCTTCTGATGATTTGCTATAACTCAACAACTACAATACATTCATTACCAATACGTCATAATTTATCCGTTAAGCATGGTTAAAACAATAAATCGTAGATGCAACCTTTGGAATTCCATATATACTCTTTTGAAACAAATTCCCCGTAGTCAAAATGTATGGTTATGTTATTGCTCATTGTTTCTTGCGAAAGAATATAAAACACACAATTTACTTCTGTCAGTATTATTAATGATACAACTTCGATTAGTAACACTTGTAATATTTGCTATATTAAGTATTCCCAATTGTACAATGTTATCCTATCACTACGATTCAACCACTGTATTTCATTTATTACCAATGCAGGGATACTAATCATCCTAGAAATCATGGTTAGAGAACGAATGTGCATACCAAATTAATGATTTTTCAATCAGTAATACTAGTGTTACTAGTTATACAATTTCAATAAATAATACTAGTGTTACTAGCTATTAAACTTTAAACAATAATACTAGTGTTACTAGTTGTACAACTTCAATCAGTACTACTAAAGTTACTAGTTATACAACTTCAACCAGTAATACTAGTGTTACTAGTTGTACAACTTTAATCAGTACAACTAAAGTTACTAGTTATACAACTTGAGTTAGTAATACTAGTGTTACTAGTTATACAACTTCAATCAGTAATACTAGTGTTACTAGTTGTACAACTTGTATCAGTACTACTAGTGTTACTAGTTATACAACTTCAATCAGTAATACTATTGTTACTAGTTATACACCTTCAATCACTAATACTAGTGTTACTAATTGTACAATTTCAATCAGTAATACTAGTGTTACTAGTTATACTTTCTCCCTCAGTAATACCCAGTTGTACTTTGTTCTTCTTGCGCTACAACTTAAATCAGATGATTTCGGGCTGAAATCCCTTTAATCTTCTGATGATTTGCTATAACTCAACAACTACAATACATTCATTACCAATACGTCATAATTTATCCGTTAAGCATGGTTAAAACAATAAATCGTAGATGCAACCTTTGGAATTCCATATATACTCTTTTGAAACAAATTCCCCGTAGTCAAAATGTATGGTTATGTTATTGCTCATTGTTTCTTGCGAAAGAATATAAAACACACAATTAACTTCAGTCACTATTACTAGTATTACTAGTAATACAACTTCAATTAGTAACACTAGTAATACTTGTTATATTAAGTATTCCCAATTATACAATGTTATCCTATCAGTACGATTCAACCACTGTATTTCATTTATTACCAATGCAGGGGTACTAATCATCCTAGAAATCATGGTTACAGAACGAATGTGCATACCATATTAATGATTTTTCAATCAGTAATACTAGTGTTACTAGTTATACAATTTCAATAAATAATACTAGTGTTACTAGCTATTAAACTTTAATCAATAATACTAGTGTTACTAGTTTTACAACTTCAATCAGTACTACTAAAGTTACTAGTTATACAACTTCAGTCAGTAATACTAGTGTTACTAGTTATACAACTTCCATCAGTTATACTAGTGTTACTAGTTATACTTTCTCCTTTAGTAATACCCAGTTGTACTTAGTTCTCTATTCGTTGCAACTCAAACTGGAAGATTTCGGGCTGAAATCCCTTTAATCTTCTGATGATTTGCTGGAATTTAACAACTCCAATACATTCATTACCAATACGTCCTAATTTATCCATTAAGCATGGTTAAAAATAAAACCGTAGATGCAACCTTTGGAATTCCATATATACTCCTTTGAAAAAATTTTCCGTAGTCAAAATGTATGGTTATGTTGTTGCTCATTGTTTTGTGTGAAAGAATATAAAACACACAATTTACTTCTCTCAGAAATTACTAATGATACAACTTCGATTAGTAACACTAGTAATATTTGTTATATTAAGTATTCCCAATTGTACAATGTTATCCTATCACTACGATTCAACCACTGTATTTCATTTATTACCAATGCAGGGGTACTAATCATCCTAGAAATCATGGTTAGAGAACGAATGTGCATACCATATTAATGATTTTTCAATCAGTAATACTAGTGTTACTAGTTATACAATTTCAATAAATAATACTAGTGTTACTAGCTATTAAACTTTAATCAATAATACTAGTGTTACTAGTTTTACAACTTCAATCAGTACTACTAAAGTTACTAGTTATACAACTTCAGTCAGTAATACTAGTGTTACTAGTTATACAACTTCCATCAGTTATACCAATTTTACTAGTTATACTTTCTCCTTCAGTAATACCCAGTTGTACTTAGTTCTCTATTCGTTGCAACTCAAACTGGATGATTTCGGGGTGAAATCCCTTTAATCTTCTGATGATTTGCTGCAATTTAACAACTCCAATACATTCATTACCAATACGTCCTAATTTATCCATTAAGCATGGTTAAAAAAAGAACCGTAGATGCAACCTTTGGAATTCCATATATACTCCTTTGAAAAAATTCCCCGTAGTCAAAATGTATGGTTATCTTGTTGCTCATTGTTTCTTGTGAAAGAATATAAAACACACAATTTACTTCTGTCAGTATTACTAATGACACAACTTCGATTAGTAACACTAGTAATATTTGTTATATTAAGTATTTCCAATTGTACAATGTTATCCTATCACTACGATTCAACCATTGTATTTCATTTATTACCAATGCAGGGGTACTAATCATCCTAGAAATCATGGTTAGAGAACGAATGTGCATACCAAATTAATGATTTTTCAATCAGTAATACTAGTGTTACTAGTTATACAATTTTAATAAATAATACTAGTGTTACTAGCTATTAAACATTAAACAATAATACTAGTGTTACTAGTACAACTTCAATCAGTACTACTAAAGTTACTAGTTATACAACTTCAACCAGTAATACTAGTTACTAGTCATACAACTTCAATCAGTAGTACAAGTGTTACTAGTTTTACTATTAAATCAGTAATACTAGTGTTAGTAGTTGTACAACTTTAATCAGTACAACTAAAGTTACTAGTTATACAATTTCAGTTAGTAATACTAGTGTTACTAGTTATACAACTTCAATCAATAATACTAGTGTTACTAGTTGTACAACTTGAGTCAGTACTACTAGTATTACTAGTTATACAACTTCAATCAGTAATACTATTGTTACTAGTTATACACCTTCAATCAGTAATACTAGTGTTACTAATTTTACAATTTCAATCAGTAATACTAATGTTACTAGTTATACTTTCTCCCTCAGTAATACCCAGTTGTACTTTGTTCTCCATGCGCTGCAACTTAAATCGGATGATTTCGGACTGAAATCCCTTCAATCTTCTGTTGATTTGCTATAATTCAATAACTACAATACATTCATTACCAATACGTCATAATTTATCCGTTAAACATGGTTAAAACAATAAACCGTAGATGCAACCTTTGGAATTCCATATATACTCCTTTGAAAAAATTCCCTGTAGTCAAAATATATGGTTATGTTGTTGCTCATTGTTTCGTGTGAAAGAATATAAAACACACAATTTACTTCTGTCAGTATTACTAATGATACAACTTCGATTAGTAACACTAGTAATATTTGTTATATTAAGTATTCCCAATTGTACAATGTTATCCTATCACTACGATTCAACCACTGTATTTCATTTATTACCAATGCAGGGGTACTAATCATCCTAGAAATCATGGTTAGAGAACGAATGTGCATACCATATTAATGATTTTTCAATCAGTAATACTAGTGTTACTAGTTATACAATTTCAATAAATAATACTAGTGTTACTAGCTATTAAACTTTAATCAATAATACTAGTGTTACTAGTTTTACAACTTCAATCAGTACTACTAAAATTACTAGTTATACATTCTCCCTCAGTAATACCCAGTTGTACTTAGTTCTCCGTTTGTTGCAACTCAAACTGGATGATTTCGGGCTGAAATCCCTTTAATCTTCTGATGATTTGCTGCAATTTAACAACTCCAATACATTCATTACCAATACGTCCTAATTTATCCATTAAGCATGGTTAAAAAAAAACCGTAGATGCAACCTTTGGAATTCCATATATACTCCTTTGAAAAAATTCCCCGTAGTCAAAATATATGGTTATGTTGTTGCTCATTGTTTCGTGTGAAAGAATATAAAACACACAATTTACTTCTGTCAGTATTACTAATGATACAACTTCGATTAGTAACACTAGTAATATTTGTTATATTAAGTATTCCCAATTGTACAATGTTATCCTATCACTACGATTCAACCACTGTATTTCATTTATTACCAATTCAAAGGTACTAATCATCCTAGAAATCATGGTTAGAGAACGAATGTGCATACCATATTAATGATTTTTCAATCAGTAATACTAGTGTTACTAGTTATACAATTTCAATAAATAATACTAGTGTTACTAGCTATTAAACTTTAATCAATAATACTAGTGTTACTAGTTTTACAACTTCAGTCAGTACTACTAAAGTTACTAGTTATACAACTTCAGTCAGTAATACTAGTTATACAACTTCCATCAATAATACTAGTGTTACTAGTTATTAAACTTCAATCAATAATACTAGTGTTACTAGTTTTACAACTTCAATCAGTACTACTAAAGTTACTAGTTATACAACTTCAGTCAGTAATACTAGTGTTACTAGTTATACAACTTCCATCAGTTATACTAGTGTTACTAGTTATACTTTCTCCTTTAGTAATACCCAGTTGTACTTAGTTCTCTGTTCGTTGCAAACTCAAACTGGATGATTTCGGGGTGAAATCCCTTTAATCTTCTGATGATTTGCTGCAATTTAACAACTCCAATACATTCATTACCAATACGTCCTAATTTATCCATTAAGCATGGTTAAAAAAAGAACCGTAGATGCAACCTTTGGAATTCCATATATACTCCTTTGAAAAAATTCCCCGTAGTCAAAATGTATGGTTATCTTGTTGCTCATTGTTTCTTGTGAAAGAATATAAAACACACAATTTACTTCTGTCAGTATTACTAATGACACAACTTCGATTAGTAACACTAGTAATATTTGTTATATTAAGTATTTCCAATTGTACAATGTTATCCTATCACTACGATTCAACCACTGTATTTCATTTATTACCAATGCAGGGGTACTAATCATCCTAGAAATCATGGTTAGAGAACGAATGTGCATACCAAATTAATGATTTTTCAATCAGTAATACTAGTGTTACTAGTTATACAATTTCAATAAATACTACTAGTGTTACTAGTTATTAAACATTAAACAATAATACTAGTGTTACTAGTACAACTTCAATCAGTACTACTAAAGTTACTAGTTATACAACTTCAACCAGTAATACTAGTTACTCGTTATACAACTTCAATCAGTAGTACAAGTGTTACTAGTTGTACTATTAAATCAGTAATACTAGTGTTACTAGTTATACAATTTCAATAAATAATACTAGTGTTACTAGCTATTAAACTTTAATCAATAATACTAGTGTTACTAGTTTTACAACTTCAATCAGTACTACTAAAGTTACTAGTTATACAACTTCAGTCAGTAATACTAGTGTTACTAGTTATACAACTTCCATCAGTTATACTAGTGTTACTAGTTATACTTTCTCCTTCAGTAATACCCAGTTGTACTTCGTTCTCCGTTCGTTGCAACTCAAACTAATGATTTCGGGCTGAAATCCCTTTAATCTTCTGATGATTTGCTGCAATTTAACAACTCCAATACATTCATTACCTGTACGTCCTAATTTATCCATTAAGCATGGTTAAAAAAATAAACCGTAGATGCAACCTTTGGAATTCCATATATACTCTTTTGAAACAAATTCCCCGTAGTTAAAATGTATGGTTATGTTATTGCTCATTGTTTCCTGCGAAAGAATATAAGACGCACAATTAACTTCAGTCACTATTACTAGTACTACTAGTGATACAACTTCAATTAGTAACACTAGTAGTACTTGTTATATTAAATATTCCCAATTGTACAATGTTATCCTATCAGTACGATTCAACCATTGTATTTCATTCATTACCAATGCATAGGTAATAATCATCCTAGAAATCATGGCTAGAGATCGAATATGTATACAAATTAATGATTTTTCAAAAAGTAATAATAGTGTTACTAGTTATACAATTTCAATCAATAATACTAGTGTTACTAGTTATTAAAGTTCAAACAGCGATACTAGTGTTACTAGTTTTACAACTTCAATCAGTACTACTAAAGTTACTAGTTATACAACTTCAGTCAATAATACTAGTGTTACTAGTTACACAACTTCCATCAGTTATACTAGTGTTACTAGTTATATTTTCTCCCTCAGTAATACCCAGTTGTACTTAGTTCTCCGTTCGTTGCAATCTTCTGATGATTTGCTGCAATTCAACAACTCCAATACATTCATTACCAATACGTCCTAATTTATCCATTAAGCATGGTTAAAAAAATAAACCGTAGATGCAATCTTTGGACTTCCAATATACTCCTTTGAAAAGATTCTCCGTAGCCAAAATGTATGGTTATGTTGTTGCTCATTGTTTCTTGTGAAAGAATATAAAACACACAATTTACTTCTGTCAGTATTACTAATGATACAACCTCGATTAGTAACACTAGTAATATTTGTTATATTAAGTATTCTCAATTGTACAATGTTATCCTATCACTACGATTCAACCACTGTATTTCATTTATTACCAATTCAAAGGTACTAATCATCCTAGAAATCATGGTTAGAGAACGAATGTGCATACCATATTAATGATTTTTCAATCAGTAATACTAGTGTTACTAGTTATACAATTTCAATAAATAATACTAGTGTTACTAGCTATTAAACTTTAATCAATAATACTAGTGTTACTAGTTTTACAACTTCAATCAGTACTACTAAAGTTACTAGTTATACAACTTCAGTCAGTAATACTAGTGTTCCTAGTTATACAACTTCAATCAGTAGTACAAGTGTTACTAGTTGTACTATTAAATCAGTAATACTAGTGTTACTAGTTGTACAACTTTAATCAGTACAACTAAAGTTACTAGTTATACAACTTCAGTTAGTAATACTAGTGTTACTAGTTATACAACTTCAATCAGTAATACTAGTGTTACTAGTTGTACAACTTGAATCAGTACTACTAGTGTTACTAGTTATACAACTTCAATCAGTAATACTATTGTTACTAGTTATACACCTTCAATCAGTAATACTATTGTTACTAATTTTACAATTTCAATCAGTAATACTAGTATTACTAGTTATACTTTCTCCCTCAGTAATACCCAGTTGTACTTTGTTCTCCATGCGCTGCAACTTAAATCGGATGATTTCGGGCTGAAATCCCTTTTATCTTCTGATGATTTGCTATAATTCAACAACTACAATACATTCATTACCAATACGTCATAATTTATCCGTTAAGCATGGTTAAAACAATAAACCGTAGATGCAACCTTTGGAATTCCATATATACTCTTTTGAAACAAATTCCCCGTAGTCAAAATGTATGGTTACGTTATTGCTCATTGTTTCCTGCGAAAGAATATAAAACACACAATTTACTTCTGTCAATATTACTAATGATACAACTTCGATTAGTAACACTAGTAATATTTGCTATATTATGTATTCCCAATTGTACAATGTTATCCTATCACTATGATTCAACCACTGTATTTCATTTATTACCAATGCAGGGGTACTAATCATCCTAGAAATCATGGTTATAGAACGAATGTGCATACCAAATTAATGATTTTTCAATCAGTAATACTAGTGTTACTAGTTATACAATTTCAATAAATAATACTAGTGTTACTAGCTATTAAACTTTAATCAATAATACTAGTGTTACTAGTTTTACAACTTCAATCAAAACTACTAAAGTTACTAGTGATACAACTTCAGTCAGTAATACTAGTGTTACTAGTTATACAACTTCCATCAGTTATACCAGTTTTACTAGTTATACTTTCTCCTTCAGTAATACCCAGTTGTACTTAGTTCTCTGTTCGTTGCAACTCAAACTGGATGATTTCGGGGTGAAATCCCTTTAATCTTCTGATGATTTGCTGCAATTTAACAACTCCAATACATTCATTACCAATACATCCTAATTTATCCATTAAGCATGGTTAAAAAAAGAACCGTAGATGCAACCTTTGGAATTCCATATATACTCCTTTGAAAAAATTCCCCGTAGTCAAAATGTATGGTTATCTTGTTGCTCATTGTTTCTTGTGAAAGAATATAAAACACACAATTTACTTCTGTCAGTATTACTAATGACACAACTTCGATTAGTAACACTAGTAATATTTGTTATATTAAGTATTTCCAATTGTACAATGTTATCCTATCACTACGATTCAACCACTGTATTTCATTTATTACCAATGCAGGGGTACTAATCATCCTAGAAATCATGGTTAGAGAACGAATGTGCATACCAAATTAATGATTTTTCAATCAGTAATACTAGTGTTACTAGTTATACAATTTCAATAAATACTACTAGTGTTACTAGTTATTAAACATTAAACAATAATACTAGTGTTACTAGTACAACTTCAATCAGTACTACTAAAGTTACTAGTTATACAACTTCAACCAGTAATACTAGTTACTCGTTATACAACTTCAATCAGTAGTACAAGTGTTACTAGTTGTACTATTAAATCAGTAATACTAGTGTTACTAGTTATACAATTTCAATAAATAATACTAGTGTTACTAGCTATTAAACTTTAATCAATAATACTAGTGTTACTAGTTTTACAACTTCAATCAGTACTACTAAAGATACTAGTTATACAACTTCAGTCAGTAATACTAGTGTTACTAGTTATACAACTTCCATCAGTTATACTAGTGTTACTAGTTATACTTTCTCCTTCAGTAATACCCAGTTGTACTTCGTTCTCCGTTCGTTGCAACTCAAACTGGATGATTTCGGGCTGAAATCCCTTTAATCTTCTGATGATTTGCTGCAATTTAACAACTCCAATACATTCATTACCTGTACGTCCTAATTTATCCATTAAGCATGGTTAAAAAAATAAACCGTAGATGCAACCTTTGGAATTCCATATATACTCTTTTGAAACAAATTCCCCGTAGTTAAAATGTATGGTTATGTTATTGCTCATTGTTTCCTGCGAAAGAATATAAGACGCACAATTAACTTCAGTCACTATTACTAGTACTACTAGTGATACAACTTCAATTAGTAACACTAGTAGTACTTGTTATATTAAATATTCCCAATTGTACAATGTTATCCTATCAGTACGATTCAACCATTGTATTTCATTCATTACCAATGCATAGGTAATAATCATCCTAGAAATCATGGCTAGAGATCGAATGTGTATACAAATTAATGATTTTTCAAAAAGTAATAATAGTGTTACTAGTTATACAATTTCAATCAATAATACTAGTGTTACTAGTTATTAAAGTTCAAACAGCGATACTAGTGTTACTAGTTTTACAACTTCAATCAGTACTACTAAAGTTACTAGTTATACAACTTAAGTCAATAATACTAGTGTTACTAGTTACACAACTTCCATCAGTTATACTAGTGTTACTAGTTATATTTTCTCCCTCAGTAATACCCAGTTGTACTTAGTTCTCCGTTCGTTGCAATCTTCTGATGATATGCTGCAATTCAACAACTCCAATACATTCATTACCAATACGTCCTAATTTATCCATTAAGCATGGTTAAAAAAATAAACCGTAGATGCAATCTTTGGACTTCCAATATACTCCTTTGAAAAGATTCTCCGTAGCCAAAATGTATGGTTATGTTGTTGCTCATTGTTTCTTGTGAAAGAATATAAAACACACAATTTACTTCTGTCAGTATTACTAATGATACAACTTCGATTAGTAACACTAGTAATATTTGTTATATTAAGTATTCTCAATTGTACAATGTTATCCTATCACTACGATTCAACCACTGTATTTCATTTATTACCAATTCAAAGGTACTAATCATCCTAGAAATCATGGTTAGAGAACGAATGTGCATACCATATTAATGATTTTTCAATCAGTAATACTAGTGTTACTAGTTATACAATTTCAATAAATAATAATAGTGTTACTAGCTATTAAACTTTAATCAATAATACTAGTGTTACTAGTTTTACAACTTCAATCAGTACTACTAAAGTTACTAGTTATACAACTTCAGTCAGTAATACTAGTGTTCCTAGTTATACAACTTCAATCAGTAGTACAAGTGTTACTAGTTGTACTATTAAATCAGTAATACTAGTGTTACTAGTTGTACAACTTTAATCAGTACAACTAATGTTACTAGTTATACAACTTCAGTTAGTAATACTAGTGTTACTAGTTATACAACTTCAATCAGTAATACTAGTGTTACTAGTTGTACAACTTGAATCAGTACTACTAGTGTTACTAGTTATACAACTTCAATCAGTAATACTATTGTTACTAGTTATACACCTTCAATCAGTAATACTATTGTTACTAATTTTACAATTTCAATCAGTAATACTAGTATTACTAGTTATACTTTCTCCCTCAGTAATACCCAGTTGTACTTTGTTCTCCATGCGCTGCAACTTAAATCGGATGATTTCGGGCTGAAATCCCTTTTATCTTCTGATGATTTGCTATAATTCAACAACTACAATACATTCATTACCAATACGTCATAATTTATCCGTTAAGCATGGTTAAAACAATAAACCGTAGATGCAACATTTGGAATTCCATATATACTCTTTTGAAACAAATTCCCCGTAGTCAAAATGTATGGTTACGTTATTGCTCATTGTTTCCTGCGAAAGAATATAAAACACACAATTTACTTCTGTCAATATTACTAATGATACAACTTCGATTAGTAACACTAGTAATATTTGCTATATTAAGTATTCCCAATTGTACAGTGTTATCCTATCACTACGATTCAACCACTGTATTTCATTTATTACCAATGCAGGGGTACTAATCATCCTAGAAATCATGGTTATAGAACGAATGTGCATACCAAATTAATGATTTTTCAATCAGTAATACTAGTGTTACTAGTTATACAATTTCAATAAATAATACTAGTGTTACTAGCTATTAAACTTTAAACAATAATACTAGAGTTACTAGTTGTACAACTTCAATCAGTACTACTAAAGTTACTAGTTATAGAACTTCAACCAGTAATACTAGTTACTAGTTATACAACTTCAATCAGTAGTACAACTGTTACTAGTTGTACTATTAAATCAGTAATACTAGTGTTACTAGTTGTACAACTTTAATCAGTACAACTAAAGTTACTACTTATACAACTTCAGTTAGTAATACTAATGTTACTAGTTATACAACTTCAATCAGTAATACTAGTGTTACTAGTTGTACAACTTGAATCAGTATTACTAGTGTTACTAGTTATACAACTTCAATCAGTAATACTATTGTTACTAGTTATACACCTTCAATCAGTAATACTAGTGTTACTAATTGTACAATTTCAATCAGTAATACTAGTGTTACTAGTTATACTTTCTCCTTCAGTAATACCCAGTTGTACTTTGTTCTCCATGCGCCGCAACTTAAATCGGATGATTTCGGGCTGAAATCCCTTTAATCTTCTGATGATTTGCTATAATTCAACAACTACAATACATTCATTACCAATACGTCATAATTTATCCGTTAAGCATGGTTAAAACAATAAACCGTAGATGAAACTTTTGGAATTCCATATATACTCTTTTGAAACAAATTCTCCGTATTCAAAATGTATGGTTATGTTATTGCTCATTGTTTCGTGTGAAAGAATATAAAACACACAATTAACTTCAGTCACTTTTACTAGTATTACTAGTGATACAACTTTAATTAGTAACACTAGTAATACTTGTTATATTAAGTGTTCCCAATTGTACAATGTTATCCTATTAGTACGATTCAACCACTGTATTTCATTCATTACCAATGCATAGGTAATAATCATCCTAGAAATCATGGCTAGAGATCGAATGTGTATATCAAATTAATGATTTTTTAATAAGTAATAATAGTGTTACTAGTTATACAATTTCAATCAATAATACTATTGTTACTAGTTATTAAACTTCAAACAGAGATACTAGTGTTACTAGTTTTACAACTTCAATCAGTACTACTAAAGTTACTAGTTATACAACTTCAGTCAGTAATACTAGTGTTACTAGTTATACAACTTCCATCAGTTATACTAGTGTTACGAGTTATACTTTGTCCCTCAGTAATACCCAGTTGTACTTAGTTCTCCGTTCGTTGCAACTCAAACTGGATGATTTCGGGCTGAAATCCCTTTAATCTTCATATGATTTGCTTCAATTCAACAACTCCAATACATTCATTACCAATACGTCCTAATTTATCCATTAAGCATGGTTAAAAAAATAAACCGTAGATGCAACCTTTGGAATTCCATATATACTCCTTTGAAAAAATTTCCCGTAGTCAAAATGTATGGTTATGTTGTTGCTCATTGTTTCGTGTGAAAGAATATAAAACACATAATTTACTTCTGTCAGTATTACTAATGATACAACTTCGATTAGTAACACTAGTAATATTTGTTATATTAAGTATTCCCAATTGTACAATGTTATCCTATCACTACGATTCAACCACTGTATTTCATTTATTACCAATGCAGGGGTACTAATCATTCTAGAAATCATGGTTAGAGAACGAATGTGCATACCATATTAATGATTTTTCAATCAGTAATACTAGTGTTACTAGTTATACAATTTCAATAAATAATACTAGTGTTACTAGCTATTAAACTTTAATCAATAATACTAGTGTTACTAGTTTTACAACTTCAATCAGTACTACTAAAGTTACTAGTTATACAACTTCAGTCAGTAATACAAGTGTTACTAGTTGTACTATTAAATCAGTAATACTAGTGTTAGTAGTTGTACAACTTTAATCAATACAACTAAAGTTACTAGTTATACAACTTCAGTTAGTAATACTAGTGTTCCTAGTTATACAACTTCAATTAGTAATACTAGTGTTACTAGTTGTACAACTTGAATCAGTACAACTAGTGTTACTAGTTATACAACTTCAATCAGTAATACTATTGTTACTAGTTATACACCTTCAATCAATAATACTAGTGCTACTAGTTATACTTTCTCCCTTAGTAATACCCAGTTGTACTTTGTTCTCCATGCGCTGGAATTTAAATCGGATGATTTCGGGCTGAAATCCCTTTAATCTTCTGATGATTTACTATAATTCAAAAACTACAATACATTCATTACCAATACGTCATAATTTATCCGTTAAACATGGTAAAAACAATAAACCGTAGATGCAACCTTTGGAATTCCATATATACTCTTTTGAAACAAATTCCCCGTAGTCAAAATGTATGGTTATGTTATTGCTCATTGTTTCCTGCGAAAGAATATAAAACACACAATTTACTTCTGTCAGTATTACTAATGATACAACTTCCATCAGTTATACTAGTGTTACTAGTTATACATTCTCCCTCAGTAATACCCAGTTGTACTTAGTTCTCTGTTCGTTGCAACTCAAACTGGATGATTTCGGGCTGAAATCCCTTTAATCTTCTGATGATTTGCTGCAATTCAACAAATCTAATACATTCATTACCAATATGTCCTAATTTATCCATTAAGCATGGTTAAAAAAATAAACCATAGATGCAACCTTTGGATTTCCATATATACTCCTTTGAAAAAATTTCCCGTAGTCAAAATGTATGGTTATGTTGTTGCTCATTGTTTCGTGTGAAAGAATATAAAACACACAATTTACTTCTGTCAGAAATTACTAATGATACAACTTCGATTAGTAACACTAGTAATATTTGTTATATTAAGTATTCCCAATTGTACAATGTTATCCTATCACTACGATTCAACCACTGTATTTCATTTTTTACCAATGCAGGGGTACTAATCATCCTAGATATCATGGTTAGAGAACGAGTGTGCATACCATATTAATGATTTTTCAATCAGTAATACTAGTGTTACTAGTTATACAATTTCAATAAATAATACTAGTGTTACTAGCTATTAAACTTTAATCAATAATACTAGTGTTACTAGTTTTACAACTTCAATCAATACTACTAAAGTTACTAGTTATACAACTTCAGTCAGTAATACTAGTGTTACTAGTTATACAACTTCCATCAGTTATACTAGTGTTACTAGTTATACTTTCTCCTTCAGTAATACCCAGTTGTACTTAGTTCTCCGTTCGTTGCAACTCAAACTGGATGATTTCGGGCTGAAATCCCTTTAATCTTCTGATGATTTGCTGCAATTTAAAAACTCCAATACATTCATTACCAATAAGTCCTAATTTATCCATTAAGCATGGTTCAAAAAAAAACTGTAGATGCAACCTTTGGAATTCCATATATACTCCTTTGAAAAAATTCCTCGTAGTCAAAATGTATGGTTATGTTATTGCTCATTGTTTCCTGTTAAAGAATATAAAACACACAATTAACTTCAGTCACTTTTACTAGTATTACTAGTGATACAACTTTAATTAGTAACACTAGTAATACTTGTTATATTAAGTGTTCCCAATTGTACAATGTAATCCTATTAGTACGATTCAACCACTGTATTTCATTCATTACCAATGCATAGGTAATAATCATCCTAGAAATCATGGCTAGAGATCGAATGTGTATATCAAATTAATTATTTTTTAATAAGTAATAATAGTGTTACTAGTTATACAATTTCAATCAATAATACTATTGTTACTAGTTATTAAACTTCAAACAGCGATACTAGTGTTACTAGTTTTACAACTTCAATCAGTACTACTAAAGTTACTAGTTATACAACTTCAGTCAGTAATACTAGTGTTATTAGTTATACAACTTCCATCAGTTATACTAGTGTTACGAGTTATACTTTCTCCCTCAGTAATACCTAGTTGTACATAGTTCTCCGTTCGTTGCAACTCAAACTGGATGATTTCGGGCTGAAATCCCTTTAATCTTCTGATGATTTGCTGCAATTCAACAACTCCAATACATTCATTACCAATACTTCCTAATTTATCCATTAAGCATGGTTAAAAAAATAAACCGTAGATGCAACCTTTGGAATTCCATATATACACCTTTGAAAAAATTTCCCGTAGTCAAAATGTATGGTTATGTTCTTGCTCATTGTTTCGTGTGAAAGAATATAAAACACACAATTTACTTCTGTCAGTATTACTAATGATACAACTTCGATTAGTAACACTAGTAATATTTGTTATATTAAGTATTCCCAATTGTACAATGTTATCCTATCACTACGATTCAACCACTGTATTTCATTTATTACCAATGCAGGAGTACTAATCATCCTAGAAATCATGGTTAGAGAACGAATGTGCATACCATATTAATGATTTTTCAATCAGTAATACTAGTGTTACTAGTTATACAATTTCAATAAATAATAATAGTGTTACTAGCTATTAAACTTTAATCAATAATACTAGTGTTACTAGTTTTACAACTTCAATCAGTACTACTAAAGTTACTAGTTATACAACTTCAGTCAGTAATACTAGTGTTACTAGTTATACAACTTCCATCAGTTATACTAGTGTTACTAGTTATACTTTCTCCTTCAATAATACCCAGTTGTACTTAGTTCTCCATTCGTTGCAACTCAAATCGGATGATTTCGGGCTGAAATCCCTTTAATCTTCTGATGATTTGCTGCAATTCAACAACTCAAATACATTCATTACCAATACGTCCTAATTTATCCATTAAGCATGGTTAAAAAAATAAATCGTAGATGCAACCTTTGGAATTCCATATATACTCTTTTGAAACAAATTCCCCGTAGTCAAAATGTATGGTTATGTTATTGCTCATTGTTTCCTGCGAAAGAATATAAAACGCACAATTAACTTCAGTCACTATTACTAGTACTACTAGTGATACAACTTCAATTAGTAACACTAGTAATACTTGTTATATTAAATATTCCCAATTGTACAATGTTATCTTATCAGTACGATTTAACCACTGTATTTCATTCAGTACCAATGCATAGGTAATAATCATCCTAGAAATCATGGCTAGAGATCGAATGTGTATATCAAATTAATGATTTTTCAATAAGTAATAATAGTATTACTAATTATACAATTTCAATCAAGAATACTAGTGTTACTAGTTATTAAACTTCAAACAGCGATACTAGTGTTACTAGTTTTACAACTTCAATCAGTACTACTAAAGTTACTAGTTATACAACTTCAGTAAATAATACTAGTGTTACTAGTTATACAACTTCCATAAGTTATACTAGTGTTACTAGTTATATTTTCTCCCTCAGTAATACCCAGTTGTACTTAGTTCTCCGTTCGTTGCAATCTTCTGATGATTTGCTGCAATTCAACAACTCCAATACATTCATTACCAATACGTCCTAATTTATCTATTAAGAATGGTTAAAAAAATAAACCGTAGATGCAATCTTTGGAATTCCATATATACTCTTTTGAAAAAATTCCCCGTAGTCAAAATGTACGGTTATGTTGTTGCTCAGTGTTTCTTGTGAAAGAATATAAAACACACAATTTACTTCTGTCAGTATTACTAATGATACAACTTCGATTAGTAACACTAGTAATATTTGTTATATTAAGTATTCCCAATTGTACAATGTTATCCTATCACTACGATTCAACCACTGTATTTCATTTATTACCAGTGCAGGGGTACTAATCATCCTTGAAATCATGGTTATAGAACGAATGTGCACACCAAATTAATGATTTTTCAATCAGTAATACTAGTGTTACTAGTTATACAATTTCAATAAATAATACTAGTGTTACTAGCTATTAAACATTAAACAATAATACTAGTGTTACTAGTACAACTTCAATCAGTACTACTAAAGTTACTAGTTATACAACTTCAACCAGTAATACTAGTTACTAGTTATACAACTTCAATCAGTAGTACAAGTGTTACTAGTTGTACTATTAAATCAGTAATACTAGTGTTAGTAGTTGTACAACTTGAATCAGTACAACCAAAGTTACTAGTTATACAACTTCAGTTAGTAATACTAGTGTTCCTAGTTATACAACTTCAATCAGTAATACTAGTGTTACTAGTTGTACAACTTGAATCAGTACAACTAGTGTTACTAGTTATACAACTTCAATCAGTAATACTATTGTTACTAGTTATACACCTTCAATCAGTAATACTAGTGTTACTAATTTTACAATTTCAATCAGTAATACTAGTGTTACTAGTTATACTTTCTCCCTCAGTAATACCTAGTTGTACTTTGTTCTCCATGCGCTGCAACTTAAATCGGATGATTTCGGGCTGAAATCTCTTTAATCTTCTGATGATTTGCTATAATTCAACAACTACAATACATTCATTACCAATACGTCATAATTTATCCGTTAAGCATGGTTAAAACAATAAACCGTAGATGCAACCTTTGGAATTCCATATATACTCTTTTGAAACAAATTTCCCGTAGTCAAAATGTATGGTTATGTTATTGCTCATTGTTTCCTGCGAAAGAATATAAAACACACAATTTACTTCTGTCAGTATTACTAATGATACAACTTCGATTAGTAACACTTGTAATATTTGCTATATTAAGTATTCCCAATTGTACAATGTTATCCTATCACTACGATTCAACCACTGTATTTCATTTATTACCAATGCAGGGGTATTAATCATCCTAGAAATCATGGTTAGAGAACGAATGTGCATACCAAATTAATGATTTTTCAATCAGTAATACTAGTGTTACTAGTTATACAATTTCAATAAATAATACTAGTGTTACTAGCTATTAAACTTTTAACAATAATACTTGTGTTACTAGTTATACATTCTGCCTCAGTAATACCCAGTTGTACTTAGTTCTCTGTTCGTTGCAACTCAAACTGGATGATTTCGGGCTGAAATCCCTTTAATCTTCTGATGATTTGTTGCAATTCAACAACTCTAATACATTCATTACCAATACGTCCTAATTTATCCATTAAGCATGGTTAAAAAAATAAACCATAGATGCAACCTTTAGATTTCCATATGTACTCCTTTGAAAAAACTTCCCGTAGTCAAAATGTATGGTTATGTTATTGCTCATTGTTTCCTTGCGAAAGAATATAAAACACACAATAAACTTGAGTCACTATTACTAGTATTACTAGTGATACAACTTCAATAAGTAACACTAGTAATACTTGTTATTTTAAGTATTCCCAATTGTACAATGTTATCCTATCAGTACGATTCAACCACTGTATTTCATTCATTACCAATGCATAGGTAATAATCATCCTAGAAATCATGGCTAGAGATCGAATGTGTATATCAAATTAATGATTTTTCAATAAGTAATAATAGTGTTACTAGTTATACAATTTCAATCAATAATACTAGTGTTACTAGTTATTAAACTTCAAACAGCGATACTAGTGTGACTAGTTTTACAACTTCAATCAGTACTACTAAAGTTACTAGTTATACAACATCAGTCAGTAATACTAGTGTTACTAGTTATACAACTTCTATAAGTTATACTAGTGTTACTAGTTATACATTCTCCCTCAGTAATACCCAGTTGTACTTAGTTCTGTGTTTGTTGCAACTCAAACTGGATGATTTCGGGCTGAAATCCCTTTAATCTTCTGATGATTTGCTGCAATTCAACAACTCTAATACATTCATTACCAATACGTCCTAATTTATCCATTAAGCATGGTTAAAAATAAACCATAGATGCAACCTTAGGATTTTCATATATACTCCTTTGAAAAAATTTCCCGTAGTCAAAATGTATGGTTATGTTGTTGCTCATTGTTTCGTGTGAAAGAATATAAAACACACAATTTACTTCTGTCAGAAATTACTAATGATACAACTTCGATTAGTAACACTAGTAATATTTGTTATATTAAGTATTCCCAATTGTACAATATTATCCTATCACTACGATTCAACCACTGTATTTCATTTATTACCAATGCAGGGGTACTAATCATCCTAGAAATCATGGTTAGAGAACGAATGTGCATACCAAATTAATGATTTTTCAATCAGTAATACTAGTGTTACTAGTTATACAATTTCAATAAATAATACTAGTGTTACTAGCTATTAAACTTTAATCAATAATACTAGTGTTACTAGTTTTACAACTTCAATCAATACTACTAAAGTTACTAGTTATACAACTTCAGTCAGTAATACTAGTGTTACTAGTTATACAACTTCCATCAGTTATACTAGTGTTACTAGTTATACTTTCTCCTTCAGTAATACCCAGTTGTACTTAGTTCTCCGTTCGTTGCAACTCAAACTGGATGATTTCGGGCTGAAATCCCTTTAATCTTCTGATGATTTGCTGCAATTTAACAACTCCAATACATTCATTACCAATACGTCCTAATTTATCCATTAAGCATGGTT
This sequence comes from Cardamine chenopodiifolia, assembly GCA_963922655.1. Taxonomy (NCBI): domain Eukaryota; kingdom Viridiplantae; phylum Streptophyta; class Magnoliopsida; order Brassicales; family Brassicaceae; genus Cardamine; species Cardamine chenopodiifolia. The sequence goes on along the minus strand of OZ000490.1, from coordinate 13,475,965 downwards.
CAAAAAAAAACCGTAGATGCAACCTTTGGAATTCCATATATACTCCTTTGAAAAAATTCCCCGTAGTCAAAATGTATGGTTATATTGTTGCTCATTGTTTCTTGTGAAAGAATATAAAACACACAATTTACTTATGTCAGTATTACTAATGACACAACTTCGATTAGTAACACTAGTAATATTTGTTATATTAAGTATTTCCAATTGTACAATGTTATCCTATCACTACTATTCAACCACTGTATTTCATTTATTACCAATGCAGGGGTACTAATCATCCTAGAAATCATGGTTAGAGAACGAATGTGCATACCAAATTAATGATTTTTTAATCAGTAATACTAGTGTTACTAGTTATACAATTTTAATAAATAATACTAGTGTTACTAGCTATTAAACATTAAACAATAATACTAGTGTTACTAGTACAACTTCAATCAGTACTACTAAAGTTACTAGTTATACAACTTCAACCAGTAATACTAGTTACTAGTTATACAACTTCAATCAGTAGTACAAGTGTTACTAGTTGTACTATTAAATAAGTAATATTAGTGTTAATAGTTGTACAACTTTAACAGTACAACTAAAGTTACTAGTTATACAACTTCAGTTAGTAATACTAGTGTTACTAGCTATACAACTTCAATCAATAATACTAGTGTTACTAGTTGTACAACTTGAGTCAGTACTACTAGTGTTACTAGTTATACAACTTCAATCAGTAATACTATTGTTACTAGTTATACACCTTCAATCAGTAATACTAGTGTTACTAATTTTACAATTTCAATCAATAATACTAGTGTTACTAGTTATACTTTCTTCCTTAGTAATACCCAATTGTATCTTGTTCTCCATGCGCTGCAACTTAAATCGGATGATTTCGGGCTGAAATCCCTTTAATCTTCTGATGATTTGCTATAATTCAAAAACTACAATACATTCATTACCAATACGTCATAATTTATCCGTGAAACATGGTTAAAACAATAAACAGTAGATGCAACCTTTGGAATTCCATATATACTCTTTTGAAACAAATTGCCCGTAGTCAAAATGTATGGTTATGTTATTGCTCATTGTTTCCTGCGAAAGAATATAAAACACACAATTTACTTCTGTCAGTATTACTAATGATACAACTTCCATCAGTTATACTAGTGTTACTAGTTATACATTCTCCCTCAGTAATACCCAGTTGTACTTAGTTCTCTGTTCGTTGCAACTCAAACTGGATGATTTCGGGCTGAAATCCCTTTAATCTTCTGATGATTTGCTGCAATTCAACAACTCTAATACATTCATTACCAATACGTCCTAATTTATCCATTAAGCATGGTTAAAAAAATAAACCATAGATGCAATCTTAGGATTTCCATATATACTCCTTTGAAAAAATTTCCCGTAGTCAAAATGTATGGTTATGTTGTTGCTCATTGTTTCGTGTGAAAGAATATAAAACACACAATTTACTTTTGTCAGAAATTACTAATGATACAACTTCGATTAGTAACACTAGTAATATTTGTTATATTAAGTATTCCCAATTGTACAATGTTATCCTATCACTACGATTCAACCACTGTATTTCATTTATTACCAATGCAGGGGTATTAATCATCCTAGAAATCGTGGTTAGAGAACGAATGTGCATACCATATTAATGATTTTTCAATCAGTAATACTAGTGTTACTAGTTATACAATTTCAATAAATAATACTAGTGTTACTAGCTATTAAACTTTATTCAACAATACTAGTGTTACTAGTTTTACAACTTCAATCAATACTACTAAAGTTACTAGTTATACAACTTCAGTCAGTAATACTAGTGTTACTAGTTATACAACTTCCATCAGTTATACTAGTGTTACTAGTTATACTTTCTCCTTCAGTAATACCCAGTTGTACTTAGTTCTCCGTTCGTTGCAACTCAAACTGGATGATTTCGGGCTGAAATCCCTTTAATCTTCTGATGATTTGCTGCAATTTAACAACTCCAATACATTCATTACCAATACGTCCTAATTTATCCATTAAGCATGGTTCAAAAAAAAACCGTAGATGCAACCTTTGGAATTCCATATATACTCCTTTGAAAAAATTCCCCGTAGTCAAAATGTATGGTTATATTGTTGCTCATTGTTTCTTGTGAAAGAATATAAAACACACAATTTACTTATGTCAGTATTACTAATGACACAACTTCGATTAGTAACACTAGTAATATTTGTTATATTAAGTATTTCCAATTGTACAATGTTATCCTATCACTACTATTCAACCACTGTATTTCATTTATTACCAATGCAGGGGTACTAATCATCCTAGAAATCATGGTTAGAGAACGAATGTGCATACCAAATTAATGATTTTTTAATCAGTAATACTAGTGTTACTAGTTATACAATTTTAATAAATAATACTAGTGTTACTAGCTATTAAACATTAAACAATAATACTAGTGTTACTAGTACAACTTCAATCAGTACTACTAAAGTTACTAGTTATACAACTTCAACCAGTAATACTAGTTACTAGTTATACAACTTCAATCAGTAGTACAAGTGTTACTAGTTGTACTATTAAATAAGTAATACTAGTGTTAATAGTTGTACAACTTTAACAGTACAACTAAAGTTACTAGTTATACAACTTCAGTTAGTAATACTAGTGTTACTAGCTATACAACTTCAATCAATAATACTAGTGTTATTAGTTGTACAACTTGAGTCAGTACTACTAGTGTTACTAGTTATACGACTTCAATCAGTAATACTATTGTTACTAGTTATACACCTTCAATCAGTAATACTAGTGTTACTAATTTTACAATTTCAATCAATAATACTAGTGTTACTAGTTATACTTTCTCCCTTAGTAATACCCAGTTGTATCTTGTTCTCCATGCGCTGCAACTTAAATCGGATGATTTCGGGCTGAAATCCCTTTAATCTTCTGATGATTTGCTATAATTCAAAAACTACAATACATTCATTACCAATACGTCATAATTTATCCGTGAAACATGGTTAAAACAATAAACAGTAGATGCAACCTTTGGAATTCCATATATACTCTTTTGAAACAAATTCCCCGTAGTCAAAATGTATGGTTATGTTATTGCTCATTGTTTCCTGCGAAAGAATATAAAACACACAATTTACTTCTGTCAGTATTACTAATGATACAACTTCCATCAGTTATACTAGTGTTACTAGTTATACATTCTCCCTCAGTAATACCCAGTTGTACTTAGTTCTCTGTTCGTTGCAACTCAAACTGGATGATTTCGGGCTGAAATCCCTTTAATCTTCTGATGATTTGCTGCAATTCAACAACTCTAATACATTCATTACCAATACGTCCTAATTTATCCATTAAGCATGGTTAAAAAAATAAACCATAGATGCAATCTTAGGATTTCCATATATACTCCTTTGAAAAAATTTCCCGTAGTCAAAATGTATGGTTATGTTGTTGCTCATTGTTTCGTGTGAAAGAATATAAAACACACAATTTACTTTTGTCAGAAATTACTAATGATACAACTTCGATTAGTAACACTAGTAATATTTGTTATATTAAGTATTCCCAATTGTACAATGTTATCCTATCACTACGATTCAACCACTGTATTTCATTTATTACCAATGCAGGGGTATTAATCATCCTAGAAATCGTGGTTAGAGAACGAATGTGCATACCATATTAATGATTTTTCAATCAGTAATACTAGTGTTACTAGTTATACAATTTCAATAAATAATACTAGTGTTACTAGCTATTAAACTTTATTCAACAATACTAGTGTTACTAGTTTTACAACTTCAATCAATACTACTAAAGTTACTAGTTATACAACTTCAGTCAGTAATACTAGTGTTACTAGTTATACAACTTCCATCAGTTATACTAGTGTTACTAGTTATACTTTCTCCTTCAGTAATACTCAAACTGGATGATTTCGGGCTGAAATCCCTTCAATCTTCTGATGATTTGCTGCAATTTAACAACTCCAATACATTCATTACCAATACGTCCTAATTTATCCATTAAGCATGGTTCAAAAAAAAACGTAGATGCAACCTTTGGAATTCCATATATACTCCTTTGAAAAAATTCCCCGTAGTCAAAATGTATGGTTATATTGTTGCTCATTGTTTCTTGTGAAAGAATATAAAACACACAATTTACTTATGTCAGTATTACTAATGACACAACTTCGATTAGTAACACTAGTAATATTTGTTATATTAAGTATTTCCAATTGTACAATGTTATCCTATCACTACGATTCAACCACTGTATTTCATTTATTACCAATGCAGGGGGACTAATCATCCTAGAAATCATGGTTAGAGAACGAATGTGCATACCAAATTAATGATTTTTTAATCAGTAATACTAGTGTTACTAGTTATACAATTTTAATAAATAATACTAGTGTTACTAGCTATTAAACATTAAACAATAATACTAGTGTTACTAGTACAACTTCAATCAGTACTACTAAAGTTACTAGTTATACAACTTCAACCAGTAATACTAGTTACTAGTTATACAACTTCAATCAGTAGTACAAGTGTTACTAGTTGTACTATTAAATCAGTAATACTAGTGTTAGTAGTTGTACAACTTTAACAGTACAACTAAAGTTACTAGTTATACAACTTTAGTTAGTAATACTAGTGTTACTAGCTATACAACTTCAATCAATACTACTAGTGTTACTAGTTATACAACTTCAATTAGTAATACTATTGTTACTAGTTATACACCTTCAATCAGTAATACTAGTGTTACTAATTTTACAATTTCAATCAGTAATACTAGTGTTACTAGTTATACTTTCTCCCTTAGTAATACCCAGTTGTACTTTCTTCTCCATGCGCTGCAACTTAAATCGGATGATTTCGGGCTGAAAATCCCTTTAATCTTTTGATGATTTGCTATAATTCAAAAACTACAATACATTCATTACCAATACGTCATAATTTATTCGTTAAACATGGTTAAAACAATAAACCGTAGATGCAACCTTTGGAATTCCATATATACTCTTTTGAAACCAATTCCCCGTACTCAAAATGTATGGTTATGTTATTGCTCATTGTTTCCTGCGAAAGAATATAAAACACACAATTTACTTCTGTCAGTATTACTAATGATACAACTTCCATCAGTTATACTAGTGTTACTAGTTATACATTCTCCCTCAGTAAAACCCAGTTGTACTTAGTTCTCTGTTCGTTGCAACTCAAACTGGATGATTTCGGGCTGAAATCCCTTTAATCTTCTGATGATTTGCTGCAATTCAACAACTCCAATACATTCATTACCAATACATCCTAATTTATGCATTAAGCATGGTTTAAAAAATAAACCGTAGATGCAACCTTTGGATTTCCATATATACTCCTTTGAAAAAATTTCCCGTAGTCAAAATGTATGGTTATGTTGTTGCTCATTGTTTCGTGTGAAAGAATATAAAACACACAATTTACTTCTGTCAGTATTACTAATGATACAACTTCGATTAGTAACACTAGTAATATTTGTTATATTAAGTATTCCCAATTGTACAATGTTATCCTATCTCTACGATTCAACCACTGTATTTCATTTATTACCAATGCAGGGGTACTAATCATCCTAGAAATCGTGGTTAGAGAACGAATGTGCATACCAAATTAATGATTTTTCATTCAGTAATACTAGTGTTACTAGTTATACAATTTCAATAAATAATACTAGTGTTACTAGCTATTAAACTTTAATCAATAATACTAGTGTTACTAGTTTTACAACTTCAATTTGTACTACTAAAGTTAGTAGTTATACAACTTCAGTCAGTAATACTAGTTATACAACTTCCATCAGTTATACTAGTGTTACTAGTTATACTTTCTCCTTCAGTAATACCCAGTTGTACTTAGTTCTCTGTTCGTTGAAACTCAAACTGGATGATTTCGGGCTGAAATCACTTTAATCTTCTGATGATTCGCTGCAATTTAACAACTCCAATACATTCATTACCAATACGTCCTAATTTATCCATTAAGCATGGTTAAAAAAAAAACCGTAGATGCAACCTTTGGAATTCCATATATAATCCTTTGAAAAAATTCCCCGTAGTCAAAATGTATGGTTATGTTGTTGCTCATTGTTTCTTGTGAAATAATATAAAACACACAATTTACTTCTGTCAGTATTACTAATGACACAACTTCGATTAGTAACACTAGTAATATTTGTTATATTAAGTATTTCCAATTGTACAATGTTATCCTATCACTACGATTCAACCACTGTATTTCATTTATTACCAATGCATGGGTACTAATCATCCTAGAAATCATGGTTAGAGAACGAATGTGCATACCAAATTAATGATTTTTTAATCAGTAATACTAGTGTTACTAGTTATACAATTTTAATAAATAATACTAGTGTTACTAGCTATTAAACATTAAACAATAATACTAGTGTTACTAGTACAACTTCAATCAGTACTACTAAAGTTACTAGTTATACAACTTCAACCAGTAATACTAGTTACTAGTTATACAACTTCAATCAGTAGTACAACTGTTACTAGTTGTACTATTAAATCTGTAATACTAGTGTTACTAGTTATACAACTTCAGTTAGTAATACTAGTGTTACTAGTTATACAACTTCAATCAATAATACTAGTGTTACTAGTTGTACAACTTGAGTCAGTACTACTAGTGTTACTAGTTATACAACTTTAATCAGTAATACTATTGTTACTAGTTATACACCTTCAATCAGTAATACTAGTGTTACTAATTTTACAATTTCAATCAGTAATACTAGAGTTACTAGTTATACTTTCTCCCTCATTGATACCCAGTTGTACTTTGTTCTCCATGCGCTGCAACTTAAATCGGATGATTTCGGGCTGAAATCCCTTTAATCTTCGGATGATTTGCTATAATTCAACAACTAAAATACATTCATTACCAATACGTCATAATTTATCTGTTAAACATGGTTAAAACAATAAACCGTAGATGCAACCTTTGGAATTCCATATATACTCCTTTGAAAAAATTCCCCGTAGTCAAAATGTATGGTTATATTGTTGCTCATTGTTTCTTGTGAAAGAATATAAAACACACAATTTACTTATGTCAGTATTACTAATGACACAACTTTGATTAGTAACACTAGTAATATTTGTTATATTAAGTATTTCCAATTGTACAATGTTATCCTATCACTACTATTCAACCACTGTATTTCATTTATTACCAATGCAGGGGTACTAATCATCCTAGAAATCATGGTTAGAGAACGAATGTGCATACCAAATTAATGATTTTTTAATCAGTAATACTAGTGTTACTAGTTATACAATTTTAATAAATAATACTAGTGTTACTAGCTATTAAACATTAAACAATAATACTAGTGTTACTAGTACAACTTCAATCAGTACTACTAAAGTTACTAGTTATACAACTTCAACCAGTAATACTAGTTACTAGTTATACAACTTCAATCAGTAGTACAAGTGTTACTAGTTGTACTATTAAATCAGTAATACTAGTGTTAATAGTTGTACAACTTTAACAGTACAACTAAAGTTACTAGTTATACAACTTCAGTTAGTAATACTAGTGTTACTAGCTATACAACTTCAATCAATAATACTAGTGTTACTAGTTGTACAACTTGAGTCAGTACTACTAGTGTTACTAGTTATACAACTTCAATCAGTAATACTATTGTTACTAGTTATACACCTTCAATCAGTAATACTAGTGTTACTAATTTTACAATTTCAATCAATAATACTAGTGTTACTAGTTATACTTTCTCCCTTAGTAATACCCAGTTGTATCTTGTTCTCCATGCGCTGCAACTTAAATCGGATGATTTCGGGCTGAAATCCCTTTAATCTTCTGATGATTTGCTATAATTCAAAAACTACAATACATTCATTACCAATACGTCATAATTTATCCGTGAAACATGGTTAAAACAATAAACCGTAGATGCAACCTTTGGAATTCCATATATACTCTTTTGAAACAAATTCCCCGTAGTCAAAATGTATGGTTATGTTATTGCTCATTGTTTCCTGCGAAAGAATATAAAACACACAATTTACTTCTGTCAGTATTACTAATGATACAACTTCCATCAGTTATACTAGTGTTACTAGTTATACATTCTCCCTCAGTAATACCCAGTTGTACTTAGTTCTCTGTTCGTTGCAACTCAAACTGGATGATTTCGGGCTGAAATCCCTTTAATCTTCTGATGATTTGCTGCAATTCAACAACTCTAATACATTCATTACCAATACGTCCTAATTTATCCATTAAGCATTGTTAAAAAAATAAACCATAGATGCAACCTTAGGATTTCCATATATACTCCTTTGAAAAAATTTCCCGTAGTCAAAATGTATGGTTATGTTGTTGCTCATTGTTTCGTGTGAAAGAATATAAAACACACAATTTACTTTTGTCAGAAATTACTAATGATACAACTTCGATTAGTAACACTAGTAATATTTGTTATATTAAGTATTCCCAATTGTACAATGTTATCCTATCTCTACGATTCAACCACTGTATTTCATTTATTACCAATGCAGGGGTACTAATCATCCTAGAAATCATGGTTAGAGAACGAATGTGCATACCAAATTAATGATTTTTCATTCAGTAATACTAGTGTTACTAGTTATACAATTTCAATAAATAATACTAGTGTTACTAGCTATTAAACTTTAATCAATAATACTAGTGTTACTAGTTTTACAACTTCAATTTGTACTACTAAAGTTACTAGTTATACAACTTCAGTCAGTAATACTAGTTATACAACTTCCATCAGTTATACTAGTGTTACTAGTTATACTTTCTCCTTCAGTAATACCCAGTTGTACTTAGTTCTCTGTTCGTTGAAACTCAAACTGGATGATTTCGGGCTGAAATCACTTTAATCTTCTGATGATTCGCTGCAATTTAACAACTCCAATACATTCATTACCAATACGTCCTAATTTATCCATTAAGCATGGTTAAAAAAAAAACCGTAGATGCAACCTTTGGAATTCCATATATAATCCTTTGAAAAAATTCCCCGTAGTCAAAATGTATGGTTATGTTGTTGCTCATTGTTTCTGGTGAAATAATATAAAACACACAATTTACTTCTGTCAGTATTACTAATGACACAACTTCGATTAGTAACACTAGTAATATTTGTTATATTAAGTATTTCCAATTGTACAATGTTATCCTATCACTACGATTCAACCACTGTATTTCATTTATTACCAATGCAGGGGTACTAATCATCCTAGAAATCATGGTTAGAGAACGAATGTGCATACCAAATTAATGATTTTTTAATCAGTAATACTAGTGTTACTAGTTATACAATTTTAATAAATAATACTAGTGTTACTAGCTATTAAACATTAAACAATAATACTAGTGTTACTAGTACAACTTCAATCAGTACTACTAAAGTTACTAGTTATACAACTTCAACCAGTAATACTAGTTACTAGTTATACAACTTCAATCAGTAGTACAACTGTTACTAGTTGTACTATTAAATCAGTAATACTAGTGTTACTAGTTATACAACTTCAGTTAGTAATACTAGTGTTACTAGTTATACAACTTCAATCAATAATACTAGTGTTACTAGTTGTACAACTTGAGTCAGTACTACTAGTGTTACTAGTTATACAACTTTAATCAGTAATACTATTGTTACTAGTTATACACCTTCAATCAGTAATACTAGTGTTACTAATTTTACAATTTCAATCAGTAATACTAGAGTTACTAGTTATACTTTCTCCCTCATTGATACCCAGTTGTACTTTGTTCTCCATGCGCTGCAACTTAAATCGGATGATTTCGGGCTGAAATCCCTTTAATCTTCTGATGATTTGCTATAATTCAACAACTAAAATACATTCATTACCAATACGTCATAATTTATCTGTTAAACATGGTTAAAACAATAAACCGTAGATGCAACCTTCGGAATTCCATATATACTCTTTTGAAACAAATTCCCCGTAGTCAAAATGTATGGTTATGTTATTGGTCATTGTTTCCTGCGAAAGAATATAAAACACACAATTTACTTCTGTCAGTATTACTAATGATACAACTTCCATCAGTTATACTAGTGTTACTAGTTATACTTTCTCCCTCAGTAATACCCAATTGTACTTAGTTCTCTGTTCGTTGCAACTCAAACTGGATGATTTCGGGCTGAAATCCCTTTAATCTTCTGATGATTTGCTGCAATTCAACAACTCCAATACATTCATTACCAATACGTCCTAATTTATCCATTAAGCATGGTTAAAAAAAAAACCGTAGATGCAACCTTTGGAATTCCATATATAATCCTTTGAAAAAATTCCCCGTAGTCAAAATGTATGGTTATGTTGTTGCTCATTGTTTCTTGTGAAATAATATAAAACACACAATTTACTTCTGTCAGTATTACTAATGACACAACTTCGATTAGTAACACTAGTAATATTTGTTATATTAAGTATTTCCAATTGTACAATGTTATCCTATCACTACGATTCAACCACTGTATTTCATTTATTACCAATGCATGGGTACTAATCATCCTAGAAATCATGGTTAGAGAACGAATGTGCATACCAAATTAATGATTTTTTAATCAGTAATACTAGTGTTACTAGTTATACAATTTTAATAAATAATACTAGTGTTACTAGCTATTAAACATTAAACAATAATACTAGTGTTACTAGTACAACTTCAATCAGTACTACTAAAGTTACTAGTTATACAACTTCAACCAGTAATACTAGTTACTAGTTATACAACTTCAATCAGTAGTACAACTGTTACTAGTTGTACTATTAAATCTGTAATACTAGTGTTACTAGTTATACAACTTCAGTTAGTAATACTAGTGTTACTAGTTATACAACTTCAATCAATAATACTAGTGTTACTAGTTGTACAACTTGAGTCAGTACTACTAGTGTTACTAGTTATACAACTTTAATCAGTAATACTATTGTTACTAGTTATACACCTTCAATCAGTAATACTAGTGTTACTAATTTTACAATTTCAATCAGTAATACTAGAGTTACTAGTTATACTTTCTCCCTCATTGATACCCAGTTGTACTTTGTTCTCCATGCGCTGCAACTTAAATCGGATGATTTCGGGCTGAAATCCCTTTAATCTTCGGATGATTTGCTATAATTCAACAACTAAAATACATTCATTACCAATACGTCATAATTTATCTGTTAAACATGGTTAAAACAATAAACCGTAGATGCAACCTTTGGAATTCCATATATACTCCTTTGAAAAAATTCCCCGTAGTCAAAATGTATGGTTATATTGTTGCTCATTGTTTCTTGTGAAAGAATATAAAACACACAATTTACTTATGTCAGTATTACTAATGACACAACTTTGATTAGTAACACTAGTAATATTTGTTATATTAAGTATTTCCAATTGTACAATGTTATCCTATCACTACTATTCAACCACTGTATTTCATTTATTACCAATGCAGGGGTACTAATCATCCTAGAAATCATGGTTAGAGAACGAATGTGCATACCAAATTAATGATTTTTTAATCAGTAATACTAGTGTTACTAGTTATACAATTTTAATAAATAATACTAGTGTTACTAGCTATTAAACATTAAACAATAATACTAGTGTTACTAGTACAACTTCAATCAGTACTACTAAAGTTACTAGTTATACAACTTCAACCAGTAATACTAGTTACTAGTTATACAACTTCAATCAGTAGTACAAGTGTTACTAGTTGTACTATTAAATCAGTAATACTAGTGTTAATAGTTGTACAACTTTAACAGTACAACTAAAGTTACTAGTTATACAACTTCAGTTAGTAATACTAGTGTTACTAGCTATACAACTTCAATCAATAATACTAGTGTTACTAGTTGTACAACTTGAGTCAGTACTACTAGTGTTACTAGTTATACAACTTCAATCAGTAATACTATTGTTACTAGTTATACACCTTCAATCAGTAATACTAGTGTTACTAATTTTACAATTTCAATCAATAATACTAGTGTTACTAGTTATACTTTCTCCCTTAGTAATACCCAGTTGTATCTTGTTCTCCATGCGCTGCAACTTAAATCGGATGATTTCGGGCTGAAATCCCTTTAATCTTCTGATGATTTGCTATAATTCAAAAACTACAATACATTCATTACCAATACGTCATAATTTATCCGTGAAACATGGTTAAAACAATAAACCGTAGATGCAACCTTTGGAATTCCATATATACTCTTTTGAAACAAATTCCCCGTAGTCAAAATGTATGGTTATGTTATTGCTCATTGTTTCCTGCGAAAGAATATAAAACACACAATTTACTTCTGTCAGTATTACTAATGATACAACTTCCATCAGTTATACTAGTGTTACTAGTTATACATTCTCCCTCAGTAATACCCAGTTGTACTTAGTTCTCTGTTCGTTGCAACTCAAACTGGATGATTTCGGGCTGAAATCCCTTTAATCTTCTGATGATTTGCTGCAATTCAACAACTCTAATACATTCATTACCAATACGTCCTAATTTATCCATTAAGCATTGTTAAAAAAATAAACCATAGATGCAACCTTAGGATTTCCATATATACTCCTTTGAAAAAATTTCCCGTAGTCAAAATGTATGGTTATGTTGTTGCTCATTGTTTCGTGTGAAAGAATATAAAACACACAATTTACTTTTGTCAGAAATTACTAATGATACAACTTCGATTAGTAACACTAGTAATATTTGTTATATTAAGTATTCCCAATTGTACAATGTTATCCTATCTCTACGATTCAACCACTGTATTTCATTTATTACCAATGCAGGGGTACTAATCATCCTAGAAATCATGGTTAGAGAACGAATGTGCATACCAAATTAATGATTTTTCATTCAGTAATACTAGTGTTACTAGTTATACAATTTCAATAAATAATACTAGTGTTACTAGCTATTAAACTTTAATCAATAATACTAGTGTTACTAGTTTTACAACTTCAATTTGTACTACTAAAGTTACTAGTTATACAACTTCAGTCAGTAATACTAGTTATACAACTTCCATCAGTTATACTAGTGTTACTAGTTATACTTTCTCCTTCAGTAATACCCAGTTGTACTTAGTTCTCTGTTCGTTGAAACTCAAACTGGATGATTTCGGGCTGAAATCACTTTAATCTTCTGATGATTCGCTGCAATTTAACAACTCCAATACATTCATTACCAATACGTCCTAATTTATCCATTAAGCATGGTTAAAAAAAAAACCGTAGATGCAACCTTTGGAATTCCATATATAATCCTTTGAAAAAATTCCCCGTAGTCAAAATGTATGGTTATGTTGTTGCTCATTGTTTCTGGTGAAATAATATAAAACACACAATTTACTTCTGTCAGTATTACTAATGACACAACTTCGATTAGTAACACTAGTAATATTTGTTATATTAAGTATTTCCAATTGTACAATGTTATCCTATCACTACGATTCAACCACTGTATTTCATTTATTACCAATGCAGGGGTACTAATCATCCTAGAAATCATGGTTAGAGAACGAATGTGCATACCAAATTAATGATTTTTTAATCAGTAATACTAGTGTTACTAGTTATACAATTTTAATAAATAATACTAGTGTTACTAGCTATTAAACATTAAACAATAATACTAGTGTTACTAGTACAACTTCAATCAGTACTACTAAAGTTACTAGTTATACAACTTCAACCAGTAATACTAGTTACTAGTTATACAACTTCAATCAGTAGTACAACTGTTACTAGTTGTACTATTAAATCAGTAATACTAGTGTTACTAGTTATACAACTTCAGTTAGTAATACTAGTGTTACTAGTTATACAACTTCAATCAATAATACTAGTGTTACTAGTTGTACAACTTGAGTCAGTACTACTAGTGTTACTAGTTATACAACTTTAATCAGTAATACTATTGTTACTAGTTATACACCTTCAATCAGTAATACTAGTGTTACTAATTTTACAATTTCAATCAGTAATACTAGAGTTACTAGTTATACTTTCTCCCTCATTGATACCCAGTTGTACTTTGTTCTCCATGCGCTGCAACTTAAATCGGATGATTTCGGGCTGAAATCCCTTTAATCTTCTGATGATTTGCTATAATTCAACAACTAAAATACATTCATTACCAATACGTCATAATTTATCTGTTAAACATGGTTAAAACAATAAACCGTAGATGCAACCTTCGGAATTCCATATATACTCTTTTGAAACAAATTCCCCGTAGTCAAAATGTATGGTTATGTTATTGGTCATTGTTTCCTGCGAAAGAATATAAAACACACAATTTACTTCTGTCAGTATTACTAATGATACAACTTCCATCAGTTATACTAGTGTTACTAGTTATACTTTCTCCCTCAGTAATACCCAATTGTACTTAGTTCTCTGTTCGTTGCAACTCAAACTGGATGATTTCGGGCTGAAATCCCTTTAATCTTCTGATGATTTGCTGCAATTCAACAACTCCAATACATTCATTAACAATACGTCCTAATTTATTCATTAAGCATGGTTAAAAAAATAAACCGTAGATGCAACCTTTGGATTTCCATATATACTCCTTTGAAAAAATTTCCCGTAGTCAAAATGTATGGTTATGTTGTTGCTCATTGTTTCGTGTGAAAGAATATAAAACACACAATTTACTTCTATCAGTATTACTAATGATACAACTTCGATTAGTAACACTAGTAATATTTTTTATATTAAGTATTCCCAATTGTACAATGTTATCCTATCACTACAATTCAACCACTGTATTTCATTTATTACCAATGCAGGGGTACTAATCATCCTAGAAATCATGGTTAGAGAACGAATATGCATACCAAATTAATGATTTTTCAATCGGTAATACTAGTGTTACTAGTTATACAATTTCAATAAATAATACTAGTGTTTCTAGCTAATAAACTTTAATCAATAATACTAGTGTTACTAGTTTTACAACTTCAATTTGTACTACTAAAGTTACTAGTTATACAACTTCAGTCAGTAATACTAGTTATACATCTTCCATCAGTTATACTAGTGTTACTAGTTATACTTTCTCCTTCAGTAATACCCAATTGTACTTAGTTCTCTGTTCGTTGCAACTCAAACTGGATGATTTCGGGCTGAAATCCTTTTAATCTTCTGATGATTTGCTGCAATTTAACAACTCCAATACATTCATTACCAATACGTCCTAATTTATCCATTAAGCATGGTTAAAAAAAAACTGTAGATGCAACCTTTGGAATTCCATATATACTCCTTCGAAAAAATTCCCTGTAGTCAAAATGTATGGTTATGTTGTTGCTCATTGTTTCTTGTGAAAGAATATAAAACACACAATTTACTTCTGTCAGTATTACTAATGACACAACTTCGATTAGTAACACTAGTAATATTTGTTATATTAAGTATTTCCAATTGTACAATGTTATCCTATCACTACGATTCAACCACTGTATTTCATTTATTACCAATGCAGGGTACTAATCATCCTAGAAATCATGGTTAGAGAACGAATGTGCATACCAAATTAATGATTTTTTAATCAGTAATACTAGTGTTACTAGTTATACAATTTTAATAAATAATACTAGTGTTACTAGCTATTAAACATTAAACAATAATACTAGTGTTACTAGTACAACTTCAATCAGTACTACTAAAGTTACTAGTTATACAACTTCAACCAGTAATACTAGTTACTAGTTATACAACTTCAATCAGTAGTACAACTGTTACTAGTTGTACTATTAAATCAGTAATACTAGTGTTACTAGTTGTACAACTTTAACAGTACAACTAAAGTTACTAGTTATACAACTTCAGTTAGTAATACTAGTGTTACTAGTTATACAACTTCAATCAATAATACTAGTGTTACTAGTTGTACAACTTGAGTCAGTACTACTAGTGTTACTAGTTATACAACTTCAATCAGTAATACTATTGTTACTAGTTATAAACCTTCAATCAGTAATACTAGTGTTACTAATTTTACAATTTCAATCAGTAATACTAATGTTACTAGTTATACTTTCTCCCTCAGTAATACCCAGTTGTACTTTGTTCTCCATGCGCTGTAACTTAAATCGAATGATTTCGGGCTGAAATCCCTTTAATCTTCTGATGATTTGTTATAATTCAACAACTACAATACATTCATTACTAATACGTCATAATTTATCTGTTAAACATGGTTAAAAAAATAAACCGTAGATGCAACCTTTGGAATTCCATATATACTCTTTTGAAAAAAATTCCCTGTAGTCAAAATGTATGGTTATGTTATTGCTCCTTGTTTCCTGCGAAAGAATATAAAACACACAATTTACTTCTGTCAGTATTACTAATGATACAACTTCCATCAGTTATACTAGTGTTATTAGTTATACTTTCTCCCTCAGTAATACCCAGTTGTACTTAGTTCTATGTTCGTTGCAACTCAAACTGGATGATTTCGGGCTGAAATCCCTTTATTCTTCTGATGATTTTCTATAATTCAACAACTACAATACATTCATTACCAATACGTCATAATTTATCTGTTAAACATGGTTAAAACAATAAACCGTAGATGCAACCTTTGGAATTCCATATATACTCTTTTGAAAAAATTCCCGTAGTCAAAATGTATGGTTATGTTGTTGCTCATTGTTTCGTGTGAAAAAATATAAAACACACAATTTACTTCTGTCAGTATTACTAATGATACAACTTCGATTAGTAACACTAGTAATATTTGTTATATTAAGTATTCCCAATTGTACAATGTTATCCTATCACTACGATTCAACCACTGTATTTCATTTATTACCAATGCAGGGGTACTAATCATCCTAGAAATCATGGTTAGAGAACGAATGTGCATACCATATTAATGATTTTTCAATCAGTAATACTAGTGTTACTAGTTATACAATTTAAATAAATAATACTAGTGTTACTAGCTATTAAACTTTAATCAACAATACTAGTGTTACTAGTTTTACAACTTCAATCAATACTACTAAAGTTAGTAGTTATACAACTTCAGTCAGTAATACTAGTTATACAACTTCCATCAGTTATACTAGTGTTACTAGTTATACTTTCTCCTTCAGTAATACCCAGTTGTACTTAGTTCTCCGTTCGTTGCAACTCAAACTGGATGATTTCGGGCTGAAATCCCTTCAATCTTCTGATGATTTGCTGCAATTTAACAACTCCAATACATTCATTACCAATACGTCCTAATTTATCAATTAAGCATGGTTCAAAAAAAAAACGTAGATGCAACCTTTGGAATTCCATATATACTCCTTTGAAAAAATTCCCCGTAGTCAAAATGTATGGTTATATTGTTGCTCATTGTTTCTTGTGAAAGAATATAAAACACACAATTTACTTATGTCAGTATTACTAATGACACAACTTCGATTAGTAACACTAGTAATATTTGTTATATTAAGTATTTCCAATTGTACAATGTTATCCTATCACTACTATTCAACCACTGTATTTTATTTATTACCAATGCAGGGGTACTAATCATCCTAGAAATCATGGTTAGAGAACGAATGTGCATACCAAATTAATGATTTTTTAATCAGTAATACTAGTGTTACTAGTTATACAATTTTAATAAATAATACTAGTGTTACTAGCTATTAAACATTAAACAATAATACTAGTGTTACTAGTACAACTTCAATCAGTACTACTAAAGTTACTAGTTATACAACTTCAACCAGTAATACTAGTTACTAGTTATACAACTTCAATCAGTAGTACAAGTGTTACTAGTTGTACTATTAAATCAGTAATACTAGTGTTAATAGTTGTACAACTTTAACAGTACAACTAAAGTTACTAGTTATACAACTTCAGTTAGTAATACTAGTGTTACTAGCTATACAACTTCAATCAATAATACTAGTGTTACTAGTTGTACAACTTGAGTCAGTACTACTAGTGTTACTAGTTATACAACTTCAATCAGTAATACTATTGTTACTAGTTATACACCTTCAATCAGTAATACTAGTGTTACTAATTTTACAATTTCAATCAATAATACTAGTGTTACTAGTTATACTTTCTCCCTTAGTAATACCCAGTTGTATCTTGTTCTCCATGCGCTGCAACTTAAATCGGATGATTTCGGGCTGAAATCCCTTTAATCTTCTGATGATTTTCTATAATTCAAAAACTACAATACATTCATTACCAATACGTCATAATTTATCCGTGAAACATGGTTAAAACAATAAACCGTAGATGCAACCTTTGGAATTCCATATATACTCTTTTGAAACAAATTCCCCGTAGTCAAAATGTATGGTTATGTTATTGCTCATTGTTTCCTGCGAAAGAATATAAAACACACAATTTACTTCTGTCAGTATTACTAATGATACAACTTCCATCAGTTATACTAGTGTTACTAGTTATACATTCTCCCTCAGTAATACCCAGTTGTACTTAGTTCTCTGTTCGTTGCAACTCAAACTGGATGATTTCGGGCTGAAATCCCTTTAATCTTCTGATGATTTGCTGCAATTCAACAACTCTAATACATTCATTACCAATACGTCCTAATTTATCCATTAAGCATGGTTAAAAAAATAAACCATAGATGCAATCTTAGGATTTCCATATATACTCCTTTGAAAAAATTTCCCGTAGTCAAAATGTATGGTTATGTTGTTGCTCATTGTTTCGTGTGAAAGAATATAAAACACACAATTTACTTCTGTCAGTATTACTAATGATACAACTTCGATTAGTAACACTAGTAATATTTGTTATATTAAGTATTCCCAATTGTACAATGTTATCCTATCTCTACGATTCAACCACTGTATTTCATTTATTACCAATGCAGGGGTACTAATCATCCTAGAAATCGTGGTTAGAGAACGAATGTGCATACCAAATTAATGATTTTTCATTCAGTAATACTAGTGTTACTAGTTATACAATTTCAATAAATAATACTAGTGTTACTAGCTATTAAACTTTAATCAATAATACTAGTGTTACTAGTTTTACAACTTCAATTTGTACTACTAAAGTTAGTAGTTATACAACTTCAGTCAGTAATACTAGTTATACAACTTCCATCAGTTATACTAGTGTTACTAGTTATACTTTTTCCTTCAGTAATACCCAGTTGTACTTAGTTCTCTGTTCGTTGAAACTCAAACTGGATGATTTCGGGCTGAAATCACTTTAATCTTCTGATGATTCGCTGCAATTTAACAACTCCAATACATTCATTACCAATACGTCCTAATTTATCCATTAAGCATGGTTAAAAAAAAAACCGTAGATGCAACCTTTGGAATTCCATATATACTCCTTTGAAAAAATTCCCCGTAGTCAAAATGTATGGTTATGTTGTTGCTCATTGTTTCTTGTGAAATAATATAAAACACACAATTTACTTCTGTCAGTATTACTAATGACACAACTTCGATTAGTAATACTAGTAATATTTGTTATATTAAGTATTTCCAATTGTACAATGTTATCCTATCACTACGATTCAACCACTGTATTTCATTTATTACCAATGCAGGGGTACTAATCATCCTAGAAATCATGGTTAGAGAACGAATGTGCATACCAAATTAATGATTTTTTAATCAGTAATACTAGTGTTACTAGTTATACAATTTTAATAAATAATACTAGTGTTACTAGCTATTAAACATTAAACAATAATACTAGTGTTACTAGTACAACTTCAATCAGTACTACTAAAGTTACTAGTTATACAACTTCAACCAGTAATACTAGTTACTAGTTATACAACTTCAATCAGTAGTACAACTGTTACAAGTTGTACTATTAAATCAGTAATACTAGTGTTTCTAGTTATACAACTTCAGTTAGTAATACTAGTGTTACTAGTTATACAACTTCAATCAATAATACTAGTGTTACTAGTTGTACAACTTGAGTCAGTACTACTAGTGTTACTAGTTATACAACTTTAATCAGTAATACTATTGTTACTAGTTATACACCTTCAATCAGTAATACTAGTGTTACTAATTTTACAATTTCAATCAGTAATACTAGAGTTACTAGTTATACTTTCTCCCTCATTGATACCCAGTTGTACTTTGTTCTCCATGCGCTGCAACTTAAATCGGATGATTTCGGGCTGAAATCCCTTTAATCTTCTGATGATTTGCTATAATTCAACAACTAAAATACATTCATTACCAATACGTCATAATTTATCTGTTAAACATGGTTAAAACAATAAACCGTAGATGCAACCTTCGGAATTCCATATATACTCTTTTGAAACAAATTCCCCGTAGTCAAAATGTATGGTTATGTTATTGGTCATTGTTTCCTGCGAAAGAATATAAAACACACAATTTACTTCTGTCAGTATTACTAATGATACAACTTCCATCAGTTATACTAGTGTTACTAGTTATACTTTCTCCCTCAGTAATACCCAATTGTACTTAGTTCTCTGTTCGTTGCAACTCAAACTGGATGATTTCGGGCTGAAATCCCTTTAATCTTCTGATGATTTGCTGCAATTCAACAACTCCAATACATTCATTAACCATACGTCCTAATTTATGCATTAAGCATGGTTAAAAAAATAAACCGTAGATGCAACCTTTGGATTTCCATATATACTCCTTTGAAAAAATTTCCCGTAGTCAAAATGTATGGTTATGTTGTTGCTCATTGTTTCGTGTGAAAGAATATAAAACACACAATTTACTTCTGTCAGTATTACTAATGATACAACTTCGATTAGTAACACTAGTAATATTTGTTATATTAAGTATTCCCAATTGTACAATGTTATCCTATCACTACGATTCAACCACTGTATTTCATTTATTACCAATGCAGGGGTACTAATCATCCTAGAAATCATGGTTAGAGAACGAATGTGCATACCAAATTAATGATTTTTCAATCAGTAATACTAGTGTTACTAGTTATACAATTTCAATAAATAATACTAGTGTTACTAGCTATTAAACTTTAATCAATAATACTAGTGTTACTAGTTTTACAACTTCAATTTGTACTACTAAAGTTACTAGTTATACAACTTCAGTCAGTAATACTAGTTATACAACTTCCATCAGTTATACTAGTGTTACTAGTTATACTTTCTCCTTCAGTAATACCCAGTTGTACTTAGTTCTCTGTTCGTTGCAACTCAAACTGGATGATTTCGGGCTGAAATCCCTTTAATCTTCTGATGATTTGCTGCAATTTAACAACTCCAATACATTCATTACCAATACGTCCTAATTTATCCATTAAGCATGGTTAAAAAAAAAACTGTAGATGCAACCTTTGGAATTCCATATATACTCCTTCGAAAAAATTCCCTGTAGTCAAAATGTATGGTTATGTTGTTGCTCATTGTTTCTTGTGAAAGAATATAAAACACACAATTTACTTCTGTCAGTATTACTAATGACACAACTTCGATTAGTAACACTAGTAATATTTGTTATATTAAGTATTTCCAATTGTACAATGTTATCCTATCACTACGATTCAACCACTGTATTTCATTTATTACCAATGCAGGGGTACTAATCATCCTATAAATCATGGTTAGAGAACGAATGTGCATACCAAATTAATGATTTTTCAATCAGTAATACTAGTGTTACTAGTTATACAATTTTAATAAATAATACTAGTGTTACTAGCTATTAAACATTAAACAATAATACTAGTGTTACTAGTACAACTTCAATCAGTACTACTAAAGTTACTAGTTATACAACTTCAACCAGTAATACTAGTTACTAGTTATACAACTTCAATCAGTAGTACAACTTCAATCAGTAATACTAGTGTTACTAGTTGTACAACTTTAACAGTACAACTAAAGTTACTAGTTATACAACTTCAGTTAGTAATACTAGTGTTACTAGTTATACAACTTCAATCAATAATACTAGTGTTACTAGTTGTACAACTTGAGTCAGTACTACTAGTGTTACTAGTTATACAACTTCAATCAGTAATACTATTGTTACTAGTTATAAACCTTCAATCAGTAATACTAGTGTTACTAATTTTACAATTTCAATCAGTAATACTAGTGTTACTAGTTATAATTTCTCCCTCAGTAATACCCAGTTGTACTTTGTTCTCCATGCGCTGCAACTTAAATCGAATGATTTCGGGCTGAAATCCCTTTAATCTTCTGATGATTTGCTATAATTCAAAAACTACAATACATTCATTACCAATACGTCATAATTTATCCGTGAAACATGGTTAAAACAATAAACCGTAGATGCAACCTTTGGAATTCCATATATACTCTTTTGAAACAAATTCCCTGTAGTCAAAATGTATGGTTATGTTATTGCTCATTGTTTCCTGCGAAAGAATATAAAACACACAATTTACTTCTGTCAGTATTACTAATGATACAACTTCCATCAGTTATACTAGTGTTATTAGTTATACTTTCTCCCTCAGTAATACCCAGTTGTACTTAGTTCTATGTTCGTTGCAACTCAAACTGGATGATTTCGGGCTGAAATCCCTTTATTCTTCTGATGATTTTCTATAATTCAACAACTACAATACATTCATTACCAATACGTCATAATTTATCTGTTAAACATGGTTAAAACAATAAACCGTAGATGCAACCTTTGGAATTCCATATATACTCTTTTGAAAAAATTCCCGTAGTCAAAATGTATGGTTATGTTGTTGCTCATTGTTTCGTGTGAAAAAATATAAAACACACAATTTACTTCTGTCAGTATTACTAATGATACAACTTCGATTAGTAACACTAGTAATATTTGTTATATTAAGTATTCCCAATTGTACAATGTTATCCTATCACTACGATTCAACCACTGTATTTCATTTATTACCAATGCAGGGGTACTAATCATCCTAGAAATCATGATTAGAGAACGAATGTGCATACCATATTAATGATTTTTCAATCAGTAATACTAGTGTTACTAGTTATACAATTTCAATAAATAATACTAGTGTTACTAGCTATTAAACTTTAATCAATAATACTAGTGTTACTAGTTTTACAACTTCAATCAAAACTACTAAAGTTACTAGTGATACAACTTCAGTCAGTAATACTAGTTATACAACTTCCATCAGTTATACTAGTGTTACTAGTTATACTTTCTCCTTCAGTAATACCCAGTTGTACTTAGTTCTTTGTTCGTTGCAACTCAAACTGGATGATTTCGGGCTGAAATCCCTTTAATCTTCTGATGATTTGCTGCAATTTAACAACTCCAATACATTCATTACCAATACGTCCTAATTTATCCATTAAGCATGGTTAAAAAAAACTGTAGATGCAACCTTTGGAATTCCATATATACTCCTTTGAAAAATTCCCCGTAGTCAAAATGTATGGTTATGTTGTTGCTCATTGTTTCGTGTGAAAGAATATAAAACACACAATTTACTTCTGTCAGTATTACTAATGATACAACTTCGATTAGTAACACTAGTAATATTTGTTATATTAAGTATTCCCAATTGTACAATGTTATCCTATCACTACGATTCAACCACTGTATTTCATTTATTACCAATGCAGGGGTACTAATCATCCTAGAAATCATGGTTAGAGAACGAATGTGCATACCATATTAATGATTTTTCAATCAGTAATACTAGTGTTACTAGTTATACAATTTCAATAAATAATACTAGTGTTACTAGCTATTAAACTTTAATAATAATACTAGTGTTACTAGTTTTACAACTTCAATCAAAACTACTAAAGTTACTAGTGATACAACTTCAGTCAGTAATACTAGTGTTACTAGTTATACAACTTCCATCAGTTATACCAGTTTTACTAGTTATACTTTCTCCTTCAGTAATACCCAGTTGTACTTAGTTCTCTGTTCGTTGCAACTCAAACTGGATGATTACGGGGTGAAATCCCTTTAATCTTCTGATGATTTGCTGCAATTTAACAACTCCAATACATTCATTACCAATACGTCCTAATTTATCCATTAAGCATGGTTAAAAAAAGAACCGTAGATGCAACCTTTGGAATTCCATATATACTCCTTTGAAAAAATTCCCCGTAGTCAAAATGTATGGTTATCTTGTTGCTCATTGTTTCTTGTGAAAGAATATAAAACACACAATTTACTTCTGTCAGTATTACTAATGACACAACTTCGATTAGTAACACTAGTAATATTTGTTATATTAAGTATTTCCAATTGTACAATGTTATCCTATCACTACGATTCAACCACTGTATTTCATTTATTACCAATGCAGGGGTACTAATCATCCTAGAAATCATAGTTAGAGAACGAATGTGCATACCAAATTAATGATTTTTCAATCAGTAATACTAGTGTTACTAGTTATACAATTTCAATAAATACTACTAGTGTTACTAGTTATTAAACATTAAACAATAATACTAGTGTTACTAGTACAACTTCAATCAGTACTACTAAAGTTACTAGGTATACAACTTCAACCAGTAATACTAGTTACTCGTTATACAACTTCAATCAGTAGTACAAGTGTTACTAGTTGTACTATTAAATCAGTAATACTAGTGTTAGTAGTTGTACAACTTTAATCAGTACAACTAAAGTTACTAGTTATACAACTTCAGTTAGTAATACTAGTGTTACTAGTTATACAAATTCAATCGGTAATACTATTGTTACTGATTATACACCTTCAATCAGTAATATCAGTGTTACTAATTGTACAATTTCAATCAGTAATACTAGTGTTACTAGTTGTACAACTTTAATCAGTACAACTAAAGTTACTAGTTATACAACTTCAGTTAGTAATACTAGTGTTACTAGTTATACAAATTCAATCAGTAATACTATTGTTACTGATTATACACCTTCAATCAGTAATATCAGTGTTACTAATTGTACAATTTCAATCAGTAATACTAGTGTTACTAGTTATACTTTCTCCCTCAGTAATACCCAGTTGTACTTTGTTCTCCATGCACTGCAACTTAAATTGGATGATTTTGGGCTGAAATCCCTTTAATCTTCTGATGATTTGCTACAATTCAACAACTATAATACATTCATTACCAATACGTCATAATTTATCCATTAAGCATGGTTAAAACAATAAACCGTAGATGCAACCTTTGGAATTCCATATATACTCCTTTGAAAAAATTCCCTGTAGTCAAAATGTATGGTTATGTTGTTGCTCATTGTTTCCTGTGGAAGAATATAAAACACACAATTGACTTCAGTTAGTATTACTAATGATACAACTTCGATTAGTAACACTAGTAATATTTGTTATATTAAGTATTCCCAATTGTACAATGTTATCCTATCACTACGATTTAACCACTGTATTTCATTTATTACCAATGTAGGGGTACTAATCATCCTAGAAATCATGGTTAGAGAACGAATGTGCATACCATATTAATGATTTTTCAATCAGTAATACAAGTGTTACTAGTTATACAATTTCAATAAATAATACTAGTGTTACTAGCTATTAAACTTTAATCAATAATACTAGTGTTACTAGTTTTACAACTTCAATCAGTACTAATGAAGTTACTAGTTATACAACTTCAATCAGTAATACTAGTTACTAGTTATACAACTTCAATCAGTAGTACAAGTGTTACTAGTTGTACAATTTAAATCAGTAATACTAGTGTTACTAGTGGTACAACGTTAATCAGTACAACAAAAGTTACTAGTTATACAACTTCAGTTAGTAATACTAGTGTTACTAGTTATACAAATTCAATCGGTAATACTATTGTTACTGATTATACACCTTCAATCAGTAATATCAGTGTTACTAATTGTAGAATTTCAATCAGTAATACTAGTGTTACTAGTTGTACAACTTTAATCAGTACAACTAAAGTTACTAGTTATACAACTTCAGTTAGTAATACTAGTGTTACTAGTTATACAAATTCAATCAGTAATACTATTGTTACTGATTATACACCTTCAATCAGTAATATCAGTGTTACTAATTGTACAATTTCAATCAGTAATACTAGTGTTACTAGTTATACTTTCTCCCTCAGTAATACCCAGTTGTACTTTGTTCTCCATGCGCTGCAACTTAAATTGGATGATTTTGGGCTGAAATCCCTTTAATCTTCTGATGATTTGCTACAATTCAACAACTATAATACATTCATTACCAATACGTCATAATTTATCCATTAAGCATGGTTAAAACAATAAACCGTAGATGCAACCTTTGGAATTCCATATATACTCTTTTGAAACAAATTCCCCGTAGTCAAAATGAATGGTTATGTTATTGCTCATTGTTTCCTGCGAAAGAATATAAAACACACAATTGACTTCTGTCAGTATTACTATTGTACAACTTCGATTAGTAACACTAGTAATATTTGTTACATTAAGTATTCCCAATTGTACAATGTTATCCTATCACTATGATTCAACCACTGTATTTTATTTATTACCAATGCAGGGGTACGAATGTGCATACCATATTAATGATTTTTCAATCTGTAATACTAGTGTTAGTAGTTATACAATTTCAATAAATAATACTAGTGTTACTATCTATTAAACTTTAATCAATAACACTAGTGTTACTAGTTTTACAACTTCAATCAGTACTACTAAAGTTACTAGTATACAACTTCAATCAGTAATACTAGTTACTAGTTATACAACTTCAATCAGTAGTACAAGTGTTACTAGTTGTACAATTTAAATCAGTAATACTAGTGTTACTAGTGGTACAACTTTAATCAGTACAACTAAAGTTACTAGTTATACAACTTCAGTTAGTAATACTAGTGTTACTAGTTATACAAATTCAATCGGTAATACTATTGTTACTGATTATACACCTTCAATCAGTAATATCGGTGTTACTAATTGTACAATTTCAATCAGTAATACTAGTGTTACTAGTTATACTTTCTCCCTCAGTAATACCCAGTTGTACTTTGTTCTCCATGCGCTGCAACTTAAATCGAATGATTTCGGGCTGAAATCCCTTTAATCTTCTGATGATTTGCTATAATTCAACAACTACAATACATTCATTACCAATACGTCATAATTTATCCGTTAAGCATGGTTAAAAAATAAACCGTAGATGCAACCTTTAGAATTCCATATATACTCCTTTGAAAAAATTCCCCGTAGTCAAAATGTATGGTTATGTTGTTGCTCATTGTTTCCTGTGAAAGAATATAAAACACACAATTTACTTCAGTCACTATTACTAGTACTACTAGTAATACAACTTCAATTAGTAACACTAGTAATACTTTTTATATTAAGTATTCCCAATTGTACAATGTTATCCTATCAGTACGATTCAACCACTGTATTTTATTAATTACCAATGCATAGGTAATAATCATCCTAGAAATCATGGCTAGAGATCGAATGTGTATATCAAATTAATGATTTTTCAATAAGTAATAATAGTGTTACTAGTTATACAATTTCAATCAATAATACTAGTGTTACTAGTTATTAAACTTCAAACAGCGATACTAGTGTTACTAGTTTTACAACTTCAATCAGTCCTACTAAAGTTATTAGTTATACAACTTCAGTCAGTAATACTAGTGTTACTAGTTTTACAACTTCCATCAGTTATACTAGTGTTACTAGTTATACTTTCTCCCTCAGTAATACCCAGTTGTACTTAGTTGTCTGTTCGTTGCAACTCAAACTGGATGATTTCGGGCTGAAATCCCTTTAATCTTCTGATGATTTGCTGCAATTCAACAACTCAAATACATTCATTACCAATACGTCCTAATTTATCCATTAAGCATGGTTAAAAAAATAAACCGTAGATGCAACCTTTGGAATTCCATATATACTCTTTTGAAACAAATTCCCCGTAGTCCAAATGAATGGTTATGTTATTGCTCATTGTTTCCTGCGAAAGAATATAAACACACAATTAACTTCAGTCACTATTACTAGTACTACTAGTGATACAACTTCAATTAGTAACACTAGTAATACTTTTTATATTAAGTATTCCCAATTGTACAATGTTATCCTATCAGTACGATTCAACCACTGTATTTCATTTATTACCAATGCATAGGTAATAATCATCGTAGAAATCATGGCTAGAGATCGAATGTGTATATCAAATTAATGATTTTTCAATAAGTAATAATAGTGTTACTAGTTATACAATTTCAATCAATAATACTAGTGTTACTAGTTATTAAACTTCAACCAGCGATACTAGTGTTACTAGTTTTACAACTTCAATCAGTACTACTAAAGTTACTAGTTATACAACTTCAGTCAGTAATACTAGTGTTACTAGTTATACAACATCCATTAGTTATACTAGTGTTACTAGTTATACTTTCTCCCTCAGTAATACCCAGTTGTACTTAGTTCTTCGTTCGTTGCAACTCTAATTGGATGATTTCGGGCTGAAATCCCTTTAATCTTCTAATGATTTGCTGCAATTCAACAACTTCAATACATTCATTACCAATACGTCCTAATTTATCGATTAAGCATGGTTAAAAAATAAACCGTAGATGCAACCTTTGGAATTCCTTATATACTCCTTTGAAAAAATTCCCCGTAGTCAAGATGACTGGTTATGTTGTTGCTCATTGTTTCCTGCGAAAGAATATAAAACACACAATTGACTTCTGTCAGTATTACTAATGTACAACTTCGATTAGTAACACTAGTAATATTTGTTATATTAAGTATTCCCAATTGTACAATGTTATCCTATCACTATGATTCAACCTCTGTATTTTATTTATTACCAATGCAGGGGTACTTATCATCCAAGAAATCATGGTTAGAGAACGAATGTGCATACCATATTAATGATTTTTCAATCACTAATACTAGTGTTAGTAGTTATACAATTTCAATAAATAATACTAGTGTTACTATCTATTATACTTTAATCAATAACACTAGTGTTACTTGTTTTACAACTTCAATCAGTACTACTAAAGTTACTAGTTATACAACTTCAATCAGTAATACTAGTTACTAGTTATACAACTTCAATCAGTAGTACAAGTGTTACTAGTTGTACAATTTAAATCAGTAATACTAGTGTTACTAGTGGTACAACGTTAATCAGTACAACTAAAGTTACTAGTTATACAACTTCAGTTAGTAATACTAGTGTTACTAGTTATACAAATTCAATCGGTAATACTATTGTTACTGATTATACACTTTCAATCAGTAATATCAGTGTTACTAATTGTACAATTTCAATCAGTAATACTAGTGTTACTAGTTGTACAACTTTAATCAGTACAGCTAAAGTTACTAGTTATACAACTTCAGTCAGTAATACTAGTGTTACTAGTTATACAAATTCAATCAGTAATACTATTGTTACTGATTATACACCTTCAATCAGTAATATCAGTGTTACTAATTGTACAAATTCAATCAGTAATACTAGTGTTACTAGTTATACTTTCTCCCTCAGTAATACCCAGTTGTACTTAGTTCTCCGTTCGTTGCAACTCTAATCGGATGATTTCGGGCTGAAATCCCTTTAATCTTCTGATGATTTGCTATAATTCAACAACTACAATACATTCATTACCAATACGTCATAATTTATCCGTTAAGCATGGTTAAAAAATAAACCGTAGATGCAACCTTTAGAATTCCATATATACTCCTTTGAAAAAATTCCCCGTAGTCAAAATGTATGGTTATGTTGTTGCTCATTGTTTCCTGTGAAAGAATATAAAACACACAATTTACTTTAGTCACTATTACTAATGATACAATTTCAATCAATAATACTAGTGTTACTAGTTATTAAACTTCAAATAGCGATACTAGTGTTACTAGTTTTACAACTTCAATTAGTACTACTAAAGTTACTAGTTATACAACTTCAATCAGTAATATCAGTGTTACTAATTGTACAATTTCAATCAGTAATACTAGTGTTACTAGTTATACTTTCTCACTCAGTAATACCCAGTTGTACTTTGTTCTCCATGCGCTGCAACTTAAATTGGATGATTTTGGGCTGAAATCCCTTTAATCTTCTGATGATTTGCTACAATTCAACAACTACAATACATTCATTACCAATACGTCATAATTTATCCATTAAGCATGGTTAAAACAATAAACCGTAGATGCAACCTTTGGAATTCCATATATACTCTTTTGAAACAAATTCCCCGTAGTCAAAATGAATGGTTATGTTATTGCTCATTGTTTCGTGCGAAAGAATATAAAACACACAATTAACTTCAGTCACTATTACTAGTACTACTAGTGATACAACTTCAATTAGTAACACTAGTAATACCTTTTATATTAAGTATTCCCAATTGTACAATGTTATCCTATCAGTACGATTCAACCACTGTATTTCATTTATTACCAATGCATAGGTAATAATCATCGTAGAAATCATGGCTAGAGATCGAATGTGTATATCAAATTAATGATTTTTCAATAAGTAATAATAGTGTTACTAGTTATACAATTTCAATCAATAATACTAGTGTTACTAGTTATTAAACTTCAACCAGCGATACTAGTGTTACTAGTTTTACAACTTCAATCAGTACTACTAAAGTTACTAGTTATACAACTTCAGTCAGTAATACTAGTGTTACTAGTTATACAACATCCATTAGTTATACTAGTGTTACTAGTTATACTTTCTCCCTCAGTAATACCCAGTTGTACTTAGTTCTTCGTTCGTTGCAACTCTAATTGGATGATTTCGGGCTGAAATCCCTTTAATCTTCTAATGATTTGCTGCAATTCAACAACTTCAATACATTCATTACCAATACGTCCTAATTTATCGATTAAGCATGGTTAAAAAATAAACCGTAGATGCAACCTTTGGAATTCCTTATATACTCCTTTGAAAAAATTCCCCGTAGTCAAGATGACTGGTTATGTTGTTGCTCATTGTTTCCTGCGAAAGAATATAAAACACACAATTGACTTCTGTCAGTATTACTAATGTACAACTTCGATTAGTAACACTAGTAATATTTGTTATATTAAGTATTCCCAATTGTACAATGTTATCCTATCACTATGATTCAACCTCTGTATTTTATTTATTACCAATGCAGGGGTACTTATCATCCAAGAAATCATGGTTAGAGAACGAATGTGCATACCATATTAATGATTTTTCAATCACTAATACTAGTGTTAGTAGTTATACAATTTCAATAAATAATACTAGTGTTACTATCTATTATACTTTAATCAATAACACTAGTGTTACTTGTTTTACAACTTCAATCAGTACTACTAAAGTTACTAGTTATACAACTTCAATCAGTAATACTAGTTACTAGTTATACAACTTCAATCAGTAGTACAAGTGTTACTAGTTGTACAATTTAAATCAGTAATACTAGTGTTACTAGTGGTACAACGTTAATCAGTACAACTAAAGTTACTAGTTATACAACTTCAGTTAGTAATACTATTGTTACTAGTTATACAAATTCAATCGGTAATACTATTGTTACTGATTATACACCTTCAATCAGTAATATCAGTGTTACTAATTGTACAATTTCAATCAGTAATACTAGAGTTACTAGTTATACTTTCTCCCTCAGTAATACCCAGTTGTACTTTGTTCTCCATGCGCTGCAATTTAAATTGGATGATTTTGGGCTGAAATCCCATTAATCTTCTGATGATTTGCTACAATTCAACAACTACAATACATTCATTACCAATACGTCATAATTTATCCATTAAGCATGGTTAAAACAATAAACCGTAGATGCAACCTTTGGGATTCCATATATACTCTTTTGAAACAAATTCCCCGTAGTCAAAATGAATGGTTATGTTATTGCTCATTGTTTCCTGTGAAAGAATATAAAACACACAATTGACTTCTGTCAGTATTACTATTGTACAACTTCGATTAGTAACACTAGTAATATTTGTTACATTAAGTATTCCCAATTGTACAATGTTATCCTATCACTATGATTCAACCACTGTATTTTATTTATTACCAATGCAGGGGTACTTATCATCCAAGAAATCATGGTTAGAGAACGAATGTGCATACCATATTAATGATTTTTCAATCAGTAATACTAGTGTTACTAATTATACAATATCAATAAATAATACTAGTGTTACTAGCTATTAAACTTTAATCAATAATACTAGTGTTACTAGTTTTACAACTTCAATCAGTACTACTAAAGTTACTAGTTATACAACTTCAATCAGTAATACTAGTTACTAGTTATACAACTTCAATCACTAGTACAAGTGTTACTAGTTGTACAATTTAAATCAGTAATACTAGTGTTACTAGTTGTACAACTCTAATCAGTACAACTAAAGTTACTAGTTGTACAACTTGAATCAGTAATACTAGTGTTACTAGTTATACAACTTCAATCAGTAATACGATTGTTTCTAGTTATACACCTTCAATCAGTAATACTAGTGTTACTAATTGTACAATTTCAATCAGTAATACTAGTGTTACTAGTTATACTTTCTCCCTCAGTAATACCCAGTTGTACTTTGTTCTCCATGCGCTGCAACTTAAATCGGATGATTTCGGGCTGAAATCCCTTTAATCTTCTTATGATTTGCTATAATTCAACAACTACAATACATTCATTACCAATACGTCATAATTTATCCGTTAAGCATGGTTAAAACAATAAACCGTAGATGCAACCTTTGGAATTCCATATATACTCTTTTGAAACAAATTCCCCGTAGTCAAAATGAATGGTTATGTTATTGCTCATTGTTTCCTGCGAAAGAATATAAAACACACAATTAACTTCAGTCACTATTACTAGTACTACTAGTGATACAACTTCAATTAGTAACACTAGTAATATTTGTTATATTAAGTATTCCCAATTGTACAATGTTATCCTATCAGTACGATTCAACCACTATATTTCATTCATTACCAATGCATAGGTAATAATCATCCTAGAAATCATGGCTAGAGATCGAATGTGTATATCAACTTAATGATTTTTCAATAAGTAATAATTGTGTTACTAGTTATACAATTTCAATCAATAATACTAGTGTTACTAGTTATTAAACTTCAAACAGCGATACTAGTGTTACTAGTTTTACAACTTCAATCAGTACTACTAAAGTTATTAGTTATACAACTTCAGTCATTAATACTAGTGTTACTAGTTTTACAACTTCCATCAGTTATACTAGTGTTACTAGTTATACTTTCTCCCTCAGTAATACCCAGTTGTACTTAGTTCTCCGTTCGTTGCAACTCAAACTGGATGATTTCGGGCTGAAATCCCTTTAATCTTCTGTTGATTTGCTGCAATTCAACAACTCCAATACATTTATTACCAATACGTCCTAATTTATCAATTAAGTATGGTTAAAAAAATAAATCGTAGATTCAACCTTTGGAATTCCATATATACTCCTTTGAAAAAATTCTCCGTGGTCAAAATGTATGGTTATATTGTGTCTCATTGTTTACTGTGAAAGAATATAAAACACACAATTTACTTCTGTCAGTATTACTAATGATACAACTTCGATTAGTAACACTAGTAATACTTGCTATATTAAGTATTTTCAATTGTACAATGTTATCCTATCACTACGATTCAACCACTGTATTTCATTTATTACCAATGCAGGGGTACTAATCATCCTAGAAATCATGGTTAGAGAACGAATGTGCATACCATATTAATTATTTTTCAATCAGTAATACTAATGTTACTAGTTATACAATTTCAATAAATAATACTAGTGTTACTAGCTATTAAACTTTAATCAATAATACTAGTGTTACTAGTTTTACAACTTCAATCAGTACTACTAAAGTTACTAGTTATACAACTTCAATCAGTAATACTAGTTACTACTAGTGATACAACTTCAATTAGTAACACTAGTAATATTTGTTATATTAAGTATTCCCAATTGTACAATGTTATCCTATCAGTACGATTCAACCACTATATTTCATTCATTACCAATGCATAGGTAATAATCATCCTAGAAATCATGGCTAGAGATCGAATGTGTATATCAACTTAATGATTTTTCAATAAGTAATAATTGTGTTACTAGTTATACAATTTCAATCAATAATACTAGTGTTACTAGTTATTAAACTTCAAACAGCGATACTAGTGTTACTAGTTTTACAACTTCAATCAGTACTACTAAAGTTACTAGTTATACAACTTCAGTCACTAATACTAGTGTTACTAGTTTTTCAACTTCCATCAGTTATACTAGTGTTACTAGTTATACTTTCTCCCTCAGTAATACCAGTTGTACTTAGTTCTCCGTTCGTTGCAACTCAAACTGGATGATTTCGGGCTGAAATCCCTTTAATCTTCTGATGATTTGCTGCAATTCAACAACTCCAATACATTCATTACCAATACGTCCTAATTGATCCATTAAGCATGGTTAAAAATATAAACCGTAGATGCAACCTTTGGAATTCTATTTATACTCTTTTGAAACAAATTCCCCGTAGTCAAAATGAATGGTTATGTTATTGCTCATTTTTTCCTGCGAATGAATATAAAACACATAATTAACTTCAGTCACTATTACTAGTACTACTAGTGATACAACTTCAATTAGTTACACTAGTAATACTTTTTATATTAAGTATTCCCAATTGTACAATGTTATCCTATCAGTACGATTCAACCACTGTATTTCATTCATTACCAATGCATAGGTAATAATCATCCTAGAAATCATGGCTAGAGATCGAATGTGTATATCAAATTAATGATTTTTCAATAAGTAATAATAGTGTTACTAGTTATACAATTTCAATCAATAATACTAGTGTTACTAGTTATTAAACTTCAAACAGCGATACTAGTGTTACTAGTTTTACAACTTCAATCAGTACTACTAAAATTACTAGTTATACAACTTCAGTCAGTAATACTAGTGTTACTAGTTATACAACTTCCATCAGTTATACTAGTGTTACTAGTTATACTTTCTCCCTCAGTAATACCCAGTTGTACTTAGTTCTCCGTTCGTTGCAACTCA
This sequence comes from Cardamine chenopodiifolia, assembly GCA_963922655.1. Lineage (NCBI taxonomy): Eukaryota > Viridiplantae > Streptophyta > Magnoliopsida > Brassicales > Brassicaceae > Cardamine > Cardamine chenopodiifolia. The sequence goes on along the minus strand of OZ000490.1, from coordinate 13,440,738 downwards.
AACTGGATGATTTCGGGCTGAAATCTCTTTAATCTTCTGATGATTTGCTGCAATTCAACAACTCCAATACATTCATTACCAATACGTCCTAATTTATCAATTAAGTATGGTTAAAAAAATAAATCGTAGATGCAACCTTTGGAATTCCATATATACTCCTTTGAAAAAATTCTCCGTAGTCAAAATGTATGATTATATTGTGTCTCATTGTTTCCTGTGAAAGAATATAAAACACACAATTTACTTCTGTCAGTATTACTAATGATACAACTTCGATTAGTAACACTAGTAATACTTGCTATATTAAGTATTTTCAATTGTACAATCTTATCCTATCACTACGATTCAACCACTGTATTTTATTTATTACCAATGCAGGGGTACTAATCATCCTAGAAATCATGGTTAGAGAACGAATGTGCATACCATATTAAGGATTTTTCAATCAGTAATACTAGTGTTACTAGTTATACAATTTCAATAAATAATACTAGTGTTACTAGCTATTAAACTTTAATCAATAATACTAGTGTTACTAGTTTTACAACTTCAATCAGTACTACTAAAGTTACTAGTTATACAACTTCAATCAGTAATACTAGTTACTAGTTATACAACTTCAATCAGTAGTACAAGTGTTACTAGTTGTACAATTTAAATCAGTAATACTAGTGTTACTAGTTGTACAACTTTAATCAGTACAACTAAAGTTACTAGTTATACAACTTGAATCAGTAATACTAGTGTTACTAGTTATACAACTTCAATCAGTAATACTAATGTTACTAGTTATACACCTTCAATCAATAATACTAGTGTTACTAATTGTACAATTTCAATCAGTAATACTAGTGTTACTAGTTATACTTTCTCCCTCAGTAATACCTAGTTGTACTTTGTTTTCCATGCGTTGCAACTCTAATCGGATGATTTCGGGCTGAAATCCCTTTAATCTTCTGATGATTTGCTGCAATTCAACAACTTCAATACATTCATTACCAATACGTCCTAATTTATCCATTAAGCATGGTTAAAAAATAAACCGTAGAAGCAACCTTTGGAATTCCATATATACTCCTTTGAAAAAATTCCACGTAGTCAAGATGACTGGTTATGTTGTTGCTCATTGTTTCCTGTGAAAGAATATAAATCACACAATTTACTTTAGTCACTATTACTAATGATACAACTTCGATTAGTAACACTAGTAATATTTGTTATATTAAGTATTCCCAATTGTACAATGTTATCCTATCACTATGAATCAACCACTGTATTTTATTTATTACCAATGCAGGGGTACTTATCATCCAAGAAATCATGGTTAGAGAACGAATGTGCATACCATATTAAACTAGTAATAGTTATACTTTCTCCCTCAGTAATACCCAGTTGTACTTAGTTCTCCGTTCGTTGCAACTCTAATCGGATGATTTCGGACTGAAATCCCTTTAATCTTCTGATGATTTGCTGCAAGTCAACAACTTCAATACATTCATTACCAATACGTCCTAATTTATCCATTAAGCATGGTTAAAAAATAAACCGTAGATGCAACCTTTGGAATTCCATATATACTCCTTTGAAAAAATTCCCCGTAGTCAAAATGTATGGTTATGTTGTTGCTCATTGTTTCTTGTGAAATAATATAAAACACACAATTTACTTCTGTCAGTATTACTAATGACACAACTTCGATTAGTAACACTAGTAATATTTGTTATATTAAGTATTTCCAATTGTACAATGTTATCCTATCACTACGATTCAACCACTGTATTTCATTTATTACCAATGCAGGGGTACTAATCATCCTAGAAATCATGGTTAGAGAACGAATGTGCATACCATATTAAACTAGTGTTACTAATTATACAATATCAATAAATAATACTAGTGTTACTAGCTATTAAACTTTAATCAATAATACTAGTGTTACTAGTTTTACAACTTCAATCAGTACTACTAAAGTTACTAGTTATACAACTTCAATCAGTAATACTAGTTACTAGATATACAACTTCAATCACTAGTACAAGTGTTACTAATTGTACAATTTCAATCAGTAATACTAGTGTTACTAGTTATACTTTCTCCCTCAGTAATACCCAGTTGTACTTTCTTCTCCATGCGCTGCAATTTAAATTGGATGATTTTTTGCTGAAATCCTATTAATCTTCTGATGATTTGCTACAATTCAACAACTACAATACATTCATTACCAATACGTCATAATTGATCCATTAAGCATGGTTAAAAAAATAAACCGTAGATGCAACCTTTGGAATTCTATATATACTCTTTTGAAACAAATTCCCCGTAGTCAAAATGAATGGTTATGTTATTGCTCATTTTTTCCTGCGAAAGAATATAAAACACATAATTAACTTCAGTCACTATTACTAGTACTACTAGTGATACAACTTCAATTAGTTACACTAGTAATACTTTTTATATTAAGTATTCCCAATTTTACAATGTTATCCTATCAGTACGATTCAACCACTGTATTTCATTCATCACCAATGCATAGGTAATAATCATCCTAGAAATCATGGCTAGAGATCGAATGTGTATATCAAATTAATGATTTTTCAATAAGTAATAATAGTGTTACTAGTTATACAATTTCAATCAATAATACTAGTGTTACTAGTTATTAAACTTCAAACAGCGATACTAGTGTTACTAGTTTTACAACTTCAATCAGTACTACTAAAGTTACTAGTTATACAACTTCAGTCAGTAATACTAGTGTTACTAGTTATACAACTTCCATCAGTTATACTAGTGTTACTAGTTATACTTTCTCCCTCAGTAATACCCAGTTGTACTTAGTTCTCCGTTCGTTGCAACTCAAACTGGATGATTTCGGGCTGAAATCTCTTTAATCTTCTGATGATTTGCTGCAGTTCAACAACTCCAATACATTCATTACCAATACGTCCTAATTTATCAATTAAGTATGGTTAAAAAAATAAATCGTAGATGCAACCTTTGGAATTCCATATATACTCCTTTGAAAAAATTCTCCGTAGTCAAAATGTATGATTATATTGTGTCTCATTGTTTCCTGTGAAAGAATATAAAACACACAATTTACTTCTGTCAGTATTACTAATGATACAACTTCGATTAGTAACACTAGAAATACTTGCTATATTAAGTATTTTCAATTGTACAATCTTATCCTATCACTACGATTCAACCACTGTATTTCATTTATTACCAATGCAGGGGTACTAATCATCCTAGAAATCATGGTTAGAGAACGAATGTGCATACCATATTAAGGATTTTTCAATCAGTAATACTAGTGTTACTAGTTATACAATTTCAAAAAATAATACTAGTGTTACTAGCTATTAAACTTTAATCAATAATACTAGTGTTACTAGTTTTACAACTTTAATCAGTACTACTAAAGTTACTAGTTATACAACTTCAATCAGTAATACTAGTTACTAGATATACAACTTCAATCACTAGTACAAGTGTTACTAATTGTACAATTTCAATCAGTAATACTAGTGTTACTAGTTATACTTTCTCCCTCAGTAATACCCAGTTGTACTTTGTTTTCCATGCGCTGCAACTTAAATCGAATGATTTCGGGCTGAAATCCCTTTAATCTTCTTATGATTTGCTATAATTCAACAACTACAATACATTCATTACCAATACGTCATAATTTATCCGTTAAGCATGGTTAAAACAATAAACCGTAGATGCAACCTTTGGAATTCCATATATACTCTTTTGAAAAAATTCCCCGTAGTCAAAATGAATGGTTATGTTATTGCTCATTGTTTCCAGCGAAAGAATATAAAACACACAATTAACTTCAGTCACTATTACTAGTACTACTAGTGATACAACTTCAATTAGTAACACTAGTAATACTTGTTATATTAAGTATTCCCAATTGTACAATGTTATCCTATCAGTACGATTCAACCACTGTATTTCATTCATTACCAATGCATAGGTAATAATCATCCTAGAAATCATGGCTAGAGATCGAATGTGTATATCAAATTAATGATTTTTCAATAAGTAATAATAGTGTTACTAGTTATACAATTTCAATCAATAATACTAGTGTTACTAGTTATTAAACTTCAAACAGCGATACTAGTGTTACTAGTTTTACAACTTCAATCAGTACTACTAAAGTTACTAGTTATACAATTTCAGTCAGTAATACTAGTGTTACTAGTTATACAACTTCCATCAGTTATACTAGTGTTACTAGTTATACTTTCTCCCTCAGTAATACCCAGTTGTACTTAGTTCTCCGTTCGTTGCAACTCAAACTGGATGATTTCGGGCTGAAATCTCTTTATTCTTCTGATGATTTGCTGCAATTCAACAACTCCAATACATTCATTACCAATACGTCCTAATTTATCAATTAAGTATGGTTAAAAAAATAAATCGTAGATGCAACCTTTGGAATTCCATATATACTCCTTTGAAAAAATTCTCCGTAGTCAAAATGTATGATTATATTGTGTCTCATTGTTTCCTGTGAAAGAATATAAAACACACAATTTACTTCTGTCAGTATTACTAATGATACAACTTCGATTAGTAACACTAGTAATACTTGCTATATTAAGTATTTTCAATTGTACAATTTTATCCTATCACTACGATTCAACCACTGTATTTCATTTATTACCAATGCAGGGGTACTAATCATCCTAGAAATCATGGTTAGAGAACGAATGTGCATACCATATTAAGGATTTTTCAATCAGTAATACTAGTGTTACTAGTTATACAATTTCAAAAAATAATACTAGTGTTACTAGCTATTAAACTTTAATCAATAATACTAGTGTTACTAGTTTTACAACTTCAATCAGTACTACTAAAGTTACTAGTTATACAACTTCAATCAGTAATACTAGTTACTAGTTATACAACTTCAATTAGTAGTACAAGTGTTACTAGTTGTACAATTTAAATCAGTAATACTAGTGTTACTAGTTGTACAACTTTAATCAGTACAACTAAAGTTACTAGTTATACAACTTGAATCAGTAATACTAGTGTTACTAGTTATACAACTTCAATCATTAATACTAATGTTACTAGTTATACACCTTCAATCAGTAATACTAGTGTTACTAATTGTACGATTCAATCAGTAATACTAGTGTTACTAGTTATACTTTCTCCCTCAGTAATACCTAGTTGTACTTTGTTTTCCATGCGTTGCAACTCTAATCGGATGATTTCGAACGATTTGCTGCAATTCAACAACTTCAATACATTCATTACCAATACGTCCTAATTTATCCATTAAGCATGGTTAAAAAATAAACCGTAGATGCAACCTTTGGAATTCCATATATACTCCTTTGAAAAAATTCCACGTAGTCAAGATGACTGGTTATGTTGTTGCTCATTGTTTCCTGTGAAAGAATATAAAACACACAATTTACTTTAGTCACTATTACTAATGATACAACTTCGATTAGTAACACTAGTAATATTTGTTATATTAAGTATTCCCAATTGTACAATGTTATCCTATCACTATGAATCAACCACTGTATTTTATTTATTACCAATGCAGGGGTACTTATCATCCAAGAAATCATGGTTAGAGAACGAATGTGCATACCATATTAAACTAGTAATAGTTATACTTTCTCCCTCAGTAATACCCAGTTGTACTTAGTTCTCCGTTCGTTGCAACTCTAATCGGATGATTTTGGGCTGAAATCCCTTTAATCTTCTGATGATTTGCTGCAATTCAACAACTTCAATACATTCATTACCAATACGTCCTAATTTATCCATTAAGCATGGTTAAAAAATAAACCGTAGATGCAACCTTTGGAATTCCATATATACTCCTTTGAAAAAATTCCCCGTAGTCAAGATGACTGGTTATGTTGTTGCTCATTGTTTCCTATGAAAGAATATAAAACACACAATTTACTTTAGTCACTATTACTAATGATACAACTTCGATTAGTAACACTAGTAATACTTGCTATATTAAGTATTTTCAATTGTACAATGTTATCCTATCACTACGATTCAACCACTGTATTTCATTTATTACCAATGCAGGGGTACTAATCATCCTAGAAATCATGGTTAGAGAACGAATGTGCATACCATATTAAACTAGTGTTACTAATTATACAATATCAATAAATAATACTAGTGTTACTAGCTATTAAACTTTAATCAATAATACTAGTGTTACTAGTTTTACAACTTCAATCAGTACTACTAAAGTTACTAGTTATACAACTTCAATCAGTAATACTAGTTACTAGATATACAACTTCAATCACTAGTACAAGTGTTACTAATTGTACAATTTCAATCAGTAATACTAGTGTTACTAGTTATACTTTCTCCCTCAGTAATACCCAGTTGTACTTTCTTCTCCATGCGCTGCAATTTAAATTGGATGATTTTTTGCTGAAATCCTATTAATCTTCTGATGATTTGCTACAATTCAACAACTACAATACATTCATTACCAATACGTCATAATTTATCCATTAAGCATGGTTAAAACAATAAACCGTAGATGCAACCTTTGAAATTCCATATATACTCTTTTAAAACAAATTCCCCGTAGTCAAAATGAATGGTTATGTTATTGCTCATTGTTTCCTGCGAAAGAATATAAAACACACAATTGACTTCTGTCAGTATTACTAATGTACAACTTCGATTAGTAACACTAGTAATATTTGTTACATTAAGTATTCCCAATTGTACAATGTTATCCTATCACTATGATTCAACCACTATATTTTATTTATTACCAATGCAGGGGTATTTATCATCCAAGAAATCATAGTTAGAGAACGAATGTGGATACCATATTAATGATTTTTCAATCAGTAATACTAGTGTTACTAATTATACAATATCAATAAATAATACTAGTGTTACTAGCTATTAAACTTTAATCAATAATACTAGTGTTACTAGTTTTACAACTTCAATCAGTACTACTAAAGTTACTAGTTATACAACTTCAATCAGTAATACTAGTTACTAGTTATACAACTTCAATCACTAGTACAAGTGTTACTAGTTGTACAATTTAAATCAATAATACTAGTGTTACTAGTTGTACAACTCTAATAAGTACAACTAAAGTTACTAGTTGTACAACTTGAATCAGTACTACTAGTGTTACTAGTTATACAACTTCAATCAGTAATACTATTGTTACTAGTTATACACCTTCAATCAGTAATCCTAGTGTTACTAATTGTACAATTTCAATCAGTAATACTAGTGTTACTAGTTATACTTTATCCCTCAGTAATACCCAGTTGTACTTTGTTCTCCATGCGCTGCAACTTAAATCGGATGATTTCGGGCTGAAATCCCTTTAATCTTCTGATGATTTGCTATAATTCAATAACTACAATACATTCATTACCAATACGTCATAATTTATCCATTAAGCATGGTTAAAAAATAAACTGTAGATGCAACCTTTGGAATTCCATATATACTCCTTTGAAAAAATTCCCCGTAGTCAAAATGTATGGTTATGTTGTTGCTCATTGTTTCATGTGAAAGAATATAAAACACACAATTTACTTCAGTCACTATTACTAGTACTACTAGTGATACAACTTCAATTAGTAACACTAGTAATACTTGTTATATTAAGTATTCCCAATTGTACAATGTTATCCTATCAGTACGATTTAACCACTGTATTTTATTCATTACCAATGCATAGGTAATAATCATCCTAGAAATGATGGCTAGAGATCGAATGTGTATATAAAATTAATGATTTATCAATAAGTAATAATTGTGTTACTAGTTATAAAATTTCAATCAATAATACTAGTGTTACTAATTATTAAACTTCAAACAGCGATACTAGTGTTACTAGTTTTAGAACTTCAGTCAGTACTACTAAAGTTACTAATTATACAACTTCAGTCAGTAATACTAGTGTTACTAGTTTTACAACTTCCATCAGTTATACTAGTGTTACTAGTTATACTTTCTCCCTCAGTAATACCCAGTTGTACTTAGTTCTCCGTTCGTTGCAACTCAAACTGGATGATTTCGGGCTGAAATCCCTTTAATCTTCTGTTGATTTGCTGCAATTCAACAACTCCAATACATTTATTACCAATACGTCCTAATTTATCAATTAAGTATGGTTAAAAAAATAAATCGTAGATTCAACCTTTGGAATTCCATATATACTCCTTTGAAAAAATTCTCCGTGGTCAAAATGTATGGTTATATTGTGTCTCATTGTTTACTGTGAAAGAATATAAAACACACAATTTACTTCTGTCAGTATTACTAATGATACAACTTCGATTAGTAACACTAGTAATACTTGCTATATTAAGTATTTTCAATTGTACAATGTTATCCTATCACTACGATTCAACCACTGTATTTCATTTATTACCAATGCAGGGGTATTAATCATCCTAGAAATCATGGTTAGAGAACGAATGTGCATACCATATTAATTATTTTTCAATCAGTAATACTAATGTTACTAGTTATACAATTTCAATAAATAATACTAGTGTTACTAGCTATTAAACTTTAATCAATAATACTAGTGTTACTAGTTTTACAACTTCAATCAGTACTACTAAAGTTACTAGTTATACAACTTCAATCAGTAATACTAGTTACTAGATATACAACTTCAATCACTAGTACAAGTGTTACTAATTGTACAATTTCAATCAGTAATACTAGTGTTACTAGTTGTACTTTCTCCCTCAGTAATAAACAGTTGTACTTTCTTCTCCATGCGCTGCAATTTAAATTGGATGATTTTTTGCTGAAATCCTATTAATCTTCTGATGATTTGCTACAATTCAACAACTACAATACATTCATTACCAATACGTCATAATTTATCCATTAAGCATGGTTAAAACAATAAACCGTAGATGCAACCTTTGAAATTCCATATATACTCTTTTAAAACAAATTCCCCGTAGTCAAAATGAATGGTTATGTTATTGCTCATTGTTTCCTGCGAAAGAATATAAAACACACAATTGACTTCTGTCAGTATTACTAATGTACAACTTCGATTAGTAACACTAGTAATATTTGTTACATTAAGTATTCCCAATTGTACAATGTTATCCTATCACTATGATTCAACCACTATATTTTATTTATTACCAATGCAGGGGTATTTATCATCCAAGAAATCATAGTTAGAGAACGAATGTGGATACCATATTAATGATTTTTCAATCAGTAATACTAGTGTTACTAATTATACAATATCAATAAATAATACTAGTGTTACTAGCTATTAAACTTTAATCAATAATACTAGTGTTACTAGTTTTACAACTTCAATCAGTACTACTAAAGTTACTAGTTATACAACTTCAATCAGTAATACTAGTTACTAGTTATACAACTTCAATCACTAGTACAAGTGTTACTAGTTGTACAATTTAAATCAATAATACTAGTGTTACTAGTTGTACAACTCTAATAAGTACAACTAAAGTTACTAGTTGTACAACTTGAATCAGTACTACTAGTGTTACTAGTTATACAACTTCAATCAGTAATACTATTGTTACTAGTTATACACCTTCAATCAGTAATCCTAGTGTTACTAATTGTACAATTTAATATCAGTAATACTAGTGTTACTAGTTATACTTTCTCCCTCAGTAATACCCAGTTGTACTTTGTTCTCCATGCGCTGCAACTTAAATCGGATGATTTCGGGCTGAAATCCCTTTAATCTTCTGATGATTTGCTATAATTCAATAACTACAATACATTCATTACCAATACGTCATAATTTATCCATTAAGCATGGTTAAAAAATAAACTGTAGATGCAACCTTTGGAATTCCATATATACTCCTTTGAAAAAATTCCCCGTAGTCAAAATGTATGGTTATGTTGTTGCTCATTGTTTCATGTGAAAGAATATAAAACACACAATTTACTTCAGTCACTATTACTAGTACTACTAGTGATACAACTTCAATTAGTAACACTAGTAATACTTGTTATATTAAGTATTCCCAATTGTACAATGTTATCCTATCAGTACGATTTAACCACTGTATTTTATTCATTACCAATACATAGGTAATAATCATCCTAGAAATGATGGCTAGAGATCGAATGTGTATATAAAATTAATGATTTATCAATAAGTAATAATTGTGTTACTAGTTATAAAATTTCAATCAATAATACTAGTGTTACTAATTATTAAACTTCAAACAGCGATACTAGTGTTACTAGTTTTACAACTTCAGTCAGTACTACTAAAGTTACTAATTATACAACTTCAGTCAGTAATACTAGTGTTACTAGTTTTACAACTTCCATCAGTTATACTAGTGTTACTAGTTATACTTTCTCCCTCAGTAATACCCAGTTGTACTTAGTTCTCCGTTCGTTGCAACTTAAACTGGATGATTTCGGGCTGAAATCCCTTTAATCTTCTGTTGATTTGCTGCAATTCAACAACTCCAATACATTTATTACCAATACGTCCTAATTTATCAATTAAGTATGGTTAAAAAAATAAATCGTAGATTCAACCTTTGGAATTCCATATATACTCCTTTGAAAAAATTCTCCGTGGTCAAAATGTATGGTTATATTGTGTCTCATTGTTTACTGTGAAAGAATATAAAACACACAATTTACTTCTGTCAGTATTACTAATGATACAACTTCGATTAGTAACACTAGTAATACTTGCTATATTAAGTATTTTCAATTGTACAATGTTATCCTATCACTACGATTCAACCACTGTATTTCATTTATTACCAATGCAGGGGTACTAATCATCCTAGAAATCATGGTTAGAGAACGAATGTGCATACCATATTAATTATTTTTCAATCAGTAATACTAATGTTACTAGTTATACAATTTCAATAAATAATACTAGTGTTACTAGCTATTAAACTTTAATCAATAATACTAGTGTTACTAGTTTTACAACTTCAATCAGTACTACTAAAGTTACTAGTTATACAACTTCAATCAGTAATACTAGTTACTAGATATACAACTTCAATCACTAGTACAAGTGTTACTAATTGTACAATTTCAATCAGTAATACTAGTGTTACTAGTTATACTTTCTCCCTCAGTAATACCCAGTTGTACTTTCTTCTCCATGCGCTGCAATTTAAATTGGATGATTTTTTGCTGAAATCCTATTAATCTTCTGATGATTTGCTACAATTCAACAACTACAATACATTCATTACCAATACGTCATAATTTATCCATTAAGCATGGTTAAAACAATAAACCGTAGATGCAACCTTTGAAATTCCATATATACTCTTTTAAAACAAATTCCCCGTAGTCAAAATGAATGGTTATGTTATTGCTCATTGTTTCCTGCGAAAGAATATAAAACACACAATTGACTTCTGTCAGTATTACTAATGTACAACTTCGATTAGTAACACTAGTAATATTTGTTACATTAAGTATTCCCAATTGTACAATGTTATCCTATCACTATGATTCAACCACTGTATTTTATTTATTACCAATGCAGGGGTACTTATCATCCAAGAAATCATAGTTAGAGAACGAATGTGGATACCATATTAATGATTTTTCAATCAGTATTACTAGTGTTACTAATTATACAATATCAATAAATAATACTAGTGTTACTAGCTATTAAACTTTAATCAATAATACTAGTGTTACTAGTTTTACAACTTCAATCAGTACTACTAAAGTTACTAGTTATACAACTTCAATCAGTAATACTAGTTACTAGTTATACAACTTCAATCACTAGTACAAGTGTTACTAGTTGTACAATTTAAATCAATAATACTAGTGTTACTAGTTGTACAACTCTAATAAGTACAACTAAAGTTACTAGTTGTACAACTTGAATCAGTACTACTAGTGTTACTAGTTATACAACTTCAATCAGTAATACTATTGTTACTAGTTATACACCTTCAATCAGTAACCCTAGTGTTACTAATTGTACAATTTCAATCAGTAATACTAGTGTTACTAGTTATACTTTCTCCCTCAGTAATACCCAGTTGTACTTTGTTCTCCATGCGCTGCAACTTAAATCAGATGATTTCGGGCTGAAATCCCTTTAATCTTCTGATGATTTGCTATAATTCAATAACTACAATACATTCATTACCAATACGTCATAATTTATCCATTAAGCATGGTTAAAAAATAAACTGTAGATGCAACCTTTGGAATTCCATATATACTCCTTTGAAAAAATTCCCCGTAGTCAAAATGTATGGTTATGTTGTTGCTCATTGTTTCATGTGAAAGAATATAAAACACACAATTTACTTCAGTCACTATTACTAGTACTACTAGTGATACAACTTCAATTAGTAACACTAGTAATACTTGTTATATTAAGTATTCCCAATTGTACAATGTTATCCTATCAGTACGATTTAACCACTGTATTTTATTCATTACCAATGCATAGGTAATAATCATCCTAGAAATGATGGCTAGAGATCGAATGTGTATATAAAATTAATGATTTATCAATAAGTAATAATTGTGTTACTAGTTATAAAATTTCAATCAATAATACTAGTGTTACTAATTATTAAACTTCAAACAGCGATACTAGTGTTACTAGTTTTAGAACTTCAGTCAGTACTACTAAAGTTACTAATTATACAACTTCAGTCAGTAATACTAGTGTTACTAGTTTTACAACTTCCATCAGTTATACTAGTGTTACTAGTTATACTTTCTCCCTCAGTAATACCCAGTTGTACTTAGTTCTCCGTTCGTTGCAACTCAAACTGGATGATTTCGGGCTGAAATCCCTTTAATCTTCTGTTGATTTGCTGCAATTCAACAACTCCAATACATTTATTACCAATACGTCCTAATTTATCAATTAAGTATGGTTAAAAAAATAAATCGTAGATTCAACCTTTGGAATTCCATATATACTCCTTTGAAAAAATTCTCCGTGGTCAAAATGTATGGTTATATTGTGTCTCATTGTTTACTGTGAAAGAATATAAAACACACAATTTACTTCTGTCAGTATTACTAATGATACAACTTCGATTAGTAACACTAGTAATACTTGCTATATTAAGTATTTTCAATTGTACAATGTTATCCTATCACTACGATTCAACCACTGTATTTCATTTATTACCAATGCAGGGGTACTAATCATCCTAGAAATCATGGTTAGAGAACGAATGTGCATACCATATTAATTATTTTTCAATCAGTAATACTAATGTTACTAGTTATACAATTTCAATAAATAATACTAGTGTTACTAGCTATTAAACTTTAATCAATAATACTAGTGTTACTAGTTTTACAACTTCAATCAGTACTACTAAAGTTACTAGTTATACAACTTCAATCAGTAATACTAGTTACTAGATATACAACTTCAATCACTAGTACAAGTGTTACTAATTGTACAATTTCAATCAGTAATACTAGTGTTACTAGTTATACTTTCTCCCTCAGTAATACCCAGTTGTACTTTCTTCTCCATGCGCTGCAATTTAAATTGGATGATTTTTTGCTGAAATCCTATTAATCTTCTGATGATTTGCTACAATTCAACAACTACAATACATTCATTACCAATACGTCATAATTTATCCATTAAGCATGGTTAAAACAATAAACCGTAGATGCAACCTTTGAAATTCCATATATACTCTTTTAAAACAAATTCCCCGTAGTCAAAATGAATGGTTATGTTATTGCTCATTGTTTCCTGCGAAAGAATATAAAACACACAATTGACTTCTGTCAGTATTACTAATGTACAACTTCGATTAGTAACACTAGTAATATTTGTTACATTAAGTATTCCCAATTGTACAATGTTATCCTATCACTATGATTCAACCACTGTATTTTATTTATTACCAATGCAGGGGTACTTATCATCCAAGAAATCATAGTTAGAGAACGAATGTGGATACCATATTAATGATTTTTCAATCAGTATTACTAGTGTTACTAATTATACAATATCAATAAATAATACTAGTGTTACTAGCTATTAAACTTTAATCAATAATACTAGTGTTACTAGTTTTACAACTTCAATCAGTACTACTAAAGTTACTAGTTATACAACTTCAATCAGTAATACTAGTTACTAGTTATACAACTTCAATCACTAGTACAAGTGTTACTAGTTGTACAATTTAAATCAATAATACTAGTGTTACTAGTTGTACAACTCTAATAAGTACAACTAAAGTTACTAGTTGTACAACTTGAATCAGTACTACTAGTGTTACTAGTTATACAACTTCAATCAGTAATACTATTGTTACTAGTTATACACCTTCAATCAGTAACCCTAGTGTTACTAATTGTACAATTTCAATCAGTAATACTAGTGTTACTAGTTATACTTTCTCCCTCAGTAATACCCAGTTGTACTTTGTTCTCCATGCGCTGCAACTTAAATCAGATGATTTCGGGCTGAAATCCCTTTAATCTTCTGATGATTTGCTATAATTCAATAACTACAATACATTCATTACCAATACGTCATAATTTATCCATTAAGCATGGTTAAAAAATAAACTGTAGATGCAACCTTTGGAATTCCATATATACTCCTTTGAAAAAATTCCCCGTAGTCAAAATGTATGGTTATGTTGTTGCTCATTGTTTCATGTGAAAGAATATAAAACACACAATTTACTTCAGTCACTATTACTAGTACTACTAGTGATACAACTTCAATTAGTAACACTAGTAATACTTGTTATATTAAGTATTCCCAATTGTACAATGTTATCCTATCAGTACGATTTAACCACTGTATTTTATTCATTACCAATGCATAGGTAATAATCATCCTAGAAATGATGGCTAGAGATCGAATGTGTATATAAAATTAATGATTTATCAATAAGTAATAATTGTGTTACTAGTTATAAAATTTCAATCAATAATACTAGTGTTACCAATTATTAAACTTCAAACAGCGATACTAGTGTTACTAGTTTTAGAACTTCAGTCAGTACTACTAAAGTTACTAATTATACAACTTCAGTCAGTAATACTAGTGTTACTAGTTTTACAACTTCCATCAGTTATACTAGTGTTACTAGTTATACTTTCTCCCTCAGTAATACCCAGTTGTACTTAGTTCTCCGTTCGTTGCAACTCAAACTGGATGATTTCGGGCTGAAATCCCTTTAATCTTCTGTTGATTTGCTGCAATTCAACAACTCCAATACATTTATTACCAATACGTCCTAATTTATCAATTAAGTATGGTTAAAAAAATAAATCGTAGATTCAACCTTTGGAATTCCATATATACTCCTTTGAAAAAATTCTCCGTGGTCAAAATGTATGGTTATATTGTGTCTCATTGTTTACTGTGAAAGAATATAAAACACACAATTTACTTCTGTCAGTATTACTAATGATACAACTTCGATTAGTAACACTAGTAATACTTGCTATATTAAGTATTTTCAATTGTACAATGTTATCCTATCACTACGATTCAACCACTGTATTTCATTTATTACCAATGCAGGGGTACTAATCATCCTAGAAATCATGGTTAGAGAACGAATGTGCATACCATATTAATTATTTTTCAATCAGTAATACTAATGTTACTAGTTATACAATTTCAATAAATAATACTAGTGTTACTAGCTATTAAACTTTAATCAATAATACTAGTGTTACTAGTTTTACAACTTCAATCAGTACTACTAAAGTTACTAGTTATACAACTTCAATCAGTAATACTAGTTACTAGATATACAACTTCAATCACTAGTACAAGTGTTACTAATTGTACAATTTCAATCAGTAATACTAGTGTTACTAGTTATACTTTCTCCCTCAGTAATACCCAGTTGTACTTTCTTCTCCATGCGCTGCAATTTAAATTGGATGATTTTTTGCTGAAATCCTATTAATCTTCTGATGATTTGCTACAATTCAACAACTACAATACATTCATTACCAATACGTCATAATTTATCCATTAAGCATGGTTAAAACAATAAACCGTAGATGCAACCTTTGAAATTCCATATATACTCTTTTAAAACAAATTCCCCGTAGTCAAAATGAATGGTTATGTTATTGCTCATTGTTTCCTGCGAAAGAATATAAAACACACAATTGACTTCTGTCAGTATTACTAATGTACAACTTCGATTAGTAACACTAGTAATATTTGTTACATTAAGTATTCCCAATTGTACAATGTTATCCTATCACTATGATTCAACCACTGTATTTTATTTATTACCAATGCAGGGGTACTTATCATCCAAGAAATCATAGTTAGAGAACGAATGTGGATACCATATTAATGATTTTTCAATCAGTATTACTAGTGTTACTAATTATACAATATCAATAAATAATACTAGTGTTACTAGCTATTAAACTTTAATCAATAATACTAGTGTTACTAGTTTTACAACTTCAATCAGTACTACTAAAGTTACTAGTTATACAACTTCAATCAGTAATACTAGTTACTAGTTATACAACTTCAATCACTAGTACAAGTGTTACTAGTTGTACAATTTAAATCAATAATACTAGTGTTACTAGTTGTACAACTCTAATAAGTACAACTAAAGTTACTAGTTGTACAACTTGAATCAGTACTACTAGTGTTACTAGTTATACAACTTCAATCAGTAATACTATTGTTACTAGTTATACACCTTCAATCAGTAACCCTAGTGTTACTAATTGTACAATTTCAATCAGTAATACTAGTGTTACTAGTTATACTTTCTCCCTCAGTAATACCCAGTTGTACTTTGTTCTCCATGCGCTGCAACTTAAATCAGATGATTTCGGGCTGAAATCCCTTTAATCTTCTGATGATTTGCTATAATTCAATAACTACAATACATTCATTACCAATACGTCATAATTTATCCATTAAGCATGGTTAAAAAATAAACTGTAGATGCAACCTTTGGAATTCCATATATACTCCTTTGAAAAAATTCCCCGTAGTCAAAATGTATGGTTATGTTGTTGCTCATTGTTTCATGTGAAAGAATATAAAACACACAATTTACTTCAGTCACTATTACTAGTACTACTAGTGATACAACTTCAATTAGTAACACTAGTAATACTTGTTATATTAAGTATTCCCAATTGTACAATGTTATCCTATCAGTACGATTTAACCACTGTATTTTATTCATTACCAATGCATAGGTAATAATCATCCTAGAAATGATGGCTAGAGATCGAATGTGTATATAAAATTAATGATTTATCAATAAGTAATAATTGTGTTACTAGTTATAAAATTTCAATCAATAATACTAGTGTTACTAATTATTAAACTTCAAACAGCGATACTAGTGTTACTAGTTTTAGAACTTCAGTCAGTACTACTAAAGTTACTAATTATACAACTTCAGTCAGTAATACTAGTGTTACTAGTTTTACAACTTCCATCAGTTATACTAGTGTTACTAGTTATACTTTCTCCCTCAGTAATACCCAGTTGTACTTAGTTCTCCGTTCGTTGCAACTCAAACTGGATGATTTCGGGCTGAAATCCCTTTAATCTTCTGTTGATTTGCTGCAATTCAACAACTCCAATACATTCATTACCAATACCTCCTAATTTATCAATTAAGTATGGTTAAAAAAATAAATCGTAGATGCAACCTTTGGAATTCCATATATACTCCTTTGAAAAAATTCTCCGTGGTCAAAATGTATGGTTATATTGTGTCTCATTGTTTCCTGTGAAAGAATATAAAACACACAATTTACTTCTGTCAGTATTACTAATGATACAACTTCGATTAGTAACACTAGTAATACTTGCTATATTAAGTATTTTCAATTGTACAATGTTATCCTATCACTACGATTCAACCACTGTATTTCATTTATTACCAATGCAGGGGTACTAATCATCCTAGAAATCATGGTTAGAGAACGAATGTGCATACCATATTAATTATTTTTCAATCAGTAATACTAATGTTACTAGTTATACAATTTCAATAAATAATACTAGTGTTACTAGCTATTAAACTTTAATCAATAATACTAGTGTTACTAGTTTTACAACTTCAATCAGTACTACTAAAGTTACTAGTTATACAACTTCAATCAGTAATACTAGTTACTAGTTATACAACTTCGATCAGTAGTACAAGTGTTACTAGTTGTACAATTTCAATCAGTAATACTAGTGTTACTAGTTGCACAACTTCAATCAGTACAACTAAAGTTACTAGTTATACAATTTGAATCAATAATACTAGTGTTACTAGTTATACAACTTCAATCAGTAATACTAATGTTACTAGTTATACACCTTCAATCAGTAATACTAGTGTTACTAATTGTACAATTTCAATCAGTAATACTAGTGTTACTAGTTATACTTTCTCCCTCAGTAATACCCAGTTGTACTTTGTTTTCCATGCGCTGCAACTTAAATCGAATGATTTCGGGCTGAAATCCCTTTAATCTTCTTATGATTTGCTATAATTCAACAACTACAATACATTCATTACCAATACGTCATAATTTATCCGTTAAGCATGGTTAAAACAATAAACCGTAGATGCAACCTTTGGAATTCCATATATACTCTTTTGAAACAAATTCCCCGTAGTCAAAATGAATAGTTATGTTATTGCTCATTGTTTCCAACGAAAGAATATAAAACACACAATTAACTTCAGTCACTATTACTAGTACTACTAGTGATACAACTTCAATTAGTAACACTAGTAATACTTGTTATATTAAGTATTCCCAATTGTACAATGTTATCCTATCAGTACGATTCAACCACTGTATTTCATTCATTACCAATGCATAGGTAATAATCATCCTAGAAATCATGGCTAGAGATCGAATGTGTATATCAAGTTAATGATTTTTCAATAAGTAATAATTGTGTTACTAGTTATACAATTTCAATCAATAATACTAGTGTTACTAGTTATTAAACTTCAAACAGCGATACTAGTAATACTAGTTTTACAACTTCAATCAGTACTACTAAAGTTAATAGTTATAGAACTTCAGTCAGTAATACTAGTGTTACTAGTTTTACAACTTCCATCAGTTATACTAGTGTTACTAGTTATACTTTCTCCCTCAGTAATACCCAGTTGTACTTAGTTCTCCGTTCGTTGCAACTCTAATCGGATGATTTCGGGCTGAAATCCCTTTAATCTTCTGTTGATTTGCTGCAATTCAACAACTCCAATACATTCATTACCAATACGTCCTAATTTATCAATTAAGTATGGTTAAAAAAATAAATCGTAGATGCAACCTTTGGAATTCCATATATACTCCTTTGAAAAAATTCTCCGTAGTCAAAATGTATGGTTATATTGTGTCTCATTGTTTCCTGTGAAAGAATATAAAACACACAATTTACTTCTGTCAGTATTACTAATGATACAACTTCGATTAGTAACACTAGTAATACTTGCTATATTAAGTATTTTAACTTGTACAATGTTATCCTATCACTACGATTCAACCACTGTATTTCATTTATTACCAATGCAGGGGTACTAATCATCCTAGAAATCATGGTTAGAGAACGAATGTGCATACCATATTAATGATTTTTCAATCAGTAATACTAGTGTTACTAGTTATACAATTTCAATAAATAATACTAGTGTTACTAGCTATTAAACTTTAATCAATAATACTAGTGTTACTAGTTTTACAACTTCAATCAGTACTACTAAAGTTACTAGTTATACAACTTCAATCATTAATACTAGTTACTAGTTATACAACTTCAATCAGTAGTACAAGTGTTACTAGTTGTACAATTTAAATCAGTAATACTAGTGTTACTAGTTTTACAACTTTAATCAGTACAACTAAAGTTAGTAGTTATACAACTTGAATCAGTAATACTAGTGTTACTAGTTATACAACTTCAATCAGTAATACGATTGTTACTAGTTATACACCTTCAATCAGTAATACTAGTGTTACTAATTGTACAATTTCAATCAGTAATACTAGTGTTACTAGTTATACTTTCTCCCTCAATAATATCCAGTTGTACTTTGTTCTCCATGCGCTGCAACTTAAATCGGATGATTTCGGGCTGAAAACCCTTTAATCTTCTGATGATTTGCTACAATTCAACAACTACAATACATTCATTACGAATACGTCATAATTTATCCATTAAGCATGGTTAAAACAATAAACCGTAGATGCAACCTTTGGAATTCCATATATACTCTTTTGAAACAAATTCCCCGTAGTCAAAATGAATGGTTATTTTATTGCTCATTGTTTCCTGCGAAAAAATATAAAACACACAATTAACTTCAGTGACTATTACTAGTACTACTAGTGATACAACTTCAATTAGTAACACTAGTAATACTTGTTATATTAAGTATTCCCAATTGGACAATGTTATCCTATCAGTACGATTCAACCACTGTATTTCATTCATTACCAATGCATAGGTAATAATCATCCTAGAAATCATGGCTAGAGATCGAATTTGTATATCAACTTAATGATTTTTCAATAAGTAATAATAGTGTTACTAGTTATACAATTTCAATCAATAATACTAGTGTTACTAGTTATTAAACTTCGAACAGCGATACTAGTGTTACTAGTTTTACAACTTCAATCAGTACTACTAAAGTTACTAGTTATACAACTTCAGTCAGTAATACTAGTGTTAC